>OZ025240.1:46667353-46862353 GCA_964019155.1 Osedax fenrisi | reverse complement strand
GGGGTAGTTGGATTAATTAGTTTAGTTTTGTTCTGCTTGCTTTTATTAGCTGCATTAAATCCCAAAGTGAGCCTATAAAAACTCGCGTCGTCCTTTTTAATCATAATCCTATATTAAATATAATTTAATATTATTTTAAATTTTATTAAATATTTTAATAAATAATATATTAAATATATACGATAATCATTATCATGTAACATTAAATGTAATTATTAAAGTAATATAATATTACATATAAAATAATTAAACTTCGTGCAAATTTACAGATCGACATCGATGTCCATCGCATTTTTCCGCCGATCGTAGTGATCTCTTGATCGAATTAATTCGAAGCAGGCCATTAATTGTTATTATAATAATGTCAGCGTTAAAGGTGGGTAGTACTTATATATGCACTACTGTACATTATACGCAATATAAGATATTTTATAGTAACACAATATTGTATAGGCTTACTTGGGGATATAATGCAGCTAAACAAAACAGCAAAATAAAACCAAACTAAAGAAATCACACAACCGTATAATAAAATTTGAACTCTGACATTCTAATAATAATAATCGGCGGCCTGCATCGATATTCACGTCTTGATCCATACTTTATTTCAATTATTTTAATTTCATAATAATAAGTAACTTAAGTTTATCTTTAAGATAATCTTAAACGAATTAATTGCGTCAATCATTGACTCAATGATTGATTAATAATATTTAATATAATAATTATATTTATTAAATATTCAATATATTTATTATATTAAATTATTTCAATATTATATTGAATATAATATAATATTATATTCAATATAATATTGAAATAATTTAATATAATATAATATTAGTAAATCAGTGGACAAATAACAATCGACGGACTAATTCGACTAATATCGATATCCGTCGATCGTATTGTTCAATTGATCCTATGTTTGTTAATAAAAATCATTCGGATAATAATAAATATATTTATGATTTAAATAATTATATTTAATAATTATTAAATAATTTAAGATATCTATTGTCATAATATAACATACCTTAATGTAAACTTAGATCTATATTTATAATATTATATGTTTTGTTCTAATTATATTAATTACTCACAAATATAGTAGGTATATTTGACGTATATATTATTAAAAGAGTATTTAATTACTATAGTTTTTTAAATATATCTTGTATATTTTATTCGAATTATATTATATACGAACTGTCAATTCTATTTAATATATTTTAATTTGATTGGACAACACCTGAGTTGACCTAATTTATAAAAATAGTATTCATTGAACTGGAACGGATGGTATAACTCATAATATGAGTCATACAGGTTAACATCCTGTTAATATCTTGGCTAATATATTATATATATTATATATATATATATATATATATATATATATATATATATAATATAGAGTTCTCTCTAGCGCTATGGTCCACTGTTATAAGGATAATTATGACAATTTTATATATATACATATATTATATATATATATATATATATATATATATATATATATATATATATATACCTATGGTATATACCTATAGGTTTGAATCATTGTTAAAATGATATTATAATCTAATATATTTAAGATATACTGGTTTACTTTATAATTAGTATAATTTGTTTTAATACTATAAAGTTTTTACTTTAAACTATAATTATAGTGTTAGATTATAATTATATCCTTTATGGGGTTTCACACCAACTCATAGAATTATTCCCCTTTTAAGAATATGATATTTTAAATCAATTGATTTAAGCATTAATGCTCAATTGATATCATTGATTGAATGTAACATATATTATTATAATAATTATAGTAAAAATCCTATATTATATATAACAACTATAGTTAAAGTCAACTATATATATAGTATATATAATATACTAGTATACAATATATATCCTAGATTATACACTATATATTGGATATATGCAAACATGGGTCCATGGCCTCCTTCAGCTTACTTGAATCTAAAAGAGGCCATGTTATATGCCTACTAGCAAATACGTTATATATTGATTGGCTTCGCTCCTTATGATGTTTATGCCTACTAGTCATATATATTGAGATACCTCACTCTAATGTCTATGCTACTATAGTATAGTATCAAAGATTTTCCGAATTGCTTCGCAAAATCTTTGATAGTATTATACCCATAGACATTAGAGTGAGATACCTCACTCAATATCTATGTTGCAAACAGATTAAATTGACATTTTACAATTATTTTTATTAAATACTGGGTTGGGTTTTGTATTGATTAATGTGATTAATATAGGGCTCGCCACTTAGATGTCTATGGTATTATATTATATATTTACCCTAGAGTTCATCTGTGTTATTACAATCAAGATTATAATTGTATTTAATATTATTATATAATACTACTAGCCGTACCCGACCCGGCGTTGCTCGGTTTTTGAATATTTGCCTATCTATTATTTATTAATTATAGATATATTATATACCTATTCATGATTATGCATTCCTACAATAAAATAAATGTTAGCTAAAATACAAACAAAATATAGAAAAATATTTAAAAAATTAGTGGAAATATATTAAAAAATGCAACAAATATTACAAAATATGTTTTAAAAAATGTCTAAAACCCAAACTTAAACCCAAACCGTACCCAAACCGGCGTTGCTCGGATATTGATTGTTTGCCTATCTATTATTTATTAATTATAGCTGTTCCTGATTCTTCATTGTTATATATACAATTAAATAAATGTTAGCTGAAATACAAACAAATGTAGAAAAATATTTTAATAATTAAAAAATTAGTAGAAAAATATTTCAAAAAATATATTAAAAAATACAATAAATATTTTGAATATTACAAAATATGTTTTAAAAAGATGTCGAAAACCCAAACCTAAACCCAAACCGTACCCGACCTGGCGTTGCTCGGTTTTTGATTTTTTGCCAATTATTATTTATTAATTATAGCTATTATTAATTCTGCATTGCTAAATATTTATATTTAATTTGTTCCTAACTATTATTTATATACAATAAAATAAATGTTAGATGACATACAAACAAATGTAGAAAAATATTTTAATATTTAAAAAATTAGTGGAAAAATATTTAAAAAAATATATTAAAAAATACAACTAATATTTCAATTATTATAAAATATGTTTTAAAAAAATGTCTAAAACCAAAACCCACACCGTCCTGACACGGCGTTGCTAGGTTTTTGATTGTTTTCCTATCTATTATTTATTAATTATAACAATTCCTGATTTTAAATTTTTTGCCTTACCCAACACGACGTTTCTCGGTTTTAAATTATTTGCCTATCAATTATTAATTATAGCTATTCCTAATTATGCATAGCTAATCTTTAATTTTTAGTCTTCTAACTAATATTTAATAAATCTAACTGTATCCGATGTATATCTAGCGTTGTTCTTTTTTAGATTTATTCGTAAAATATTTTGTAAAAATACAAAAAATAAATTAAAATATTATAAAATATATTTTTAAAAAGTGTCTAAAAATATTTTTTAAATATAAAAAATATTTCAACATATTAGTAGCCATACCCTACCCGGCGTTGCTAGGTTTTTGATTGTTTGACTATTTTTATTAATTATAGCTATTCCTGATTATTCTAAAATATATAATTGCTAAAAAATACAAAAAATATTTAAAATATTATAAAATATGTTTTAAAAAAATGTCGAAAACTCAAACCTAAACCCAGACTCGATATTTATCGGTTTTTGATTATTTGCCTATTTATTATTTATTAATTAGAGCTATTTCTGATCCTACATTTCTAGTATATACAATTAAATAAAGTTTATCTAAAATACAAACAAATGTGGAAACATATTTTTTTTAATATTTAAAAAATTAGTGACAAAATATTTCAAAAAATACAACAGATATTTCAAATAATCCAAAATATGTTGAAAACCTGAACCCAAACAGTTCCAAATCGTCGTTGCTCGTTTTTTTATTATTTGTCTATCTATCATTTATTAATTATAACTATTCCTTATTTGGAATTTCTTGCCGTACCCAACTTTGCTTTACTTGTTGTTTGATAGTTTACCTATCTATTATTTATTAATTATGGCTATTCAAAATTCTGCTTTTCATATACACTAACATAAATTGTTGCTAAAATTCAAACAAATTTATACAAATATTAATATCTCAAAAATTAGTGGAAAAATATTTCAAAAATATTTCACAAAATATTTTTATTGGAAATATGTGTATATTTCCAATATTACAAAATATTACTTAAAAAATGTCGAAAACTCAAACTGCACCCTGCATTGCTCGATTTTTGATTTTTGATTGTTGTTGCCCATTTATTATTTATTAATTATAGCTATTTCTGATTCTGTATTTCTGTATTGCTACAAAATATATTTTTTATAAATTTTCTACAAATATTTTAAAAAGTATAATATTTATATCTTATAATATTTATATATTTATTATATAATTATAATATTTTAATTATATCTTAAAATAATAATATTTCAAAGATTAGTTGAAAAATATAAAAAAATATTTCAAAAAAATGTCAACAAAAATGTTTACAAATATTTCAAAAAAATGTTTTAAAATATTTGAAAAAAAAATTTTTTAAAATATTTCAAAAAATAGCCGTACCCGACCCGGCGTTGCTCGGTTTTGATTATTTTCCTATATATTATATATTAATTATAGCTATTCCTGATTCTTAATTGATATATATAATAAAATAAATGTTAGCTGACATACAAAACAAAGTAGAAAACATTTTCAAATAATATGTTAAAAAATACAACAAATATTTCAAATATTAAAAAATATGTTTTAAAAAAATGTCTAAAACCCAAACCTAAACCCAAACACAAACCGTACACTACCCTGCGTTGCTAGGTTTTTGATTATTTGCCTATTAATTGTAGCTATTCCTGATTATACTTAGCTAATATTTAATTGTTTTCTTCTAACTAATATTTACTAATTCTAACTGTATCCGATGTAGACTCAGCGTTGTTCGTTTTTAAGATTATTTGTAAAATATTTGGTAAGATTACAAATAATAATTTAAAATATTACAAAATATATTTTTAAAAAGTGTCTAAAAATATTTTAAGAAATATAAAAAATATTTCAACATATTAGTAGCCATACCTGATTTTTAATGCCTATTAATTTTTTTTATTAATTATAGCTATTCCTGATTATTCTAAAATATATAATTGCTAAAAATTGCAAAAAAATATATAAAATATTACAAAATATGTTTTAAAAACAAACCATACCCGACCCGGCATTTCTTGGTTTTTGTTTGTTTGCCTATCTATTATTTATTATTTATTAATTAGGGCAATTTCTGATTCTATATTTCTAGTATATACAATTAAATAAAGTTTATTTAAAATACAAACAAATATAGAAAAATATTGTTTATAATATTTCAAAAAATATTTTAAAAAATACAACAAATATTTCAAATATTACAAAATATGTTGAAAACCCAAACCCAAACCGTCCCAAAACGGCGTTGATCGGTTTTTAATTATATGCCTATCTATACTTTATTAATTATAACTATTCCTGATTTAGAATTGTTTGCCGAACCCAACCCGACGTTGCTCTTTTTTTTATTATTTGCCTATCAATTATTAATTATAGTTATTCCTAATTATGCATAGCTATTCTTTAATTGTTGTCTTCTAACTAATATTTAATAAATCTAACTGTATCCGATGTAGATCTAGCGTTGTTCTTTTTAAGACTTATTCGTAAAATATTTTGTAAAAATACAAAAATACAAAAATACTTTAAAATATTATAAAATATATTTTTAAAAAGTGTCTAAAAATATTTTTTAAATATAAAAAATATTTCAACATATTAGCAGTCATACCCTACCCGGCGTTGCTAGGTTTTTGATTGTTTGACTATTTATTTTTATTAATTATAGCTATTCCTGATTATTCTAAAATATATAATTGCTAACAAATACAAAAAATATTTAAAATATTACAAAATATGTTTTAAAAAAATGTCGAAAACTCAAACCTAAACCCAAATCCAAACAGTACTCGACTCGACATTTATCGGTTTTTGATTGTTTGCCTATTTATTATTTATTAATTAGAGCTATTCCTGATCCTAGATTTCTAGTATATACAATTAAATAAAATTAAACATATGTAGAAACATATTTTTTTTAATATTTAAAAAATTAGATAAAAAATATTTCAAAAAATACAACAGATATTTCAAATATTCCAAAATATGTTGAAAACCTAAACCCAAACAGTTCCAAATCGGCGTTGCTCGGTTTTTTATTATTTGCCTATCTATCATTTATTAATTATAACTATTCCTGATTTGGAATTTCTTGCCGTACCCAACTTTGCTTTACTCATTGTTTGATAGCTTACCTATCTATTATTTATTATTTATGGCTATTCATGATTCTGCTTTTCATATACAATAACATAAATTGTTGCTAAAATTCAAACAAATTTATACAAATATTAATATCTCAAAAATTAGTGGAAAAATATTTCAAAAATATTTCAAATAATATTTAAAAAAATACAACACATATTTCCAATATTACAAAATAGTACTTAATAAATATCGAAAACCCAAACCGCACCCTGCGTTGATCGATTTTTGATTGTTTGCCTATCTATTATTTATTAATTATAGCTATTCCTGATTCTGTATTCCTAGTATACAACAAATATTTCCAAATATTACAAAATATATTTTTTATAAATGTTCTACAAATATTTTAAAAAGTATATTATTATATCTTATAATATTTATATATTTATTATATAATTATAATATTTTAATTATATCTTAAAATAATAATATTTCAACGAATAGTTGAAAAATATAAAAAATTATTTCAAATAATATTTTTTAAAATACAAAAAATATAAATAATATTACAAAATATATTTTAAAAAAATTTCAAAAAAATGTTTAAAAATATTTAAAAAAAACTTCAAAAATATTTCAAAAAATGTCAAAAATATTTCAAAAATATTTCAAAAAATTTCCAAAATTTCCAAAAATTTCAAAAAAAAATCAAAAAAAATTCAAAAAAATAGTTCGAAAAAATGTAAAAAAAATATTTCAAAAATGCGACGCCGAAGATTTTGGACGACAAAAAATCATTTTAATGGCAAAAAGTCAATTTTTCAGGTTTTTCTGGGGTACGCGGTATAAAATTCAAAAAATTTTCCGGACCAAGACCATACTGTTGCAAATTTATTAAGATCGGGTATAAAATATTTTCGCGACGTACCCCGGTTCTCGAGTTACCTCACCAGATACACACACACATATATATATATATATATATATATAATTAAATAGACTTTCTTTTATATAATAGACTAGCCGTACCCGACCCGGCGTTGCTCGGTTTTGATTATTTTCCTATCTATTATTTATTAATTATAGTTATTCCTGATTTTGCATTGCTTACACGGCATTACTCGGTTTTTGATTTTTCATTATTTACTAACTATAGCTGTAATTGACTCGAAATTTCGCGATTTTTGATTTTTTTAACATAAATATTTATCTAATATAAATATTTAATTTTTGAGAAAAAAAATGCGAGTAAACCTAGAGTTCTATATTAAAAAGTTGTATACGAATTTGGATCAATATAAGCCACTTAACCACGTCAAGGTATCGTATATAAAGTGGATTTTTACTCACTATTAATTATTTTTTACTATGATTCAACATTGAATTATATCCATATTTTATATTGTTTTTAATACATAATTTCCAATATCAATTTTATTTTTAAACCATTCTGTATCTCTAATTTATGATAAATATACTATATTTTATGTTAAAAGTACATTAATTTGCCACTTTGTATTCTCGTAATATTAAAAAATAATTATAATTTATATAATATATATATGTAATATATATGTTTAAATATTTATCAACTATTATGAAAAATTGTGAAAAAACTACAGCCAATCAAATATTTTATAAATGTAATGAGACAGTTTTAATTTTAATTTTGAAATTTAATTTTAATAGACCCACTCGATAATTAACGTAAAATGATATTGGAAATAAATATTAATAAAACCGCAGCCTTAAAGTAGGTTTTACTGGAATTGCAACCTAAAATTTCATGTGTGATATATCTAGCTGGTCCGAACTCTGATTCACTTGTATAATAATGTATGTAATAATTTCAATAAAGTAATATCTATTTTTGTATATATATAGTATATTTTATAATACTTCCTTGTATACCACATTCCTAGTCATTCCATTATTGGCAAGAATATACAGTTGATTTTCATCTCTGGCCCTTGAAAATCCGACATATAATTGACCGTGGGAAAAACACTCGGTTTCCAGATCTAATCCTACTACTTTAAAAGACTGTCCTTGAGATTTGTTTATAGTCATGGAAAAGCACAGTCTTATAGGGAATTGTAGTCGTTTGAAGTTAAAAGGGTAATCGGAAGGTATTAGTGTAATTTTAGGAATCATAACTTGTTCTCATTTATATTCCCCTGTCAATATTCTTGCTTCTATAATATGGTTTTTAAGACCCATTACAAAGTCTTGGTGGATCTAAATTTCTAAGTAGAATAATTGGAACGCCAACCTTCAATTCTATCATATGATCTGGTAATCCTGGAAGATTAATAGAGTTCAGGAATTCTATTGGGTAATCAACAACTTCATCTTCTTTCACTACTCTATCGATTGACATATATAATTTTGGATCTCCAGGAAATAAATTCAATAAACGTTTATTAATATTACATACATTATTATTTTTGGGGGCAAGTATACATCTTTCGCTAAGCCAATCTTCATCTAAATATTTTTCTAATAAATTTTCATATATTTTTGATATTAATTCATTATGATTTTTTACTATGATTCCACATGGAATTATATCCATATTTTCATTTTTCTTTAATACCCCATTTCCAATATCTAATAGATTTTGTTCAAACGACCCTGTGTCTCTATTTTTTGATAAATATACTCGCATGTTTTTTTTTAAAGTCAATTTTTCTATGTATTTCCATAATATTGATGTTTTTAGGCAGGCATTTATATGATCAGCTTTAGTTCCTCTTCGTACTATAGGTAAAATTTGTCTGAAGTCTCCACTTAGTAATAATGTTATTCCTCCCATTGGTTTTCTATCATTTACTATATATCTTAACATTCTATCTACTGCCTCAAGAGCATATTTATGTGCCATTGTGCACTCATCCCATACAATGAATTTACAGTTTCTGAATTGTTCTGCCTCTTTTGAATTTCTCGTTATGCTACAAATTGAATTTTCATTTATTTTTATAGGAATTTTAAATGTAGAATGTGCAGTTCTTCCATTTAGTAGTAATGTAGCTGCGATACCCGATGATGCCACAGCCAACTGCTCTGTTCGAGACATTTTATTCTTAGCTAATAATAAATTTATTAAGAAAGTTTTACCAGTTCCAGCTGGAGCATCTAAAAAGAATAATTTCCCTTCTTCATTAATAACACTCTGCAATATATTATTGTATACTATTCTTTGTTCATAATTTAATTTATTCTCATCTATTTGGAGAATCCTATCATAGTTATGTTCATTTGGTATAGAGGATACCATTTCAATATTTACAAATCCATATTTCTGTAAGGAATCTCCTCCCATTCTTTTAACTATTCCTTGCACGCGTGCCAGAGATCCAAGAAATATTTCTTCATTATACTCAATTACTTCTTCGGTATTATTTCTTCTATATTCCAACAAAATATCTTCGCTCATGCATTCTCTATTATTCAACCATAATGATGGTATATCTGTTATTTCGCAGTGACAAATCATCATTGCGAATAGTTCACTTATTTTCCTAGGAGATCTAGATATAGATGCTTCTTTTAATGTATTATCCCAGTGTTCATCATCTTCTAATAGATCTAACATTGCACATACCTTCTTATATGTATTACATATTACCCCATTAACTGTTCTAATATCTTCGAATGATACTGGTCCTTTCACATTAGTTAATAATAGCCGAAGATAGAAGCATTCCAGATTCTTCTGATGTACCGTATATATTCTTCCAATGGTAGATGATTTAAATATCCCTTCACTAATTCGATCCCCTTGTAATCTCCTTTTCCATATTCTATTTCCTACTTGCCAAGTATAATATTGCGGGATATCTTGATATAATAAAGTCTTCGCAAAATTATCAATCCCGCATAAATCGAAGAAAGATGTAAGCATTGTCTTCGGAGGTATATTAATCCTTTCCCTAACATTACTCTCGGTAAAATAAATCCTTTGCCCATTCTCTAAATGAATCACTAATTGAATAATGGCCGGGTATCTTTGATGTATTTGAAAATCTAGTATTCTCCATATTGCCTCGTTACTACTTATATATCTAGCCATCTGATATCTTTTTATCTCATCTCATTTATCAGTTTCTTCTAATTCAACTATCGCCATATCTGAACCTTTATGAATGTATTTGCAAATATATTTTATTGATTTTACATAATTGCACATTTCAACATTGATATGTGCATTAAATATTTTAGATAATAATGGGCAATAAGGTACAACCCATCTATTATCTATTTGTATTTCTTTTCCGTGTATCATTTTAGTCACACTTTTTCCGCCATTATTTGCATCCCTTCTTCTATACAATGGATAACCATCTCTATCAGTTTGTGTTTCTCCTATAAAATTATTAGGGAAATTCTTTGAACATTTTCCATTACTCATGCAAGGAGATTTTATATTTAAATATCCACAAGGACCGTGAATCATATTATTCTTTACAGTATTGTATAGTTGTTCATCTTCTATATTTGGAATCTCTGCACTTATTATGCTATCTACTTATTTTAATTTTGTTTCTAACTAATATTTAATAATTCTAACTGTATCCGATGTAGATCTAGCGTTGTTCTTTTTAAGATTTATTCATAAAATATTTGTAAAAATAGAAAAAATAATTTAAAATATTATAAAATATATTTTAAAAAAGTGTCAACAAATATTTTTTTAAATATAAAAAATATTTCAATATATTAGTAACCTAGGCTAGTATACCAGGCTTTGCTAGGTTTTTGATTGTTTGACTATTTATTATTATTGATTATAGCTATTCCTGATTATGCTAAAATATATAATTGCTAAAAAATACAACAAATATTTAAAATATTACAAAATAATTTTTAAAAAAATGTCGAAAATTCAAACCTAAATCCAAATACAAACAGTACATTTATCGGTTTTTGATTGTTTTCCTATTTACAATTTATTAATTAGAGCTGTTCCTGATCCTACATTTCTAGTATATACAATTAAATAAAGTTTATCTAAAATACAAACAAATGTAGAAACATATTTTTTTTAATATTTAAAAAATTAGTGAAAAAATATTTCAAAAAATAAAACAGATATTTCAAATATTCCAAAATATGTTGAAAACCTAAACCCACACCGTTCCAAATCGGAATTGCTCGGTTTTTTTAAATTATTTTCCTATCTATCATTTATTAATTTATAACAATTCCTGATTTGGAATTATTTGCCGTATCCAACTCTACTTTACTCGTTGTTTGATAGTTTGCCAATCTATTATTTATTAATTATGGCTATATGATTCTGCTTTTCATGTACAATAACATAAATTGTTGCTAAAATTCAAACAAATTTATACAAATATTAATATCTCAAAAATTAGTGGAAAAATATTTCAAAAATATTTTACAAAATATTTTTAAAAATACAACACATATTTCCAATATTACAAAATATTACTTAAAAAATGTCGAAAACTCAAACTGCACCCTGCATTGCTCGATTTTTGATTTTTGATTGTTGTTGCCCATTTATTATTTATTAATTATAGCTATTTCTGATTCTGTATTTCTATATTGCTACAAAATATATTTTTTATAAATTTTCTACAAATATTTTAAAAAGTATAATATTTATATCTTATAATATTTATATATTTATTATATAATTATAATATTTTAATTATATCTTAAAATAATAATATTTCAAAGATTAGTTGAAAAATATAAAAAAATATTTCAAAAAAATGTCCACAAAAATGTTTTAAAATATTTGAAAAAAAATTTTTAAAAATATTTCAAAAAATAGCCGTACCCGACCCGGCGTTGCTCGGTTTTGATTATTTTCCTATATATTATATATTAATTATAGCTATTCCTGATTCTTAATTGATATATATATATAATAAAATAAATGTTAGCTGACATACAAAACAAAGTAGAAAACATTTTCAAATAATATGTTAAAAAATACAACAAATATTTCAAATATTAAAAAATATGTTTTAAAAAAATGTCTAAAACCCAAACCTAAACCCAAACACAAACCGTACACTACCCTGCGTTGCTAGGTTTTTGATTATTTGCCTATTAATTGTAGCTATTCCTGATTATACTTAGCTAATATTTAATTGTTTTCTTCTAACTAATATTTACTAATTCTAACTGTATCCGATGTAGACTCAGCGTTGTTCGTTTTTAAGATTATTTGTAAAATATTTGGTAAGATTACAAATAATAATTTAAAATATTACAAAATATATTTTTAAAAAGTGTCTAAAAATATTTTAAGAAATATAAAAAATATTTCAACATATTAGTAGCCATACCTGATTTTTAATGCCTATTAATTTTTTTTATTAATTATAGCTATTCCTGATTATTCTAAAATATATAATTGCTAAAAATTGCAAAAAAATATATAAAATATTACAAAATATGTTTTAAAAACAAACCATACCCGACCCGGCATTTCTTGGTTTTTGTTTGTTTGCCTATCTATTATTTATTATTTATTAATTAGGGCAATTTCTGATTCTATATTTCTAGTATATACAATTAAATAAAGTTTATTTAAAATACAAACAAATATAGAAAAATATTGTTTATAATATTTAAAAAATTAGTGAACAAATATTTCAAAAAATATTTTAAAAAATACAACAAATATTTCAAATATTACAAAATATGTTGAAAACCCAAACCCAAACCGTCCCAAAACGGCGTTGATCGGTTTTTAATTATATGCCTAGCTATACTTTATTAATTATAACTATTCCTGATTTAGAATTGTTTGCCGAACCCAACCCGACGTTGCTCGTTTTTTTATTATTTGCCTATCAATTATTAATTATAGTTATTCCTAATTATGCATAGCTATTCTTTAATTGTTGTCTTCTAACTAATATTTAATAAATCTAACTGTATCCGATGTAGATCTAGCGTTGTTCTTTTTAAGACTTATTCGTAAAATATTTTGTAAAAATACAAAAATACAAAAATACTTTAAAATATTATAAAATATATTTTTAAAAAGTGTCTAAAAATATTTTTTAAATATAAAAAATATTTCAACATATTAGCAGTCATACCCTACCCGGCGTTGCTAGGTTTTTGATTGTTTGACTATTTATTTTTATTAATTATAGCTATTCCTGATTATTCTAAAATATATAATTGCTAACAAATACAAAAAATATTTAAAATATTACAAAATATGTTTTAAAAAAATGTCGAAAACTCAAACCTAAACCCAAATCCAAACAGTACTCGACTCGACATTTATCGGTTTTTGATTGTTTGCCTATTTATTATTTATTAATTAGATCTATTCCTGATCCTACATTTCTAGTATATACAATTAAATAAAATTAAACATATGTAGAAACATATTTTTTTTAATATTTAAAAAATTAGATAAAATATATTTCAAAAAATACAACAGATATTTCAAATATTCCAAAATATGTTGAAAACCTAAACCCAAACAGTTCCAAATCGGCGTTGCTCGGTTTTTTATTATTTGCCTATCTATCATTTATTAATTATAACTATTCCTGATTTGGAATTTCTTGCCGTACCCAACTTTGCTTTACTCGTTGTTTGATAGCTTACCTATCTATTATTTATTATTTATGGCTATTCATGATTCTGCTTTTCATATACAATAACATAAATTGTTGCTAAAATTCAAACAAATTTATACAAATATTAATATCTCAAAAATTAGTGGAAAAATATTTCAAAAATATTTCAAATAATATTTAAAAAAATACAACACATATTTCCAATATTACAAAATAGTACTTAATAAATATCGAAAACCCAAACCGCACCCTGCGTTGATCGATTTTTGATTGTTTGCCTATCTATTATTTATTAATTATAGCTATTCCTGATTCTGTATTCCTAGTATACAACAAATATTTCCAAATATTACAAAATATATTTTTTATAAATGTTCTACAAATATTTTAAAAAGTATATTATTATATCTTATAATATTTATATATTTATTATATAATTATAATATTTTAATTATATCTTAAAATAATAATATTTCAACGAATAGTTGAAAAATATAAAAAATTATTTCAAATAATATTTTTTAAAATACAAAAAATATAAATAATATTACAAAATATATTTTAAAAAAATTTCAAAAAAATGTTTAAAAATATTTAAAAAAAACTTCAAAAATATTTCAAAAAATGTCAAAAATATTTCAAAAATATTTCAAAAAATTTCCAAAATTTCCAAAAATTTCAAAAAAAAATCAAAAAAAATTCAAAAAAATAGTTCGAAAAAATGTAAAAAAAATATTTCAAAAATGCGACGCCGAAGATTTTGGACGACAAAAAATCATTTTAATGGCAAAAAGTCAATTTTTCAGGTTTTTCTGGGGTACGCGGTATAAAATTCAAAAAATTTTCCGGACCAAGACCATACTGTTGCAAATTTATTAAGATCGGGTATAAAATATTTTCGCGACGTACCCCGGTTCTCGAGTTACCTCACCAGATACACACACACATATATATATATATATATATATATAATTAAATAGACTTTCTTTTATATAATAGACTAGCCGTACCCGACCCGGCGTTGCTCGGTTTTGATTATTTTCCTATCTATTATTTATTAATTATAGTTATTCCTGATTTTGCATTGCTTACACGGCATTACTCGGTTTTTGATTTTTCATTATTTACTAACTATAGCTGTAATTGACTCGAAATTTCGCGATTTTTGATTTTTTTAACATAAATATTTATCTAATATAAATATTTAATTTTTGAGAAAAAAAATGCGAGTAAACCTAGAGTTCTATATTAAAAAGTTGTATACGAATTTGGATCAATATAAGCCACTTAACCACGTCAAGGTATCGTATATAAAGTGGATTTTTACTCACTATTAATTATTTTTTACTATGATTCAACATTGAATTATATCCATATTTTATATTGTTTTTAATACATAATTTCCAATATCAATTTTATTTTTAAACCATTCTGTATCTCTAATTTATGATAAATATACTATATTTTATGTTAAAAGTACATTAATTTGCCACTTTGTATTCTCGTAATATTAAAAAATAATTATAATTTATATAATACTAGCCGTACCCGACCCGGCGTTGCTCGGTTTTTGAATATTTGCCTATCTATTATTTATTAATTATAGATATATTATATACCTATTCATGATTATGCATTCCTACAATAAAATAAATGTTAGCTAAAATACAAACAAAATATAGAAAAATATTTAAAAAATTAGTGGAAATATATTAAAAAATGCAACAAATATTACAAAATATGTTTTAAAAAATGTCTAAAACCCAAACTTAAACCCAAACCGTACCCAAACCGGCGTTGCTCGGATATTGATTGTTTGCCTATCTATTATTTATTAATTATAGCTGTTCCTGATTCTTCATTGTTATATATACAATTAAATAAATGTTAGCTGAAATACAAACAAATGTAGAAAAATATTTTAATAATTAAAAAATTAGTAGAAAAATATTTCAAAAAATATATTAAAAAATACAATAAATATTTTGAATATTACAAAATATGTTTTAAAAAGATGTCGAAAACCCAAACCTAAACCCAAACCGTACCCGACCTGGCGTTGCTCGGTTTTTGATTTTTTGCCAATTATTATTTATTAATTATAGCTATTATTAATTCTGCATTGCTAAATATTTATATTTAATTTGTTCCTAACTATTATTTATATACAATAAAATAAATGTTAGATGACATACAAACAAATGTAGAAAAATATTTTAATATTTAAAAAATTAGTGGAAAAATATTTAAAAAAATATATTAAAAAATACAACTAATATTTCAATTATTATAAAATATGTTTTAAAAAAATGTCTAAAACCAAAACCCACACCGTCCTGACACGGCGTTGCTAGGTTTTTGATTGTTTTCCTATCTATTATTTATTAATTATAACAATTCCTGATTTTAAATTTTTTGCCTTACCCAACACGACGTTTCTCGGTTTTAAATTATTTGCCTATCAATTATTAATTATAGCTATTCCTAATTATGCATAGCTAATCTTTAATTTTTAGTCTTCTAACTAATATTTAATAAATCTAACTGTATCCGATGTATATCTAGCGTTGTTCTTTTTTAGATTTATTCGTAAAATATTTTGTAAAAATACAAAAAATAAATTAAAATATTATAAAATATATTTTTAAAAAGTGTCTAAAAATATTTTTTAAATATAAAAAATATTTCAACATATTAGTAGCCATACCCTACCCGGCGTTGCTAGGTTTTTGATTGTTTGACTATTTTTATTAATTATAGCTATTCCTGATTATTCTAAAATATATAATTGCTAAAAAATACAAAAAATATTTAAAATATTATAAAATATGTTTTAAAAAAATGTCGAAAACTCAAACCTAAACCCAAATCCAAACAGTATCCGACTCGATATTTATCGGTTTTTGATTATTTGCCTATTTATTATTTATTAATTAGAGCTATTTCTGATCCTACATTTCTAGTATATACAATTAAATAAAGTTTATCTAAAATACAAACAAATGTGGAAACATATTTTTTTTAATATTTAAAAAATTAGTGACAAAATATTTCAAAAAATACAACAGATATTTCAAATAATCCAAAATATGTTGAAAACCTGAACCCAAACAGTTCCAAATCGTCGTTGCTCGTTTTTTTATTATTTGTCTATCTATCATTTATTAATTATAACTATTCCTTATTTGGAATTTCTTGCCGTACCCAACTTTGCTTTACTTGTTGTTTGATAGTTTACCTATCTATTATTTATTAATTATGGCTATTCAAAATTCTGCTTTTCATATACACTAACATAAATTGTTGCTAAAATTCAAACAAATTTATACAAATATTAATATCTCAAAAATTAGTGGAAAAATATTTCAAAAATATTTCACAAAATATTTTTATTGGAAATATGTGTATATTTCCAATATTACAAAATATTACTTAAAAAATGTCGAAAACTCAAACTGCACCCTGCATTGCTCGATTTTTGATTTTTGATTGTTGTTGCCCATTTATTATTTATTAATTATAGCTATTTCTGATTCTGTATTTCTGTATTGCTACAAAATATATTTTTTATAAATTTTCTACAAATATTTTAAAAAGTATAATATTTATATCTTATAATATTTATATATTTATTATATAATTATAATATTTTAATTATATCTTAAAATAATAATATTTCAAAGATTAGTTGAAAAATATAAAAAAATATTTCAAAAAAATGTCAACAAAAATGTTTACAAATATTTCAAAAAAATGTTTTAAAATATTTGAAAAAAAAATTTTTTAAAATATTTCAAAAAATAGCCGTACCCGACCCGGCGTTGCTCGGTTTTGATTATTTTCCTATATATTATATATTAATTATAGCTATTCCTGATTCTTAATTGATATATATAATAAAATAAATGTTAGCTGACATACAAAACAAAGTAGAAAACATTTTCAAATAATATGTTAAAAAATACAACAAATATTTCAAATATTAAAAAATATGTTTTAAAAAAATGTCTAAAACCCAAACCTAAACCCAAACACAAACCGTACACTACCCTGCGTTGCTAGGTTTTTGATTATTTGCCTATTAATTGTAGCTATTCCTGATTATACTTAGCTAATATTTAATTGTTTTCTTCTAACTAATATTTACTAATTCTAACTGTATCCGATGTAGACTCAGCGTTGTTCGTTTTTAAGATTATTTGTAAAATATTTGGTAAGATTACAAATAATAATTTAAAATATTACAAAATATATTTTTAAAAAGTGTCTAAAAATATTTTAAGAAATATAAAAAATATTTCAACATATTAGTAGCCATACCTGATTTTTAATGCCTATTAATTTTTTTTATTAATTATAGCTATTCCTGATTATTCTAAAATATATAATTGCTAAAAATTGCAAAAAAATATATAAAATATTACAAAATATGTTTTAAAAACAAACCATACCCGACCCGGCATTTCTTGGTTTTTGTTTGTTTGCCTATCTATTATTTATTATTTATTAATTAGGGCAATTTCTGATTCTATATTTCTAGTATATACAATTAAATAAAGTTTATTTAAAATACAAACAAATATAGAAAAATATTGTTTATAATATTTCAAAAAATATTTTAAAAAATACAACAAATATTTCAAATATTACAAAATATGTTGAAAACCCAAACCCAAACCGTCCAAAAACGGCGTTGATCGGTTTTTAATTATATGCCTATCTATACTTTATTAATTATAACTATTCCTGATTTAGAATTGTTTGCCGAACCCAACCCGACGTTGCTCTTTTTTTTATTATTTGCCTATCAATTATTAATTATAGTTATTCCTAATTATGCATAGCTATTCTTTAATTGTTGTCTTCTAACTAATATTTAATAAATCTAACTGTATCCGATGTAGATCTAGCGTTGTTCTTTTTAAGACTTATTCGTAAAATATTTTGTAAAAATACAAAAATACAAAAATACTTTAAAATATTATAAAATATATTTTTAAAAAGTGTCTAAAAATATTTTTTAAATATAAAAAATATTTCAACATATTAGCAGTCATACCCTACCCGGCGTTGCTAGGTTTTTGATTGTTTGACTATTTATTTTTATTAATTATAGCTATTCCTGATTATTCTAAAATATATAATTGCTAACAAATACAAAAAATATTTAAAATATTACAAAATATGTTTTAAAAAAATGTCGAAAACTCAAACCTAAACCCAAATCCAAACAGTACTCGACTCGACATTTATCGGTTTTTGATTGTTTGCCTATTTATTATTTATTAATTAGAGCTATTCCTGATCCTAGATTTCTAGTATATACAATTAAATAAAATTAAACATATGTAGAAACATATTTTTTTTAATATTTAAAAAATTAGATAAAAAATATTTCAAAAAATACAACAGATATTTCAAATATTCCAAAATATGTTGAAAACCTAAACCCAAACAGTTCCAAATCGGCGTTGCTCGGTTTTTTATTATTTGCCTATCTATCATTTATTAATTATAACTATTCCTGATTTGGAATTTCTTGCCGTACCCAACTTTGCTTTACTCATTGTTTGATAGCTTACCTATCTATTATTTATTATTTATGGCTATTCATGATTCTGCTTTTCATATACAATAACATAAATTGTTGCTAAAATTCAAACAAATTTATACAAATATTAATATCTCAAAAATTAGTGGAAAAATATTTCAAAAATATTTCAAATAATATTTAAAAAAATACAACACATATTTCCAATATTACAAAATAGTACTTAATAAATATCGAAAACCCAAACCGCACCCTGCGTTGATCGATTTTTGATTGTTTGCCTATCTATTATTTATTAATTATAGCTATTCCTGATTCTGTATTCCTAGTATACAACAAATATTTCCAAATATTACAAAATATATTTTTTATAAATGTTCTACAAATATTTTAAAAAGTATATTATTATATCTTATAATATTTATATATTTATTATATAATTATAATATTTTAATTATATCTTAAAATAATAATATTTCAACGAATAGTTGAAAAATATAAAAAATTATTTCAAATAATATTTTTTAAAATACAAAAAATATAAATAATATTACAAAATATATTTTAAAAAAATTTCAAAAAAATGTTTAAAAATATTTAAAAAAAACTTCAAAAATATTTCAAAAAATGTCAAAAATATTTCAAAAATATTTCAAAAAATTTCCAAAATTTCCAAAAATTTCAAAAAAAAATCAAAAAAAATTCAAAAAAATAGTTCGAAAAAATGTAAAAAAAATATTTCAAAAATGCGACGCCGAAGATTTTGGACGACAAAAAATCATTTTAATGGCAAAAAGTCAATTTTTCAGGTTTTTCTGGGGTACGCGGTATAAAATTCAAAAAATTTTCCGGACCAAGACCATACTGTTGCAAATTTATTAAGATCGGGTATAAAATATTTTCGCGACGTACCCCGGTTCTCGAGTTACCTCACCAGATACACACACACATATATATATATATATATATATATAATTAAATAGACTTTCTTTTATATAATAGATATATATGTAATATATATGTTTAAATATTTATCAACTATTATGAAAAATTGTGAAAAAACTACAGCCAATCAAATATTTTATAAATGTAATGAGACAGTTTTAATTTTAATTTTGAAATTTAATTTTAATAGACCCACTCGATAATTAACGTAAAATGATATTGGAAATAAATATTAATAAAACCGCAGCCTTAAAGTAGGTTTTACTGGAATTGCAACCTAAAATTTCATGTGTGATATATCTAGCTGGTCCGAACTCTGATTCACTTGTATAATAATGTATGTAATAATTTCAATAAAGTAATATCTATTTTTGTATATATATAGTATATTTTATAATACTTCCTTGTATACCACATTCCTAGTCATTCCATTATTGGCAAGAATATACAGTTGATTTTCATCTCTGGCCCTTGAAAATCCGACATATAATTGACCGTGGGAAAAACACTCGGTTTCCAGATCTAATCCTACTACTTTAAAAGACTGTCCTTGAGATTTGTTTATAGTCATGGAAAAGCACAGTCTTATAGGGAATTGTAGTCGTTTGAAGTTAAAAGGGTAATCGGAAGGTATTAGTGTAATTTTAGGAATCATAACTTGTTCTCATTTATATTCCCCTGTCAATATTCTTGCTTCTATAATATGGTTTTTAAGATTGGTCACTAAAAGTCTGGACCCATTACAAAGTCTTGGTGGAACTAAATTTCTAAGTAGAATAATTGGAACGCCAACCTTCAATTCTATCATATGATCTGGTAATCCTGGAAGATTAATAGAGTTCAGGAATTCTATTGGGTAATCAACAACTTCATCTTCTTTCACTACTCTATCGATTGACATATATAATTTTGGATCTCCAGGAAATAAATTCAATAAACGTTTATTAATATTACATACATTATTATTTTTGGGGGCAAGTATACATCTTTCGCTAAGCCAATCTTCATCTAAATATTTTTCTAATAAATTTTCATATATTTTTGATATTAATTCATTATGATTTTTTACTATGATTCCACATGGAATTATATCCATATTTTCATTTTTCTTTAATACCCCATTTCCAATATCTAATAGATTTTGTTCAAACGACCCTGTGTCTCTATTTTTTGATAAATATACTCGCATGTTTTTTTTTAAAGTCAATTTTTCTATGTATTTCCATAATATTGATGTTTTTAGGCAGGCATTTATATGATCAGCTTTAGTTCCTCTTCGTACTACAGGTAAAATTTGTCTGAAGTCTCCACTTAGTAATAATGTTATTCCTCCCATTGGTTTTCTATCATTTACTATATATCTTAACATTCTATCTACTGCCTCAAGAGCATATTTATGTGCCATTGTGCACTCATCCCATACAATGAATTTACAGTTTCTGAATTGTTCTGCCTCTTTTGAATTTCTCGTTATGCTACAAATTGAATTTTCATTTATTTTTATAGGAATTTTAAATGTAGAATGTGCAGTTCTTCCATTTAGTAGTAATGTAGCTGCGATACCCGATGATGCCACAGCCAACTGCTCTGTTCGAGACATTTTATTCTTAGCTAATAATAAATTTATTAAGAAAGTTTTACCAGTTCCAGCTGGAGCATCTAAAAAGAATAATTTCCCTTCTTCATTAATAACACTCTGCAATATATTATTGTATACTATTCTTTGTTCATAATTTAATTTATTCTCATCTATTTGGAGAATCCTATCATAGTTATGTTCATTTGGTATAGAGGATACCATTTCAATATTTACAAATCCATATTTCTGTAAGGAATCTCCTCCCATTCTTTTAACTATTCCTTGCACGCGTGCCAGAGATCCAAGAAATATTTCTTCATTATACTCAATTACTTCTTCGGTATTATTTCTTCTATATTCCAACAAAATATCTTCGCTCATGCATTCTCTATTATTCAACCATAATGATGGTATATCTGTTATTTCGCAGTGACAAATCATCATTGCGAATAGTTCACTTATTTTCCTAGGAGATCTAGATATAGATGCTTCTTTTAATGTATTATCCCAGTGTTCATCATCTTCTAATAGATCTAACATTGCACATACCTTCTTATATGTATTACATATTACCCCATTAACTGTTCTAATATCTTCGAATGATACTGGTCCTTTCACATTAGTTAATAATAGCCGAAGATAGAAGCATTCCAGATTCTTCTGATGTACCGTATATATTCTTCCAATGGTAGATGATTTAAATATCCCTTCACTAATTCGATCCCCTTGTAATCTCCTTTTCCATATTCTATTTCCTACTTGCCAAGTATAATATTGCGGGATATCTTGATATAATAAAGTCTTCGCAAAATTATCAATCCCGCATAAATCGAAGAAAGATGTAAGCATTGTCTTCGGAGGTATATTAATCCTTTCCCTAACATTACTCTCGGTAAAATAAATCCTTTGCCCATTCTCTAAATGAATCACTAATTGAATAATGGCCGGGTATCTTTGATGTATTTGAAAATCTAGTATTCTCCATATTGCCTCGTTACTACTTATATATCTAGCCATCTGATATCTTTTTATCTCATCTCATTTATCAGTTTCTTCTAATTCAACTATCGCCATATCTGAACCTTTATGAATGTATTTGCAAATATATTTTATTGATTTTACATAATTGCACATTTCAACATTGATATGTGCATTAAATATTTTAGATAATAATGGGCAATAAGGTACAACCCATCTATTATCTATTTGTATTTCTTTTCCGTGTATCATTTTAGTCACACTTTTTCCGCCATTATTTGCATCCCTTCTTCTATACAATGGATAACCATCTCTATCAGTTTGTGTTTCTCCTATAAAATTATTAGGGAAATTCTTTGAACATTTTCCATTACTCATGCAAGGAGATTTTATATTTAAATATCCACAAGGACCGTGAATCATATTATTCTTTACAGTATTGTATAGTTGTTCATCTTCTATATTTGGAATCTCTGCACTTATTATGCTATCTACTTATTTTAATTTTGTTTCTAACTAATATTTAATAATTCTAACTGTATCCGATGTAGATCTAGCGTTGTTCTTTTTAAGATTTATTCATAAAATATTTGTAAAAATAGAAAAAATAATTTAAAATATTATAAAATATATTTTAAAAAAGTGTCAACAAATATTTTTTTAAATATAAAAAATATTTCAATATATTAGTAACCTAGGCTAGTATACCAGGCTTTGCTAGGTTTTTGATTGTTTGACTATTTATTATTATTGATTATAGCTATTCCTGATTATGCTAAAATATATAATTGCTAAAAAATACAACAAATATTTAAAATATTACAAAATAATTTTTAAAAAAATGTCGAAAATTCAAACCTAAATCCAAATACAAACAGTACATTTATCGGTTTTTGATTGTTTTCCTATTTACAATTTATTAATTAGAGCTGTTCCTGATCCTACATTTCTAGTATATACAATTAAATAAAGTTTATCTAAAATACAAACAAATGTAGAAACATATTTTTTTTAATATTTAAAAAATTAGTGAAAAAATATTTCAAAAAATAAAACAGATATTTCAAATATTCCAAAATATGTTGAAAACCTAAACCCACACCGTTCCAAATCGGAATTGCTCGGTTTTTTTAAATTATTTTCCTATCTATCATTTATTAATTTATAACAATTCCTGATTTGGAATTATTTGCCGTATCCAACTCTACTTTACTCGTTGTTTGATAGTTTGCCAATCTATTATTTATTAATTATGGCTATATGATTCTGCTTTTCATGTACAATAACATAAATTGTTGCTAAAATTCAAACAAATTTATACAAATATTAATATCTCAAAAATTAGTGGAAAAATATTTCAAAAATATTTTACAAAATATTTTTAAAAATACAACACATATTTCCAATATTACAAAATATTACTTAAAAAATGTCGAAAACTCAAACTGCACCCTGCATTGCTCGATTTTTGATTTTTGATTGTTGTTGCCCATTTATTATTTATTAATTATAGCTATTTCTGATTCTGTATTTCTATATTGCTACAAAATATATTTTTTATAAATTTTCTACAAATATTTTAAAAAGTATAATATTTATATCTTATAATATTTATATATTTATTATATAATTATAATATTTTAATTATATCTTAAAATAATAATATTTCAAAGATTAGTTGAAAAATATAAAAAAATATTTCAAAAAAATGTCCACAAAAATGTTTTAAAATATTTGAAAAAAAATTTTTAAAAATATTTCAAAAAATAGCCGTACCCGACCCGGCGTTGCTCGGTTTTGATTATTTTCCTATATATTATATATTAATTATAGCTATTCCTGATTCTTAATTGATATATATATATAATAAAATAAATGTTAGCTGACATACAAAACAAAGTAGAAAACATTTTCAAATAATATGTTAAAAAATACAACAAATATTTCAAATATTAAAAAATATGTTTTAAAAAAATGTCTAAAACCCAAACCTAAACCCAAACACAAACCGTACACTACCCTGCGTTGCTAGGTTTTTGATTATTTGCCTATTAATTGTAGCTATTCCTGATTATACTTAGCTAATATTTAATTGTTTTCTTCTAACTAATATTTACTAATTCTAACTGTATCCGATGTAGACTCAGCGTTGTTCGTTTTTAAGATTATTTGTAAAATATTTGGTAAGATTACAAATAATAATTTAAAATATTACAAAATATATTTTTAAAAAGTGTCTAAAAATATTTTAAGAAATATAAAAAATATTTCAACATATTAGTAGCCATACCTGATTTTTAATGCCTATTAATTTTTTTTATTAATTATAGCTATTCCTGATTATTCTAAAATATATAATTGCTAAAAATTGCAAAAAAATATATAAAATATTACAAAATATGTTTTAAAAACAAACCATACCCGACCCGGCATTTCTTGGTTTTTGTTTGTTTGCCTATCTATTATTTATTATTTATTAATTAGGGCAATTTCTGATTCTATATTTCTAGTATATACAATTAAATAAAGTTTATTTAAAATACAAACAAATATAGAAAAATATTGTTTATAATATTTAAAAAATTAGTGAACAAATATTTCAAAAAATATTTTAAAAAATACAACAAATATTTCAAATATTACAAAATATGTTGAAAACCCAAACCCAAACCGTCCCAAAACGGCGTTGATCGGTTTTTAATTATATGCCTAGCTATACTTTATTAATTATAACTATTCCTGATTTAGAATTGTTTGCCGAACCCAACCCGACGTTGCTCGTTTTTTTATTATTTGCCTATCAATTATTAATTATAGTTATTCCTAATTATGCATAGCTATTCTTTAATTGTTGTCTTCTAACTAATATTTAATAAATCTAACTGTATCCGATGTAGATCTAGCGTTGTTCTTTTTAAGACTTATTCGTAAAATATTTTGTAAAAATACAAAAATACAAAAATACTTTAAAATATTATAAAATATATTTTTAAAAAGTGTCTAAAAATATTTTTTAAATATAAAAAATATTTCAACATATTAGCAGTCATACCCTACCCGGCGTTGCTAGGTTTTTGATTGTTTGACTATTTATTTTTATTAATTATAGCTATTCCTGATTATTCTAAAATATATAATTGCTAACAAATACAAAAAATATTTAAAATATTACAAAATATGTTTTAAAAAAATGTCGAAAACTCAAACCTAAACCCAAATCCAAACAGTACTCGACTCGACATTTATCGGTTTTTGATTGTTTGCCTATTTATTATTTATTAATTAGAGCTATTCCTGATCCTACATTTCTAGTATATACAATTAAATAAAATTAAACATATGTAGAAACATATTTTTTTTAATATTTAAAAAATTAGATAAAATATATTTCAAAAAATACAACAGATATTTCAAATATTCCAAAATATGTTGAAAACCTAAACCCAAACAGTTCCAAATCGGCGTTGCTCGGTTTTTTATTATTTGCCTATCTATCATTTATTAATTATAACTATTCCTGATTTGGAATTTCTTGCCGTACCCAACTTTGCTTTACTCGTTGTTTGATAGCTTACCTATCTATTATTTATTATTTATGGCTATTCATGATTCTGCTTTTCATATACAATAACATAAATTGTTGCTAAAATTCAAACAAATTTATACAAATATTAATATCTCAAAAATTAGTGGAAAAATATTTCAAAAATATTTCAAATAATATTTAAAAAAATACAACACATATTTCCAATATTACAAAATAGTACTTAATAAATATCGAAAACCCAAACCGCACCCTGCGTTGATCGATTTTTGATTGTTTGCCTATCTATTATTTATTAATTATAGCTATTCCTGATTCTGTATTCCTAGTATACAACAAATATTTCCAAATATTACAAAATATATTTTTTATAAATGTTCTACAAATATTTTAAAAAGTATATTATTATATCTTATAATATTTATATATTTATTATATAATTATAATATTTTAATTATATCTTAAAATAATAATATTTCAACGAATAGTTGAAAAATATAAAAAATTATTTCAAATAATATTTTTTAAAATACAAAAAATATAAATAATATTACAAAATATATTTTAAAAAAATTTCAAAAAAATGTTTAAAAATATTTAAAAAAAACTTCAAAAATATTTCAAAAAATGTCAAAAATATTTCAAAAATATTTCAAAAAATTTCCAAAATTTCCAAAAATTTCAAAAAAAAATCAAAAAAAATTCAAAAAAATAGTTCGAAAAAATGTAAAAAAAATATTTCAAAAATGCGACGCCGAAGATTTTGGACGACAAAAAATCATTTTAATGGCAAAAAGTCAATTTTTCAGGTTTTTCTGGGGTACGCGGTATAAAATTCAAAAAATTTTCCGGACCAAGACCATACTGTTGCAAATTTATTAAGATCGGGTATAAAATATTTTCGCGACGTACCCCGGTTCTCGAGTTACCTCACCAGATACACACACACACACACACATATATATATATATATATATATAATTAAATAGACTTTCTTTTATATAATAGATAATCACACATATTCTTAGCCTTAGGATTCTTAGGTTTGGCTTAATATCTGTATTGGTATCATAGATTTATAGTTTACCAGGTAAAATACAAATCAATTAGAGGGTTATTAAAATTAAAATTGGGTACTTAGATGTCTATGGTATTATATTATATATTTACCCTAGAGTTCATCTTTGTTATTACAATCAAGATTATAATTGTATTTAATATTATTATATAATACTATCCGGAAGGACTATAATCACACATATTCTTAGCCTTAGGATTCTTAGGTTTGGCTTTCTTAATATCTGTATTGGTATCATAGATTTATAGTTTACCAGGTAAAATACAAATCAATTAGAGGGTTATTAAAATTAAAATTGGGGCATACAAGAATGAGGTAGACAGAATAAGTTGAACAACATAATTATAACATATAGGTGGGTTTTATATTTAATGTTAATTATTTAATATAAGTTAGGGCTATAAGGGGTTTCACACCAACTCGGAATAATTATCCCACACATATATATATATATATATATATATATATATATATAAAAGAGTCATAATTATCCTTATAACAGTGGACCATAGCGCTAGAGAGAACTCTCTCGAGATCTATGCAGTGGACAAAGTAAATATATGTATTATTTAACGGAATTAAATTAGTTATATTGGGGGTTATATCAAAACCTCCTATAACCTCGAGGTTAAAGGTATTGGTTATATTGTCAATATTTGGGAAGAATCATTAGAAAAATAGTTGGTATACATGTCCATATATACATATATATAATTATGTATAATTATATAGCTGCGATATCAATATATGATAACATACAACATTATAAAACATAAAACTCATAAATGCATAACACATTAAAACCCTTATTGGGATTAATTATTACCCGGATTAAAACTATACGCAAAATGTCCAAATATTAAAAGTTGACCACATAAATTGAGTACCCTTTTCACATCGACATGTATTGACTTGTATTCAATACTAATTCCAATTCCTTTATTCAGTGTTCAGTGTTATTTATGTGGGTTTATATATTTCAAATTTTATAAATTAAAAAATTTATTTATTTTTAAAACTCATATTTCTTTAAAATTATATATTCCTGTAAGTTTAAAAATATATATTACTATTTAAATAATTAATATTATAAATTTGGTATCACATCTATTTTAATGAATATTCTTATAAGCCTTAATATATAATAATGTTATTTCAAATAATATTTGTATTCACTTATTTTTATTTATTAAATTAAATTTAAATTCTAATTTAAAATTAGTCTAATTTAATTAGATGCATTAACAAGTGGAAATCAGAGTAAAGCGCTGTTCACATGAGCAATATATTCCAGCAATTTCGCAATGGAATTATTAAGTATTCCAGTTTCAAAATCCTCTAGCAGTATCATACTGCTAGATATATTACTGAGTATCAATTTTAAGGTGTTCACATGATCAATCTATTTTTTCAGTAGAATTCTTAAAAATATATACATTTTATGAACTTATGAACTTAAGTTTATTATATTATAAAAATGGTAATATATTCATCCGTTTAAAGGATATTCATAATTTAATAATTATATAAGGAATTATATATTATAATTATAATAATTATAATTATAATTATAATAATTATTAATTAATTATTATTAATTATTTATTAATTAATCATTAATTAAACGAATTTCATAATTTAATAATTATATAAGGAATTATATATTATAATTATAATAATTATAATTATAATTATAATAATTATTAATTAATTATTATTAATTATTTATTAATTAATTATTAATTAAACGATCGTTAACGCTTAAATAACATAATTTTAATGAATGGTAATATATTCATAATTTAATAATTATATAAGGAATTATATATTATAATTATAATTATTAATTAATTATTATTAATTATTTATTAATTAATTATTAATTAAACGATCGTTAACGATTAAATAACATAATTTTAATAAATTATTATAACTGACAAGTATCAATTTATATGAATTTAGGGAAAAACCTTAGAAAGGTAAATTCATATACATTAATACTTATCAGTATACTTGTTCGTTCGTTTATTTATCAATTGCATAAATTGTCATAAAACTAGAATATATTCGGATTAGAACTTATCAATAAGCGCAGAAAAAACACAGACTGTTACATTTTGGCAATTCTATAGAATTCCATTTCGAAATTGCTGGAATAGATTGCTCATGTGAACAGCGCTTTAAAGCCTCGGATATTAATTTAAGGATTAATTTAATTATTAAGCACATATATATGCACAACTAATATATGTGATAAGTGAAACTATAATATTATGATGTCCCATTATAACGGACGTGTTGAGAATGTAAATATATATATTTTGTATTGATATGTAAGTTTGGTTTAGTTTTGTTCTGGTTTGTTTTGTTAACTGCATTACATCCTAAAGCCTATAAAAATTCAAATCGCCCTTTTCGCGCTTATTTATATTAGCAATACGTCCATTATGATCGTATACCATATTAAATTTCGTTACGATATTTATATATACACACATATATATTCTTTAGAGGCCCATTTTGAATATGGCATATTTCTTAACAGAATTTTAAATTTATAACTACTGTTACAATAATATATATAATTATTATAATAATAATATTATATTTAAAAAAAGTATTATAATATTATATTATAATAATGAAAGCTAATATGTATATCATATATTTATGCTGTATCTCGACTAAATACAACATTTGTATATAATACTACCTATACCACAGTTCAGCTATAGATATATAGTAAATTATTATAGTTTAATATAGGATATGAATCTCTATATGTATAGACTCTATACTATAGAGTAAATAAAACATTGTAAAATAAATAATTTTATATAAAAAATATAATCTTATAAATATTAGTCATTCAGTATTATAATAATTTGAAATCAACTAACATCACCCCATATTATTGATTTATGTGAATTCTTTTCTATAGTTGGCTGTAATCATAATTATTATAGGATAAATATATTTTTATCGTCCCCTACTTAGCCTCAATGTCTTACTAGATCATTAAAACCCAGTTAAATTTTATCATTATTGAAGCTTAAATGTATGTACTACATAATGTAGTATATTGTACCATAAATACCCAAATGTATATTGTATATTTAGCACAATAAAAATCCAAGTTTTTAATAATATATATTGATTAATTTAATCATAGAAAGAAAAAGTATGTACTAATATTACTATACCTAATGAATAATATTAGAGTAATTATTATATTTTACTAATTATTATTATAATAATTTTATAATGACATTTTGTTTCTATATTTATTCAATTTGTACTCATTATACAGTATAATTTATAAAATACATATATAGAGATTAAGAAGAGATAATCTTAAATTAAGTTTGGAAAATATACGTCGTTATTAAATATATATTCATGGCGTCATATACAAATCATCGATATAAAGAAAGTGGATAAGCAATTGAATGTAGTGTATGCCACTATCATCTACGTGCGCTGCAGTTGAAACCCACTATCTGGCCCACTACTTTTTATTTATAATAATATTTATTTATACATATATATATTGATAATTACTAAAAATTTAATGTACTATCTATACTAAAAATTAAATTATATATTTAAAATACATCATATCAACATTTCTCGCAATTTTGTGTATTTAAATTGAAGATATCATACTATTTTATTGATATTTATAATCTAAATCCATTGATATAGATAGAAGTCACTTTAATCTATTTCGACGAAAAGCCTACTGTTTTAATATTTGACATATATAATATGACTAATATCCAATAAAAATCACATATAATTCTCAAATATTAACGAGACAACATATGTGATTATTTTATCATTTATATTGTAATAAAACTGTTGATCAAATAATATTATAGGTATTTATTAAACTTTATTTAAAATTTTAATATTAATTAAACAAATGTAAATACAAATTAAGTAAATTAGTCGTAAATTAGTATTAAATACCATTAAGTTTATTTAAATAATTATATAAATCGCTGTTCAAATATGCAATCCATTTGCGCAATTATCACAACAAAATTATAACATCAAATCCTGCAATCTATTAGCGCTAATATTAGGGTGTTCACATGATTAAATAGTGTGTGTAGTTAGTGCAGAACAATACATAAATTATATGAACTTATGATTTGTTGATATCATTTATATATGTGTATATTTATAAATAATTTAATTATATATTCATATTCATATCGCTTATATAATAGTATGAACATACTACTGTCATGACACAAGTATCATATAATAGTATTTACATTATTTATATGAATTTATAATATTATATTATAAATGAATAATTATATAAACTTATATTATTTTATATATGATTTTATAATATATAAATATATGTTATATATGTTTAAACATATATATACATAATATAATATATATATATATATATATATATATATATATAAACTTATGTTATATATTAAGGCTTAAAATATTGACTTAATTTACGCTTTTAAAGCTTTTATAATGTGTTCAAGAGCTGTATCCATACTTAATTATATTTTAGATATTTAAAATAAAATATATTTCAAAATCAAATCGTGTAAAATAAAAGTATGTTTATTCGATCATACTGATAAGCGAATATAAATTTGAATTCAATTGAATATGTTGTTATATATTTATCTTCTATATAGTTTATAAATTAATTGAAACGCGAAGATCAAGGCGTATGTATGTATAATCGTAGGTATACTGTATACACTAGGTAGGTATTTATACTCATGTGTATATTTCTTTGCCAATTACATCAATTATCTCAACAAATTATAATTAGAACCTTTTATAATTGTATCAGAAAAAAGACATAGTTTTATTATTGAGTTTATTATTTCACCCGATTTCACATGTCGATTGCTCACGTGAACAATACTTAATTAATATTTTATTTATGATAAATATAATTTTTAATTTAATTATAATATTTGTACAATATTTTTCTTATTATAATAAATAAATATATATATATATTTTTATAAATATTTTTCTTATTATAATAAATAAATATATATATATATATATATATATTATAATAATTTAGACATCAATACTCTATATTTTAATAATTTAATTAATAAATATTGTTTATAGCAATTGAGAGACTGTACTCAAAGGAATCAAAATTATGTATTCACATAAGGAGGGTGGTTAGATATAATTAAATTACTGACACTATAATTAGATAATATTCTCTAAAATCACTAATTATAGTAAATAATAAATAAATGAATTATAAAATAGTCGACGATAAATATAAATTTAATGAATAATATCTCAAATGTCATTGATAATATAGGATAATTTAAATAAATTACTATATAATAATACATTTATTAATACCGATCGAATGTAGAGCCCCTCCGCTGCGACATGTGTACCGCGATGATCGCATCGGAAGAAACGATGATGCTTCACAGAAGAAGTCGACACAACAACGGAAACATCGACGACCATATATGCGTGTACGTGTGTAACTATTGTTCGTATACGTGTATGCTGATCACCTCCATTCGAGAACACTACGATTTCCAGCACAAGGACGTCTTTACGCAAACACGTACAGGTCAGACTTAGAGAAATATACAGTTTATGTAGGCTAGTACGCTAGTCATATATTAAATACTAATATATACCCGAGCAACCAAATCTGGGGATCACAGCACAACATGCATTTATTAATGTTATATATGCACTCTATTGCACCTATATATACAACATGCATATTTTAAATATATATAATTATATGCTAACATATATATTTATAGTAACATGTTGTGCAAATACCTAATAGCACTTACTTTGACAACATATACACAACCAAACACAACCAAATGCACCTCGAATTGTTGCTTGGGTATATATATATATATATAGGGAGAATTGTACTCTTAAAAGTCCACCATGTATAATTCTATATATTTGTTGTAAATTTCCATTTTATGATAATACTAGCTATTGCTTTAAAATGTCATCAAAGAATATGCATTATATAAAATTGTTATATAATGCATATTCTTTGATGACAATTTAAAGCAATAACTAGTATTATCATGTCCAAATTACTAAAATTGTATTTTAAAAGCATCATTATTATAGGATATACACATTTTGTTGGGGCTATATCTATCATCAATGCCTTATTAGAACTTTAAAAACTCAGTAAAATGTTACCATCATAGAGGCCCTAATTTAGATTGTATATCTAGCACCATAAAATGCCAAGCTTTAATCGTAGATCTTGATAACTAATATACATAGATTTTTATTTTACCTAGATCTGTAATTCTATATCTCACTAATGCAAAATTCTTCAAAAGACATGTTGCCTTGATTTAGGTAACTTAAGATGGCCGACCATCACATGACACATGCATTTAATAACACATATTCAAACAAATATTATTGATTTTAAATACATTTAATATATTTTTAAATTTAATATTTTTTTTATATACGAGTATAAATTGCATTTCAATTATATAAAAATAAACATTTAAATTTATTTATATTATATATTTATACTGCAATTTAATTGCAACATTTAATTTTATTAAATAATATTTATATATGATAGACGGCCATTTTAAGTTACCTAAATTGAGGCACCGTGTCTGTTGAAGAAAAATCATGTGATTACCAATCTAGGTAAACTATAAATATAGTCTAATATAGAACAATTAGGTACTAATAATACCTAATGAGTACTATTATAGTAACTAATATTTTATGATTTATTGTTATAATCATAATAATTATCATTATAATAATGATTATTATAATTAACAATTTTAATTGTATTTATTAGATTTTTTCTCATTTGTAATATGTTAAATATGATTTTACATTAAAAATTCAAGAAAGTTTACATTCCAGTAAAGGTTTATATTTATATATATCCTAGAAAATAAAATATATTCATCACTATTTTAAAATATATATTGATTGTTCGATGACTAATTTTCATAAACATTTTATTAATATTTAATATATATGACAAATATAAACCCAAAAGAATTCATAGATTCTTAATTCAAAAAACCACTTGTGTTAAAGTGTTAAATAATATATTGTTATGAATAACATTATTACTTTTTGATACAATTAATTTTGTTTACAAAATTAATTAAAATATAAAGAATGTAAATAATTTTGTATATAAATATAAAATGTTAATTATAATAACACAAACGTCAATGGTCACAAATTGATAATACTACGACTTCATTGTTAGAAATCAATATTACAAAAGAGATTGAAGAGCCGAAGAAGGGTGTTCAGTGTGTAAGCGGACATTCTGATGGTAGTCCCTCTCCTCAACCAGATATGTTTACTCAAATGTCGGATGAAGGTGAATTTATCGAATCAGATTAATATAGATAGATAAATATATATAGTTTATTTCATTAAGCTGCCATAATACCACAAAAATATCTGGATTATATAGCAGATATTTCGTCGCAGATATCCGCGATAATGAATTTATCCGGATTTTATTGTATTTTAGAGTGAAGATCAAAAATATCTGCCTGATCATGTGCCGGATTTATTAAAACTTGTTCTAAAATATCCGCTAGTTTGGCAAATATTCCTTAAAATATTAACTTATAAGGGAGAATTCGCATAGATATGAGAATAATGTTTAGTTCGATTAATTAATATACATTTGTACAATAAAAAGGCAGAGCTTACTAATAAAATATCTTCTAGCGAATTAATATATATATATATATTCAATTATTATATTTAATATGATATAATTATGCCGAGAAATAGATAGGCCCAATTTTGTGGGCCTCTCTATTTTCTGGGCTTATTAAGTGGCTATGAGTATATAAATGGCCATTTAAGATACTATCCCTATGTATATATATATATATTTATTTAAGAAAGTGAATTTTAATATAATATATTATAGCTGGGTTTGATATTAAATATAATTAATTATATTACTAATTATTCGTATTTTTTATGTGATATTATCTTTATAGAATCTACATTTAAATAAATATTAAATTTTTTAATATTTTCATCATTCTGTTCATATTCCCTCTATAAGTGCAAACAAAAGTTTGGCAGGATTGTTAAAAAAAAACAAATCATAATCTGGTATATTTAATCTAATATTAATAGTATGAAATACAATATAATAAATGATAATATAATAACACAAAAGTCAATAGTCACAAATTGATAATACTACGACTTCATTGTTAGAAATCAACATTACAAAAGAGATTGAAGATCCGATGAAGGGTGTTCAGTGTGTAAGCGGACATTCTGATGGTAGTCCCTCTCCTGAACCAGATACGTTTACTCAAATGTCGGATGAAGGTCAATTTATCGAATCAGATGAGTCACCAGATGAATTGAATGATCAGGATATCTTGGTATGTTAAGTGATATATATTTATATATATATATATATATATATATATATATATATATATATATATATATATATATATATATATATATATATATATATATATATAAGGATATCACTTTAAATGGCCATTAATACACTCAGAGCCACCAGTGAATAGAGAGGCCCAATTTTTTTTTATTCTCTATTTCATGTCATACTTATACCATTAAATATGTTTTATTATTTTACAAAATGTAATAATCTTATAAATATTTAGATACCTAACAAGAAAATGTCATATGAATTTTATTTTATTTTAAAGAATAATTTAGATGCCATTCAAATTAGTGCATATATATAATTTATAAATGTAAAAAAGTGTCTGTTAACTTCCATGTATAAATCAACAAGTCAACATATTTTTATTTATCGATATTCATATTATGTATATTTTAATAAAAGCATAATGTGAATATGTTCATATATATATATAATTAGTTAATTTAAAAAAAAAAGCATGATGTGAATATTTTAATATATAAATTAATTAATTTTAATAAAATACATTATTATTCCTTCTATATAATATAATATAATATAAGTTAGAATTATATATTCTAGAAATTTGTATAAACTAAATAAAATGTATATATTAATTATAACTAATATATCTAAACTAATATATTTTAATAATAAAATATCCGTTTAAATATTTAATTATATCTAGGACGGAAGGGAGTAGTGGAAGATATTTTGTATGATTTGGTAGAATTGTAATATATCGATGCTATAATTTCAAATTTTCAAATTTTATAGAATATATATAGTTTTATAATATAGCTATTTTACTTAAACTCATATATTTCTAGTATTGATATCAGTTTAGTAACGCTAAACAAATAACGACAAAATAGCGCAGGAAGGGAGTAGTGGTTTTTAGTACAAAAGCAAATCAATATATTGATTTATTTATAATAGCTATAGGTGTCTCGCTATATACTCGATTTATTTTTAAAATTTTTATTATTCTATTTATAAATATATAAGAAAATATGTATTTATACTTAATAATAAATTCAGTACAGTACATTTTCAAAACTTATGCAAATTTGATAAAAAAATATTATGTAATAAATTTAATATATTGATTAGTTATTTTTGAAAAAAAAGTACTTATCGTTATAGATATTGTAATTGTTTAAATATCTTATATATATCTTTTTTGTATATCTATAACTATTTTCGCGTAAATTACCACTACTCCCCCTCGTCCTCTGTCCTCGTCTCTATAATGTCAATCATTTTATAATATAAAATTATATTTATAGGTTGAACTCTGTGAGGAAATTCAAAGTATCAGGTTTGTTATTATTAATTTATAATTTAATTTATTTATTAACTATTTAATCTATAATAAAATGATGAAGAAGATAAAGTATTCATTAAAATATATTTATATTATTTATGGTTTATATTATTTATTGTCTCCAAATATTCACTTTTTTTGTTACCAGCTATCAAATTATAATTTATTTTCTTTATTATTACACATAAAATATTATTCATTAGTTCAGATAATAGTTAAAAATAGTTAAAAATGTCATTAAATTAAGAGGGGGTTAATATTAAGATGGTATCCACGGGATACCTTTGTTTTTATTTTTTATAATTAATTATTTTACTTTAAAATATGATTCATAATCTTTAAAATGATGTATACTATCAATAAACATTTGGAATAAGTGCAATATGTAAAATAAAGTGTAGTTTTGAAAATAAACATTTATTAATCATGCGAAAAATAAAAATTATTTTCAATTTTTTTCATAATTTATTAATAAAATCTTTAGAATTTTATTTAGTATATTATCATTAAAATAAGCATTTCGCCATTAAATCTATAAATTATAATATTTTAATAATTTATTTGAGAAATTTTAATTTAATTCGTAATATTTATAAATATATATATATTTTTATATTTTTTGGAAATATTTTTTATTATTACTTAAACTCATGATATAAATCCAGTTTCTATAAATATAATAATATATATTTTATATGTTTTCATGACATATATTTCAGGAAATTATATATTTGTTCAATAAAATATTTAAGATTAAACTAAAACTGGATATATTCAAAATATATATTTTTTCTAATTGTATTCACATAAATATATAAATTATATAGTAATAATAAATAATTTTATTTAAAATGTTATGTATTTATCATGTATCATTATTTCGTTCATTTTTTAATAATAATAATTTATAATTATTCTAATAATATATAATTTTTTTTTCACATTTTTGTTTCTAAATATAAATGCATAACTTGTAGAAAAATACTTTCCCTACAAATGTAAGTGTAATTTTATTATTACAGCAAATCTCGATAAGTCAGACACAGATAAATCAGATTTCTCGATAAGTTGGACAAATTTAGTTGTTTTGTTTGGATTTTAATCTAGTTCCATATAAAATTAATCGAATAAGTCTTATAGGATAAGTTGGAGTTTTCGATAAGTCAGACATATATTATTTTCACTTTTATGATTTGTATACTGTATAAGTCAGACTTTTTATAAACTGTCAGAAATTTGTTGATGAAGATGTGTATGATTTGATTAATATATATTTGTTAAGGTACTTGCCACTTGCTTTTAAAAATGTTTACAAATATGTTAATATAGAAAAAATACTTCTATTGAATATATTGAATTTGTGTGTCAATTACATCATAAACAAATATTTTTAAAATAGAGCTAAATATCAAATAATCTTAACGATTATACATTACTAATATTATATATAATATAATATTTTATTAATAGGTAATTAAATAATAATTTAAACATTCTTTTTTAGATTTCTTTGAGGATAAGATCTAATATTAAAACAAAATGTCTATTTAATAATTTAAATAACCCTATTATTAATCTGATCTGTTTTTAATATTTTGTAAACTATTTTTGTAAATATAAAATTTCTCATATTTTTACATTAAAATAGTGAATAAATTACCATTTTTTATAATATATATTAATTTTGTTATTATTAAATTATTGTAATATTACACTCATACACTTATTATCATTATGTATATACAAATTTACATTTTATTATAGATAGATTTTTAAATTAAAATTAAAATAATTTTGTTTACAAAATTTCCTGGACATTTCAAGGAAAATCAGAAAAAAATATTGGACAACTTTGTTCATATAAATAAATATATAATTCAAACTATATTTAAATATATAACTTAACAAAAAATTGTTAATGAGATCAATAAAATTTCAAAATCTCATATCTCCTCTATTTTAAATCCTATATCTTCAATATTAAACTTTAATGAGGTGATGCATTAATTATTAACTTATCCATTATTTCATGCTTTACAACATGAAATAATAAATATGATTTATTTATTTATATATATTTATATATATATTGCAATATCTATAAATAATATTAATTTATTTATATATTTTTGTTATATTACCATAATATTAATTAGAACGAATGAAATAAGTGATGGAAGAAATAAATTAAAAAAACCGTTAGTAACTATAATAAATAATTAATTCGTAAATATATTGATTGGTAATTTATTTAAGCAAATATATTCTTTAAATATATAATCAAAAGTATAAAGTATAAATATTTTCAAACGATAGATAAGTTATTGTAATAAACAAAGAATAATATGAAATTAAAAAATTAAGGGTAGGAGCTTATTTTATTTGATATTAAATTTAAAAAAAAATGTAATATTAATATAAATTTGGTAATTTAAATATGTTATAATAAATATGTCAAAAATTAGAATAAAAACTATCTATTAATACAAAAACAAACGTTTTAAAAATGCACATGATGTAAAAAAATCGACATTATTACAAAATAATAATTACTAAATATTTCATAATTTAAATATCTAATAAAATTTGATATATTTTATATTATTGAATAATTGAAAAAGTATTATAAAATATTAAATGTACTCTTCGATAATTCATGTATGGTGATACCATATTATATAAATAAGAAGTACTTTATTATGATTTATATAACTCTATCTCAATATGGAATTTACAATATATTTTATTTTAACTAATAATATATTATCTTTAATTATACTAAAACTATCTGTAAAATTAATTTCTTCAAGAAAGAAGTATACATTATATATAGAAAAATATAAAAATGTGGTTTGAATTAGTATTATTTATAATACTATAATATACTAATTTATTATTATACTAATAATTATAATTATTACTATACTAATAATATATTATCTTTAATTATACTAAAACTATCTGCAAAATTAATTTCTTCAAGAAAGAAGTATACATTATATATATAAAAATATAAAAATGTGGTTTGAATTAGTATTATTTATAATACTATAATATACTAATTTATTATTATACTAATAATTATAATTATTATTTTTTAAATTATTTTATAAAATTTTATTTTTAAAATTATTTTAATACTAATTAGTACTCCATTATTATAATTTAGATATACATATATTAATATATCATTATATTTTATATAATATAATTGATATAATATATATGTATAAATTTATAATAATATATAAATTTAGTAAAAAAAAACTATGAAATGGGACTCTGAATATCATCCGGGAGCATAGTAATAGTGTAATGAGTGTATTTATTTATTTGTATTTAAATGCAATTAAACTTGTTATTTTATTTAATATAAAATTATAATATAAATTAATATATGTAGACTCGAGAAACAAGGGATCTATTGTTAATTATAAATTATTAATAAATAGATAAAATAAATATTTGATTATACATAACTGCTAAAACATGTTTAAAATGTATTTATAATTAAATATTCTAGATTAATTTCATCATATGATATTGATGTTATAGAAAAATAATATTTAATATTTAGATTATATATAATATTACAATCAACAACAAACAAATAATAATGATATAAATGAAAATATATAATATCCAAATATTCTATACAAAATTAAACATATTTTAATATAAAATTATAACATACTATTAATTTAAATACCATTTTAGACCAATTAGATTTTGCAAATTTTGCAATAAAATAATTGTTGGTGGCAAATTAAAACGGCATATTATAAATCAGCATAAAGATCAGGAAGAGGTTATACTTTATACATTATCATTAATACATTATATACATATTTTAAATACAATTTGTATAGGTTCAACAAATAATAAAGGAAAAAAATAAAAAGTGTGAGAAACAATTATTAAAAAAAATCAGAGATCACGGGAATTATGATTACAATATAAATGTGTTGTCATTAACTTCAACAAAAGATAATATGATGGTGACCAGAAAAGGATATAACAAAATCAGATATTGTGCTGGTAATATTATATATTAAAGTTTAACAATTATTATATAATATTATTCGATTTATCATTTTTAGTTTGTAAAGCGTTTATGTCGGTAAAAAAAATCTACGAACATAAGAAAATATGCAAAGAACACATAATCATGAAAATTGAACATTTATATTTTGATCATAGTTTATATGATAAGACTTTCAGAAACTATCTGGTACGATTCCGTGATGGTGATGTGTTTAATATTATAATAAATGATACCTTTATCAAAGATGTAAGTTAAAATATATATATATATATATATATATAGTTTTAAATTAAAAATTTGAATTAACCTTTCGTAAATAATATGAATTAAATTGAAATATTTTACAGTTCGGTTATAGAATATACACAATGTCCTCAACAAATATATCTAACACTGTTAAAATAAGAAAATCTGTCATGTATGACATGAGATTACTGGCTAGACTCTTTAAAATATTCAAGGAACTTTCACCAGATAATGGTTTATTGTAAATATTATATTTTCTATATATTAGTTTATTTTAATTCTTCTAATTTTTAGTATACACGAATTCAGTAGAAATGTTTAAGATCGAAAGTATTGATGAGTTACTAAAATCAATGAGATTACTAGTTCCTATAGAAAAATATACGTTAAACATAAAGTTGGTCAGTTTATTACGAATGGCTATACAACATTGCATTGGAAATTTACTATCTATAAATAAAACTGACGAGGTTATGCGGTCATCATTCATCATCCTTTATATATTATTATTTAATAATTAATACTTATTATATATAATATTGTTTTATATTAGGCAAAAGTTATGATGAATTTCAATAGAGTTTACAATGCTAAGGTATCTATGGTAACAAATACAGAAAACAAGAATAAAAATAAGAAAAGGTAATTACATATAGATATTATTTGTTATAATATATAGATATGGTATAATGATAGAAATTTTGCCCAGATGTACATATACATAAATATATATAAATACACATACATATAAATATATAGTATTATATTCTTTCATATAATGTTTAAATCATTAATTTATATATAGCATTATATATTACATTAATTTGTATATAATCTAACAAAAATATCTAGGTGACATGTATATTATTCTAGATATATGTTTATATATATATATAATATAGTTTGGCAAATGAACCCACTTTTCATTATATCGATTCGAGTTCCCAATCTAATAAAATTGTTTAAATAAAGATATGAGATTATTATTAAAAGATATTATCCTTATAGTTTTTATTAATATATAAAAATTAGTATACATTATAAATCACTGTTACTATTGTTATATATTTGTTTATCAATATTGTCGGAAGATATCCGCTTTCTGTATTCAGTGCAAATAACATCGACCTCAGAGAAAATGTCTTCACTGGATAATACTTGCAATCACACTTGCTATCATACATTACTTTGCAGCTTCTAATAGCATACAGTTCTTAACAAAGGCTTCTAGTAATTTAGAAGGACATTTCTTAACTTTGAAAATTTATAATATATTTATATAATTCATATTTTCTTTAAAAAATACATGTTATATGAATGTATATGAAGAAGTAACTCATAAAGAATATAAATAAATATTTAAAAAGATTATTTTTTCGTGTTGTTTATATTTATTTAACTGACAAAGATCATTATAATGTATAATATACAATAATATACTATGTTTAGTAATATTTCTATTATATTTGAATTATATTATAATATGATTGGATGAGACAGCCATGAGCCGTAGGAAGATAACACATTTCATAATACCCTTATCAGCCTTGTCACTGACCATCTCGGGGACTCGAAACAACAATTAAATAAGCATAATTATCAGGCTGATCCGGCTGGGAATTCTCATATCATTGATCCAAAAGGTATATATTTATCTATATTTTTAGTATTTTTATACACATTTTATTTTATTTAATGAATTTAGCATTTTAAAATATAATTGTTGAAAGTGAAAATAAAATGAGTTTATGTAACCTAATAATAATAATTAATAATAATAATGTATAATATTATATTATATCAAATATTTATTTATATGTATTTTAATATAGATAGATAAATATATATAGTTTAATGCATTAAGCTGCCATAATACCAAAAAAGTATCTGGATTATATAGCAGATATTTCGTCGCAGATACCCGCGATAATGAATTTATCCGGATTTTATTGTATTTTTGAGTGAAGATCAAAAATATCTGCCTGATTATGTGCCGGATTTATTTATAACTTGTTCTAAAATATCCGGTAGTTTGGACAATATTCCTTAAAATATTAACTTATAAGTGAGAATTCGCATAGATATGAGAATAATTTTTAGTTCGATTAATTAATATACGTTTGTACAATAAAAAGGCAGATCATTGCTAATAAAATATCTTTTAGCGAATTAATATATATATATATATATATATTCAATTATTATATTTAATATGGTATAATTATGCCGTGAAATAGAGGGGCCCAATTATTTGGGCCTCTCTATTTTCTGGGTTTATTAAATGGCTATGAGTATATAAATGTCCATTTAAGGTACTATCCCTATATATATATATATATATGTATATTTATTTAAGAAAGTTAATTTTAATATAATATATTATAGCTGGGTTTGATATTAAATATAATTAATTATATTACTAATTAAACGTAATTTTTGCTTTGAAATTATGTGATATTATCTTTATAGAATCTACATTTAAATAAATATTACATTTTTTAATATTTTCATCATTCTGTTCATATTCCCTCTATAAGTGCAAACAAAAGTTTGGCAGGATTGTTAAAACAAACAAATCATAATCTGGTATATTTAATCTAATATTGATAGTATGAAATACAATATAATAAATGATTATATTATATTTTATATGATACATATAATTGATATAGAATATAATTGAATTTATTGATAAATAATATTTATTAAATATATTATCAATCTATTTTATATCGTTTGTTTATATTTTATTCAGAGATTTTAAAAAAAAGACATACTATTTGTTCTATTGTCACTTTGTATTAATATTATAATTAGTATGCTATGTATAGCATAAACTCTCTGTAAATATTATATTTATATATTCATTTTTTTAAATATTTTTTGATATATGTATATAATTGTTATATTAAATTATTATCTTTATACATAGAAAATGAAGTAGTCACATCAGTAACAATCGAGCCAGAACGTTTACATTACAGTAAAGGTTTATATTTATTAGAAAATAAAATATGTTCATCACTACTTACAAATATATCAATATTGTGCGATAACTAATGACTAATGTTCTAATATTTAATAATTCTAACCAGTATATCATACACATTTTATTTAACAGATATGACATATACAAAAAGAATTCATAGATTCTGAATTCAAAAAACCAAGTGTTAATGGGGGAGGCGCGCGTTCATCTAAACAATGCTATTTTAGTTCTATCTAAAATTAAATATCTATAATTATTAAACAGATACTTACCTCCATCATATAGTTTTTCTTTATATAAATGTAGTTAATTTAAAATGGTGTAAAAAATAGTTTAAATTAGTTAAATATTTATTTTAATTTTTTCCCATTAAAATGCAAGTTTATTATTACTTAATTAATATAAAATATAATAATAAATCCATATGATTCATATAGATGTATATGTTATACATTTATAGTAAACATTTCGGATAAAAATATTAAAATTAAAAAAATAGTAAGCATTTTACATGTGGATACTAAGTGAAAAAGTAGAAAATTGAGAAAATGACATTCAAAGTTTTTTAAAACAAATAATCACAAAAGATATAAAATATATATATATATATATATATATGAATGACCAGTAAAATATAATGGTATATAAACAACACTAACTTATTAATAATTGGTACTAATATAGAGTACTCTATATATATATATATTATAATGCGATATACAAATAAATATATGTATAGAATTTATAAAATAGAAAAATATAAATTTATATTATTAGTCATAATAGTTATAAAGTATTATAAATAATGAATAATATAAAATATAAGAATATAACGTCTTGACTAGACAGAAATAATTATAGAAAGAACGCATTTCTATAATTTCCATAATATCCCCTATTCTAAAAAAACAAAACTTAGACCCAAACTCATTTAGCAATTATCGCCCGATCTCCCACCTACCCTTATTAAGTAAAATATTAGAAAGAATTGTTTCCAAACAACTCATAGCCCATGTAAATAAAAATAATCTTTTCGACCCGTTTCAAAGCGCTTTTCGTAAGGGTCATTCAACCGAAACAGCTCTCCTACGTATTACTGACACTATATTATCTACCTTAAATAGCAACACGTGTTGCCAGCTAATCCTACTTGATCTATCATCTGCTTTTGATACCCTGGACCATAACATATTAATCTCGCGACTTACTTTAATGGGTATATCTGGCTTAGCATTAAAATGGTTTACTTCATATCTCACTAACAGGAATATCTCTATTATGATTGACAAATCTTACTCGCCTCTTTCTCCTCTTAACCACGGTATTCCCCAAGGATCTGTTCTAGGTCCATCCCTCTTTTCTATTTATATCCGCCCTATTGCTGATCTAATTAAGAAATTTCCAAATATCCACTACCATATTTTTGCTGATGATATCCAACTGTTTACCTTTTTCCCTATAAATTCTCATAATACCATTAACTCTGAATTAATCGAGTGTGCTAACTCCATAAGATTATGGCTCCTCTCCAATAAACTACTAATTAATTCCTCTAAGACTACTGTACTTAACATATCTACTTCTGAAACTTCCTTTCCAAACTTTACTCTAAATAACATGATTATTTCTCCTTCTCATTCCTCCAAAAACCTAGGATTAGTATTTGATGACAAATTATCATTTAAGAATCACATATCATCCATTACAAAATCATCCAACTTTCATCTCTTCAGAATTAAAAAAATACGGACATCACTTTCCAGAAACCTTACTAAAACTCTAATTAATGCTCTTGTACTTTCACGTATTGACTACTGTTCTTCCCTACTTAATTTACTTCCTGCTAAAGCTACTGCTCCACTTAATCGGATTATCCGTTCCTCAATACGTACTACTTACTGTTTAACTCGACTGGATCACTCTACTACAACATCTCATCAATCATCTCGTATGTGGCTACCCTTCTCCCTCAGGTGTAAATTACGTATACTATCTATAATCCATAAATCAATATATTCTTTTACCCCTAGCTATATCTCTGATCTAATTAAAAAACGTACTATATTATCTTCTCTTCGTTACCAAAATGCTCCTCTACTTATCTCCCAGAACTCTAGTAAAACTTCCCTAAATTCTAGAGCTTTTAAAAATTCCGGTCCAACCCTATGGAATTCCCTCCCTCCTACCATTCGTTCTATTAGATCCCACAAAAGATTTATAAATCTTACTTCTTCTTTTCTCTCTACCCATAATCATTAAATCATCCAACTTATTATTTGTATCCGTGTTATATTAAATTTATATCATTATTAAATCGTTATTGTATTATTATTATCTTATTATTATATAACACTATACTATATCAATGCAGTCTGTAGTATATACAACTACACCATATCAATGCAGACTGTAGTATATAATAGTCCTTTATATTGTTTATTATTGTTTTTCCGTTGTATATTGAATGTATATTATTATCAAATTATTATCGTATTACTATTATTTTATTATTATTTTCTTCCCGCACGAGCGAAGGGGTCTTCATGACCCTATTTTAGTGCTAATAAACTCAATATCATCATCATCATCATCATCATTTCTAAATTTTCTGTGGAAGTGTCTCCTTTCAACCAATGATATCTTGTTATACATAAACGTTATTTGTTTATTAATTATAAAGAATGTATCTGTAATATATTTATATACTTAACCCTATGTAAATAACCCTAATGTAAATATAGAAATTTGTTTAGTAAAATATTTGTATATACGATATCGAAATATACAATTAAATGTGACGTATATTTACAAAAATACCGAATATATTAAAACATTTCCTGTTAATTTCAAATAATTATTATATCGATTAAGCTTATAAAAACACTTTATATTGATATAAATATTCAAAAATAATTAGAGAAATTTATAACTTTATAAACATGGAAAATATGTAATACATTTTTTTTGTTAAAATAAAAATATTATTCATATTTTAACTCGCGCCTAAATTGAATATATTGTTATGGTGCATAACATTATTACTTTTTGGTACAATTAATTTTGTTTACAAAATTATTTGAAATATAAAGAATTTAAATAATTTTGTATATAAAATGTTAATTATAATAACACAAAAGTCAATAGTCACAAATTGATAATACTACGACTTCATTGTTAGAAATCAACATTACAAAAGAGATTGAAGAGCCGAAGAAGGGTGTTCAGTGTGTAAGCGGACATTCTGGTGGTAGTCCCTCTCCTGAACCAGATACGTTTACTCAAATGTCGGATGAAGGTCAATTTATCGAATCAGATGAGTCACCAGAAGAAGTAAATAATCAGGATAACTTGGTATGTTAAGTGATATATATTTATATATATATATATATATATATATATATATATATATATATATATATAAATATAAAACCCTCTAAATGGTATTCTTAATTTCTACTGTGGAAAACCATCTAAATGGTATTCTACATATCTACTGTGGAAAACCCTCAACATGGTATTCTTTATTTCTACTGTGGAAAACCCTCTAAATGGTATTCTTAATTTCTACTGCAAAAACCATCTAAATGGTATTCTTAATTTCTACTGTGGAAAACCCTCTAAATGGTATTCTTAATTTCTACTGTGGAAAACCCTATAAATGGTATTCTTAATTTCTACTGCAGAAAACCATATAAATGGTATTCTTAATTTCTACTGTGGAAAACCCTCTAAATGGTATTCTTAATTTCTATTGTGGAAAAACCTCTTAAAACCATATGGTATTCTTCATATCTACTGTGGAAAACCCTCTAAAAGGTATTCTTATTTCTACTGTGGAAAACCATCTTCAAAACATATGGCATTTTACACGACTTAAGTATTATTATTAAGTTTATATAATTGTTTTATTATAGAAAAAATAAAATATTATACCTTTTAATTATATTGAAATATTTATTTATTTTTTATGTATGCAAATCAATTAATAATTATTATTTTAAATTAATATTTAAGTAAATATACTGTTTTTAATAAATAAAATATTATTTAAAAAACTAAAATTATGTTTGTAATCCTATGTATTTTGCTACATTATCATAATATAATTCAGGTGACTCATGAACTACAATTGTAATCATAATTATATTGATAATATAAATGGAAATCATGTTGAACTAATTGCCCAATATTGAATATATCGCAATTGCATATTGATTAAATAATTTATTCAATATTAAAATGATTTTATTATTGAATTTAAGTTTTAAATCTAACTTAAATGAAATTATATAATATATAAGTTAATATTTTGCTACAATACTACGCTAATATACTAATATTTATTTTACATATAAAATTATGTTCAACTTATATCAACAACTTAAGTTATTGATGTAAGTTGAATATTGTGATATTCTTAATTTTTACTGTGTAAAATCCTCTAGATGGTATTCTTAATTTCTACTGCAGAAAAACATATAAATGGTATTCTTAATTTCTACAGCAGAAAAAAATATAAATGGTATTCTTAATTTCTACTGTGGAAAACCCTATAAATGGTATTCTTAATTTCTACTGCAGAAACCATCTAAATGGTATTCTTAATTTCTACTGTGGAAAACCATCTAAATGGTATTCTTAAATCCGATAATAGAAAACCCTTAATATGGTATTCTACAAATTTCACTGCAGAAAACCATCAAAAGGGTTCTATTATAAGCACACCATAAATACCATTTATTTTACTGCAGAAAACCATTTACTTATTACAGTGTATTTCATGGCATAATTACACCATTAAATTTGATTTATTATTTTACTAAATTTAATAATTTTATAAATATTTACTTACCTAACAATAAAATGTCATATGAATTTTATTTTATTTTAAAGAATAATTTAGATGCCATTCAAATTAGTGCATATATATAATTTATAAATGTAAAAAAAGTGTCTGTTAACTTCCATGTATAAATCAACAAGTTAACATATTTTTATTTATCGATCTTCATATTATGTAAATTTTAATAAAAGCATAATGTGAATATGTTAATATATATATATATAATTAATTAATTTTTATAAAATACATTATTATTCCTAGTATATAATATAATATAATATAAGTTAGGAATATATATTCAAGAAATTTGTATGAACTAAAATGTATATATTAATTATAACTAATATATCTAAACTAAAATATTTAATAATAAAATATTCATGTAAATATTTAATTATATCTATAATAATATCTATGTCAATCGTTTTATAATATAAAATTATATTTATAGGTTGAACTCTCTGAGGAAATTCAAAGTATCAGGTTCATTATTATTAATTTATAATTTAATTTATTTATTAACTATTTAATCTATAATAAAAATGATGAAGAAGATAAAGTATTCATTAAAATATATTTATATTATTTATGGTTTATATTATTTATTTTCTCCAAATATTCACTTTTTTTGTTACCAGCTATTAAATTATAATTTATTTTCTTTATTAGTACACATAAAATATTATTCATTAGTTCAGATAAAAATTAGTTTAGTTAAAAATAGTTAAAAATGTCATTAAATTAAGAGGGGGTTAATATTAAGATGGTATCCACGGGACACCTTTGTTTTTATTTTTTATAATTAATTATTTTACTTTAAAATATTAAAATATGATTTATAATCTTTATAATGATGTATACTATATTAATACAAATTTGGCATAAGTGCCTTATTAATGCATTATAAACATACTCCTGTATAAATATTATACACATTATTATTTCATATTTATTAAACAAAAAACTTAAAAACTTATATCTTTGAATTTTTTTTACATAATTTATAATGTTTGGAAGATTTCATCATTTTAAATACTTGATAAATCTATAAAAAGTTCATAATTTATACATAATATATAGATGCCCAGTAAACCAAACTGTTAATATAATATGCTGAACATATGTAATTGTTAACATGTTGAACATATTCATTTGGCTACATTTTTGGTGTGGTTGAACATGTTGCATTTTGATTATGTTGAGCATATTTAAAATGTATTGAGTTGAGCAGATGTCCTATATATTAAATTAAATCATTTAATTAAATTACAATTTTATTAATTATAATTTTCTTGCATCTCCTTCTTTTTCGTTTACAATTTGTAAGTTGAGAGTCGATACATTTGTCTATATCTTTTATTACTGCATGTTCATGAATTCTTAATGTAGCCTCTATGATATATATAATTATTAATATAAATATTAATTAATATATAATTAATATATAAAATAGGGTATACATTTAAACTTTAATAAATATGAATATGAATATTTAACTTATATTTATCTTATAATACATGTATTTATAGTAAATTAATGTTAACATAATATAAACTAACCAGTTATACATTTGTATAATTTTGTTTGGGCAAAATAAAGTTATCCTCCTTGACAGCACTGAGAATAATAGCACCATACTTGTTTAGATGCACTATATTTAAACATAGAACAAATTGTTTCCCCAATGTTGCATTCACCTAATCTTGATAAAGCTTCAACCTAATATAGGGATGTTAAAACATTAATCTAAAGAATATATATGTAAAAAAGTGAAGTTCTTATATAATTTAATTTCCACAAAGACCTGTATTATAACATAAATAATAATAATAATAATATTAATAATAATAATATAGTAAAAAATATAATAACGACAATGATAATATGTACCAACCTGGTGAGATGCAGAATCAAAATTGTATCAATCTCAGTGAGCGGCTTTCCTTTTATATGAAACGAATGATACGACATATACATACACGATAACAAATATAAATGACAAAACGAATACAAATTAATACAAATAATAAAACATTTAATTACAAAATAGAAATGTACACATGTTATGCAATCAACCGAGCGTAAAGCCTGAAACAATTTATGTATGCAGATATATTGTTATTACGTAATGACCGACTTGAATTAAATTCAATTCGACATACATGTATATTACATTAATCGATATATCTGCAGACTTCCCTATATATGTGGTATACATACATAAAACAACTTCAGATATTTTATTGGATTTGTAAAATGATTGTATTTGTTAACAATTATAATACTGTATTTATAAGTAGGTATTGTTATATATATTACAAATGCACATACATTGTCTTTATACACACATACACAATTATATATATACCTATATATATATATATACATATAAATATATATATGCATATACCCCTATATACATATATATTCATATGCTGGTATCTACGAGTATGCAATACTGCGTAGTATCATAACGTGATATGAATATATATGTATATAGGGGTATATGCATATATATATATATATATATATATATAGATATGTGTATATATATATATATATATAGGTATATATATATATATATATAATTGTGTATGCGTGTATACAGACAATGTATGTGTATTTGTAATATATATATATATATAACAGGTATAAGTGGTACATATTAATCATAAATTTATAGTTTAACTATAACTATAATAACTATAACTTGTAAACTATAAATCTATAGATTTATCATATATGATATTAATATACAAATATATGTAGATAAGTATTATAAGTAAGCAATTATTAATAAGTATACTTATATATAATACTATTTATATATAAATATATATAAATCAATTAATTAATTAAAAAATCTTAATTTATATGCATCAATGAATTAACTGAAACATTTATTTCTAATGAAATATATTATATTAATATAATAATAAATATTTATATATATTATATATAATTATTTATTTTAATATTTAGAATTTATAATATAATATTATAAATTAATTAATTATAATTAATATCTATATATAGATAATATAATAATTAATATAAATATTATAAACTATATTTAAAATGTTGACAACATTAGTTTCCTTATATTTACACTATTTTCCTAATAGTTAATAATATATATTCAATTACATGGTTATGTAATATTTACATATATGTAATTATATATAATTTAATTATTTTACAAAAATGTTAAATTGAACATGTTCAACATATTACATTTATATAGAGTTCAACAGATTTGTAAAGTGAACATGTTCAACATATTACATTTGTAGAGTTTAACAGATGTGTAAATTGAATACGTTCAACATATTACATTTGTATAGAGTTCAACAGATGTGTACATTTTATGAGATTAACAGATTTCGATAAAAAAAATATACATTTTTTTTATATTCAAGTAATTAAATATACAAGGAGAGAATAATGTGATAACATATATATATATTAATATTTATAAATTTATACACCATTTTGAATATATGACAATTCAAAACTAAGAACTGTTGAACTGATAAATACTACACATGTTCAGCATATTATATTAACAGTTTGGTTTACTGGGTGATGTTATATATGTATTTTTGAAAATATACATTTATTGATTTGATACACTTTTTTAATGTCAAGCGAAAAATAAAAATCATTTTGAATTTTTTTATAATTTATTGATAAAATTTGATATATTTTCTTTACATTTTATTTCAAATATAACTCATAAAAGATGCTACTAAAACTATAAATTATAATATTTTAATAATTTATTTAAGAAATTTTAATTTAATATGTAATATTTATAAATATATATATATATTTATATTTTATATTTTATATGTTTTCATGACATATATTTCAGGAAATTATATATTTTGTCAATAAAATATTTAAGATTAAACTAAAACTGGATATATTCAAAATATATATTTTTTTCTAATTGCATTCACATAAATATATAAATTATATTGTAATAAATTTAATAATTTTATTTAAAATTTTATGTATTTATCATTATTTCGACATTATTTAATAATATTAATTTATAATTATTCTAATAATATATAATTTTTTTTTAATGTTTTACGTTTTTGTTTCTAAATATAAATGCATAACTTGTAGAAAAATACTTTCCAAACAAATTTAAATGTAATTTTATTATTACAGCAAATCTCGATAAGTCAGACTAAAGATAAATTAGATTTCTCGATAAGTCGGACATATTTAGTTGTTTTGTTTGGATTTTTATCTAGTTCCATGTTAGATTAATCGAATAAATCTTATAGGATAAGTTGGAGTTTTCGATAAGTCAGACATATATTATTTTCACTTTTATGATTAATATACTGTATATGTCAGACTTTTTATAAACTGTCAGAAATTTGTTGAGGAAGATGTGTATGATTTGATTAATAGATATTTGTTAAGGTAAATATTCAATCTGCGACTTGCTCTTAAAAATGTCTACAAATATGTTAATATAGAAAGAATACTACTATTGCATATATTGAATTCGTGTGTCAATTACATCATAAACAAATATTTTTTAAATAGAGCTAATTATCAAATAACCTTAACGATTATACTTTACTAATATTATATATAATATAATATTTTATTAATGGGTAAATAAATAATAATTTAAACATTTTTTTTTTAGATTTCTTTGAGGTTAAGATCTAATATTAAATATAATGTCTATTTAATAATTTAAATAATCCTATTATTAATCCAGTCTGATTTTTTTTAATATTTTGTAAATTATTTTTGTCAAATATAAAATTTCTCATATTTTTACATTAAAATAGTGAATAAATTACCATTTTCTATAATTTATATTAATTTTGTTGTTATTAAATTCTTGTAATATTACACTCATACACTTATTATCATTATGTATATACAAATTTAAATTTTATTATAGATAGATTTTTAAATTAAAATTAAAATTATTTTTTTCACGAAATTTCCTGGACATTTCAATGAAAATCAGAAAAAAATATTGGACAACTTTGTTCATATAAATAAATATATAATTCAAACTATATTTAAAGATATAACTTAACAAACAGTTGTTAATGAGATCAATCGAATTTCAAAACATCTCATATCTCCTCTATTTTAAATCCTATATCTTCAATATTAAACTTTAATGAGGTGATGCATTAACTATTAACTTCTCCATTATTTCATGCTTTACAACATGAAATAATAAATCTGATTTATTTATTTATTTATATATATATATATATTGCAATATCTATAAATAATATTAATTTATTTATATATTTTTGTTATATTAACATAATATTAATTAGAACGAATGAAATAAGTGATGGAAGAATTAAATTAAAACAACCGTTAGTAACTATAATAAATAATTAATTCAATTAATATATTTATTGATAATTTATTTAAGCAAATATATACTTTAAATATATAATCAAAAGTATAAAGTATAAATATTTTCAAACGATACATAAGTTATTGTAATAAAGAAAGAATAATATGAAATTAAAAAATTAAGGGTAGGAGCCTATTTTATTTGATATTAAATTTAAAAAAAAATGTAAATTAATATAAATTTGGTATTTTAACTATGTTATAATAAATATGTCAAAAAATTAGAATACAAAACTATCTATTAATACAAAAACAAGCGTTTAAAAAAAGCACATAATGTAAAAAAAATCAACATTATTACAAAAAATAATAATTACTAAATATTTCATAATTTAAATATCTAATAAAATTTGATATATTTTATATTATTGAATAATTGAAAAAGTATTATAAAATATTAAATGTACTCTTTGATAATTCATGTATGGTGATACCTTATTATATAAATAAGAAGTACTTTATTATGATTTATATAACTCTATCTTAATATGGAATTTACAATATATTTTATTTTAACTAATAATATATTATCTTTAATTATACTAAAACTATCTACAAAATTAATTTATTCAAGAAAGAAAATTAAATAGTTACTATTATAGTGTCTATAGTATATAAATATTGATGTATATATATATATATATATATATATATATATATATATATATATATATATATATATATATATATAACTACTTAGCTAGGTAACTTGGGCACTTGGATTTGGGTTTGGGTTGGGTTTGGGTTGGGTTTGGTTTGGGTTTGGTTTGGGTTTGTGTTTTTGTTTAGGTTTGGGTTTGGGTTTAGGTGGGTTGAGTTGGGTTTGGGTTAGGTTAAGTTTTAATTTTTGTAGGTTTTTTTTAGCTGCATTACTTCCCGAATTTGCCTATAAAAGTAGATTTTCACGGTTGTGGTTAGGTTGGGTTAAGTTTTAATTTTTGGTGGTTTTTTTAGCTGCATTATTGGTTTGGGTTTGGTTTGGGTTTGGGTTTGGGTTTGTTTGGGTTTGGGTTGGGTTTGGGTTTTGGTTTAGGTTTGGTTTTGGGTTTAGGTGGGTTTGGGTTGGGTTAAGTTTTAATTTTGGTAGGTTTTTTTTAGCTGCATTACTTCCCGAGTTTGCCTATAAAAGTAGATTTTCACGGTTGTGGTTAGGTTGGGTTAAGTTTTAATTTTTGGTGGTTTTTTTAGCTGCATTACTTACCGGGTTTGGGTTTGGGTTTGGGTTGGGATTGGGTTAGGTTTGGGTTTGGGTTGGGTTTGGGTTTGGGTTTTGGTTTTGGTTTGGGTTTGTGTTTGGGTTTTGGTTTTGGGTTTGGATTTAGGTGGGTTGGGTTGGGTTTGGGTTGGGTTAAGTTTTAATTTTGGTAGGTTTTTTTTAGCTGCATTACTTCCCGAGTTTGCCTATAAAAGTAGATTTTCACGGTTCTGGTTAGGTTGCATTACTTCCCGAGTAAACCTATACATGTATATTTTCACAGTTGTGGTTAGGTATGGTTAATTTTTAATTTTAGTAGGTTTTTTTAAGCTGCATTAACCCAATTGAGCCTATAAAAGTATAGTGATATGTGTGTGTATGTGTGTGGTCATAGTTATTTTCACTGTTATGGTTAGGTTGGATTAAGTTTTAATTTATGTAGGTTTTTTTAGTAATAAAGTTGTTTTAGTAATAAAATTCTTTTAGTAGTAACTAAGTTGATTTAGTAATAAAGTTAATTTTTTGTAATAAAGTAGTTACTTTTTAGTAATAAATTAGTTACTTTTAGTAATAAAGTAGTTACTTTTTAGAATAAATTTAGTTCTTTTAGTAATAAAGTTTATTTTTGTTAGTAATAAATTGTAGTTCTTTTAGTAATAAAGTAACATTCTTTTAGTAATAAAGTAGTTACGTTTTAGTAATAAAGTTTAGTTGCTTTAGTAAAAAAGTTCCCCTACAAGGAGCGTTAGCCCTTGATCCGGGAAAAAAGTAACCTAGTCTATATATACATTATTTCGCTTAATCGTCGTCTTCGTACGACCGGCGAGCGAAGCAAGCCAACCCGACCTTCTACGAGCGAAGCGAATCTCTCTCGGCACAAATTTTTCGCGTTATACTAACTTCATAATCTCTAGATAATTAATCACCGAAAATATGAGTAAATTTCGACTAAATTCTTAGTACACGAGTAGTATATATTATACGCTTATAATTATATACTACATTTATGTAGTTATATATTTCGAAATATTCTATTCATCGATGAATTGGATCTATTGTTCTCTCGATTCTCTATGGCGGAGATGGGTAGAAAGTTTGTATCGCGTATACGGACGTTATAAAATACGTTATATACGCATTTTTTTCGCCACCTACTAATATTACCCGAACCCTAATAATACTAGATTTCGTTAAATTTAAATTTCGAGTTTATAAAAAAAAATGTTCTATCTCCGCCGTTAAAAAAAAATTTACGAAATATTTTCGTTAACGTAAAAATTCTACGGGCGATCTTATATCGCGTATACGGGCGTTATAAAATACGTTATATACAAATTTTTTTCGCGATATATTAAATGTATACTATATAGATACTAAATTAGTAATAATATTACGATATAATTACGATATAATTAGTAAACGAGTAATATATACTATACGTACTATATTTATACATTTATATATTTATTCTATTTATAAATATGATATTCGTAGATGGAAGGGATCAATTGTTCTCTCGATTCTCTATGGCGGAGATAGGTAGAAAGTCTATATCGCGTATACGGACGACATAAAATACGTTATATACGAATTTTTTTCGCCCGATACTAATATTACTCGAACCCCTACGATACTAGATTTCGTTAAATTTAAATTTCGAGTTTATCAAAAAAAATTTCCTATTTCTACCGTGTAAATATTTAAATTTATAATATTCGTATTGCGTAAAAAAATCTATAATATATAGATATAATTATAAAAATAACATTTATGACGAGTATTAATATATATCGTACAGACTAGATTTCAGTTATTCGGTTTAACGAGTTTATAATAATTATTTCCTATCTCCGCCATGTAAAAATATATTCTTAAAATTATTAGGTGATGTAAAAAATCAAAATCCACGATAATGATTCGATTTCAATAATTTTAACTTTATTAAATATATAATTAAAATATAATATCGTGGTATAAATTGTGATATTTAATATTTAATATTCTTCGAGTTATAGCCGAAATAGTGAAAAATACGTGATTTTAGAGTGGTAAATTTGACCGACTTCCGCTAACGCGTTCACCTCGATTATGATTCCAACGGATGCGGAGTACGAAAGTACCTATAATATATTGATAAAAACCATTAATATATGAATAATTTGGGGTACGGATCGGTTTTAATTTTTCGCCAAAATTCATCGTACAAAATTCATCGTACAAAATTCATCGGTCAAGAAAAAAAATTGCAATTTATAAAAAAAAAAAAATCTAATTTCTATTTTATAATGTTAATGGTAATGAGTAGATATAAATGTTGCCATCCGATATGCATTTACTATGATTATTCGCCACATAAATGGCTTTAAAAAGTACATTTCCTATCTCCACCATGTAAAAATTTGAATTTATAATATTTGTATCATGTAAAAAATCAAAATCTATAATAATTATTCGATTTCATTAATTATAACTTTATAGTTTATAGTATAATTAATATAATTTCATTATTTTTTACTTATTTTAATAATAATATAATATCTAGATACTAAAATAATTTAAATATTTTCGAAAATTATGGTAGTGTAAATAATATTAACTAATACATTTAATTATATTATAATTTTATAAATTTATAACACAAATTATAAATTTATAAATATTTGTATTCTATTAAATTATTATTTAATATTATTATATAGTTTTTTGTACTTATTTTATTATTATTATACTATCTATATGATAAAATAATATAAATATATACGAATAATTAATTAGGGTAACTATTATTAACAAATATATATAATTATATTTTTAATTTTATAATTTTATAACACAAATTATATATTTATAAAATATGAAATTCTATTTACTTCATATTTATAGATATATATAGATATGTTTTATTTATTTTAGTATTACTATACTATCAATATAATAAAATAATGTAAATATTATCAAATAAGTTATTATATTAATCGCTATTAATTATTATATTTATATTAATTAATTATATTTTAAAATTTTACAAAAAAAATATATCTTTATAAAATAGATTTAATTATAAAAATAACATTTATGACGAGTATTAATATATATCATACATACTAGATTTCAGTTATTTGGTTTAACGAGTTTATAATAATTATTTCCTATCTCCTCCATGTAAAAATAAATTCTTAAAATTATTGGGTGATGTAAAAAAATCAAAATCCACAATAATGATTCGATTTCTATAATTTTAATTTTATTACATAGATAATTTAAATAGAATATCGTGGTATAAATTGAGATATCTAATATTTAATATTCTTCGAGCTACAGCCGAAATAGTGAAAAATACATGATTTTTGAGGTGTAAATTTGACCGACTTCCGGTAACGCGTTCGCTTCAATTATAATTTCAACGGATGCGGAGTACGAAAGTTCCTATAAAAAATTGAGAAAAACCATTAATATATGAATAATTGTGTGTCTAGCTCGGTTTCAATTTTTCACCAAATTTCATCATACAAATGGTCAAGAACAAAATTTGAAATTTATAAAAAAAAAAAATCTAATTTCTATTCTATAATGTTAAGAGTGATGAGTAGATATACATGTAACCAATCACGGTGAGGTTACTATGATTATTTACCTCATGAATGACTTTACAAAAGTACATTTACTATCTCCACCATGTAAAAATTTGAATTTATAATAATTTTAACATGTACAAAATCAAAATCTATATTAATAATTCGATTTTAATAATGTTAACTGTATCGAATAAATTATAAAAGGTAACTTGGGCAATTGGGTTTGGGTTGGGTTTGGGTTTGATTTGGGTTTGGTTTTGGTTTGGTTTGGGTTTGGATTTGGGTTTGGGTTGGGTTTGGGTTGGTTTTTGGTTTGGGTTTTGGTTTGGGTTTAGGTGGGTTTGGGTTGGGTTAAGTTTTAATTTTGGTAGGTTTTTTTTAGCTGCATTACTTCCCGAGTTTGCCTATAAAAGTAGATTTTCACGTTTGTTGTTAGGTTGGTTTAAGTTTTAATTTTTGGTGGTTTTTTTTAGCTGCATTACTTCCCGAGTTTGCCTATAAAAGTAGATTTTCACAGTTGTAGTTAGGTTGGGTTAAGTTTTAATTTTTGGTGGTTTTTTTTAGCTGCATTACTTCCCGAGTGAACTTAAATAGTCACTATTATAGTGTCTAAAGTATATAAATATTGATGTATATATATATATATATATATATATATAACTACTTAGCTAGGTAACTTGGGCACTTAGGTTTGGGTTTGGGTTTGGTTTGGTTTGGGTTTGGGTTTGGGTTTGGGTCGGGTTTGGGTTTAGGTTTGGGTTTAGGTGGGTTGGGTTGGGTTTGGGTTGGGTTAAGTTTTAATTTTTGTATGTTTTTTTTAGCTGCATTACTTCCCGAGTTTGCCTATAAAAGTAGATTTTCACGGTTGTGGTTAGGTTGGGTTAGTTTTAATTTTTGGTGGTTTTTTTTTAGCTGCATTACTTCCCGAGTGAACTTATAAAAGTATATTTTCACAGTTGTGGTTAGGTTGGGTTAAGTTTTAATTTTTGGTGGTTTTTTTTAGCTGCATTACTTCCTGAGTGAACTTAAATAGTCACTATTATAGTGTCTATAGTATATAAATATTGATGTATATATATATATATATATATATATATATATATATATATATATATATATATATATAACTACTTAGCTAGGTAACTTGGGCACTTAGGTTTGGGTTTGGGTTTGGGTTTGGGTCGGGTTTGGGTCGGGTTTGGGTTTGGGTTTGGGTTGGGTTTGGGTTTTGGTTTGGGTTTGGGTTTAGGTGGGTTGGGTTGGGTTTGGGTTGGGTTAAGTTTTAATTTTGGTAGATTTTTTTTAGCTGCATTACTTCCCGAGTTTGCCTATAAAAGTAGATTTTCACGTTTGTGGTTAGGTTGGTTTAAGTTTTAATTTTTGGTGGTTTTTTTTTAGCTGCATTACTTCCCGAGTGAACTTATAAAAGTATATTTTCACGGTTGTGGTTAGGTTGGGTAGATTTTCAGGTTTTTTTGTAGGTTTTAATAAATTAATTAACATTTATTAAGCTTACTTTCATTAATAAATTAATATATAGTAATAAAGTTTAATTCTTTTAGTAAAGTAACTACTTTTAGTAAAGCAGTTACTTTTTAGTAATAAAGTAGTTACTTTTTAGTAATAAAGAAGTTACTTTTGGTAATAATAAAGTAGTTACATTTTAGTAATTAAGTAATTACATTTTAGTAATAAAGTAGTTACTTTTAGTAATAAAGTAGTTACTTTTTAGTAATAAAGAGGTTACTTTTAGTAATAATAAAGTAGTTACATTTTATAAATAAAGTAGTTACTTTTTATTATTAATAAAGTAGTTACTTTTTAGTAATATAGTAGTTACATTTTAGTAATAAAGTAGTTACATTTTAGTATTAAAGTAGTTATTTTTTAGTAATAATAAAGTAGTTACATTTTAGTAATAAAGTAGTTACATTTTAGTAATAAAGTAGTTACTTTTTAGTAATAAAGTAGTTACTTTTAGTAATAAAGTTTAGTTCTTTTAGTAATAAAGTTTAGTTTTTTTAGTAATAAAGTTTAGTTCTTTTAGTAATAAAGTTTATTTCTTTTAGTAATAAAGTAGTTACTTTTTAGTAATAAAGTAACGGTAATGTTGCTTTAGTAAAAAAGTTTGCCTACAAGGAGCGTTAGCCCTTGATCCGGGAAAAAAGTAACCTAGTCTCTATATATATTATTTCTCTTAATCGTCTTCGTCTTCGTACGACGCTAGCGAGCGAAGCGAGCTACCAGACCTTCTACGAATGAATCGAATCTCGCTCGGCGCAATTTTTTTCGCGATATACTAATTTAATACCCTCTAGATAATAAATCGTCGATAATATTTATATATATCGATTATATAATTAGGACACGGTTAGTATACGTGATTTACATATATTTATATATTTATTCTATTTATAAATATTCTATTCACCGATCGAGGCATTCTATTGTTCTCTCGATTCTCTATGGCGGAGATAGGTAGAAAGTCTATATCGCGTATACGGACGACATAAAATACGTTATATACGACATTTTTTCGCCCGATACTAATATTACTCGAACCCTAATAATACTAGATTTAGATCAATTTAATTTTCGAGTTTATAAAAAAAAATGTCCTATCTCTACCGTGTAAAAATTTAAATTTATAATATTCGTATCGCGTAAAAAAATCTATAATATATACATATAATTATAAAATAATATTTATGACGAGTATTAATATATATCGTACGTACTAGATTTCAGTTATTCGGTTTAATGAGTTTATAATAATTATTTCCTATCTCCGCCATGTAAAAATAAATTATTAAACGTATTAGGTGATGTAAAAAACCAAAATCCACGATAATGATTCGATTTCAATAATTTTAACTTTATTAAATAGATAATTAAAATATAATATCGTGATATAAATTGTGATATCTAATATTTAATATTCTTCGAGTTATGGCCGAAATAGTGAAAAATACGTGATTTTAGAGTGGTAAATTTGACCGACTTCCGCTAACGCGTTCACCTCGATTATGATTCCAACGGATGCGGAGTACGAAAGTACCTATAATATATTGATAAAAACCATTAATATATGAATAATTTGGGGTACGGATCGGTTTTAATTTTTCGCCAAAATTCATCGTACAAAATTCATCGTACAAAATTCATCGGTCAAGAAAAAAAATTGCAATTTATAAAAAAAAAAAAATCTAATTTCTATTTTATAATGTTAATGGTAATGAGTAGATATAAATGTTGCCATCCGATATGCATTTACTATGATTATTCGCCACATAAATGGCTTTAAAAAGTACATTTCCTATCTCCACCATGTACAAATTTGAATTTATAATATTTGTATCATGTAAAACATAGATAATCTATAATAATCATTGGATTTCCATTTTTGTAACTTTATAATTTATAGTATAATTAATATAATTTCATTATTTTTTACTTATTTTAATAATAATATAATATCTAGATACTAAAATAATTTAAATATTATCGAGAAGTATAGTAGTGTAAATATTATGAACTAATACATTTAATTATATTATAAATTTATAAATTTATAACAACAATTATAAATTTATTAATATGTATATTCATTCGATGTGATAATAAATATATTATATAAGCATTATTTACTTATTTTATTATTATTATACTATCTATATAATAAAATACTATAAATATATACGAATAATTCATTAGCGTAACTATTATTTACAAATATATATAATTATATTTATATTTTTATAATTTTATAACACAAATTATATATTTATAAAATATGAAATTCTAATAATTTATTTTATAACAGTATCATATAGTTTATTTTACTTATTTTATTATTACTATACTATCTAATTAATAAATTAATATTAATATTATCGAATAAGTCATTATATTAATCGCTATTAATTATTATATTTATATTAATTAATTATATTTTAAAATTTTACAAAAAAAATATATCTTTATAAAATAGATATACTTATAACAATAAGATTACTAACTATTATAAATAAATATCAAACGTACTAGATTTCAGTTATTCTGTTTAACGAGTTTATAATAATTATTTCCTATCTCCGCCATGTAAAAATATATTCTTAAAATTATTAGGTAATGTAAAAAATCAAAATCCACAATAATGAATCGATTTCAATAATTTTAACTTTATTACATAGATAATTAAAATATAATATCGTGGTATTAATTGTGACATCTAATATTTAATATTCTTCGAGATAGGGCAGAAATAGTGAAAAATACGTGATTTTTTAGGGGTAAATTTGAACAACTTCCGGTAATGCGTTCGTCTCGATTAAGGATTCATCGGATGCGGTGTACCAAAGTACCTATAATATTTTGAGAAAAACCGTTAATATATGAATAATTTAAGGTACAGATCGGTTTCAATTTTTCACCAAATTTCATCATAGAAAAAAATTTGAAATTTATAAAAAAAAAAAAATTCTTATTTCTATTCTATAATGTTAAGAGTGATGAGTAGATATACATGTAACCAATCGCGGTGAGGTTACTATGCTATTTACCTCATGAATGACTTTACAAAAGTACATTTCCTATCTCCACCATGTACAAATTTGAATTTATAATAATTTTAATATGTACAAAATCAAAATCTATATTAATCATTCGATTTTAATAATTTTAACTGTATCGAATAAATTATAAAAGGTAACTTGGGCACTTGGGTTGGGTTGGGTTTGGTTTGGATTTGGGTTTGGGTTTGGGTTGGGTTGGGTTTGGCTTGGGTTTGGGTTTTGGTTTGGGTTTGGGTTTGTGTTTGGATTTAGGTGGGTTGGGTTGGGTTTGGGTTGGGTTAAGTTTTAATTTTGGTAGGTTTTTTTTAACTACATTACTTCCCGAGTGAACCTATAAAAGTATATTTGACGGTTGTGGTTAGGTTGGGTTAAGTTTTAATTTTTGGAGGTTTTTTTTAGATGCATTATTTCCCGAGTGAACCTATAAAAGTATATTGTCAAGGTTGTGGTTAGGTTGGGTTAAGTTTTAATTTTTGGTGGTTTTTTTTAGCTGCATTACTTCCCGAGTTAACCTATAAAAGTATATTTATTTATATTGTTATTTTCACAGTTGTGGTTAGGTTGGGTTAAGTTTTAATTTTGGTAGGTTTTTTTAGCTGCATTACTTCCCGATTGAACCTATAAAAGTATATTAATATATATTGTTATTTTCACAGTTGTGATTAGGTTGGGTTGAGTTTTAATTTGTGTAGGTGTTAATAAATTAATATATATTAAATACTTTTTAGTAATAAAGTTTAGTAGTTACTTTTTAGTAATAATAAAGTGTTCACTTTTTAGTAATATAGTTTAGTAGTTACTTTTTAGTAATAAAGTTTAGTAGTATTTAATTTATAGTAATAATAAAGTGTTTAATTGTTGGTAGTAAAGTGTAGTAGTTACTTTTAGTAATAAAGTTTAGTAGTTACTTTTTAGTAATAATAAAGTTTAGTAGTTACTTTTTAGTAATAATGTTTAGTAGTATTTACTTTTTAGTAATAAAGTTTAGTAGTATTTACTTTTTAGTAATATATTACCAAATATGCTGCTTTAGTAAAAAAGTTCCCCTACAAGGAGCGTTAGCCCTTGACCAGTAAAAAAGTCTCTTGTTATGTTTATTATAGAGCTAATATATTTTAATACCTTTTTTTTTTAATTTAAAAAAATATTAAATATAGAAGTATGAGTAGGCTTTTTAGTAGACCAATTTTTGTCTATCTAATACATTACAATTAAAAATAGGCACAACTGCCCTTAAAATGAGTTACTCTAATCATAAAACAAAAAATAAAAATCATATAAATAAAATACATTGTTTTGTTAACGGGAATCAAACTATTATATATACTTTAAATATATATATATATATATATATATATATATATATATATATATATATATATTACAATATATACTAGAGAACAAACAAATAATAATGATATACTTATCAGTAAAACTGTAAAAATATTGAATTATTAATTTTATATTATAGTAAATTAGAAAATATATAATATCCAAATATTCTACAAAGAAAAAAAACAGAATAGATATTATAATAAAGATAACAAATTAAACATATTTTAATATAAAATTATAACATACTATTAATTTAAATACCATTTTAGACCAATTAGATTTTGCAAATTTTGCAATAAAATAATTGCTGCTGGCAAATTAAAACGGCATATTATAAATCGGCATAAAGATCACGAAGAGGTTATACTTTATACATATATCATTAATACATTATATACATATTTTAAATACAATTTGTATAGGTTCAACAAGTAATAAAGGCAAAAAATAAATATAGTGAGAGGCAATTACTAACAAAAATCAGAGAACACGGGAATTATAAATACAATAGAAATGTGTTGTCATTAACTTCAACAGAAGATAATATAATGGTGACCAGAAAAGGATATAAAATAATCAGATATTGCGCTGGTAATATTATATATTAAAGTTTAACAATCATTATATAATATTATTCGATTTATCATTTTTAGTTTGTAAAGCGTTTATGTCGGTAAGAAAAATCTACGAACATAAGAAAATATGCAAAGAACACATAATCATGAAACTTGAAACTTTATATATTGATCATAGTTTATATGATGATACTTTTAAAAACTATCTGTTACGATTTGATGATGATGATGTGTTTAATATCATTAAAAATGATACATTTATCAAAGATGTAAGTTAAAATATATATATATATATAGTTTTAAATTAAAAAGTTAAAACTTATAATTAACCTATGTAAATAATATGAATTAAATTGAAATATTTTACAGTTCGGTTTTAGAATATACACAATGAGCTCAGAGATTAAATCTGACACTGATAAAATAAAAGCTGTCATGCATGATATGCGAGAGCTAGCTAGACTCTTTAAACAATTCAAGGAACTTTCACCAGATAATGGTTTATTATAAATATTATATTTTCTATTAATTAGTTTATTTTAATTGTTTTAATTTTTAGTATATGCGAATTCAATAGAAATGTTTAAGACCGATAATATTGATGAGTTACTACAATCAATGAGATTACTAAGTCCAGAAGAAATAAATAAGTTGAACATAAATTGGATCAATTTATCACAAAGGGCTATAAAACATTGCATTGAAAATTTACTATCTTTAAATAAAACTTACGAGGTTATGCGGTCATCATTTATCACCTTTACATATTATTATTATATTATTATTTAATAATTAATAATTAATTAATAATTATTATATATAATCATAATATTGTTTTATAATAGGCAAAAAATATGATGAATTTCAATAGAGTTTACAATGCTAAGGTATCGATGGTAACAAATACAGAAAACACGAATAAAAATAAGAAAAGGTAATTAAATATAGATATTATTTGTTATAATATATAGATATGGTACAATGATAGAACTTTTGCCCAAATGTACTTAAACATAAATATACAGTATTAGATTCTTTCATATAATTTTTAAATCATTAATTTAAATAGGGTATCAAATTAATTGGTATATATAATCTAACAAAAATATTTAGGTTACATGTATATTATTCTAGATAAACTTAAAAACTTATATCTTTGAATTTATATAATTTATAATGTTTGGAAGATTCCATCGTTTTAAATGCTTGATAAATATTTATAAAAAGTTCATAATTTATACATAATATATAGATGATGTTATATATGTATTTTTGAAAATATACATTTATTGATTTGATACACTTTTTATAATTAATTGATAAAATTTGATATATTATCTTTAACTTTTTATTTCAAATATAACTCATAAAAAGAAGAATTTTTACTCATCACTAAAACTATAAATTATAATATTTTAATAATTTATTTAAGAAATTTTAATTTAATATGTAATATTTATAAATATATATATATATATATATATATATATATATATATATATATTTAAAATTAAACTAAAACTGGATTTATTCAAAATATATATTTGTTCTAATTGCGTTCACATAAATATATAATTTATATAGTAATAATAAATAATTTTATTTAAAATGTTATGTATTTATCATGTATCATTATTACGTACATTTTTTAATAATATTAATTTATAATTATTCTAATAATATATAATTTTTTTTTCACATTTTTGTTTCGAAATATAAATGCATAACTTGTAGAAAAATACTTTCCCTACAAATTTAAGTGTAACTCATTAATATAAATATCGTATTATATATCAAATTAATTGGTATATAATCTAACAAAATATCTAGGTTACATGTATATTATTCTAGATATATGTTTATATATATATATATATATATAAAATATAGTTTGGCAAATGAACCCTCTTTTCATTATATCGATTCGAGTTCCAAACGTAATCAAATTGTTTAAATAAAGATATTAAATTATAATTAATAGATATTATTTTTATAGTTTTTATTAATATATAAATATTAGTATACATTATAAATAATTGAGACTATTGTTATATATTTGTTTATCAACATTGTCGGAATATATCCGCTTTCTGTATTCAGTGCAAATAACATCGACCTCAGAGAAAATTTCTTCACTGGATAATACTTGCAATCACACTTGCTATCAGACATTACTTTGCAGCTTCTAATAGCATACAGTTCTTAACAAAGGCTTCTAGTAATTTAGAAGGACATTTCTTAACTTTGAAAATTTATAATATATTTATATAATTCATATTTTCTTTAAAAAATACATGTTATATGAATGTATATGAAGAAGTAACTCATAAAGAATATAAATAAATATTTAAAAATATTATTTGTTCGTGTTGTTTATATTTATTTAACTGACAAAGATCATTATAATGTATAATATACAATAATATACTATGTTTAGTAATATTTCTATTATATTTGAATTATATTATAATATTGATTGGATGAGACAGCCATGAGCCGTAGGAAGATAACACATTTCATAATACCATTATCAGCCTTGTCACTGACCATCTCGGGGACTCGAAACAACAATTAAATAAGCATAATTATCAGGCTGATCCGGCTGGGAATTCTCATATCATTGATCCAAAAGGTATATATTTATCTATATTTTTAGTATTTTTATACACATTTTATTTTATTTAATGAATTTAGCATTTTAAAATATAATTGTTGAAAGTTAAAATAAAATGAGTTAATGTAACCTAATAAGAATAATTAATAATAATAATGTATAACATTATATTATATCAAATATTTATTTATATGTATTTTAATATAGATAGATAAATATATATAGTTTAATGCATTAAGCTGCCATAATACCAAAAAAGTATCTGGATTATATAGCAGATATTTCGTCGCAGATATCCGCGATAATGAATTTATCCGGATTTTATTGTATTTTTGAGTGAAGATCAAAAATATCTGCCTGATTATGTGCCGGATTTATTTATAACTTGTTCTAAAATATCCGGTAGTTTGGACAATATTCCTTAAAATATTAACTTATAAGTGAGAATTCGCATAGATATGAGAATAATTTTTAGTTAGATTAATTAATATACGTTTGTACAATAAAAAGGCAGATCATTGCTAATACAATATCTTTTAGCGAATTAATATATATATATATATATATATATTAAATTATTATATTTAATATGGTATAATTATGCCGTGAAATAGAGAGGCCCAAATAATTGGGCTTCTCTATTTTCTGGGTTTATTAAATGGCTATGAGTATATAAATGTCCATTTAAGGTACTATCCCTATATATATATATATATGTATATTTATTTAAGAAAGTGAATTTTAATATAATATATTATAGCTGGGTTTGATATTAAATATAATTAATTATATTACTAATTAAACGTAATTTTTGCTTTGAAATTATGTGATATTATCTTTATAGAATCTACATATAAATAAATATTACATTTTTTAATATTTTCATCATTCTGTTCATATTCCCTCTATAAGTGCAAACAAAAGTTTGGCAGGATTGTTAAAACAAACAAATAATAATCTGGTATATTTAATCTAATATTAATAGTATGAAATACAATATAATAAATTATTATATTATATTTTATATGATAAATATAATTGATATAGAATATAATTGAATTTATTGATAAATAATATTTATTAAATATATTATCAATCTATTTTATATCGTTAGTTTATATTTTATTCAGAGGTTTTTTAAAAAAAACATACTATTTGTTCTATTGTCACTTTGTATTAACATTATAATTAGTATATTATGTATAGCATAAACTCTCTGTAAATATTATATTTATATATTCATTTTTTAAAATATTTTTTGATATATGTATATAATTGATATATTAAATTATTATCTTTATACATAGAAAATGAAGTAGTCACATCAGTAACAATCGAGCCAGAACGTTTACATTACAGTAAAGGTTTATATTTATTAGAAAATAAAATATGTTCATCACTATTTACAAATATATCAATATTGTGCGATAACTAATGACTAATGTTCTAATATTTAATAATTCTAACCAGTATATCATACACATTTCATTTAACAGATATGACATATACCAAAAAGAATTCATAGATTCTGAATTCAAAAACCAAATGTTTATGGGGGAGGCGCGCGTTCATCTAAACAATGCTATTTTAGCTATATTTAAAATTAAATATCTATAATTATTAATCTATTAAACAGATACTTACCTCATCATATAGGTTGTCTTTATATAAATGTAGTTAATTTAAAATGGTGTAAAAAATAGTTTCAATTAGTTAAATATTTATTTTTATTTTTTCCCATTAAAATGCAAGTTGATTATTATTTAATTAATATAAAATATAATAATAAATCCATATGATTCATATAGATATATATGTTATACATTTATAGTAACAATTTCGGATAAAAATATTAAAATTAAAAAAATAGTAAGCATTTTACCAATGGATACTAAGTGAAAAAGTAGAAAATTGAGAAAATGACATTCAAAGTTGTTTAAAACAAATAACACAAAAGATTATAAAATATATATATATATAAATGACAAGTAAAATATAATGGTATATAAACAACACTAACTTATAAATAATTGGTAATAATATAGATTACTCTATATATATATATATATAATAATAATATATATATATATATTATAATGCGATATACAAATAAATATATGTATAACATTTATAAAATAGAAAAATATAAATTTATATTTATAGTCATAATAGTTATAAAGTATTATAAAAATAAATAATGAATAATATAAAATATAAGAATATAACGTCTTGACTAGACAGAAATAATTATAGAAAGAACGCATTTCTAAATTTTCTGTGGAAGTGTCTCCTTTCAACCAATGATATCTTGTTATACATAAACGTTATTTGTTTATTAATTATAAAGAATGTATCTGTAATATATTTATATACTTAACCCTATGTAAATAACCCTAATGTAAATATAGAAATTTGTTTAGTAAAATATTTGTACATGATATCGAAATATACAATTAAATGTGACAGATATTTACAAAAATACCGAATATATTAAAATATTTCATGTCAATTTCAAATAATTATTATATCGATTACGCTTATAAAAACACTTTATATTGATATAAATATTCAAAAATAATTAGAGAAATTTATAACTTTATAAATAAGATATTAAACATGGAAAATATGTAATACATTTTTTTTGTTAAAATAAAAATATTATTCATATTTTAACTCGCACCTAAATTGAATATATTGTTATGGTGCATAACATTATTACTTTTTGATATAATTAATTTTGTTTACAAAATTATTTAAAATATAAAGAATTTAAATAATTTTGTATATAAATATAAAATGTTAATTATAATAACACAAAAGTCAATAGTCACAAATTGATAATACTACGACTTCATTATTAGAAATCAACATTACAAAAGAGATTGAAGAGCCGAAGAAGGGTGTTCAGTGTGTAAGCGGACATTCTGAAGGTAGTCCCTCTCCTCAACCAGATAATTTTACTCAAATGTCGGATGAAGGTCAATTTATCGAATCAGATGAGTCACCAGAAGAAGTGAATAATCAGGATAACTTGGTATGTTAAGTGATATATATATGGCATAATTACACTATTAAATTTGATTTATTATTTTACTTAATTTAATAATCTTATAAATATTTACTTACCTAACAATAAAATGTCATATGAATTTTATTTTATTTTAAAGAATAATTTAGAAGCCATTCAAATTAGTGCATATATATAATTTATAAATGTAAAAAAAGTGTCTGTTAACTTCCATGTATAAATCAACAAGTCAACATATTTTTATTTATCTATCTTCATATTATGTATATTTTAATAAAAGCATAATGTGAATATGTTAATATATATATAATTAATTAATTTTAATAAAAGCATAATGTGAATATGTTAATATATATATAATTAATTAATTTTAATAAAATACATTATTATTCCTAGTATATAATATAATATAATATAAGTTAGGAATATATATTCAAGAAATTTGTATGAACTAAATAAAATATATATATTAACTAATTTTAACTAATATATTTAAACTAAAATACTTTAATAATAAAATATTCATGTAAATATTTAATTATATCTAATGTCAATCGTTTTATAATATAAAATTATATTTATAGGTTGAACTCTGTGAGGAAAATCAAAGTATCAGGTTTGTTATTATTAATTTATATTTTAATTTATTTATTAACTATTTAATCTATAATAAAAATGATGAAGAATATAAAGTATTCATTAAAATATATTTATAAATAATTATTTTACTTTAAATATTAAAATATGATTTATAATCTTTATAATGATGTATACTATATTACAAATTTGTTGGCATAAGTGCTTTATTAATGCATTATAAAAATACTCCTGTATAAATATTATACACATTATTATTTCATATTTATTACACAAAAAACTTAAAAACTTATATCTTTGAATTTTTGATAAAATTTGATATATTATCTTTAACTTTTTATTTCAAATATAACTCCTAAAAGAAGAATTTTTACTCGCCACTAAAACTATTAATTATAATATTTTAATAATTTATTTAAGAAATTTTAATTTAATATGTAATATTTATAAATATATATATATATATATATTTTTTGGAAATATTTTGTATTATTACTTAAAATCATGATATAAATCCAGTTTCTATAAATATAATAATGTATATTAATGTATATTAATAATGTATATATGTTGTCATGACATATTTTAGGAAATTATATATTTTTTCAATAAAATATTTAAGATTAAACTAAAACTGGATTTATTCAAAATATATATTTTGTCTAATAAATTGCGTTCACATAAATATATAAATTATATAGTAATAATAAATAATTTTATTTAAAATGTTATGTATTTATCATTATTTCGTACATTTTTTAATAATATTAATTTATAATTATTCAAATAATATATAATTTTTTTCTTCACATTTTTGTTTCTAAATATAAATGCATAGCTTGTAGAAAAATACTTTCCAAACAAATTTAAGTGTAATTTTATTATTACAGCAAATCTCGATTAGTCAGACTACGGATAAATCAGATTTCTCGATAAGTTGGACAAATTTAGTTGTTTTGTTTGGATTTGATTAGTTTGTATCCTGTTCCATATTAAATTAATCGAATAAGTCTTATAGGATAAGTTGGAGTTTTCGATAAGTCAGACATATATTATTTTTATTTTATGATTAATATACTGTATATGTCAGACTTTTTATAAACTGTCAGATATTTGTTGAGTAAGATGTGTATTATTTGATTAATAGATATTTGTTAAGGTAAATATTCAATCTGCGACTTGCTCTTAAAAATGTCTACAAATATGTTAATATAGAAAGAATACTACTATCGCATATATTGAATTCGTGTGTCAATTACATCATAAATAAATATTTTTTAAATAGAGCTAATTATCAAATAACCTTAACGATTATACTTTACTAATATTATATATAATATAATATTTTATTAATGGGTAATTAAATAATAATGTAAACATTTTTTTTTAGATTTCTTTGAGGTTAAGATCTAATAATATAATATAATGTCTATTTAATAATTTAAATAACCCTATTATTAATCCAGTCTGATTTGTTTTTAATATTTTGTAAACTCTTTTTTTCAAAAATAAAATTTCTCATATTTTACATTAAAATAGTGAATAAATTACCATTTTTTACATTATATATTAATTTTGTTGTAATTAAATTCTTGTAATATTATACTCATATACTTATTATCATTTTATATATATATACATACAAATTTACATTTTATTATAGATAGATTTTCAAATTAAAATTAAAATAATTTAACTTCTAAATTATTTCATGATTTACAACATGAAATAATAAATCTGATTTATTTATTTATTTATATATATATATATATTGCAATATCTATAAATAATATTAATTTATTTATATATTTTTGTTATATTAACATAATATTAATTAGAACGAATGAAATAAGTGATGGAAGAAATAAATTAAAACAACCGTTAGTAACTATAATAAATAATTAATTCAATTAATATATTTATTGATAATTTATTTAAGCAAATATATACTTTAAATATATGATCGAAAGTATAAAGTATAAATATTTTCAAACAATAACATAAGTTATTGTAATAAACAAAGAAGAATATGAAATTAAAAAATTAAAACGATTCAAATACTGAAAAATATAAAACAAAAAACAAAAATCATATAAATAAAATACATTGTTTTATTAAAGGGAATCAAACTATTATATATACTTTAATATATATATATATAGATATATATATATATATATATATATATATATATATATATATATATATATATATTCAAAAATATACTAAATAGCAAACAAATTATAATGTAAACACTTTAAAATCTGTAATAATAGTGAATTATTAATTTTATATTATAGTAAATTTGAAAATATATGAAATCAAATATTCTACAAAGAAAAATAACAGAATAGATATTATAATAAAGATAACAAATTAAACATATTTTAATATAAAATTATAACATATTATTAATTTAAATACCATTTTAGACCAATTAGATTTTGCAAATTTTGCAATAAAATAATTGCTGCTGGCAAATTAAAACGGCATATTATAAATCGGCATAAAGATCACGAAGAGGTTATACTTTATACATATATCATTAATACATTATATACATATTTTAAATACAATTTGTATAGGTTCAACAAATAATAAAGGCAAAAAATAAATATAGTGAGGGGCAATTACTAAAAAAAATCAGAGAACACGGGAATTATAAATACATTAGAAATATGTTGTCATTAACTTCAACGGAAGATAATATAATTGTGACCAGAAAAGGATATGAAATAATCAGATATTGCGCTGGTAATATTATATATTAAAGTTTAACAATTATTATATAATATTATTCGATTTATCATGTTTAGTTTGTAAAGAATTTATGTCAGTAAGAAAAATCTACGAACATAAGAAAATATGCAAAGAACACATAATCATGAAACTTAAAACTTTATATATTGATCATAGTTTATATGATGAGACTTTTAAAAACTATCTGTTACGATTTGATGATGGTGATGTGTTTAATATCATTGAAAATGATACATTTATCAAAGATGTAAGTTAATATATATATATATATATATATATATATATATATATATATATATAGTTTTAAATTAAAACTTTTAATTAACCTATGTAAATAATATGAATTAAATTGAAATATTTTACAGTTCGGTTTTAGAATATACACAATGTCCTCAGCGAATAAATCTAACACTGATAAAATAAGAAAAGATGTAATGCATGATATGCGAGAACTGGCTAGACTCTTTAAACAATTCAAGGAACTTTCACCAGATAATGGTTTATTATAAATATTATATTTTCTATTAATTAGTTTATTTTAATTGTTTTAATTTTTAGTATATGCGAATTCAGTAGAAATGTTTAAGACCGAAAATATTGATGAGTTACTACAATCAATGAGATTACTAAGTTCAGAAGAAATAAATAAGTTGAACATAAATTGGGTGAATTTATCACAAAGGGCTATAAAACATTGCCTTGAAAATTTACTATCTATAAATAAAACTGACGAGGTTATGCGGTCATCATTTATCACCTTTACATATTATTATTATATTATTATTTAATAATTAATAATTAATTAATAATTATTATATATAATCATAATATTGTTTTATAATAGGCAAAAAATATGATGAATTTCAATAGAGTTTACAATGCTAAGGTATCGATGGTAACAAATACAGAAAACACGAATAAAAATAAGAAAAGGTAATTAAATATAGATATTATTTGTTATAATATATAGATATGGTACAATGATAGAACTTTTGCCCAAATGTACATATACATAAATACAGTCTTAGATTCTTTCATATAATTTTTAAATCATTAATTTAAATAGGGTATCAAATTAATTGGTATATATAATCTAACAAAAATATTTAGGTTACATGTATATTATTCTAGATAAACTTAAAAACTTATATCTTTGAATTTATATAATTTATAATGTTTGGAAGATTCCATCGTTTTAAATGCTTGATAAATATTTATAAAAAGTTCATAATTTATACATAATATATAGATGATGTTATATATGTATTTTTGAAAATATACATTTATTGATTTGATACACTTTTTATAATTAATTGATAAAATTTGATATATTATCTTTAACTTTTTATTTCAAATATAACTCATAAAAAGAAGAATTTTTACTCATCACTAAAACTATAAATTATAATATTTTAATAATTTATTTAAGAAATTTTAATTTAATATGTAATATTTATAAATATATATATATATATATATATATATATATATATTTAAAATTAAACTAAAACTGGATTTATTCAAAATATATATTTGTTCTAATTGCGTTCACATAAATATATAATTTATATAGTAATAATAAATAATTTTATTTAAAATGTTATGTATTTATCATGTATCATTATTACGTACATTTTTTAATAATATTAATTTATAATTATTCTAATAATATATAATTTTTTTTTCACATTTTTGTTTCGAAATATAAATGCATAACTTGTAGAAAAATACTTTCCCTACAAATTTAAGTGTCATTTTATTATTACAGCAAATCTCGATTAGTCAGACTACGGATAAATCAGATTTCTCGATAAGTCGGACATATTTAGTTGTTTTGTTTGGATTTTTATCTAGTTCCATGTTAAATTAATCGAATAAATCTTATAGGTTAAGTTGGAGTTTTCGATAAGTCAGACATATATTATTTTCACTTTTATGATTAATATACTGTATATGTCAGACTTTTTATAAACTATCAGAAATTTGTTGAGGAAGATGTGTATGATTTGATTAATAGATATTTGTTAAGGTAAATATTCAATCTGCGACTTGCTCTTAAAAATGTCTACAAATATGTTAATATAGAAAGAATACTACTATTGCATATATTGAATTCGTGTGTCAATTACATCATAAACAAATATTTTTTAAATAGAGCTAATTATCAAATAACCTTAACGATTATACTTTACTAATATTATATATAATATAATATTTTATTAATGGGTAAATAAATAATAATTTAAACATTTTTTTTTTAGATTTCTTTGAGGTTAAGATCTAATATTAAATATAATGTCTATTTAATAATTTAAATAATCCTATTATTAATCCAGTCTGATTTTTTTTAATATTTTGTAAATTATTTTTGTCAAATATAAAATTTCTCATATTTTTACATTAAAATAGTGAATAAATTACCATTTTCTATAATTTATATTAATTTTGTTGTTATTAAATTCTTGTAATATTACACTCATACACTTATTATCATTATGTATATAAAAATTTAAATTTTATTATAGATAGATTTTTAAATTAAAATCAGAATTATTTTTTTCACGAAATTTCCTGGACATTTCAAGGAAAATCAGAAAAAAATATTGGACAACTTTGTTCATATAAATAAATATATAATTCGAACTATATTTAAAGATATAACTTAACAAACAGTTGTTAATGAGATCAATCGAATTTCAAAACATCTCATATCTCCTCTATTTTAAATCCTATATCTTCAATATTAAACTTTAATGAGGTGATGCATTAACTATTAACTTCTCCATTATTTCATGCTTTACAACATGAAATAATAAATCTGATTTATTTATTTATTTATATATATATATATATATTGCAATATCTATAAATAATATTAATTTATTTATATATTTTTGTTATATTAACATAATATTAATTAGAACGAATGAAATAAATTAAAACAACCGTTAGTAACTATAATAAATAATTAATTCAGTAAATATATTGATTGATAATTTATTTAAGCAAATATATTCTTTAAATATATAATCAAAAGTATAAAGTATAAATATTTTCAAACGATACATAAGTTATTGTAATAAACAAAGAATAATATGAAATTAAAAAATTAAGGGTAGGAGCCTATTTGATATTAAATTAAAAAAAAAAATGTAATATTAATATATATTTGGTAATTTAAATATGTCATAATAAATATGTCAAACATTAGAATAAAAACTATCTCTTAATACAAAAACAAACGTTTAAAAAATGCACATAATGTAAAAAAATCAACATTATTACAAAATAATAATTACTAAATATTTCATAATTTAATATCTAATAAAATTTGATATATTTTATATAATAAGAAGTACTTTATTATGATTTATATAACTATATCTCAATATGGAATTTACAATATATTTTATTTTAACTAATAATATATTATCTTTAATTATACTAAAGCTATCTACAAAATTAATTTCTTTAAGAAAGAAGTATACATTATATATAGAAAAATATAAAAATGTGGTTTGAATTAGTATTATTTATAATACTATAATATACTAATTTATTATTATACTAATAAATATAATTATTATTTTTTAAATTATTTTATAAAATTTTATTTTTCAAATTATATTAATACTAATTAGTACTCCATTATTATAATTTAGATATACATATATTAATATATCATTATATTTTATATAATATAATTGATATAATATATATGTATAAATTCATAATAATATATAAATTTAGTAAAAAAAAAACTATGAAATGAGACTCTGAATATCATCCGGGAGCATAGTAATAGTGTAATGAGTGTATTTATTTATTTGTATTTAAATGCAATTAAACTTGTTATTTTATTTAATATAAAATTATAATATACATTAATATATATAGACTCGAGAAACAAGGGATCTATTGTTAATTATAAATTATTAATAAATAGATAAAATAAATATTTGATTAACATAACTGCTAAAACATGTTTAAAATGTATTTATAATTAAATATCATATGATATTGATGTTATAGAAAAATAATATTCAGCTTATATATCATATCATATAAATATATATACGTTATCATTATTTATCCTTTAAACCATTATTCCTCAGTTTCATGTTTTTTTCAAAATCTAAATATTTAAAGTACTACTCTTGTTTTATTTTTAAATATTTAAACTAAATTTTATTCTCACTATATTCTAAATTTATTACTAAAGAATATTCATAACTTCAATTTTTTAATTAAATTATTTATTTATTTCTATAGCAAAATTAAACAATAAAAACAAAAATTTACAAAATTTATTTAATAAATTCTAATATCTCCTTTTTTTTGATTATATAAAAATTCGTAGTTATGTTTATTATAGAGCTAATATATTTTAATACTATTTTTTTTTAATTAAAAAAATTTTTAAATATAGAAGTATGAGTAGGCTTTTTAGTAGACCCATTTTTGTCTATCTAATACATTACAATTAAAAATAGGCACAACTGCCCTTAAAATGAGTCACTCTAATCATAAAAAAAAAATAAAAATCATATAAATAAAATACATTGTTTTGTTAAGGGGACGAGATACCATTGATTTTTTCGGAAAAAAATTGAATTTCAAATTTTTTTTTAATGTAAAATTATAATATTTCAAATATTATCTTTAAAATGGTGTTTAAATTATGTTCATTACATTATTCATTTTGTTTATATTATATTATTTGTACCTATATAATCATATTGTTTATATTCATATATTATATTTGAAACTTGATTTACTCAGAATAATTATTTTGCATTTTGTATATCTCCAATTAATGTCTCTTCTTATTCAATATTGAATATTTTTTCTTCAAATTTTCACAATATTATATATAATATATAAATGAACAGTATGATTAATTATTCTATATATATAATATATGTAAATTTATATAAATTGTAAATTTAGTGATAATTTGTGATAAATATCTTAATTAATTATTTTTTTTTATAATTAATCATTTTTATATTATTTATGTTAATAATTATTAAAATATATTCAACCATATGATAAAGCTATATGTTTATAATAAGATTGTTAACAAATTATTACAAAAACTTTAATATTATAAGAGTTTATACATTTTTAAAACATGCTATTTTCCCTATCTTTTACATGTATACTGTTTATAAGTAGCTGGTCCCCTTAAAGGGAATCAAACTATTATATATACTTTAATATATATATATATATATATATATATATATATATATATATATATATATATATATATATATATTACAATATATACTAGAGAACAAACAAATAATAATGATATACTTATCAGTAAAACTGTAAAAATATTGAATTATTAATTTTATATTATAGTAAATTAGAAAATATATAATATCCAAATATTCTACAAAGAAAAAAAACAGAAAAGATATTATAATAAAGATAACAAATTAAACATATTTTAATATAAAATTATAACATACTATTAATTTAAATACCATTTTAGACCAATTAGATTTTGCAAATTTTGCAATAAAATAATTGCTGCTGGCAAATTAAAACGGCATATTATAAATCGGCATAAAGATCACGAAGAGGTTATACTTTATACATATATCATTAATACATTATATACATATTTTAAAAACAATTTGTATAGGTTCAACAAGTAATAATGGCAAAAAATAAATATAGTGAGAGGCAATTACTAAAAAAAATCAGAGAACAAGGGAATTATAAATACAATAGAAATGTGTTGTCATTAACTTCAACAGAAGATAATATAATGGTGACCAGAAAAGTATATGAAATAATCAGATATTGCGCTGGTAATATTATATATTAAAGTTTAACAATTATTATATAATATTATTCGATTTATCATGTTTAGTTTGTAAAGAATTTATGTCAGTAAGAAAAATCAACGAACATAAGAAAATATGCAAAGAACACATAATCATGAAACTTGAAACTTTATATATTGATCATAGTTTATATGATAAGACTTTTAAAAACTATCTGTTACGATTCGATGATGGTGATGTATTTAATATCATTAAAAATGACGCATTTATCAAAGATGTAAGTTAAAATATATATATATATAGTTTTAAATTAAAACTTTTAATTAACCTATGTAAATAATATGAATTAAATTGAAATATTTTACAGTTCGGTTTTAGAATATACACAATGTCCTCAGCGAATAAATCTAACACTGATAAAATAAGAAAAGATGTAATGCATGATATGCGAGAACTGGCTAGACTCTTTAAACAATTCAAGGAACTTTCACCAGATAATGGTTTATTATAAATATTATATTTTCTATTAATTAGTTTATTTTAATTGTTTTAATTTTTAGTATACGCGAATTCAGTAGAAATGTTTAAGACCGAAAATATTGATGAGTTACTACAATCAATGAGATTACTAAGTTCAGAAGAAATAAATAAGTTGAACATAAATTGGGTGAATTTATCACAAAGGGCTATAAAACATTGCCTTGAAAATTTACTATCTATAAATAAAACTGACGAGGTTATGCGGTCATCATTTATCACCTTTACATATTATTATTATATTATTATTTAATAATTAATAATTAATTAATAATTATTATATATAATCATAATATTGTTTTATAGGCAAAAAATATGATGAATTTCAATAGAGTTTACAATGCTAAGGTATCGATGGTAACAAATATAGAAAACACGAATAAAAATAAGAAAAGGTAATTAATTATAGATATTATTTGTTATAATATATAGATATTGTATAATGATAGAACTTTTGCCCAGATGTACATATACATAAATATATATAAATACACATACATATAAATATACAGTATTATATTCTTTCATATAATGTTTAAATCATTTATATATAGCATTATATATTAAATTAATTGGTATATAATCTAACAAAAATATCTAGGTTACATGTATATAATTCTAGATATATGTTTATATATATATATATATATATATAAAATATAGTTTGGCAAATGAACCCTCTTTTCATTATATCGATTCGAGTTCCAAACGTAATCAAATTGTTTAAATAAAGATATTAAATTATAATTAATAGATATTATTTTTATAGTTTTTATTAATATATAAATATTAGTATACATTATAAATAATTGAGACTATTGTTATATATTTGTTTATCAACATTGTCGGAATATATCCGCTTTCTGTATTCAGTGCAAATAACATCGACCTCAGAGAAAATTTCTTCACTGGATAATACTTGCAATCACACTTGCTATCAGACATTACTTTGCAGCTTCTAATAGCATACAGTTCTTAACAAAGGCTTCTAGTAATTTAGAAGGATATTTCTGAACTTTGAAAATTTATAATATATTTGTATAATTCATATTTTCATTAAAAAATACATGTTATATGAATGGATATGAAGAACTAACTCAACAAGAATATAAATTAATATTTAAAAATATTATTTTTTCGTGTTGTTTATATTTATTTAACTGATAAAGATCATTATAATGTATAATATACAATAATATACTATGTTTAGTAATATTTCTATTATATTTGAATTATATTATAATATGATTGGATGAGACAGCCATGAGCCGTAGGAAGATAACACATTTCATAATACCCTTATCAGCCTTGTCACTGACCATCTCAGGGACTCGAAACAACAATTAAATAAGCATAATTATCAGGCTGATCCGGCGGGGAATTCACATATCATTGATCCAAAAGGTATATATTTATCTATATTTTTAGTATTTTATACACATTTTATTTTATTTAATGAATATTTAGCATTTTAAAATATAATTGTTGAAAGTGAAAATAAAATGAGTTTATGTAACCTAATAATAATAATGTATAACATTATATTATATCAAATATTTATTTATATGTATTTTAATATAGATAGATAAATATAGTTTATTGCATTAAGTTGCCATAATACCAAAAAAGTAGCTGGATTATATAGCAGATATTTCGTCGCAGATATCCACGATAATGAATTTATCTGGATTTTATTGTATTTTAGAGTGAAGATGAATAATATTTGCCTGATTATGTGCAAAATTTATTTAGAACTTGTTCTTATCTTCTATTGAATTCATTTACTTATTATTAAGATATATATATCTAAAATATATAAAATTTAATAATATAAATTTATAAATGAAAAAAATAATATATATATTTACTTATAATTCAAATTAGTAGTACTATTTTCTATCTCTAGTAAATAAACAAAAAATCACGTGATATGATAAATATCCGTCAACTGTTTTAATTAAATAAATTCGGCTAAAATCATTATCATAGATATATAGCTGCGAAGAAATATCTGTCAGATAATCTGGCTACTTATTTGTTACGAAAGCAGTAGCATTATGAATATTTATAAAACTACACAAATTAAACAATATTTAAACAATAAGACACGTATCAAATAAAATAAAAATACTTTACTATTAACAACATTTCTAATTATCCATACCTTAATATGGTGATTTAGAAAAATATGAGTACAATTTATCTAAATAATGTACCTATATGACAGAGGCCTCAGGGTTTTCATACCCATGGGTATTGGTCGGGATCAAGTTCTGGTGTAATTTTATTATGATCTGATGTCAAATATATTATGAAAATAGCATAACCTTTAAGAACAAATTACATGTTATTAATATAATATTTACTATAGGTACGGATAATAATCATTTATTAGACAGCGATAATGGTGAATATATGTCAGTGGAAGAAAATCTAGTAAACTCTAGTTAGTTAATTAGTTAGTTAATTAAGTCTGTAATTAAGTGTAATTAATGTTTCCAAATTTGTGTATTCATATTTATTTACTTACTTTACTTTTGTTTGGTTTTAGGACTACGTTGTGTGTGAGCAATCGGCCGTCCGTGGGAGATATTATTGTGTTGGGGGGAAAGCATGGGAGAAAAAGTATGTCTTTAGATGACGTTTGAAGGTTGATGTCATTGTCCGAAGGTGGTAGGGTAGGTAGTTAAAATGATAAGGGGCAGATAGGGTAAAGGAGCTATATTGGAGGAGTGGAGGTTGTGTAGGTGGGGTATAGTGAGTAGAAAGGTGTTGGAGGATCGGGTGTGGATTGGAGTAGTGGGTGTATGTAGATGGAGAAGGGAGGCAAGGTAGTCGGGGGAGTTATTATGTATGGCTGTGTGGATTGACAGGGAAAGTTTATATTTAATACGGTAGGATACTGGGAGCCAGTGTAGTTGTTTGAGGAGAGGTGTAATGGAATCAGAGGAACGACGGGGAAGTAGATGGACACAACGTACTACAGCATTTTGAAGACATTACAGTTTAATAAGTTTGTAGGCGGGGAGATTGAATAGTATGTTGTTGCAATAGTCGAATAGGGGGAGTATATAGGAGGAGGCGATGGTAACAGCAATGGTAGTGGTAGTGGATGGATTTGTGCATGTGGGCAATGTGAGTATCAAAGAGTGGAGTCGATGTATAGGCCAAGGTTATGGACATTTTTAGAGTAGGGGAGGGTAGTCATGTTTAGTAAGATGGGAGGGTGGTTCAGGGAGGGTGGAGGAACGTAGGGATATGTGGAGAAAGAGAGCTTCGGTTTTGGTGGGTTCAAGTTTAAGGGAGTTGGAAATTATGTATATTTATTGTTATATTTATTTTTATATTTATAGATTCAAGAATGCATAACAGGAATATTGGAGATAAAAAAGGTTAATATTAATGTGTCAGTGTGTATATAAGTATACGATTTTCTATAGTAATGTGTCATTATATATTACATAATAAATAGTAAGTATATATATTATATAATATTGCAATATTATATATAAAAAGTATATTTTTCATATTGATGCTTTTTAACTTAATAGATATTATTAGAAAGAATTACTAATTCTATAATACAAGTCTTATTTTTCAATACAAAAAATTTACAAATATATGGTAACAATTTAATATTAAAAGTAAAGTAACTGAGATCTTTAAAGAATTATAGTATTGATATATAAAATATTTAAAATCGATATATAAATTTATTTTACGTAATAGATAACATTTATATTGTCACAAAATCCATGATATATATAAGGATATTTAACTGTAGTTATTTTATTAATTATTAATTATTAATTAATTGTTGGTTATTGTTAACGTATTAATAGTTTATAAAAATCATAATTAAATATAATATACTAATTTTCAATATATTACTAATTTATTTTAATAATAGTTTTTATTTATTTTATTATATTATTGTATTATAATCTAAATAATCTATTATATTTGGTCGTTTAAAGGTCGCGCAAGTCGTTCAAAAAGAATTTTATACCAGGTTTTTTATAAAATAAATTATCTAAAATATTTAATTAATATATTTATTTATTATATTAATGATAACAAAATATTACATATATTCATACATTCAAACTGTTCATTATCATATCCTATAACATTATAACTATAGTTATAAACTATAGTTACTAATTTATTTTTCATTCGTCTATATTGAAATATTTACAGGTGAAGATGAAATAAAGTATATGTTATCTGAATATTGTCCAACTTGTTTAGATAATCTAGACCGATATCAAACATATATAAAAACTAGAAATAAGCTTAGATATGAAGTTAAAAAACAAAAAAAAGTAATACAAATATTACAAAAATGATCTCATAATTTGTAATATATATTATTATGTTCATTGTTTTATTTTTATTTTTCTATAAAATTTATATATATATTATTATTAATTTTATATCCATATTAATAAAAATATCAAAATCATATTTTTATATTTTTATGGTTACATATTAATAAATATAAATAGCCTTATTAGGTATCAATCTATAATAGTTAATATTCTTCATACAGGAAAGTTACAGATAAATTGTACCCAAACTATCATAAAGTTTCTGGTGGAATTACCAATTAATATTTATAAGTTGTATTGATATTTGTATGCAGATATTTTAATGCAAATCAAACAATTCAATCTTTATTTTCAAAATAAATTAACTATTAATATATAATGTAACATTAAAAGATATGTTTTATACTTTCATAATGATATAGTATCTAATATTCATAATATGCATGACTCTATGTTTATTAAGCTATGTTAACATTGAAAAGTAGAAATTCTAAATAATGTATAGTAGGTACATAGTAGTATAGTAATGTACTATATCTAAAAAGATTAATATTTAAAGTATAAATTATAATTATAAAATTTTTGTAATTATAATAATTCTTATAAAATGTAAATAAAACTCTTATAAATTTAAATTTTATATTATATTTCGAATAATATTATTATATACGTGTTTTAGACATAGTAATACACAAAATGTATATCGTGCACATACTATAATAATAGGGAGGCGGGTAATATATGTAATTATAATTTACTATATGAATAATATCAAAGAATTATTGAATATATATATTTAAATATATTTATATGTCAACAATAATATAGTACTACCTCGAATTTAAATAAATACTATGGATATGGATACTTAAGATTAGTAGGCACGAATTATTGCATATAAAAGAGTAGTATTGGGATAACAATAGAGCTTCCATTCTCTTCGATCAATGACTTTTTAAGCAATTCACCAGATGATAGACTAGACCATCATGAATATCATCTATCTAGAATCTCTTCATTCGACCTCTGTTTCTTTTACTCTATTGATCAGTGCAGTATGATTTTCTAAAGTATTATGTCTTGAGGTAATGTCCAATATAACCTAGATTTCTTCTTTTTGTGGTGCATTCTATATGAGCAAATGGTTTTGTATTACTGTGGAGATATGTTATATTGAGCTGTCTTCAGTGTGATTTACTTTCAAATGTTTACATTTATTCTTTTACTTACAAAATCGTATACCTTTCGCAGTCATATAATAATGTAAGATAGAACGAACGAGTTGTAGAGTTTAAAATTAGATATTTAAAATTGACCTCTACGTTTCCATATCCTCTTGAACCTCGTCAGTATCGATGTTGCTGTAGCCATATTAATGTTTATATCTTTTATCTGTTACGTGTTTTTGTTGTTCCAATGTAGGTAGGCCACTAACTACTTGAAGATTTTTAATCTGAAATATGTTTTCCATACATTAATAGAGACCTTATGATATCATTATGTATTAGTATACTATATTGAATATATTTCAATTTTGTATAATACATAATATTTTATATCCCTAAAATAATCATTATTACAAAAGTGTCATCGATTTAGTATATTTATAACTTAATTAGATTTAAAATATGAATTATATTATTTATAAATATTATAGAACAATATTGTGTTTATATTTAATCAGAAAAAATGTGTGTCCTATTTAAAAACTAAGAAAATAATAAGGTATATAAATATATGTTTAGGTACATTCACTTATATATAATTATCGTGACTATTAACGTGACTACATTTATTTAAGGGTGAAATGGGGTTATGTTATAGAGTTCCCTGTAATAAAATAGCCACCCAACTTTGTCATGGCGACTCCTCGTGCCACATCCTGGAAACTACCTCAAAGCAGGCTAAGTCATGGAAGGGCTTGGAGAGCAGATAGGCGCCATTAAGCTTAACTAAGCCTACTGAAATGATATAAATCAAGCAAACAAGAAACATGCCGGATCGGACGTGACCCGGATTAACAACGTCTATCTATCCTACGATAATCTTCAGGATGGAAGTGATAAGACAGTTACTGGAATAAAACAACATAACAAATTAAGAACAATACATAATATTAATAACAATAGGAACATTGAATGTTCGAACCCTACAACCATGTGGAAAGATAGACCAACTAAAGAAGTACAGGTGGCATTTCCTAGGTATAGAGGAGGTTAGATGGAAAGGTACCGGTGAACAAGTATCTGATAATGGTACTGTGATATAGTACAGTGGGCGTACATATATACACCAACAAGATGTAGCTTTTATAGTTAAGAAGGAGATTGTGAAATCAGTAATTAATGTTGAACACATATTAAGTCGAATAATATATAAAGGATTTAAAGCAACACCAATAAATGTGTCAATCATACAAGTATATGCACCAACAGTTGACTATGAGGATGAGTTAATTGAAGTTAAAAGGTAAAGCTACAGGAGTCGACAATATTCCGGGGGAACTATTTATCAACGGTGGAACCCAACTGATCGACATAATCACTGAACTTTGCCAAACAATATGGGATACAAAAGAATGACCAGATCTTTGGACACAATCACTACTAATACCAATTCCGAATAAAGCAAACATTAAGAAGTGAAATCCAATGGTGGAAAGTATTCTAGCAGAATAACAAGCTAGATTTAGGAAAAAATGAGGCACAACCTAACAAATCTTAAATTGTGGTAAATATAATGAGAATTATGGCGGAAAAACACACTGAACCTGGAAAAAAACTTTGTCACCATTTTATTGACTTCAAAAAGGCGTTTATGTCATAATGGACTATGGAATATAATGATACATTTTAATATTGACGAACACCCCGGGAAACCAAAGTAGGTGTATTAGGTTGCGATTGGTTTTATTTGGTTGTAATTGGTTGTAAAAATAGGCGTAACATAGTGTAAATAATCCATTTATTTGTGTATAGTTGTAATTCGTTGTATTTACACTCAAAAATACAACTTCCCAGGAAACCAAAGTAGGTGTAGGTTGCTATTAGGTTGCGATTGGTTGTATTTGGTTGTAATTGATTGTAAAAATAGGTGTAGGATAGTGTAAATACACGATTTATATTTTATAGTTGAAATACTTTATAATACTATTAATTTTTAATAACTAAAAATTAAATAAATTAATAATATATATATTTATTTATATTTTATTTAATGTAATCCTAATTATTATAATATTTTACTTTTTCTTTATTTTAATGCATTTATTAACTTATTACTAATATAAATTAATTATAAATTATTATTTTACTTTTATATTTAATTTAATATTCTGTTTTTAATAAATAATTTATATTTTAAAATTCATATTTTATTGAATAATCATTATAATATTTGACAAAATCACAATTATTTTATTCAAGTTACACCTTGAACAACAATTATAATCATAATTATATTGATAATTAAGAAAATACAAATGGTTGATGTATATTTTTTATTTTTATTTTACATTATGAAGTTGTATTTTTAGGTGGAGAATGGTGTATATGCACTATTTTTTATTTTTATTTTACATTATGAAGTTGTATTTTTAGGTGGAGAATGGTGTATATGCACTAGTTTTTATTTGCTCACAAATCACCCAAATTTACAATGTTGTAAATACGCTATTTGCATACCATTTTTACACCTACTTTGGTTTCTTGGGACCTTATATCAATTATAGAAAACCTATATAAAAAGGCGAGCAGTGCAGTGATAGTTAACGATACAATTGTATCTTAAGAGGAGACTTCTTTCGGACATCGGTAAGAGTACGACAAGGTTGCATCCTGTCACCAACTCTATTCAATATTTTCTTGGAAAAAATTATGCAAGACACTTTAAACAACCACACTTCAACCATAGCTATAGGAGGATATAATATTTGTAACATAAGGTTTACATATTACATATATTTAATGGCAGGATCAATTTCAGAATTACAACAGCTCACAGACAAATTATATAACTGCTCAGCGGCATACGGTATGAAAGTGAGTCTGGAAAAAAGTGAGATCATAGTAAATTAATTCTAAAACAGCCATACAAACGTTATAACTATTAATAATGAAACACTAGACACAGTCAATAAATTCAAATATCTGGGATCTACATTGACAATTGACGGAAAAAGTGAAAAAGAGATTAAAATAAGAATAGCGACAGATAATTCGGTTCTGGTAAACCTAAATACAATATGGAAAATCAGAAGCACCTCATTGCGTACCAAGATACACTTATACAAATCTATGATACTCTCTATTATATTATATTGTTGTGAAACATGGACATTAAATGAAACCCTAGAGAAAAGAATAAATACATTTGAATCTAAATCATATAGAAGAATCCTAGGAATCGCATACCGAGAAAGGAAATCGAATGATTATATATTCAAGAAAATTATTGAGCAATATATTGCCTATAGGCTCTGTTGAACCATTACTTTAAACTATAAAAAGAAGGAAATTGGCTCATTTTGGCTACATAATTATTACAGAGTCGTATTAATACGACATGAATCTCTCCATAAAGTAATCATGCAATGTTTAGTAGAAGGAAAGAGAAGATAGGGACGATCGAGAAAAAACTTGATGTATAATATTATAGAATGGACAAAAAGTGATATCGGTGATCTTCTCGAAAATAAGACTAGGACCTACATTGGACCGTGAGAAATGGAAAAAAACATGTGTAATTGCCGCGGTTCAAATCCCCCCTACGCTCAACCTGTCACGGGATACAGTTAAAGATTAAAGGTTACTTTTATTAAAGAGGTGCACTTTTTTATATGAATAGTAATTCATGTATTAATGAATGATCAACAAAATTAACATAACTGTGGAATTGAATCTTCCTCTGTAGCAAGTTTGATGACATATGTCATCCGTCTTCAGATTGTCATGTTATTGTAATAAATATACTATATTCTATATACTACCTACATTCTACTTTAATGTACGATTTATACTTTATACCTACATACATTTGAGCCATTATAGAAGTAACCTGAAAATATATGTATTATATAATAATCATTCATCATACATATAGAATGATGGTATATTGGTTATGGTAATAAAATAGTAATTTAAAATTGCGTTATTAAATATGAATTATTCAAAATAGGCCCTTATTCATAATTTATATATATATATATATATATGATGTTATTTTAAGGTTGTACTTCTATCGGGGAAAGTATCCGAATACTCTCAGTATCCCAGAAACTATAAATATAACAAAAAAAATGTAATGAATAAAATATTTATAATCATATAAATAGTCTAAATCCGGGTCTAAATGAGTAGTTTTCATTTTATAATTATTTAACATTATTCTGATATATCCCATAAACTGATTTTTGTTATTAAGTTTTTAATGTATGAAAACAGATGTCAACTTAAACCTCAAACATATAGACATTTATTATTATAAAACAAAAGAGACAACGTGTAAAGAGTGTAACGACGCTAGGAACATATTATGAATGTCCGAAGTTATTAGTGTTTCACATGTGTTAAGCAGAATAATTTCTATACGGATCTCGGAAACTCCAATTAACTTGATTAGAATGCAAGTATATGCACCAATTACTGATTATGATGACAATGAAATAGAAATATTCTATCTAATGATAGAATAAACAATATCCACTATACCAATACATAACTGTTTGATAATCAAAGGCGAATGGAATGAAAACGTAGGCTGAGATGGTCATGAAGCCTGGCCAAATACAACATGAAAGTATGGACTTTGTATTACTAATACTAGAGGATCCAGTCTTCTAGAATTTGCACAGAAACATAAGCTTATATATAAGATATACAGTATACTGTAAAATACCATTCACTCACAGAAGTATTCTAGGAAAAACAAATGGCATTCGCCCAATGGTAACATACACCAATTTTATTATAACAACCCAACACCCCAACGGTACAAGTCTAACATCAACAAAGCTTCAACCAGTACATACCATGGAGTTGTTATTGATAGTGACCATGACATGGTATTATGCAATATTAAATTAAAACTAAAACGAAGCCGGACTCAATAATTCACGAGAACTAGATACGATGTTGACAAACTACTAAATCCATAATTGAAGGATTCATTCCAAAAAGAGATTGGTGAGAAATTATCGAAAGTAGACATATAAACCCAATCTATCAACACAAATTACAATTAGATCGATATTATTCGGAAAACTACGCAGAAAATCTTTTGGATAAAGTAAGAATGAAAAAACAATATTTGATGACGAACGAACTTCTTACCTGTGAGATGAAACAAGGAGACTAAAACCACTAAAAAAAATATCAACATAAAATGCTGATGAATATAAGAGAATAAACTTAAGATTAAGAAAAAGTATGAAATATACAAAAGAAAATTGGGTACAGAATGAATTCTCACCCATCGAAAATGACAAGATATGGAAGGCAAAATAAACATTCATATCAAACACTAAAGTCACTGACTAAATCTAATACTAAGAATAAGCCCATAATTATGGTAAAAATAGCGATATTATAACAGAGTATTCAGAAATAGTAAAATAAGGACAGAATATTTTAAATAACTCTACAACTATCCAATAAATCTAGATTAAAATATACTTCATAACGATCAATGTGCAATGCACATTGTGCATGCATAGAAGAGAACTTACCGATTTTAAAATCAAAAGTGGAACATACAATACGAAGTCTGAAAAAGGAAAATCAACAGGTATAGATAACATTCCAGGTTAAATAATTATAAACGGCGGTTCAAAAATGGTGACAAAAATTACTTTACTATACCAACACATATGGGATAAGAAAGAATGGACCGATGCATGGGCACACTCGTTAATTATTCCAATACCAAAGAAAGGTGACCAAAATAAGTACAACAACTATAGAAATATTAGCCTGATATCATACCCAATCAAGATCATACTGAGAATTATTTTAAACTTATCGACTCAATCCAATATCAGAATATATCCTAGCTGGAGATCAATCATGTTTCAGAAAGAAAAGAAATATAATCGAATATATATTAAACTGCATAATTATGGCTGAGAAACATATTGATCATGGAAGAAAATTATACCATAACTTTGTTGACTTCACAAATGAATTTCATTGTGTCTGGTATGAAGGATTATGGAAAGTAATGAGACACTTCAATATAGATGAAAATATTATTGCAATAATCGAACATCTTTATAAAAATACAAACAGTGCAGTTTTGGTTAACAATAAAAGAGGACCTTATTCAATACATCGGTAGGAGTATGAGAAGGATGCCTTTTATCACCAACATTATTTAACATATTCTTAGAATGGATCATGCAATATACGCTAGAAGACCATTGTGGCACCATAGCCATTTGAGGATATGAAATATACATTATTAACTATGAAACCTAATATTTTCAGATGGCATATATGTGATAGCAGGATCAAACACAGCTGCAATAACTCACAACAAAAAACTATGCAAGTGCTCAGCGATACGTCGCTGAATATCACAATATGAATATTGTATTGATGTCAGCTACAGGGAAAGTAAAATATTGGTCAACGAATTCGAGAATAGTTAGACAGCTGAAGCGATAATGAAAACCATGAACGATGAACCTCTTGAAATAGTAGATAAATTCAAATATTTGGGTGCAACTCTAATGAAAGATGGACTAAGTGAAAAAGAAATTAACATAAGAATGGCGATATCAACCTATATATTAGTTCGCTTAAGCACTATATAGATGAGTCGAGACATAGCTATACATACTAAAATACTACTGTACAAATCACTAATATTGTCTATACTACTTTATAGCTGCGAAATGTGGACACTAACATAAAGACTGGAAAGTAGAATTACTGAATTTTATTCATAAAGTATATAGAAGAATCCCGAGTATTAGTTACATAGAAAGAAAGACAAACGAAATATGTATACTAACGAATTATTGAATGCATAGGTCTAGTTAGGCATCTCATATCAAGAGTAAAGATAAGAAATATGTAATATTTTGGCCACAAGATTCGTTATGATAGTATGAATAAAACTGTGAGGTTTTTTATTGTTAATATACATACAATAACTAATACAATAGCCGACCATCATACGATACAAATTAACATAAACTTCCGAAAAAATATACTGATAACAAAAAAATTGATTAAATTTAGATAACTTTCACAAATCAACTACAATAAATTAAAATTTGATTTTACAAATACTTATTGTTTTCAAAATATAATAAACTTCACTAATTAATGTTTATGCACCATTAAAAAGTAAAAAATATTACAAATAGAACTAACATACCCTGGTAGGAATAACAATTCTCTAAATGTTCTAAAAAATAATCTTAGGAAAACAGAAATACTCTATAAATTTAATAATTATACAGATAATGTGAATAGATTTATAATAATTTAAGGTCAACTTATTGCCACGAATTAATAACTTATAAACATATATAATATAACAAATAAATACTTATGTTAACTAATAATCCAAGAAAAAATTTCAAAATCGCATACAAGCTAGCTTGTAATATTAATAGCTATTATTCAAAAATACTAAAATCAGTATTACGATATCTCATTTATTCTAGAAGATATCTCAAACTATTTTACTTCAAAAATAATTAATATTGGGTCAAAAGTATAAATAAATATGACGAAACTATCCAACAATAACCCATATACTTATAATCAACCACTTACTGACTATACCAAACTATCCAATTCTAGATACCCTACTGATGACGATATTTCTATTCTTCAATCAAACTAATTCATCTTCAATACTTGCTCCAGTACCATTAATTGTATTTAAATAATTAATTATTTCATTAATCCAATAATACGACAACTACTTTCCTACTGTATAAAAACTTTGCTTTCGGTAGCTGAATAAAATGTGAAGTCGCTACTCCATACACATTTGCGTAACCCTGCTCGGATGGCTACACAGGTACTATGCCTCGCAAAAGGGCAGCCTGGATTTTGTCCGGCACAGCTTATTGGTTATTCGCAGCTAGCCATTATATCTAATGGCCGTTCCCCTATCCGCAACTGGGGAGCCGGTGGATTGGAGTTATCATCACCATATCACCATCTTAATTCGATTCATCACGTATCGCTACGGATATATATGAAGAAATGTGGGCCGGGTATCCAACGGAAACTGAGCTCTCCACATTATATCCACAGAGCAAGCTCGACATGGGAAGGTGAGTAAGTATAAAAACTAATACAATAATACCATATTTCAAATTAGCTTCCATAACTCCTTGAATAATGAAAAGTAACATGGATATTAATATGCTATCAAATTACAGGCCTATTTCTCAATTACCTACATTAGCTAAAATATTCGAAAGAATAATTAGTAAACAATTAATTAACCAACTACATAATAACAATTTTTTTAATAAATATCAATCTGGATATAGGAAATAGTACTAAAAATTCTCAACTCTACGTTAATGACAACCTCCTACATAACATTGATAATAACAATCCTACACAAGTAATTCCCCTTAACTTATTTTCCGCCTTCGATATAATTGATCACAATATACTTTTTAAACAGACTAAAGTTACTAAACATTAATAACGATACATTAAATCTACTGAAAGATTATATTACCAACCGAACATATAAAATAAAACTCAAATCCATATCTCTCAATAAACCCATATTATTTGGAGTGCCACGAGGTATACTGCTCTAGGTCTTTTGCTGTATTCTTTATATATCACTCAAATATCCTGAATATTTCTAAATTACCCTGAAATTATATATCATTTATATACAGATGATATTATTTTTATGTCACCAACAAATACTTCCTGTTTAAATAATTGTATCATTGATTTACGCAATTGGATGACAACTATATCTAATAAATTATCTCACTTTCCCACAATAGATTTAGATGACACTATAATATATCCACAATACTCTACACAATAATTAGGAGTAACACTAACTAACAACTTAACTATGTGTATAATAAATCATCATCATCATAATCATCATCATCATCATCATCATCATCATCATCATTATATATATATATATATATATATATATATATATATATATTATCTATATATTAAATATAACTTCTCACTATATATTGGACACTTTATTAATAATAAATAAATATATATATATATATATATATATATATATATATATATATATATATTCAATTGTATACAATAGTATCCTATATAATCGGAAATGCATTTATCGTATATTCTAAAGTGATGATGATGATGATGATGAGCGTATACGCGGTGTGTACAGCGCCGTGGCCTCTGTTTTGTCAAAAGATGCCGCCTAGTGTTATGGGGGTAATTATCAAGTTTATTTAACATGAAATAGATAGGATGGACATCCGTTGTAGCTCCATATGGGGTTGGAATATTAGGGGAAGATACATCGAGTGTGAACTATATATAATTCATAATTAATTAATATATATACCCTGTTAATATGTTAATTAGAATACATTATGTTAAACTTTACTTAAAATCAACATATAAATGCAAGTTATATTTATGGATATTTTATAGATTAAAATTTTAAAAACAAAATAAAATCAGAATTTCAATGAGGTTTGTTATTTTGCTATAATAGAATTATAGATTAAATATACTATACGATATATAATATAAGCTTGGTACACTCGAATCTAACTTATTAATATCTAAATCCTCCTCCTCGCTTAGTGCCTACACTCTATTGAAAAACAAGCATAATCTAGATATACTTCAAGCTAATTATTAACAAACAAGCTCTACTTTTGATGCTATCGTTTCTAATAATAAATCTATTTTCCATTTATTAGTTATTCTCGTTCGAAAAATGAAGAGATAATGTTTTTTTACTTTGTCAGATTTTTATAGAAATGTAGATGATAAAATATAAATATATATGTCTTTAAAATAAATCATATTAAATTAATATATAGGAAATTAATATGTATGATTCCTTTACTGTATAGATTAATATATATATATATATATATATATATATATATAAATATAACTCACCTGAGTATATTATATACTATTTATTATCTGATATCTCTTAGTTAATACTTAACTTAATATTGGTGAAATCCTTTACCAAGTGTCCAACGAGAAGGCTAATCTAGAATATGACACGTGACATGTGATACGTACGACGTGCACTATACGCTAATTGATGAAGGATTAGAAATGTCATGTTATTAACAAAATATATCGTTAATTATAATTTAGAATAATAACTAATTAAAATATACACTTATTATTATTTAATAAAAAGGTATATAATATAACTAACCTAATATAACTAAAGAATAATCGAATAGAAATTAAAATGGTAACATATCTCTCACCGTTATTTTAAGTCATATTGTGTTAAATAGTTAACATATATGTGAAGTAATATACATTTGTTTGTAGACTTAATTAATATAATTCGAACTATTTAAATATTTATTTACATATAGGAGACGTGATAGGGTTTTGGCCGATGTAAATATCTCATATAATATACACTTTTAGAAAAAATTATTGTATTATATTATTTATGTTTACTATTATAAGTTATTGATATTTTAATATGTATCAAATTCAATACGAAAGTACTCCCTCATGCCACCTACATAAATATATATATAAATATATTTTTATTTTTATTTGGTGGAGTCCTTTCATCCCATCCAGGAACTTAGATGAAGTTGTCACTTATAACCATATATGGCTCTAATGTACCTTCGAAGCCTCTGTCGTGTTAAGGTAACCATGGTTTTAACGAGAGCCGATTATTTGTTTATACACAATTATATAAGATTACTTCTAAATAATATTTTAAGATCCATTTTATAATATTAATTAATGGTCCGGACGAGGGTAACCTTGTAACCAATTTGTTTAGACACTGCGATCAACATCAGTAATGAGTTTTCGGCAGTGTATCGTATATTAATTATTATAAGCTATATTAAATAGATGTGTTTTCAATTTGACTTTAAAGGTGTGGTCAGAAACTATAGATCTAATTGAGTGAGGTAGAGAGTTCCATAGTTTAGGTGATATTATAGAAAAAGAAGATTCCTGTTTTTTATTTAGTGATAAAGTTATTGGTATATTTAGTTTGTATTTATGTATTGTTCGTTGTGGTCGGGATGACTTGTAGTTCGTAAGTAGTTCAGTAAGATAGTCAGGTTTATTATTATGGGTGGCATGGTGGGTCAGTAGGAGTAATTTGTATTGTATGCGGTAAGGGATGGGTAGCCAGTGAATGGATTTCATATAAGGTGTGATATGTTGTCTTGAGTATTTTTTTATCCTGAAAATGGTTCTGATGGCTCTATATTGTAATTTAGTGAGCATTTTGATAGTATGTGCTGGGAGTGAATTTAAAGTAGAGTTACAGTAGTCAAGTCGGGGCAGTATTAAGGAAGTAACTAGTAGTTTGGCAAGTTCAGTAGTTATAGAAGGTCTAATAAGTCGGATCGTATGTAAGGTGTAATTAATGGACTTCGATATATTAGTTATATGTGGTAGATAAGACAGCTTTTGGTCAAGTGTGAGGCCGAGGTTTTTAGCTTGGTTAGTGTATTCTATAATATGATTATTAATAATAATAGGTGGTATGTAATGATGTCCTGGGGATGTATTTATTAATAAAGATTTTGTTTTAAGGCTATTCAATAGTAGGAAGTTATTTGAAAGCCATTTACTAATGTCATTAATGCATTTATTTATAGTATTTATGTTATTAATTGGGTCAGGTAAATTACAGTATAGCTATAAGTCATCCGCATATGAGTGAAAGTGTATATCGGGGTATTCGTCAAGTAAGTAAAGTAAAGGGGAAATATATATATTAAATAGAATTGGACCTAAAACAGAACCTGGGGGTACACCATGAGTTGTGTGGCGGGGTTCTGTTATGGCGTTATCTATACATATAGAAAAGGATCTGTTAATTAGGTAGGATGTAAACCAACTAAGGACAGAATCTTTAATACCAATGTTCTCTAATCTTCGAATAAGAATATTATGGTCTAACGTATCGAAAGCCGACGACAAGTCAAGTAGAATCAGTATGGTGGGAGTATTTTTTGGAAATAGTAGTATATTGTTTAAAGTATGGAGTAGTGAAGTTTCAGTGCTCTTGTCCGTTGTATAAGCACTTTGTAATTTATGCAGTATGTTATTATTATTGATGTATGTTCTAAGTTGTTTAGCAATTATTCTTTCAATTGTCTTAGATGTGAAAGAAAGGTTGGATATGGGACGATAATTAGAAAGAGTTGACCTATCAATGGATTGGTTTTTAGGGATGGGAATTACATGGGCATATTTCATGTGGGATGGGAAGATACCTGCAGTTAGTGAGCGATCGATAATTTTTTTGTAGAATGGAGAAAGAAGGGATGAAAGAGAATGTAATAAACATAATGGAATTGGGTCTAGTTTACATGTAGATTTAACTGTTAATAAAAGATTATTGATATTGATAATGGTTGGTAATGAAAAAGTGGAAAATGAGTATATTGGGCTTGATATTGGTGGGATGTAGGGTCGAGGGAGAGTATCTATAATTGATGATGTTTTTATGTAAAAGTAAGAGTCAAAGTTAGTCGCATTAGTTAAAGGGGAGTTATTAGGCAGTATTCGTTTTGTCAGTTTTCCTAGTAGTGTTGACGATATTCTAAATAATTTCTTAGTATCTTTTCCAGCTGATTTAATTTGATCTATGTAATATTTATTTTTAGCAGTTTTTATTAATTTTCTATAATTAGAAAGTGAATGTTTAAAAATATTTAAATCATTTTCGCTTTTGGATTTTCGCCAATTCCTTTCTTTAATTCTAAGTGAGCGTTTTGCTGTGTGTAACGAATTATTGAACCATAATGTATTATGTCGAGCTGTATAAGTTTTAGTGATAATAGGGGCATGTTTATCTAGGACAAGACTAAGGTTACTATCAAAGCTGTCTATATGAGATGAATCTGTTATATTGTTGTACAAAATGTTGAAGTCATTTATAAAATTAGCAATATTTATATTATCTAATTTTCTGTAGTGAACTTTCTTGGATGGTCTGATTGGTTTAGGGATATGTAGGGAGCAGCTAACAAGGTGGTGGTCAGTGATTAAACTATGAACATTAGTATTAGAAATTATATTCGAAGATGTGTTAGATATAATTAGGTCTAATATGTTTCCAGATGAATGTGTGGAAGACTTGACATGTTATAAGAAATTATTACAATTTATGATATTAATAAATTTATTTGAATTATGTGAGTTTGGTAAAATTGGTATATTGAAATCACCAAGTAGTATACTGTTGGTGGAGATCATAGACAATAGGTTGTCAATTTCATCGATGAAGTAAGGAATTGAATTATTAGGAGGTCTATAAATTGTTATAATTGTAAGTGGTTGTGATTTAGGAGGGTGAAAGGTACATGAGAAGGCTTCTGAATTATCAAGTGATAGGTCACTTGACTGTATTAGTTTCAAGGCATTTGAATATAGCACACCGACACCGCCACCATAGTGTGGGCCGGGGCGTGGTAGGTGAATAAAGTTAGTAGTTGGGGTATTAAGGGATGCAATTATGGGTAGATCCTTGATAGAAAGCCAGGTTTCTGTTATACATAAAATATCTATCTTAGTATCATGAAATATATTTAAAATAATATCTACTTTATTTCTAATGGAACAAGCGTTAAGTGTTGCTACCTTTAGTAATGGAGAAGAAGATAAACGTTTAGTTGTGGGTAATAATGTTGGTGATGAAGATATATATGACGGTATATGTGATGAGGATAGTAGGTTTGATGGTGATAGATGTGATTCACTAGATGTTATAGGTTGTGCAGATAGAGGTGAAAGTGGAGATTGGTGATTGGTTTGAGATAATGGTGGAATAGGAGTGGTTGAATGTCATTGTGAAGATTGATGTGATGACTGAGAATTACTGATTAATGAATTCAGTGAATTGGTATTTAATCTATATGCATTGTAGGATGTAGACCATGTATTGTATGTGTCATTTGATATATAAATTGGGTTCTTATTCCAGTCTATCTTGGAGTTGGTCAAATGACGAAGTTCAAAGGAGTTAGTGAAGTCATTGAAGGTACATTTGACATTAGATGGGGCTAGGTTAGATTTTGTTGCATGGAAAAGAACTCTACCATGTGTTCGCTCAGTGATAGATCGTTTAGCACGAATGTATAGGTGATTGTATATTGAGTTACTGCGGATGAATGGAATTTTGGAGTAAAAGTAGGAACACTGACTTGGTGTATTAAAGAAAATAATAACAGTTGCATTAGAAAAATTATACGATTTTAGAGCATGTGTAGGTATATTGATGTAAGTGAGTAATTCTAGAAGAAATTCACGAGATTTTTCAGATTGTTTAATATGCTCAATAACTACAGAAAAGGGGGATGGGTGGTTAGGTGAGTAATGGTTGGTAGTGGAAGATGGATTAGGGACTGGTCTAAAATGAGTTGGTAATTTACCGACAAGAAAGTTAATAAGTGGAGTATTGGGGGGGTTATTAATTCTTTTCCATGCAATTTTATCAGATTTGGGGGGGAGTAAGGGAGGTATGCATGAGCGGTGAAGGTTATTAAACGAGGGGGGTTTAGCTATGGAAGTGATGGATTGTAATCGTTTAGTAGCAACAGGGGAAAAAGTGGGTAGTGGTAGTGCAGGTGCAGGGGAGTGATTGTTAAAGATGGGAGGTGAGCTCATGGGAGAGGTTTGGGAGGAGCTATTGGAGAATATCTTACGTTGGGATGGTCTAGAGTCAGTTCTACAGTTGGTACAAAACCAGTAGAAACCAGATTTTTGGAGGGCAGTCATTTTGTTTAGGGTAGATTTGGGGAGTTTGGAACATAATTGGCAAAGCCACTTACGGCAATGGTCACATTCCGTAAGTGAAGTGGCGATAGTGTTACATGAGGAGCATGTGAAGTCAGTGTGGATGGAGTCAGTCATAATCGGGGGTAGAAGTAGTTTAGTGGTAGTAAATGGTAATAAATATTGGACTTAGCTTTATTATAGGTAATAAAGTTACAATTAAATAATTAAAAATTTTTAATTTAAAAGTTGTTGTTGTTATTGTTGCGTTATTGTTGTTGCTCCTATATAAAAGAAGGTCTCTTTAAATAAATATATATATATGTTTGTTTGTTTGTTTGTTTATATGTATTATTTGAATGATCTCGAAAACTGTGCATCGGAGAGCTAAACTGAAAACGTTATCGTATTCGTGCGGATCCGGCGGTTTTGATGGTTTTTGTAAATTTACAAAATCACCAACACTCGCTTAGTTACGGGGTAAAACGTGTGATTTTTACGATAAAATAACGATTTAATTTTGGTCGATCGCTAACAAGTAATTAATTTGCCGACTGTTTTATTAAAACAATTATTGTAAAAATGAATTTCTTTAATTTCGAATAAATTACACGTTTTTTACGAAATCGTACTTCCGGATGGAATTTCGAAATAAAAATAATTGCATCGGAATACCCTTACCCGTATTATGTAGGAAAAATTCACGGATGAGTAAAATTGAGTTATTATTAGTATTTTATGTGTTAATACGTTATCGTGTAATGAGAATAATTAGTATGCTATACTATAGTCGTTTTACTATAAATGGGTGTGCTCATGCAATATGTTGTCAACATAGGATCATATAATATTATATGGAGTAAATATAAATATGTTTCAGAAATAAAAAAAGAATTAATTATGGTCAATAAATCATAACAAATTATATTATAAACAGTATATTTATATTTTTTGTTTACAATGGTTACACACAAATTTATATTTACGAATGTAACTAAGGGTAACAAATAAATATTATTATTAATTAATTAAAATGCAATATGTAATATGTAAAATGGTTAAGAGGACATCTAAACTATCGATAACTATAATCGAGAGATATATATTTTATCTTTTTCAAGTATACATTTCTAAGTATATATAATGAGCCTATAAAGGTATATTCTCACTGTTGTAGTTAGGTTGGGTTAAGTTTTAATTTGGGTAGGTTTTTTTTAGCTGCATTACTTCCCGAGTGAGCCTATAAAAGTATATTTTCACTGTTGTGGTTAGGTTGGGTTAAGTTTTAAGTTGTGTAGGTTTTTTTAGGTGCATTACTTCCCAAGTGAACCTATAAAAGTATATGTTCACTGTTGTGGTTAGGTTGGGTTAAGTTTTAATTTGTGTAGGTTTTTTTTAGCTGCATTACTTCCCGAGTCAGCCTATAAAAGTATATGTTCACTTTTGTGGTTAAGTTGGGTTAAGTTTTAATTTTTGTAGATTTTTTTTAGCTGCATTACTTCCCGAGTGAACCTATACAGTATATTTTAACTATTGTGGTTAAGTTGGGTTAAGTTTTAATTTGTTTAGGTTTTTTTTAGCTGCATTACTTCCCAAGTGAACCTATAAAAGTATATGTTCACTGTTGTGGTTAGGTTGGGTTAAGTTTTAATTTGTGTAGGTTTTTTTAGCTGCATTTCTTCCTATGTGAACCTATAAAAGTATATGTTCACTGTTGTGGTTATGTTGGGTTAAGTTTTAATTTTTGTAGGTTTTTTTTTAGCTGCATTATTTCCTGAATGAACCTATAAAGTATATTTTCACTGTTGTGGTTAAGTTGGGTTAAGTTTTAATTTTTGTAGGTTTTTTTTAGCTGCATTACTTCCCGAGTGAACCTATAAAAGTATATTTTCACTGTTGTGGTTAGGTTGGGTTAAGTTTTAATTTGTGTATGTTTTTTTAGCTGCTTTACTTCCCGAGTGAGCCTATACAATTATATGTTCACTGTTGTGGTTAGTTTGGGTTAAGTTTTAATCTGTGTAGGTTTTTATAGCTGTATTACTTCCCGAGTGAACCTACAAAGTATATGTTCACTGTTGTGGTTAGATTGGGTTAAGTTTTAATTTTTATAGGATATTTTAGCTGTATTACTTCCCAAGTGAACCTATAAAAGTATATGTTCACTGTTGTGGTTAGGTTGGGTTAAGTTTTAATTTGTGTAGGTTTTTTTAGCTGCATTTCTTCCCAAGTGAACCTATAAAAGTATATGTTCACTGTTGTGGTTAGGTTGGGTTAAGTTTTAATTTTTGTAGGTTTTTTTTTAGCTGCATTATTTCCTGAATGAACCTATAAAGTATATTTTCACTGTTGTGGTTAAGTTGGGTTAAGTTTTAATTTTTGTAGGTTTTTTTTAGCTGCATTACTTCCCGAGTGAACCTATACAATTATATGTTCACTGTTGTGGTTAGTTTTGGTTAAGTTTTAATCTGTGTAGGTTTTTATAGCTGTATTACTTCCCGAGTGAACCTAAAAAGTATATGTTCACTGTTGTGGTTAGATTGGGTTAAGTTTTAATTTGTGTAGGTTTTTTTTTTAGCTGCATTATTTCCTGAGTGAACCTATAAAGTATATTTTCACTGTTGTGGTTAAGTTGGGTTAAGTTTTAATTTGTGTAGGTTTTTTTTAGCTGCATTATTTCCTGAGTGAACCTATAAAGTATATTTTCACTGTTGTGCTTAAGTTAGGTTAAGTTTTAATTTTTTTAGGTTTTTTTAGTTGCATTACTTCCCGAGTGAACCTATAAAAGTATATGTTCACTGTTGTGGTTTAGTTGGATTAAGTTTTAATTTGTGTAGGTTTTTTTAGCTGCATTACTTCCCGAGTGAACCTAAAAAAGTGTAGTTTTACTGTTGTGGTTAGGTTGGGTTAAGTTTTAATTTGTGTAGGTTTTTTTAGCTGCATTTCTTCCCAAGTGAACCTATAAAAGTATATGTTCACTGTTGGGTTAATTCAACCTATCCAGAGCTATAATAAAGGGAGAATAAGGGTAATGATAAGAGAAGAATCATGGTTTCTAAGATATGTAAAGGAATATCATTGTACCAAATAAACAGATATATAGGTTAAACAATACCAACAGTATGCGATAAAAGTAGCAATTGTTAAATGAGAACAATTGAAGTAAGTGTTATATGTCGACACATATCCATGTATTCGTATATATATATATCCACTGTACTATGACTATATATATACTTATATATATATATATATCTACATGTGTACAGATATACATATCGATATGTTACTATAACTTATATAGATACATATGTATATGCATGTATTTACATATACATATATATCTGCGTATGTACGCATATACGTATATAGATATTCCGTTTAGATATCACTATTATATAACGTGCATCCTAAATATAAGACACGAACATACGAATAGGTAAATAGGCATTCCGCAATGCAATCCGTAGACCGTGACACTGTGCATGACTCCCTATTGGCTGAGCGCTTCCCACGAAGCCCCGCCCACCAATAGTATATATAACGTATCGCTCGCTTTATACATTGTTGTTTCTAATAAACTTTGATACTGGACCCCTTGCCTATTGATACTATCCGCGAATTGGTATTAGGGATTATAAGAATGAATTGAATACATGGGTTATATATTGTAAGGATTATTGAGCTAAACAAAGATGTAGGGATATATAGATGATAATGAGGATTGAGGAATAGTAATATTAGAGTGAGATATCAGTGGATTAAATAGTGTTTAAGTAATATATATAGTAGAAATATAAATACTATAAAATTAATAAAATACGTATGTTATCATATAACGACAAAACGGAAAACTATCACCCGAGCGAAGCCGGGACGAAGCCAGCTTGGGTCGAACTCGGGTCCTACTGCTTGTGTGTCTGACGCCTTATACATGCAACTAAGCCACATAGGCAGTTATATATATATATATATATATATATATATATATATTGTATAATATTATTATATATATATATTGTATAATATTATTATTTATTTTCATATCGAATATTATATAAAATGAGGATTACATAGGAAGAATTTAGAATATAATTAACATAAGTAGGTTTTTATACTATTTATAGTATATTTACCCACTATTTATACTATATTTACCCACTTTATAATTGCATTCCTACGTACTTTAGGATATATTCCTATATGCATATGGGTATATTCATATTTATTAGCGATATAGATGATACTGATAGACTTTTAGTTATTGATGCTGATTAGATTCTTTCATTTTCGGCAAAAATTAATTTAGTTGATAAATTGAGCGAAGGCCCTTCGACGAAGGGGTATTACATGCCCTATTTTAGAGCTAATACATCGTTATTCAGCATCACACATATATATATAAATATTTTAGTAGGAAAGATATCATACACTCGAAATCGTGTAATTATATTTTGTACACAAACAATATGAACAGCGCCACCTATATAGGGTAACTTTTCGAAAAATGTATTGTTCATAATGTTAATTAGTATCAAACTATATAATCTTAAAATGTAAAATAATATATTTTAAATTATTATTTACACGATGAAAAATAAGTGTATATTACTAATATAGAAGTATATAATAATATAATATAGGTACATAATATGTACTAGTAGTACAGTACTATATATCTATATGGCAAGTTATCTAACTTATATTGCATGTAATTTATTAGAACAATGAACCTATTTTTGTATGAAAATCTCGGTAAACCAAATCTATTTCAGTGATTCGATAATACTGCCTGCAACGGCAGGTATTAGTCAAGATTATTTTTCATTTAGTTAGAGTAGGTACCTATTAATTAAGTTGCGTATATATGGAGTGTTATATCTTTGTTTGGCAAAATCGTTGGTAGGATATATAGAGAGTATAATCTATTATTTATGGAAAATTAAAAATTGTACACTCTACAATGTACAGTATCGATATTATCTTGATGGTTATAATAATTATTACGTAACAATTCAATGTACGAGGACAATATTAATTATAATTTCAATAATTATTTGATAATAAGACTCCATTATTAATTTAATTTGTTGATAATATTTTATGAATTACCTTTTCAATTTTCAATTTTGTATGTTTGGCATTTTTTATTATATGCCATATATTTTCAATTATACTATATATATATATATATATATATATATATATATATATATATATATATATATATATATATATATATTTAGGTATACATACCTATACATATAACTATATTTAAGAAGTTAACTAATATTTATCTTATATTTATTTTATATTTATATTTAGAAGATGAATAATACTCCAATGTCAAAAAAAGAAAATCCCGCAAAACTAAGAACAAACAATATTACAAATAACAATACAAACATAAATGGTAATTAGAATATAACTATTTTAAAGATAACTAAAAATACACTATATAAAATTAACATATTTTATATATATATTAATATATATGAATATAAATAAATATTTGATTTGCAGTTATATTACATTATATAATATTAGTTAATTATAGTATGGTATATAGGGGAGGGAAGGGGGTAGTGGCCGAGGACGTATACTACTATAGTAGTGGCCGTTTTAATTAACGCTTAAATGGTGTTTGGTAGGATAAAAAGTTCTATATACAATATTTAAATAATCAAAATATATATAATATATAATATTTTTTTTTTTAAATAATTAATTAATTACTCTAATTTATTATATAATCATTTTTTTTTTCAAATGTTGACAAAAAACACGATTATATATAATTATGCTTATTCATGTGTAAGAGTATGTGTATATATAATTAAATCATTGAATCAAATAAGTTGCGTATGCATCATAAATATAATTATTTAATATTACATAATTAAAAAAATATAAATCAAATACATTACGAGACACCTATCGAATTTTCTGGTACTATCGGCCACTACTACAGCCTTGCCTTATTTGAGTGCTTTTTTGTAATGCCTAATCAAACGTTTATATTATTATGTTAAACACTTTATATATAAAAGTGAAATCACAGTATTCGAGAACTATATAATTGCTAGTTAATTCAAAAAAATAATAGCCTAAAATTCAGTATTTATCGATATATTAGAAATCTTCTGAGGTATATTAATTATCGGTCACAACTCCTTTCCCTCCCCTATATATATATATATATATATATATATATACTGTATAATAATTATTTATTATACACTATTATATACCAGCCACTATTTTTTTTATAAGTTATTTGGATATATCCTATATAATGTAGATATCTAAAATAATTAGATATCTAAAATAATTAGGTATATATATATAATGATCCAACAAGGAAAAGAGGAAAACATCCTATTAGGTAACTCTTATACGTAAGTAGGAGAGAATTGAGATTGAATTGGTATTGGTATTTGTATTGGTAATTGTATTATACCTATATGGTGTTGATTATCTATAGATTACCATATATGGTAATGATGAATATATTATGTCAAATAATACTTATTATAGGAATATATGTTCGATTATTATATTGTTATAAAATTATCATTTAATTATGATATATACATAAACATAATTATGTAATTTATTTAATTATTAATTCTATTTTTAATAGAAATAACTAGCCTAAGAAATATCACAGAGGTTACATATATACTTTATGACATCTACTAATAAATAATATATATATATATATATATATTTGTATGTAAATGAAGATATTTAAATATATACTTATCGAATATAAAATACCTAATTATCGAACACATTTAAAATATAAAGAGAATAGCGTGAGTTTATAATACTTTATGAAGTTATAACTTCATAGATTATATAGATGATATTGAAATGATGTTATCGTCTATAAACGAAATATTGTTGCCGTCTAAATTATGTCTGAAGTAAAGTCTGAAATAGGATATAACCTAAACTACTGAATCACGCACACACACATATACCATGTATACCATACGACGTATACCAGTCAGTAAACCACATTAGGTGTTATTAGTTCAGCTTACTAAGTAATCGAACACAACGTTAATATATAGGTGTTGACTAGGTGTTGAAAACGAACCCACTTCAATTATATCGCGATAAATGTTCAACACCAAAAATGTGTTATTGATATATATATATATATATATATATATATATATATATATATTTGGTATCTATAGTAATTATCTATATATGTATACATATCTATACATTTATTAAGGTTTTAAACATATATGTTTAATAAATGTATAGATATATCTATAGGTACACATATATAGTTAAATTGCTGAGGTTAATATATCAAATGCCACTGTATATAACGAGAGGTTATAGTCTATATTTTAAACTATAGTCTATGAATAGATCTACGATTATGAAGTATCAATTTATATACAATAATAAATAATTGTAAATAAACGTCACATATAAGTAAATTAAAGGGAGGTATGAGATAAGAGTTTCAGTATATCACCCGATTGACTATGCAGTCTACTCTATATCTACCTCATATAACCTCGAGGTTATAGGATGTCTTGATATTAGCCCCATACGCATGCGCACACCATAGTAAGCATGTATACCAGTGTAATACTTATAGCTAACGTTATAGGATACGATGTAACGAAACATACTTTACTTAGTTAATACGTATATTTATTTATTATTATTAATATATCGTTACTATTTGTGATTAGATATCTTTATTTTCTATTCTAATTTATTAATAGTATCTTATAATTTAATAATATATTATAGAAATCCGACTCCATAACATCAACTGGGGCTATCGATGATTCATTATTTAAAGAAATTGCATCCTATGAATCATGGGATGATATCATTAAAGAGATGGCGACACTAGTACCGGATGTTATTATTAATCTGTCAGTAGAAGGAGAATTATTATTTAATGGAAACTTCGAAAAGGTTTATATTTAAATTATTTATTAACAATAGGTAACATCTACTTTTATATATATATATATATATATATATATATACATATAAATATATATCGTATATTATAATGTATTATTCCGAAGTTAAAAGGGATTATAAGCAATTTATAAATGTTAACATAAAACCTGACAATCTAATTATTTACAATTAAAATATACGAATAAAACATAAAATTATATATTAAAATATGTATTTAAAAATTATTAAAATATATTAAATAATGTAATAAACCATTTAAAATTAAATTAGTGATTTTAATATACCACACTTTTAATATATATATATCGTATTATTACTATATTATATATATATATATACAAACATATTACTTGATTTGTAATACTTTTATTTAATATTACTAATTATTTTGAATTCGGATAAAATAAGCGAAAACTAGTATTCGCATATATATATATATATATATATATATATATATATATATATATTGCCTATAGGCTTATAAAGCCGTGCAAAATAAAATATATATTAGAAACATATATAGCAAATATGTTTTTAACCTAACGAATTACGAGAACTCAAAAATATGATACACTTATAAATAAACACTGTATTGTTATAAATGATTGATATTTTAATTTCATTTTATACTATTATATACATGTATATGTATGCATATACATTAACTGATTTGTAATGTTTATATTTAATATAACATATAATAATATTATAGTTATTATTTACACGAGTACATATAATTTATTATACAACTTTAGATTAAAGATATTCAGCATATATTAGAACAAAAACTTTTTCGATATAAAAACGAAAAAGAATCAAAGAACAACTATTTACCTAAATCAAAAAGAAAACCCCCTCTATATATTACGTATATATCTAATAATAATAATACTACCAATATTACTTTTCCACATATTACTAAGAGAAATTTATCATACGATAATGTTACGTCAGACAATAGAATTACGACAATTAAATCATTAGATGGAATCTACTACCACAAGAGTGACAACAAATACGTGAATCTTCCTTCTATAGATAACCTTGTCAATACTGTTAATAGTATTAGTGATAATACATATAACCAACGTCATTTAAATCCACTTAACGAAGGTACAACTAATGCATTGTCTGATAGTATGGAATTATATTATAGAAGTGATGAATCCATTACCGAGAAGCGAGTACTTATATTTCCACCGATAGAATCTAGACGCCAATCATTAAGTCTTAATAATAACGGTTTAGAAGGTATACGTCAAATTAAACATATTTTGAATTCGGATAAAATAAGCGAAAACTATTATACGCCTAAAGCCGTGCAAAATAATTCATATATTAGTAAGATAAATAGCAAAGATGTTTTTAACCTAACGAATTACGAGAACTCACAGCATCAAAGTATAGACAGGTCGAATAGTTGCGATCCGAGTTATTCCGATATCGAACAGAGACGCCAATATCATAAACGTATGATAAATAGTCTAAATATTCGAGAATCACTCGACGACAACCTACACCATCTACCGGGACAACGCATCTCATCGTATAACCGCCCTCTATCGGCTATCGAAGTATCCGCTAGTACGAGATCGTACGCCAGCGGAGTGTTCTCGAAGGACACGACATCTACGGAGGACATAGCCGTTGCGCGATATGGATCACGTAATACGCCGTCAAATGATAGCATTCCAAGATATAAGTGGACCGCTTCGAATATGTTTACTAATTCTAAACGTCTTAGTAATGAAAACTTTAAATTTAAAATAAATAACGATTCATCGGAAACGGACTTATCTGATAATACTTATTTGAACAATACATTCTTCGGAGAGAGATCGTCTATTATGAATATCGCGAATAACATCAGAATAAATCCTTCTAAAAAGTTATCTAAAACTACTGACGAAAATACAATTGTGAACAATAAATCACCTCGCAATAGTCTTCCTTCTGATTTGAAAACAACCGATAACAATTACATTCGTAAACAAATAAATGATAATAATGCATTACCACAAATTCACGGAAAGTTTCAAAGTTCCACTGAAAATAAAGAAAATAAAAATAATGTCATAACAAAATTTGAGGAAAATAAAAACGAAATTGATATTTCAACTAATAAATATGTATTAAATAATAATGCAGATAATGACGACAATGATAGTAATGATAGCCTGTTGAGGTATAAATGGGTTCAGGAATCTAGGAAACACACACGCAATAGTTTGCGTGGATTGTATATTAATTCACAGCTAATAAACCAACAAAATGATGAAAACTATCAAAGTGATACCGATCTAGATAATTATATCGATGAAGAAATACAAAATAATATTGACGATATTAATAAATACCACACACGGAGTCAAATACACACGGTGAAACCAAATTATAAATATAATAATTTCTTTAATACATCTTCACATCATAGTAAGGAATCTTCGAAAACAATTTTATCTACAATTGATTTGGATAACATAAATGATACAAAAATAATTAAAAAATCATTTAATAATATAAATGATATTAATAGGCCTACTTCTCTAAAATCTAAAAACGATAATGGAATTAAATTAATGAATGTAAGTGATAATAACATTCCAGAAGGGGGCACTTTACACAATGATGTTACTAATTTTGATTGCGTTATTTTGATAAATGATTCAATTAATGATACAAATAAACAAGATAATATAATTGTGAATGCTAATAAAATAGTGTTTGAAAATGAATTAATTACAGACGATGACGAATCTACGGATTATTTTTATAAGGAGATTCGTAATACAATTAAGCACCCATTATATAAATCAACTTCGAATGATGAAAATAGCAAATCATTAAATAATGATAAATTAACGGATAAGGAAGATTCAATTAAATATCCATATAAAATTGAATCTAAAACATATAATGAGTCTCGAGAAGTTAAATGTTATGAACATGAAATTCTGGTAAATAGGAATCACCTTCATAAAAATAGTAATTCAATAAATCTAGATTCTGAAGATGATAATATTGAAATACAAAATAATAAAAATAATGAAATTATAAATATGACAAAAGACCATATATCGAATATGAAAAAAATAACAAATTATTCTGTTGATGTAGAAAAAGAAAATGTTAATGAAAATATAAATGAAAAATTCAATCCATATTATATAAATATCATAACAAATAATGACGTAAACGAGATAGATAGTAAAGATAATACCTTAAGTAAATATATTAATACAAATAATGAAGAATATAATGATTTTAATAATCACAATTTTATTAATAATATATTTAACAAATTTAACAAAGATAATAATAAAAGTGAATCTCTAGATAAAAAAGATAACAAAGATAATGATAAAAGTAAATATAATGATAATGAAGATAACAAAGATAATAATAAAAGTGAATCTATAAATAATCCAGATAATAAACATATTACACGTGAATCAATACATAATCCAGATAATAAAGATAATAATAAAAGTGAATCTGTAGATAACAAAGATAATAAAGATAATTATAAAAGGGAATCAATAAATAATCTAGATGATAAAGATAATAATAAAAGTGAATATATAGATAACAAAGATAATAAAGATTATAATAAATGTGAATCAGTAAATAATTCATATAATAAAGATAATAATAAAATTGAATCTATAATTAATCCAGATAATAAATATTATAAAATCAAATCAATAAACAATCCAGATAATATAGATAATAAAGATATTAATAAAAGGAAATCTATAAATAATCTAAATAATAAAGATAATAATAAAAGGAAATCTATCAATAATCTAGATAATAAAGATAATAATAAAAGTGAATCTATAGATAACAAAGATAATAATAAAAGTGAATCTATAAATAATCTAAATAATAAAGATAATAATAAAAGTGAATCTATAAATAATCTTGATGATAAATATATTAATAAAAGAAAATCTATAAATAATCTTGATAATAAAGATAATAATAAAATTGAATCAATACATAATCCAGATAATAAAGTTAATAATAAAAGGAAATCTATAAATAATCTTGATAATATAGATAATAAAAGTGAATCAATAGATAACAAATATAATAAAGATAATAAAATTGAATATATATATAATCCAGATAATAAAGATAATAATAAAAGAGAATTTAAAAATAATCCAGAAAATAAATATAATAATAAAAGTGAATCAATAGATAATACATATAATAAAGATAATAAAAGTGAATCAATAAATAATCCAGATAATAAAGATAATAATAAAAGTGAATATATAATTAATCAAGATAATAAAGATAATAATAAAAGAGAATCTATAAATAATCCAGATAATAAAGATAATAATAAAAGTGAATATATAATTAATCAAGATAATAAAGATAATAATAAAAGAGAATCTATAAATAATCCAGATAATAAAGATAATAATAAAAGAGAATCTATTGAAAACAAAGATAATAATAAAAGGAAATCTATAAATAATCTTGATAATATAGATAATAAAAGTGAATCAATAGATAACAAATATAATAAAGATGATAAAAGTGAATCTATAAATAATCTAGATGATAAAGATAATAATAAAAGGAAATCTATAACTAAACTAGATAATAAAGATAATATTAAAAGGAAATCTATAAATAATATAGACGATAAAGAAAATAATAAAAGTGAATCTATAATTAATCTAGATAACAATGATAATAATAAAAGGAAATCTATTAATTATCTAAATAATAATAAAAGAGAATCTATAGATAACAAAGATAATGATAAAAGAGAATCAATAGATAACAAAGATAATAATAAAAGTGAAACTATAAATAATCCAGATAATAAAGATAATAATAAAAGTGAATCAATAAATAATCCAGATAACAAAGATAATAATAAAAGTGAATCAATAAATAATCCATATAATAACGATAATAATAAAATAGAATCTATAGATAACAAAGATAATAATAAAAGTGATTCTATAAATAACCCAGATAATAAATATAATAATAAAAGTGAATCTATAATTAATCCAGATAATAAAGATAATAAAAGCAAATCAATAAACAACCCAGATAATATAGATAATAAAGATAATAATAAAAGGAAATCTATAAATAATCTAGATAATAATAAAAGGAAATCTATAAATAATCTAGATAATAAAGATAATAATAAAAGGAAATCTATTAATTATCTAGATAATAAAGATAATAATAAAAGGAAATCTATAAATAATCTAGATAATAAAGATAATAATAAAAGGAAATCTTTTAATTATCTAGATAATAAAGATAATAATAAAAGTGAATCTATAAATAATCCAGATAATAAAGATAATAATAAAAGTGAATTTATAGATAACAAAGATAATAATAAAAGTGAATCTATAAATAGTCCAGATAATAAAGATAATAATAAAAGTGAATCTATAATTTATCCAGATAATAAAGATAATAAAAGTGAATCAATAAATAATCCAGATAATATAGATAATGAAGATAATAATAAAAGGAAATCTATAAATAATCTAGATAATAATAAAAGGAAATCTATAAATAATCTAGATAATAAAGATAATAATAAAATGAAATCTATTAATTATCTAGATAATAAAGATAATAATAAAATTGTATCTATAAATATTCCAGATAATAAAGATAATAATAAAAGTGAATCTATAGATAACAAAGATAATAATAAAAGTGATTCTATAAATAATCCAGATAATAAAGATAATAATAAAAGTGAATTTATATATAACAAAGGTAATAATAAAAGTGAATCTATAAATAATCGAGATAATAAAGATAATAATAAAATAGAATCTATAGATAACAAAGATAATAATAAAAGTGATTCTATAAATAGTCCAGATAATAAAGATAATAATAAAAGTGAATCTATAATTAATCCAAATAATAAAGATAATAAAGATAACAATAAAAGTGAATCAATAGATAACAAAGATAATAATAAAAGTGAATCTATAAATACTCCAGATAATAAAGATTATAATAAAAGAGAATCTATAGATAACAAAGATAATAATACAATTGAATCTATAAATATTCCAGATAATAAAGATAATAATAAAAGCGAATCTATAGATAACAAAGATAATAATAAAAGTGATTCTATAAATAATCCAGATAATAAAGATAATAATAAAAGTGAATCTATAATTAATCCAAATAATAAAGATAATAAAGATAATAATAAAAGTGAATCAATAGATAACAAAGATAATAATAAAAGTGAATCTATAAATAATCCAGTTAATAAAGATTATAATAAAAGAGAATCTATAGATAACAAAGATAATAATACAATTGAATCTATAAATATTCCAGATAATAAAGATAATAATAAAAGTGAATCTATAGATAACAAAGATAATAATAAAAGTGAATCTATAATTAATCCAGATAATAAAGATAATAAAAGTGAATCAATAAATAATCCAGTTAATAAAGATAATAATAAAAGTGAATCTATAATTAATCCAGATAATAAAGATAATAAAAGCAAATCAATAAACAATCCAGATAATATAGATAATAAAGATAATAATAAAAGGAAATCTATAAATAATCTAGATAATAAAGATAATAATAAAAGTGAATCTATAAATAATCCAGATAATAAAGATAATAATAAAAGTGAATCTATAAATAATCCAGATAATAAAGATAATAATAAAAGTGAATTTATAGATAACAAAGATAATAATAAAAGTGAATCTATAAATAATCCAGATAATAAAGATAATAATAAAATAGAATCTATAGATAACAAAGATAATAAAGATAATAATAAAAGTGAATCAATAAATAATCCAGATAATATAGATAATAAAGATAATAATAAAAGGAAATCTATAAATAATCTAGATAATAATAAAAGGAAATCTATAAATAATCTAGATAATAAAGATAATAATAAAATGAAATTTATTAATTATCTAGATAATAAAGATAATAATAAAAGGAAATCTATTAATAATCCAGATAATAAAGATAATAATAAAAGTGAATCTATAGATAACAAAGATAATAATGAAAGTGAATCTATAAATAATCCAGATAATAAAGATTATAATAAAAGTGAATCTATAATTAATCCAAATAATAAAGATAATAAAGATAATAATAAAAGTGAATCAATAGATAACAAAGATAATAATAAAAGTGAATCTATAAATAATCCAGATAATAAAGATTATAATAAAAGAGAATCTATAGATAACAAAGATAATAATACAATTGAATCTATACATATTCCAGATAATAAAGATAATAATAAAAGTGAATCTATAGATAACAAAGATAATAATAAAAGTGAATCTATAATTAATCCAGATAATAAAGATAATAAAAGTAAATCAATAAACAATCCAGATAATATAGATAATAAAGATAATAATAAAAGGAAATCTATAAATAATCTAGATAATAATATAAGGAAATCTATAAATAATCTAGAAAATAAAGATAATACTAAAAGGAAATCTATTAATTATCTAGATAATAAAGATAATAATAAAAGGAAATCTATTAATAATCTAGATAATAAAGATAATAATAAAAGTGAATCTATAAATAATCCAGATAATAAAGATAATAATAAAAGTGAATCTATAAATATTCCAGATAATAAAGATAATAATAAAAATGAATCCATAAATAATCCAAATAATAAAGATAACAAAGATAATAATAAAAGTGAATCTATAAATAATCCAGATAATAAAGATAATAATAAAAGTGAATCTATAGATAACAAAGATAATAATAAAAATGAATCTATAAATAATCCAGATAATAAAGATTATAATAAAAGAGAATCTATAGATAACAAAGATAATAATAAAATTGAATCTATAAATATTCCAGATAATAAAGATAATAATAAAAATGAATCCATAAATAATCCAGATAATAAAGATAATAATAAAAGTGAATCTATAGATAACAAAGATAATAATAAAAGTGATTCTATAAATAATCCAGATAATAAAGATAATAATAAAAGTGAATCTATAATTAATCCAGTTAATAAAGATAATAATAAAAGGAAATCTATTAATTATCTAGATAATAAAGATAATAATAAAAGGAAATCTATAAATAATCTAGATAATAAAGATAATAATAAAAGGAAATCTATTAATAATCTAGATAATAAAGATAATAATAAAAGTGAATCTATAAATAATCCAGATAATAAAGATAATAATAAAATAGAATCTATAGATAATAAAGATAATAATAAAACTGATTCTATAAATAGTCCAGATAATAAAGATAATAATAAAAGTGAATCTATAATTAATCCAGATAATAAAGATAATAAAAGTGAATCAATAAATAATCCAGATAATAAAGATAATAATATAAGTGAATTTATAGATAACAAAGATAATAATAAAAGTGAATCTATAGATAACAAAGATAATAATAAAAGTGATTCTATAAATAATCCAGATAATAAAGATAATAATAAAAGCGAATCTATAGATAACAAAGATAATAATAAAAGTGAATCAATAAATAATCCAGTTAATAAAGATAATAATAAAAGTGAATCTATAATTAATCCAGATAATAAAGATAATAAAAGCAAATCAATAAACAATCCAGATAATATAGATAATAAAGATAATAATACAAGGAAATCTATAAATAATCTAGATAATAATAAAAGGAAATCTATTAATTATCTAGATAATAAAGATAATAATAAAATGAAATCTTTTAATTATCTAGATAATAAAGATAATAATAAAAGTGAATCTATAAATAATCCAGATAATAAAGATAATAATATAAGTGAATTTATAGATAACAAAGATAATAATAAAAGTGAATCTATAGATAACAAAGATAATAATAAAAGTGAATCTATAATTAATCCAGATAATAAAGATAATAAAAGCAAATCAATAAACAATCCAGATAATATAGATAATAAATATAATAATAAAAGGAAATCTATAAATAATCTAGATAATAATATAAGGAAATCTATAAATAATCTAGATAATAAAGATAATAATAAAAGGAAATCTATTAATTATCTAGATAACAAAGATAATAATAAAAGGAAATCTATAAATAATCTAGATAATAAAGATAATAATAAAAGGAAATCTATTAATAATCTAGATAACAAAGATAATAATAAAAGTGATTCTATAAATAATCCAGATAATAAAGATAATAATAAAAGTGAATCTATAATTAATCCAAATAATAAAGATAATAAAGATAATAATAAAAGTGAATCAATAGATAACAAAGATAATAAAAGTGAATCTATAAATAATCCAGATAATAAAGATTATAATAAAAGAGAATCTATAGATAACAAAGATAATAATACAATTGTATCTATAAATATTCCAGATAATAAAGATAATAATAAAATTGAATCTATAGATAACAAAGATAATAATAAAAGTGAATCTATAATTAATCCAGACAATAAAGATAATAAAAGTGAATCAATAAATAATCCAGTTAATAAAGATAATAATAAAAGTGAATCTATAATTAATCCAGATAATAAAGATAATAAAAGCAAATCAATAAACAATCCAGATAATATAGATAATAAATATAATAATAAAAGGAAATCTATAAATAATCTAGATAATAATATAAGGAAATCTATAAATAATCTAGATAATAAAGATAATAATAAAAGGAAATCTATTAATTATCTAGATAACAAAGATAATAATAAAAGGAAATCTATAAATAATCTAGATAATAAAGATAATAATAAAAGGAAATCTATTAATAATCTAGATAATAAAGATAATAATAAAAGTGAATCTATAAATAATCCAGATAATAAAGATAATAATAAAATGAAATCTATTAATTATCTAGATAATAAAGATAATAATAAAAGGAAATCTATTAATAATCCAGATAATAAAGATAATAATAAAAATGAATCCATAAATAATCCAAATAATAAAGATAACAAAGATAATAATAAAAGTGAATCTATAAATAATCCAGATAATAAAGATAATAATAAAAGTGAATCTATAAATAATCCAGATAATAAAGATAATAATAAAAGTGAATTTATAGATAACAAAGATAATAATAAAAGTGAATCTATAAATAATCCAGATAATAAAGATAATAATAAAATGAAATCTATTAATTATCTAGATAATAAAGATAATAATAAAAGGAAATCTATTAATAATCCAGATAATAAAGATAATAATAAAAATGAATCCATAAATAATCCAAATAATAAAGATAATAATAAAATGAAATCTTTTAATTATCTAGATAATAAAGATAATAATAAAAGTGAATCTATAAATAATCCAGATAATAAAGATAATAATATAAGTGAATTTATAGATAACAAAGATAATAATAAAAGTGAATCTATAGATAACAAAGATAATAATAAAAGTGATTCTATAAATAATCCAGATAATAAAGATAATAATAAAAGTGAATCTATAATTAATCCAAATAATAAAGATAATAAAGATAACAATAAAAGTGAATCAATAGATAACAAAGATAATAATAAAAGTGAATCTATAAATAATCCAGATAATAAAGATTATAATAAAAGAGAATCTATAGATAACAAAGATAATAATACAATTGAATCTATAAATATTCCAGATAATAAAGATAATAATAAAAGCGAATCTATAGATAACAAAGATAATAATAAAAGTGATTCTATAAATAATCCAGATAATAAAGATAATAATAAAAGTGAATCTATAATTAATCCAAATAATAAAGATAATAAAGATAATAATAAAAGTGAATCAATAGATAACAAAGATAATAATAAAAGTGAATCTATAAATAATCCAGATAATAAAGATAATAAAAGTGAATCAATAAATAATCCAGTTAATAAAGATAATAATAAAAGTGAATCTATAATTAATCCAGATAATAAAGATAATAAAAGCAAATCAATAAACAATCCAGATAATATAGATACTAAATATAATAATAAAAGGAAATCTATAAATAATCTAGATAATAATATAAGGAAATCTATAAAAAATCTAGATAATAAAGATAATAATAAAAGGAAATCTATTAATTATCTAGATAATAAAGATAATAATAAAAGGAAATCTATAAATAATCTAGATAATAAAGATAATAATAAAAGGAAATCTATTAATAATCTAGATAATAAAGATAATAATAAAAGTGAACCTATAAATAATCCAGATAATAAAGATAATAATAAAAGTGAATCTATAAATAATCCAGATAATAAAGATAATAATAAAAGTGAATTTATAGATAACAAAGATAATAATAAAAGTGAATCTATAAATAATCCAGATAATAAAGATAATAATAAAATGAAATCTATTAATTATCTAGATAATAAAGATAATAATAAAAGGAAATCTATTAATAATCCAGATAATAAAGATAATAATAAAAATGAATCCATAAATAATCCAAATAATAAAGATAACAAAGATAATAATAAAAGTGAATCTATAAATAATCTAGATAATAAAGATAATAATAAAAGGAAATCTATTAATAATCTAGATAATAAAGATAATAATAAAATTGAATCTATTAATTATCTAGATAATAAAGATAATAATAAAATGAAATCTATTAATAATCCAGATAATAAAGATAATAATAAAAGTGAATCTATAGATAACAAAGATAATAATAAAAGTGAATCTATAATTAATCCAGATAATAAAGATTATAATAAAAGAGAATCTATAGATAACAAAGATAATAATAAAATTGAATCTATAAATATTCCAGATAATAAAGATAATAATAAAAGTGAATCTATAGATAACAAAGATAATAATAAAAATGATTCTATAAATAATCCAGATAATAAAGATAATAATAAAAGTGAATCTATAATTAATCCAGTTATTAAAGATAATAATAAAAGTGAATCTATAATTAATCCAGATAATAAAGATAATAAAAGCAAATCAATAAACAATCCAGATAATATAGATAATAAAGATAATAATAAAAGGAAATCTATAAATAATCTAGATAATAATAAAAGGAAATCTATAAATAATCTAGATAATAAAGATAATAATAAAAGGAAATCAATTAATTATCTAGATAATAAACATAATAATAAAAGGAAATCTATAAATAATCTAGATAATAAATATAATAATAAAAGGAAATCTATTAATAATCTAGATAATAAAGATAATAATAAAAGTGAATCTATTAATAATCCAGATAACAAAGATAATAATAAAAGTGAATCTATAAATAATCCAGATAATAAAGATAATAATAAAATAGAATCTATAGATAATAAAGATAATAATAAAACTGATTCTATAAATAGTCCAGATAATAAAGATAATAATAAAAGTGAATCTATAATTAATCCAGATAATAAAGATAATAAAAGTGAATCAATAAATAATCCAGATAATATAGATAATAAAGATAATAATAAAAGGAAATCTATAAATAATCTAGATAATAATAAAAGGAAATCTATAAATAATCTAGATAATAAAGATAATAATAAAATGAAATCTATTAATTATCTAGATAATAAAGATAATAATAAAAGGAAATCTATTAATAATCCAGATAATAAAGATAATAATAAAAGTGAATCTATAGATAACAAAGATAATAATAAAAGTGAATCTATAAATAATACAGATAATAAAGATTATAATAAAAGAGAATCTATAAATATTCCAGATAATAAAGATAATAATAAAAGTGAATCTATAGATAACAAAGATAATAATAAAAGTGATTCTATAAATAATCCAGATAATAAATATAATAATAAAAGTGAATCTATAATTAATCCAAATAATAAAGATAATAAAGATAATAATAAAAGTGAATCTATAGATAACAAAGATAATAATAAAAGTGAATCTATAAATAATCCAGATAATAAAGATAATAATAAAAGTGAATCTATAGATAACAAAGATAATAATAAAAGTGATTCTATAAATAATCCAGATAATAAAGATAATAATAAAAGTGAATCTATAATTAATCCAGATAATAAAGATAATAAAAGTGAATCAATAAATAATCCAGTTAATAAAGATAATAATAAAAGTGAATCTATATTTAATCCAGATAATAAAGATAATAAAAGCAAATCAATAAACAATCCAGATAATAAAGATAATAATAAAAGTGAATCTATAAATAATCCAGATAATAAAGATAATAATAAAAGTGAATCTATAAATAATCCACATAATAAAGATAATAATAAAAGTGAATTTATAGTTAACAAAGATAATAATAAAAGTGAATCTATAAATAATCCAGATAATAAAGATAATAATAAAATAGAATCTATAGATAATAAAGATAATAATAAAAGTGAATCAATAAATAATCCAGATAATATAGATAATAAAGATAATAATAAAAGGAAATCTATAAATAATCTAGATAATAATAAAAGGAAATCTATAAATAATCTAGATAATAAAGATAATAATAAAATGAAATCTATTAATTATCTAGATAATAAAGATAATAATAAAAGGAAATCTATTAATAATCCAGATAATAATAAAAGTGAATCTATAAATAATCCAGATAATAATAAAAGGAAATCTATAAATAATCTAGATAATAATAAAAGTGAATCTATAAATAATCCAGATAATAAAGATAATAATAAAAGTGAATCTATAAATAATCCAGATAATAAAGATAATAATAAAATAGAATTTATAGATAACAAAGATAATAATAAAAGTGATTATATAAATAATCCAGATAATAAAGATAATAAAAGTGAATCAATAAATAATCCAGATAATAAAGATAATAATAAAAGTGAATCTATAATTAATCTAGATAATAAATATAATAAAAGTGAATCAATAAATAATCCAGATAATAAAGATAATAATAAAAGTGAATCTATAATTAATCCAGATAATAAATATAATAAAAGCAAATCAATACATAATCCAGATAATATAGAAAATAAAGATAATAATAAAAGGAAATCTATAAATAATCTAAATAATAAAGATAATAATAAAAGGAAATCTATAAATAATCTAGATAATAATAAAAGGAAATCTATAAATAATCCAGATAATAAAGTTAATAACAAAAGTGAATCAATAAATAATCCAGATAATAAAGATAATAATAAAAGAGAATCTATAGATAATAATAAAAGTGAATCAATAAATAATCCAGATAATAAAGATAATAATAAAAGAGAATCTATAGATAACAAAGATAATAATAAAGGTGAATCTATAAATAATCCAGATAACAAAGATAATATTAAAAGTGAATCTATAAATATACCAGATAATAAAGATAATAATAAAAGTGAATCAATAAATAATCCAGATAATAAAGATAATAAAAGAGAATCTATTGATAACAAAGATAATAATAAAAGGAAATCTATAAATAATCTAGATAATAAAGATAATAATAAAAGTGAATCTATAGATAACAAAGATAATAATAGAAGTGAATCTATAAATATACCAGATAATAAAGATAATAATAAAAGTGAATCTATAAATAATCCAGATAATAAAGATAATAATAAAAGAGAATCTATAGATAACAAAGATAATAATAAAGGTGAATCTATAAATAATCCAGATAACAAAGATAATATTAAAAGTGAATCTATAAATATACCAGATAATAAAGATAATAATAAAAGTGAATCAATAAATAATCCAGATAATAAAGATAATAAAAGAGAATCTATTGATAACAAAGATAATAATAAAAGGAAATCTATAAATAATCTAGATAATAAAGATAATAATAAAAGTGAATCTATAGATAACAAAGATAATAATAGAAGTGAATCTATAAATATACCAGATAATAAAGATAATAATAAAAGTGAATCTATAAATAATCCAGATAATAAAGATAATAATAAAAGAGAATCTATAGATAACAAAGATAATAATAAAGGTGAATCTATAAATAATCCAGATAACAAAGATAATATTAAAAGTGAATCTATAAATATACCAGATAATAAAGATAATAATAAAAGTGAATCAATAAATAATCCAGATAATAAAGATAATAAAAGAGAATCTATTGATAACAAAGATAATAATAAAAGGAAATCTATAAATAATCTAGATAATAAAGATAATAATAAAAGTGAATCTATAGATAACAAAGATAATAATAAAAGTGAATCTATAAATAATCCAGATAATAAAGATAATAATAAAATACAATCTATAAATAATTTAGATAATACAGATATTGATAAAAGTGAAAATAAATATAAGTATAATAATAACATACATTTAATGGACAACCTATATTTACAAGCAGTGCATAATGTTGATGATAATAAACATACACCAGAAAATAAACATAGTAATAAAGATGTATCTTCAAATAATACATCTAGAACAAATGTAAATGAAATACAACCTAATAAAAATAATACTACTTACAAACAAAATATTATGAATTTAAAAGAAAAATCTAATAATTTATTGAAAACCTCGGAAAATTTATTTCCTAAATTAAAAGCGAAACTTAAATCTAGTAATAATATAAATTTAAAAATCAATTGTAAATCAACTAATAATGGTAAAAAAAATGATGAAATAATAAATAATGTAAGTTTAGATAATAGTATAATCAACCATGACGGGGCTAATAATTCAATAGAATACGATATAAATATGTATGATAAAGAAACTTTAAATCTAATAAAAAACGAACAACAAAATATAATATTAAAGCATGATTTATTAATCGAAAGAATTACAAAATTAAATAATCTGTTGAACGAAAAGATGAAAATAAAACATAAAAAGGACATCATAATCAATAACAAACATATATCGTCTTCTCCTACTGGTACTAATGATATAGATGATAATCACATCGTTAAAAGTAAATCATTAAATTCATTACATCGAAGTGAAATTGAGGTGAAAAGTAAGAGTGAAATGAATAGAATAACTAAAAATAAACAAATACCTTCATCTCATATGAATACTGATGAAATAGAAGATAATCAAATCGTAAAAAGTAAATCTTTAAATTCATTATACCGAAATGAATTCGAGCGTCTTCTATTACTGAACACGGGAGTTAGGCAACCAGGTAACACGTATCACGACGACGTAGCTACATTCTATTCGCCAGGTGGCTTCCACTATTTCTCTAGAAATCCACCTAGCAATGATGCCTATCCTAGTATGAACGGCAATAGGTCGGGCGCTAAAGGTTATACGAAAAATCGTTATACGGAAAATATCTTATCTTCAAATATGAAAAAGAAAATGGTTATTAAAATTATATATTCTTATTTAGTACATATATATATATACATATAATTAAATAATTCATACATTATACATAATATATATTTTAATATCTACTACTACTACTACTACTACTACTACTACTACTACTACTACTACTACTACTACTACTACTACTACTACTACTACTACTACTACTACTACTACTACTACTACTACTACTATTATTATTATTGGTATTGCATTGCACATTTTATTATATTAAAGAAATATAATAATTAATATCTATTGATATATATATATATATATATATATATATATATATATAAATATACATTACATAATATAAATATTAACTATATAGTATATAAATAAGTAATTCTATGTAAGTATATTCGTATAATGTAATCGTCAATCGAAGAAGGAAAATCGGCCACCGAGTCGAGTTGCGAATTCGGCGAGGCGCTGGAACCACCGTGGCGTGTATTACCAGCCGGATAGGGGTGACCTTGAAACTCTAGCGATCAGTGGTTGCTCGTCGTGCGGAACCAGGCGTACGTCACGTGATTTCGTAGTAAACTGCGGACACGTGATATGTTCGGAATGTCTGAAGAAAGGCGGCGGCTGCTGCGCTGAATGCGGTCACGTGATCAGCAAGGTCATCGGAGGTCAGCCTCTTAAAGGCGAGATGGAAACTAGTCTGATCAATAGAAACGTGTCCGAATTTACCGGAAATACGATAGACGCCAGATTTATGATACCAGATGGAATTCAAATGGTTACGTTTTTTAATATATATTATTATATACTAACTATATAATGTGATTAGTGCATAGAGTAATAATTTACTTACTTAAAATTGACTAGAGCGTATGTGTATTTATCAATTTTTCAATTATAAATAATATTTATATAAAATATAAATGTATATAGATATACATATTAAAGTGATAAGATTAATTATTTTTATATATTCAGGATTGATATTTAAAAATTATAAAATTAATTCGTTATAGTGTAGATTATAATTATATTACCTATGTAATATTTTATATAGCTACACAAATATAAAATATTTAAAAATAAATAAAGATAATTATGTAATATAGAATTAAACTCAATTACTCCAAACTGTTCACACAAATGCTTAAATAAGTATACATTAATACAAATAAATGTAGAATTTTGAAATTTGTTTGATAATAAGAAATGATATATATATATATATATATATATATATATATATATATTGATATTATATTTTAATACAACCATTCATTAACATATATTTATGTGACACATATATCAAAAACATAAATAACAAAACATGTTAACACCTAAATACAATACCATTGTTGCAGATATACGACCCCGTACCCGGCACTTCTTTTAAAGGAGCCCAGTTTCATATTTATCTTCCGAATAATAAAAAAGGAAAAATTGTGCTAGATTTGTTGAGACAAGTATATACATATATATATATATATAAATTAAATTATTATTAATTATTTATATTATATTTAATTTAAAAAAAAACTATATCCTAAATAAATTATAATATAAATATAATATTCATAGGCATATCGTATTAACAACGTAATGCGATTACTGCTGTTATTACCGTGACCTTTACACTTCATACACTGCGTACACTAACTACACTACATAAGCTACCAGTACTATCTACACTACCTATCTAATCATACTAGGCACTCGATCAAAGGTTGCTATTCGTGTTGGGGAGGGCTAACGGAGCCGGACGAGTTCACCTTACTTGGAACACATTATTAGAGGAGGAGGCGTACCGCAATACAATGTAAGCTTTGGCCGTAATTAACTATTAAGATGATCGCACATACACATACACACACACAGACACACACATACATATATATATATATATATAATATGAATACGCATATCGTAGTAACAACGTAATGCCATTACATATATATGTGTGTGTTACTTCTTTGTTTCATTAATAAATATAGAATTGTGAATGAAAATAAATTATTCAACAGAAGATGCATTATATGTTAATTTGATTGGACTTATAATTTATGAGATACACCAGCTGGCCACATTACCATCCTGGATACATTACCCTTCTTTCCCCTAACTTTAAAAAATCGTATACAAATATATCATAGTATTTTTGAAAGTCATCTAAATTATTGTTCATCTAATTGGGATAGTACGTTGTTGTCTAATAATCAACTAGTTGTGATATTGCAAAATAGGGTAATATCAAATTTGTTTTTTTTTCTTTAAATCTAGTTAAAATTTCATTCCTTTAAAATGTCAAGATATTATAAAAATTAATATCTTAAAATATATAAATAGATACATTACTACATATTTACCTATAATTTTACAATATCTTTTTACATCATATTCATATATGTATAAGCCTTTATCTAAAATATTGGTTTAATCCAAAATAAGAACATATAGAAAATCTCTTTACCTCTCTAACACAGCTCATGAGATATGGAATGCATTATCAGCTTCTTTTCATACATTAATCAATAAAACAACTTCTAATCAAAATATTAAATCATTTATTACTAATTTATCGTATTAGTTAACTTTTTATATTTTTTATTGTGTCTAGTTTCTTTATCTTTTATTCTTTTTTTATTTTATATTTACATATTTTATGCATTTATTTCATTTGTGTTATATATTGTTCTTCTTTTAATATACATTATTATATTTCTTATTTATATATTTTTTATTTATATATACTTTTATTATTTATTATATTTTATTTTGTATTTAATTGCAAATGATGACCTCTCCTTGATAACAATGTTCAAGTATATACATACCTATTTATTCAGCACGATTTTCATTTAAACACATTTACAAAATCACATCAATTTAATAAAATATGTATAGTTCTAATGATATACAAAATTGCCATTTTAAAATAAGTATTTATTGTCTTTTTGCAATTTTCTATAATTTTTTATTTTGTATTCTTGTAATGTTGTTATCAAGTTGAGTGAGAAATACCTAATCAAGTTTTTATATATATAGACATTATACAAATTATCAATTATTAATCATTACTTAACTAATATGCGCGTAATTGAACAGGTGTGATTTGACACGGAGAACAGAACTAACTACAGTCTACGAATCGTTAATTACGGCTGGCTTACGAAGGAACAAAGACAGGGAGATGAAATAGTAGTCACGTGACTGCACATTAACGCATGCGCGTACACGGAGAACATCGACTTGATTATTAAAAATATCGAAATCTAATATATTTTAAACTCCGTATTTCACTTGAATATGGTGTGTGTATATATTATTTAGGTAATAGAAATTAACCGCAATATTGATAGTATACTATAATGATGATAATTCTGAGAAGATAGATGTTTGGGATATTGTTCATATTCAAATATCAAGTTTAGAAATATTATCTTAATTATTAATAACTACCTTTTCACATGCGCAAAGAATGTAATACATGTAATACAATAGTACATGTAAGTGCACTTATATTCATGTTAACATGGATATATATGTCAGACAAATTTAGTTAATAAATAGGATATAGGAATATATATATTATTTATAACTAAGTAACTATAGTTGTATATATGCATACTACATATATGTATAGTTATATTTTCCTATAGGAAATATATATATATATATATATATAATAAGAAGTTATTCTGGACAACTTTTATAACGAGTTTAATTATAAATTTCTCAAATCTATACCATATTATAACACTATTTTTGTTTTTAATAATATTCAAAATACTTGTAAATGTTTGAGTAATTCAATTATTTAGTATTATTTATTTTGTAATTGTAAAACTAGTCAATTCTATATTATGTGAATACTAAATGTCACCGCCGGATGTTATTGCAGCTTAAACTATAGGTTAAGCTATACATATATAGATTAAGATATTCCTATAACTCACTTTTATCTGCAACAACCCTTCAATTTAACGTTAACATATTAAATTAGGTAAATTAGGTAAACTAACATATATTCTTTTCAAAAAACCTAATTAAGTTAATCTTTATTAAAATTAGTTTTCCTACATTACTTTATATACGTTCTATCTGTAATGTTTAATATAATGTATTTTTTTTAGTTTTACATTTATAAACTATAAAATATGTTCTCCAATAACTGTTATACATTATTAAACATTGATCCGGTATTAGTTCTTCATCCTATTAATTCTTATTCGATTTCCATTATTTCAATTTTTATATTTCGCTGATAATGTATATATATAATTTAATAATTACTTTAAAATATTCGTCTCCTATTAATTATCTCATTATTTAATTATTAAACTTACTTATTTTTTAATATTTTTTATATCTATTATGGTCTATAATTATAATAATATGATGCTTATATGATGTCTAATATGATGCATATATTTTAAAACATGCAATAATTTACCGAATTTTAAATAAAACATAATATTGATAATTATGATCTACTTATATCAAGTATTGATATTAACATCCATCAGAATCACAGTATATATAAGAGATATGGTAATATATATATATATATATATATATATATATATATATATATATATATATATATATATACTTAACATATCAGTGATGTAATGGTAAATATGAATATATATTATGTTTTTCAAGATATCAAATCATACTATTGTTTTTTCATAAACTGTCATATTCTGGGTTTATAAACCCAGAAAATGTTAAAAGTATACTTTTAACATTTTTGAATAATAACTTTATTATATCACTGTATAATGTACACTTATAAAGATAGAAATTTACATTGAAAATTTACGAACAAATTTAACTTACAGATATATGAAAGGAAAAATTGTATACAAGTAAAAATTGCCTTTTAGCATATGTAGTATATAAAAACATCCTTACAAAATATTTAAATTTAAAAAAAATAATAATTAATCGATCTACGAAAATTTTAAATTAAATAAAAAAAAGTATCAAAGGAATAATAAAAAAAATGTATATTATATAGTCTATCATCATTATATGTATCTACAATTATAAGTATTAATATAAAAATAGCATATACTTATTAAAAAAATTACTTTTAGTAAGCATTTTAACAATAAATAAATGTTGGGGTAAACTAGTCGTAAACATTTTTTTGTTTGAAAAATAAATATTTTTTTATTATACCTCCTAGACACCCATTATAGGCTCACCGTAAAGTTTGATCCTTAATTAAAATAATTTATCATAGACATAATCGAATAAATTATATTAATTAACAAATAAAAAAACAAAATAATTTGAAATTTTTACGTAATTTTTTACTTTATTAATATTATAATATATTTAGACACGTATTTGCCAAATATTTTATTTTAAGGACAACGCGCACTTGCACAAATACATAAAATACATAAGTAAAATATACATTTACATTGAATCATAAATGAAAATATGTCTTCATTAGTGCTTTTTGCTTTATCAATATTACATATTTTGAGATAAAACTTCCGAACTACACTTCTTGTTCGGTTATTTACGGAATATTCTCTGTTACATTTTCTGCCTCAGGCTCAAACTCTCTCAAAGCATCTTCATCATGTGGAAACTGTGTGTTGAGGTTTTCTCATAGTGTGATTTCCAGATATTTAAAATATCTTGTTTTTTCATCATAAACCCTTTAAAGTTTTTCATAGAAAATACAGGTTTACCTACTTCTTTCCTTCTAATTCTCTGACTTGTTTAAATAATGTGTGGCTATTATTATTTTTGAATTTTTCTTCCATTTTTGACATTTTTTCTGCTAGATTATCACACTTTTGTTTTTTGACATCTAGTTTTACTCTCTTGTTTAATGTTCTGTATTTATTTATGTGCTCAACGTTATTTGGATTATTTAATATAAGCAATTTGGCTTTTCTATGTCTAGCACATAGCTCTTTTGCTTCGTTTGATATTCCGGGAACTTCATTAAATTGTTTATATCTAATTGCAGTATACACATATCAGTTCAGCAGTAGTATGTACAATATTTTTTAATTTATTGTAAAGATCGACTGGCATCATAGTATAATCATCGTCATCATCTAGTAAAGTAGCTAACCGTTCTTTAATTACTGCTGCAATATTATTTAATATATCTCCAACTATTTAAATGTTGTTAAATCTGTGTTTTCAATCACTATTGAGTGGTCTGATCCAATCTCAGCTAAGTGATAAGATCTGCAGTTTTGTAGGGTTGACTTTAATTTCCTTGACATTATTATGTAATCAATTTGTTTTTCTGTACGATCCGGTAAAATCCATATATATATATATCTTCTCTTTTCATTATGATTGATAATTAATTTCCTATGAATAGTTTGTTTATAGCGTAAAATTGAAGCAGTTTAAGCCCCCTTGTGTTGTATATATAATATGTTAAATTATATATTCTAAGTATATTATTTGATAAGTATAATTAATTTGTATGATCCAAATAAATATTGATGTAGTATTCTTATAATTTATTTAACTACATTTTTATTTATAGTATTATTCGAGAATATATATGTCCATAACTTACACACCAATTAGTGCGGTAGTAAAATATTATTGTATATAATTATCTGGAAATTTGTTATAATTTTGATTAAAAATTGAATTTGAGATAGTTTATTATTTAGATTTATACCTAATACGATGAGCTTTAAATAAATATGGCCTCTCAAGTTTAATATAGACATATTTATAATTAGATATGTTATTTATTAATATATAATTATAATATAGTTTTAGATATTTTCTTTTATGTTTATATCCTATAGGAAAGTATACTTGAATTACTATTATAATATTATTGCGCGGCATACAACTAATTACCTATTACATGACATCATTACCGGTCATATAATAATAACTAAAACCCTATTACATGACATCATTACCGGTCATATAATAATAACTAAAAACCTATTACATGACATCATTACCGGTCATATAATAATAACTAAAACCCTATTACATGACATCATTACCGGTCATATAATAATAACCAACACCCTATTACATGACCCCATTACCGGTAGTAATCAATCTACTACATCATAATTAACAGCTAAATATACTTGTGTGAAATATTAAAAAGTAACTCGTTAATCTAAACAGACCGGAATAAGTGTGTACCTATAGTATATATATATATGTTTGTGTGTGTTGATCATGTATTACCGGTGTGTATAAACAAGTTTTAGCACATTAACGCACTAACTTACGACTTAGTCATCTTCAGTTACGTTATGAGTCACCACGATCGCTATTACATCACACACACGTGTGTGATAAATGTAACTAGTAACCTCTTCACTGATTTATTAGTTTATTGTGTGTACTTCTTTATTTCTATTTTCTCGGAAATGTATTTTTAAATAATGGTTTTCGATAAAAAATATGTTAAACTGGTAAATAATTAACTGTGCACATCCGAGTGAAGAACAACTTAGGTAATAACAAGATTTTAGTTTTAAATCTAAAAATACGTTAGAATTAATTTAGTTTATTTTATTAAATTTTGTATAAATATTTCTTGAAAAACTACCATCAAAGTAGAACTTAGTTTATTAAATATGATCTATTATAAACATATTTATCATTACAGTAATTAAAGTTATATAGATTATTCTAATTATTATATATGTTAATTAAATTAATATTATTTATATAATGTTATATATGGGTTATTATTATTATTATATGTTATTATTCATTAATATATTTTCTGGACACACACACACGCACACACACACAAACATATATATATATATATATATATATATATATATATATTTTTTTAATTTTTAATTTAAATTTATTTAAAAGAACTTAAAAAATATGTATTGAATAGTTACCATTATATTTTTAATTGTCCTTTTAATTTAAATTTTTAACTTTTAATTTGACTTATGAAAATATTAATATTATTAATATTTAAATAAATTTATAAAACTATGACTTTAAACTATTAGCTGACTCATGACATAATTTGATTTAACTTTTATCCGACTTGTAATATAATTTACTTTCAAAATTACTTATTGAACATTTTAATTGACAATTTGTTATAATACTATTATTATTATTATTATTCTAATTTGTAAATAGAAATAATATGTTCAAAATACTCTTGGCTTACGGAATTCCCACTATCATCGTAGAAGCAATAGAAACATTATACAAAGGAACCAAAGCGAAAGTACTAACACCTGATGGAGAAACCAAATCGTTTAATATAACTACTGGAGTTCTACAAGGTGATACGCTGGCCCCCTTTCTGTTTATAATAGTGCTTGACTATGCAATGCGAATGGCTGTGAAAGGAAAACAGTTAGATCTTGGTTTTGAACTAACTAGGAAACAGAGTCGTAGGGTACCAGCAAAAGTGATTACAGATCTAAGCTATGCAGATGATATTGCTTTAATATCACAAGATATTGAGCAGGCTCAAGAATTACTATCAAATGTAGAAACCCAAGCTTTAAAATTAGGTTTAAAAATAAACTCAAGAAAAACTGAAATAATGGCTTTTTCTCAAAGTGAACCAATAAATATCCACTCATTACTAAATGAAGATATTAAAGTAGTAAATAACTTTAAATACTTGGGTGCATGGATGAGTAGCTCATCAAAAGACTTTGATATCTGAAAGGCACTAGCTTGGCAGGCATGTCACAAGTTGAAAAAACTCTGGAATTCCAAGTTAAAAAGAAAACTAAAGATTAAGACTTTTAAAGCCACTATTGAAAGTATCCTACTATATGGCAGTGAGACTTGGACGATCGACAATTCACTTGAACGGAGAATAAATGGATGCTATACAAGGTTATTAAGAATGATTCTGAATGTATCATGGAGAGACCATATAACAAATGTTGAACTCTATAAAGAACTACCAAAAATTACCGATGTTATAACTACTCGTCGTCTGCGAATAGCAGGTCACTGCATCCGTCACGACGATGAAGTAGCTCATGATCTGATTTTATGGCAACCAACGTCTGGAAAAAGCAACAGAGGAAGAAAAGCTGTGACGTACATTGATAATTTAAAAAAGGATACTGGACTAGATGATGTGAATGAAATACGTAATGTTATGATGATTCGTGATGATTGGAAGAAAATTGTAAAGAAGGGTCGAATGTGAGTTCGACATAAGTAAGTAAGTAATTTGTACTTTTATTTTATTTTATTTTTATTTTTAATCTAAGGTTTTAATATTTATTATAATGTAGTTGTATAGTGTTTCCTATTTGTTTTACTATAACTTTTTAATATATTTGTATTATAATTTTATTTATATGTTTATATATATTTATATATTTGATTATAATGATGATTAGATTACGAGGAGTTTTTTTAATAATATTATTGTATTTTTATTATTTTATCTAAATCATGTTCTACTCTTTATAAAGAATATAAACTTATAAATTATAATTGTATTATTTTAATTAATTTTTTCTTTTTTACATTTATATATTTATATTAAGATGTAGTAGAATAATGATGGAATTTGTTTTTTTTTGTATTTCATTGACTATTAATTCATAAATTTGTCATATTTTATATCGGGAAGTATGGATGCATTTGCTGGCTCCAAATGTTACCAGTGTATATACTATTGGCGAAAGTATATTCCCTAAGGTTTTGGACTTGATGAACCTACATTCGGAAAATTGATATACTATGGTTTATGCTTTATGAGTTGATGATTTATTTTAATAATTTAATTTTTCACTCTATTTTTGTTCTACTATTTCTTGTTTTTAATTATATTTCTATATAATTTTTTCTTCTTCACACAGGCAATTGCAAAATCTGATTTAATTATTATTTTATTTTATATACTATATATATATATATATTAAATATATTTTAATAAACATATTTTTAAATTCATTATAATTACTATTCATTATATATGGTTCATGTGTTCATCAAATCGAGAATGTATACAATTCACCGCGTATATTATATATAATATATTTATGTTATACAATGTATATTGTTTAAGTACACATAATATTGATAGGTTTAAGTGATCGATACATTAATAATTACAATGTGTGTTTGTTGTGACGTATATCTATAAAGTATGTCCATAAAGTATATTTATAGAGTAGAATATCGTATACTATATCTTACACACCCACGCATACGAATAGATTAATAGGTTTAAATCATCACCTATCGTTAAAATAAAATTTCTAAATATATATTTTAATTAATGAAAATATTAAATAAGTAGTTATTAATTAGTCTAGTGTTAATATAGAATGCGTATTTATACTTCAAAATTATACCATCCTTTATAAACTAAATTTGAGTATATATTGTGTATATTCTATGTATATTCTATACAATATATACTATAGAATTTATAGTATTATTTATAAAATAGAGTTTATATTCTAAAGAATATATATATATATATATATTCTATATTGTATTATCCAATCATTTTTATGTTTTTAAATATAAATAAATAGATAATTAAACGGTCTATTGACTCAAGAAAACCATATACGTTTATAGGCGTTCGTATCGATATTAAAAAATAAAAAAATAAACGAATAATATAAATTTTAGAAATATAAATTAAAATGATAACATATATGTATACAGTGGACGTTTGATAGTAGTTTGATATGGTCTTAAGTAATCCGGTAGACTGTTCCAACACTTCGGAACAGCAACAGTGAAAGCAGCATCATTACACAGCATTATACAGCATTACATCATCATATATAGATGAGACAAATGGCACATCAGCTTCGTCAGCTCATATTTGTGACATGGACGTATTGTAGATCTGAAATGGACTCTCTCGGATAGGTATTCCGGACTCCCATGTATATCGCCTTGTAGATAATGAACATTAGGAGAAACTTGCATATATTTCGAATCTTCAACCACCCGATTATCTCCAATATGGAATGGATATATATTGTTATATCGCTAGAATTTATCTTAAACATTATTCTAACAGATCTATGTTGTTTTAATCGAATGTATTCATATATTTAAGAGGAATATTAATAAAAAGCGAATTACACTATCTAAGTTTACTAAATAGTAATGAATTTAGTGATTTAGTTAAAATAATTATCAGTATGTATAATAGTATATTATAGTATATAGTATATTATAATAATAGTAATATCCGCTTAATAATAAAATAGTAGCAGCAACATAGACTTTTTTAAATTAATAGCATCATAATAATAGCATAATAGACTTGTAATGGCAACATAATAGCAGCATAATATCACAATTGTGATTAATGTAAACATTTGAAGCTACTAGTTACTAGGGGCGCTGTAACATGGGGGACGGGGGATATGTCCCCCTACTTTAAAATCTAGGGTACCACCTATGTATTGTCCCCCCCCCCACTTTTACCACATTATTTATTTTGAATGGTTGGTTCCACCTACTTATAAAATCGTTCCAGCGCCACTACTAGTTAGGATATTATATTGCTATTATGAGGCTATTACTGTTAGCTGGGGCGAGAAAGAGTGAAACATAGAATGGAAGATGCTTACTTGCTTATTTTGGGATTGTTATTTCTCGGACAGTAAAGTTCTCCAAACATCACGGTTCATCATAGCTACTCTCATCTCGCTCGCCGGTATACCAATTTCGCGCTCCAGATTCCCGATGTAGCTTTCTGGTGGCCTTCCCCGTCTTCTAGTTCCATGAGAAGGTTCCCAAATAACTAGATCTGAAACAACTTCATCATGTCTACGTAGGCAATGTCCAGCTAACTTTAATAATCGATATATGATCTTTTTATATATGTTTTCTATAGCCCCATACAGTACTTCATTTGTAACTTTCTGAGAACAATGTACAATATCATGTAGAATTCGAGTGTATATGCCATCAAGTTTTTTGAGTAATTTTTTGTTAGGGTCAAAGTCTCACATCCGTACAGCAGAACCGATTCAACTGTGGTGTGATTGAGCCTGATTTTTAGTTTCCTACTAAGAGTTGATTTCCAGAATTCCTTATTTTGTGACATGTTCTCCAAGCAAGATCATTTCTAATTTTCAAATCCGTGCCCCTATGTACTTGAAGTCTTCAACCCCTTTCAGATTTGGCCCATCTATAGCTTTGATTTCAAACTGTTGATTAGTATTGTAACTCATGTATTTCGTTTTCCTTGTATTCATGCTTATTCCTACTCGTTTTGATGATTTTTCGACTCGAGTGAGCATCTTTTGGGCTTATTTGATACCTTCACTTACTAATACAATATCATCTGCGAAGTCTATATCTGTAACAGTAATAGTTGATACTCTTCTTCTTTTTATGTTTATTAGTAGGAAACCTAGTATATCTTTCTTCCTTGTAAAGATGTTCTCATAAAATAATAGATAACTATGACAAAAAGGTATGGAACTAACGTATCTCTTTGTAATAAACCAGCTAGAATATTGAAAGTTTCCATTTCTTCATCAGGTGTAATGACCTTAGCAGTAGTATCTTCATACATTATGCTAATAGCCGTCACCAACTCTTCAGGTATCCCATAAGCGTTCAGTATCGTAAGCATGTTCCCTCTATGTATAGTATCAAAGGCTTTCTTGAAGTCGATGAATATCAGGATTGCTTCTAGTTTATTATATTTAACTCCCTCAATCAGTCGTCTGAATGCTAATATTTTACTGATTGCTTATCTGCCACTTCTGAAACCATTTTGATTTGTTCTTAGATGAAAATCTAGATGAGGCCTAATTCTGTTCATTATCATACGATTATAAGTTTTCGCTACTAATGAACTAAGGATTATACCACGATAATTATTACCTAGACTAATATCTCCTTTCTTGGGTATTGGAATTATATTCAAAATTGAACATTGTGTTGGACACATTTTATCTAATAGTGCTTTATTACATAAGTATATTTATCTATATATATATATATATATATATATGATACTTTCATCTATATTACTTCGTTTTAATACTTCTGGCCGTATTTCATCAACAGCGCAGTTTTTACCTTCTTTTATTACCTCTTTTTCCAACTTGTACTCATACATTTCAAAATATCCACGCTTTATCTCTAGAGATTGTATAACTTGTATTATCATTTCATTTTCGTCTTCAATATTTTGTGGTTTGTCTAATAAATCCTGAAAGTGTTTGTAGTAAGTTTGTAGACATTCTTTTTGTTTATTTCCTTTTATCATTCCTTTTTTAGTTGTTTTTCAACCAGTGATTTCATTTATTGATTCTCAGCCTAATAGGTACTAATAGGTACCTTAATAGGTACTTTCTGTTGAGAACAACGTTCTCAATTTGTTTGATCTTTTATTCTAGGGTATCAATTGCTTCCACATTTGTGATACCGTTTCTCCATTTTTTTCTCAAGTCAAGCTGATAATTCCTGCAACACAGATCCATATATGTCTAAAGTTTATTCAACTTCTTTTGAACACATTTATTTGTTATTTGTTATTACTAATTGTTTTTCATTTATAATATATATTAATAATACACCATTTGTATTTGTTTCTTGATGATATGTAACATTCACGCCATCTTTCCCTATCCTTACATTAAAATCTCCAATAATGATTAGGACATTAATGATTAGGACATATGTGGTATAGTTTCTATAGCTCTTCTAAGTTCACAGTAGAATTTGTTTATAACTTTATCTTCGCTAGAATTTGTTGGTGAATATATGATTATAATATATGTTGCAGGATTTCTATGGAATGTTCTTATCAATATTCTCTTGGAGTGTGATATAACCTCGCATATGAGTTATATATATAATGCTGATGATGATATACGGTTTATCCAAAGGTTTAATTCTAAAAATGTTTCCTCTATATTATATCGTAATTATATATGTACTAAACATAATACATGTAGCCAAGGTTATCGAACTATTAAGATTAATCTATTGAAACCCGTACTTTGTAGGACTTCGTTATAGAGGAACATAAAGTAAATAACATATGTACAATTTACACTGCAATGTACAATGTACATATGTGTGTAAAGTTAACAGTGTAGTACTTGAATATTGTATACCTACGTTATATATATATATATATATATATATATATATATATATATATATATTAACTGACTGTATACAATACTGCTAAATATGGTATACGTATACTTACACCTATGGCGTATACGGCTATAAGTGTACCTAGTAACATGATATAACTGTACATTATAGCCTGCAACTGATATGTTAAGCAGGTAATACTGATATGTTATGCAGGACTAGCCATGTAGTATATTACTATTTACTATTTATGGTAATATATTTGGAATGATATTAAAGATAATAGAAATGTATATTTTAAGGATATATATATATACATATATGTATATATATATATATATATATATATATATATATATATATATATATCTTGATCTATATCTAGATACATACTATTAATAATTAATTGATGGGTGCTTTATATAACGTATACAAAATATCACAATTTAAAAAATCATAAGTACTTTGTTTTCAACGGAAAAATATATCAATAAATCATTTTAGTTCTTGATATATTATAGTAATTATATACAAATAAATTTACATATTGACACATTTTAACAAATATAAACACATATTTATATTGTATTAATATATATATATATATATAATTATATTAAATTATATTTAAAATATTTAATAATGATACTTTTCTTAATAAATATAACCGATAATAGATTATCCTGTAATTGCATTATGCGAACTGTATCCATGTATACAGTAGTATATTAAAAAAGTTAAATATATTGTACTCTAGTATATATTATATAGTAAATAGTATATACATAGATTATATATATATATATATATATATATAAATATATAAATATATTGTATACAAGGTATACCGTGTATAGTGTATAGTTATTAGCTATCCCTACAGGTGAGGAAGTGACCACCTGACCAATGAAAAGTGACCATCACGTGATACACACGTGGTATTAACATTATTATCCGATTACTTCACCTATTGCTCTAATATTGTTATCCTTAATTTATACCGACAAAATAACTATCGTATAATAATTCTCGTCAACTACATGTATGTATACATGCTTGTTAACACATTCACACACACATACACACACACACACACATGCATATATGAATACACATACATATACACATACATACACATATATGTATATATACATATATATATATATATATATATATATATATATATATATATATATATATATATATTTAGTGCGTTTGTGTACGTGTATAATCGTAGATATGATTGATAATTTCTTTAGGACGGTATTAACCGTCAACGGATCGTTATATAATTACTAGGGCCGGGTTCGCGATACCCGATTGCGTAACGGTTCACGAACTCTGCGGGCGTTAGCTGTAGGTCGTCGGCTATAAAAAGTGAGCGTCGACTAATCTCGGGTAATGCCGCGATATCTCGAAGAAGTTACATAATCGTCGGTGTGTACGTCTAAATGAAACGCGACGTCGGATTTTAAATACCAAATCGCCATTTCCCGTATATATATATATATATATATATATATATATATATCTATATATATATATATATATATATGTGTATGTGTTTATATACAACTAATACATGCAGGTATACTGACATACAACTAAAGAGACATACAGATAGATATACAAGCAGGCCGCGGAGTAACCGCCATTGTGTAACCATAACGCGTGAGTCATCGTTACCTGTCTTGCGATGACGTCACCATTATGCGACGTTACCGGTAATCCCCGTCGTAAGTGTAAGTACGTTAACGTTCACAATTGTATATGTAGATGATGATATATTACGAGTACTCTACTATACTATACTACTATATTATACTAGTATACTAATATTATATATATATAGAGTATATAGTTTACTAGTCAACGTATACGTATATATATATACGATAGTATCTATTTGTTAATGCATTATTTATGTAACTCGTTTACTGTTGATACTAGGTCACGTGTTTGTTCAAGATGATTCATTACAGTTACGAGTACAAGAAAGCTTACTATTATCATAATAATAATGTTATTAATAATAAATTATAATAAAATAATTAAATGGCGGAATTACAATTAATTAATTAATGGTTAAAAATGGCACGCTAAATATGATAACTTCCTGCTAATAACTAAACCGCTCCGTGGGTGTTTACAATTTGTAATAAATCTTTTTATTAATATATTACATTAATATATCAATATAAACATATATGTTTTTATTGTAAACATGATTATTATACGTTTATATTTATTATCAATTGATATCAGAGACACTGTCTACGCGTCATTAATATTTCCAATGATATTAGTAAAAATATTTATATATATTTTTTAATATATATATATATATATATATATATTATATATTTACTAAATACTTGAATAATGGTTTATGTAATTGTAATTTATTGAGATGTATAGCGATATATAGATATATAATTCTAAATATAGCTAAACTAATAGTATGACTCATTTTCTAAATAAATATCTATGATACTAAATATATCCAAACTACTAATATTACTCATTTTCAATATGATGATGCTGATTATGATGATGAATATTTATTTAAACACCTAATTAATTAATGCATAATTTCTCAAAAGTGTATTATAAAAATAATAATAAATGATAAAAGTATATATTATATGACGTCAAATAATAAAAATAACCCAACAAACTAAACTCATAATGACAAAGTAAAGAAATTATATAGGTTTACACCTGAGATAATTCTTTGGATTTACATAAGACATCTCTTATGGGACCTAATGTATATAATAGAGGGCGTGGTATAATTACACTCCAATATAACTACATATATCTACGCAACACAGATCGGGCATTGACCGTATTATTTTGTATGTATATATATACAAATAAAACGATGTGACTTTCATGATACAATAATCGACATTATATTACTTTGTTAAATATGTATAATTGTTCGATTGTTACAAAATAATGTCATTATAATATATTATTATATTAAAATGTATGATACTTTATGAATATATAAACTATATGTATATAACTATATATATATTATTTATTAACATTTATTATTATTATTATTATTTTATCATTACAAAATTTAGTAAATGCCATCGTAATTATAAAAGAAAAACTGTTTATCGAGATAATTACCATTTAATGAATATGGTTAGACGTATACCTTGCAGCTACATTATATCTTACGCTTATATCTTACGCTTATAAGGTTGTAGTATAAATAAGAATAATATATAAACAGAAATACTGTAATAATATGATTTCCTTTTTACACACATATGCACACACACCTAAGCACATATACACTCACGCACATTATCATGTACATATTTATGTCATCATATCATTACGTTATCACTTGGTAATATAAATAAATGATAACATTATAACATGCAAATATATGAAAATATATATATATTAAAATATCATACATATATGTTATAACATAATAAAATAAAGTAGATCTACTTTAAATTAATTCGAATTGAAATCATACAAATATTCAAGCCATCAATTATATATATATAATAATATAAAGTTTGTTGTTTCATGTAAATGTTTAACAAATTAATATATAAATTAATAAATAACTATATAGTTATCTATATAGTTAAATATTAGTTATCTATATAACTATATTATTTACAATTGTAAATAAATAAATATGAAATATATACGAACAATAATATATATATTAGTCATATAATAGTTATAATTATTTTTATTTTGGTGGATCCACGAAGTTAAATCATTTTTTAAATACATAACCATATGGCTCTATAGATTAATGTATATTCAAAGCCGTTCTCGTGTTAATTCATCCATGATGTCAACGATAGGTTATCGTCGATAGCCGATCATTTATTCTTGTATTATTAATAATATAAGAAATCTTATTATTTAAAAAAATATTATTATAATACCTATATTATTGGTCAATACAGGGATTGCACTGCATCATACTATGTTATGTATACACCTCTATAGCACATCATGCTATACATCATGCATGCTATAGCTATATTATAATGTGTCAGACACATATGTAGTATGAATCTCTTTCAATCCTAACCAATAATATAGGTATTACAATAATATTTCTAAATTTTCTTATATAATTGTGAATACTAATTATCGAACATCGTATATTGTATATTATACAGTATATATATATATATATATATATATATATATATTATTGAAATGATGTATTTAGTATTGCAATGATTGCAATAACAAAATATATCTTATCTTATCTTGTATTATTATAAAATTATTATTTATTTATAACTATTATCTATAATGAAACGTATCATGTTATTAAAGGGGCAAGTGTCACGATAAGCAACACTGCTTCTACAATTACCTTGGCATTGCCTAAATCTGATAATAATGATAATAATATATATATATATAGTATATTATAATTCTACCATAATATCTTATATTATAAATAGCACAATTAATTAATTCAATATAATTTTAAATTGATTCAATAGAGTCAACAAATTAAGTAACTAATTATTATCATTTTAAATAATTAATATATATATATATAACTATGATAATATTGATAATATTATTAATAAAATAAATATTAATAAAAAAGAGTAATGAATAATTAATTATATAGATAATATACATAGTATATGTATACTTTCTTAAATCTGTTTTTAATTATAACGTTATTATAATAACATGTATACCATACAACAACATATAATAACTATAACAACATATAATAACCGACCAACCATGTCGTAGATGATTCAAGATCGATTAATCGATCAACTCAACTCGTGATTCATTATAAATACATATTTTTTATGTAGACACGCCTACTTTATATAATATAAATATCCTGCAACTTTTCTTTCTTCATTAATGTTACTATTAGCCGTTCAGCACACACCACCCCTCGTTATCCACCATTACATAACACCTATGACATAAGTAGCGTGCATTTTCGTTAACGATGCGTTTCAATTCAATAATATGTTTGTTTACCTATTTGTCTATTGTGTTTTGTCACCCCCACGATCGTTAGTATTGTTATCTCTATTAATATGTTAATAATTGTGTTTTAATTGTTCATTATAGTTTGATCTTATCGTTATCTAATTATGCGTAAATTATATAAAATATACAAATCTGTTAATTGGCTACATAATAATTTAATGTATCAGTAACCAATTATAACTAGTAACTGCAATAAGATATCTATATATATATAAATATATAAATATATATATATATATATATATATATATATATTGGTATATATATATATATTGGTATATATACAAATTAATCAGACCTATATGTTATTAACGCATAGTTTTTATTGTAGATTTTTTCAAAATTGTTAATATACTACTCGCTATTAAATATTAAAAACAATATATACATGCTTACATGCTTACCTAATTGATGTGTTTGTGCACGTGTGTGTGTTCATTGTCCTATATTAATGTGTAATCAATAATCACAGTTAAAGTTATTTACAATGTCGGAGGACATACGACTTCTGAAGACCACGGAATGATATGCGGTTGGTACATCTATAAATAGTTACACATAAGTTCAACATAGTGATTACTATAGGTTACTATCATAGGTACATGCTACGTGGCTGCATACCGCCCGTATACGTGTATAGTGTACCTACAAAGGGGATAATGGTATTAATACGTTAATTTAATCATTTTAATTTTTAATTCTAATCCTAATTCTTAATAATTTAGTAATACATTAATCCTAATTCTTAATTCTAATAATAATTCTTAATACTTTAGTAATACATTAATTCTAATTCTTAATTCTAATAATAATTATTAATACTTTAGTAATACATTAATTCTAATTCTTAATTGTAATTCTAATTCTTAATACTACATTAATTTAATAAATAATTTATATTAATAATTCATATCTACAATTATTCCTAGATTCCATATATATATATATATATTGATGTATACCATATATTTTCGGAATAATTTCGAAACATCTTTGTAGACACCATTAGATTTTCCGATATTTTTTCCTAAGATTTTCTGAGAAGTTACTTCTCAAATATATTGACTATTATTCAATATATATATATATTCTATAGAAGATGTATACGATATTCCTAAATATGGTTGTTGTTAGATGTATATATATATATATATATATATATATATATATATATATATATATATATTTACCTATATGTACTACATACTATGTATATTTATATATGTATGTGTGTTTGTGCATATATAAGTATGTATGCACTTATGATTTATATGTGATTATATATATATATATATATATATATATATATATATATATATATGATTAATAATATATATGTGCATATATGTATATGTGTTATATATATATATATATATATATATATATATATATATATATATATTAACACTGTCACAGTGTATGTTCATAATATCAGTGTACATTGTACATATCTCAGACTTCATATTAATAACGTTGAAAAGAGAAATACCTGTTTCTAAACATAAGTCAATCAATCAGACATACATATAGGTATTCATTGTTAACGGTAGACATATATTCTTTGATTTACATACATTTTATAGTAGAATACTACTTATATAATAAATATGTATATATAATAAATAACTATATATATATAATATATTGAGTGCATTTTATAACATATGAATGTACACGGCACTAGGCACATATGGGAGTGGTACATCGTATTACGGTACACATCTAGGCACACATCCAGGCATATAAAAAGTGTGAAAACAATCAAATATATATAATTATGTTCATAAAAATGGAATACAAATAAATAAATATGCGTAAACATAAAATAATGATAATGATAATATAGTACTCTATTAAAGAATTTATAAATCGATAACAAATATAAGCTCATAATAATAGAATACTTATATAAATGAAATGATAAGATGGACTTAATAGTGAGGGGTTATGTTCTCCATGTTTGACAATATTGTTGGCCCTGTTTGTAATAAAGAGGTGCGTCATTTGGTGAGTCACTAAATTATACGGGTTTGAGGGGTGGGTGGAAGATTAATAAGAAAAGGTATGCATTAATCAATATTTAATAGTAACGAAAAATTAATAATTTGTTTAGCTATACATTTTTATAATTACATTTGATCTATCTTCGGTTTCTATAATTTTTAAATTAGATTATTTTCAAATATAAATGATGAGGTATAACAGAGAGGAGATGGTCGACAATAATACAATAGTTGGTCTTGATGTATTTACGTTTATATTGTCACGTACATGTATTACATTATATAAAATTGAGGAAAGCGGAAGGAAGAAGAGGATATATCTAATACAGTAGAATAGTTGATAGAGTTGATAGTAAAGCTAATCGTGGATAGACTTTACGCACTATATTTATTGACTTTGTGAAGAATATATGGATTGTTATATCATCGGTGAATAAACGATAATATATTATAGAATATGAACTGATAATTGAATATAATATTGAATATGGATAGTAAATAATAAAGGACATATACTTTTTAATAATCCCTAGATAAATGACAGAGTGAACGTACATCAATGAACGTTCTATTTGTCGATAGTTAATGTATTCATAGTTCTTTATTGTAACTATATAAAGAGGATGTGTATTCGTATATATAATGTGTATAATATTATAACATATAAGCTAGTTGTATCAATAAGATGTTGCCTATACCTAGTATCACTTCACCGCTACCCGCCCTACAGTTAAAGTACCGGAGGACACAACCGGAGACAAGTGCGTATCAGACTGCGAAGGTGTTGAAGACGGAGATTACCAGTCCTGTACCGACTGCAAAGTGTACGTGACCTGTTCCAATGGATACGCCCACTTAAACAGGTATGACGTCACAGGCTCGCTAATACCATGGTTTTTAAACTAGGTGGTTTCGGAAAATGACAAATATGGGCATGTATATAATCTTCACATATAAAAAACTGCCTGTGTGGCTCAGTGGCTAAGGCGTCAGACCCACAATCAGTAGGACACGGGTTCGACCCTCGTCCGGACCATTAATTGATTTTATAAAATGGGTCTTAAAATATTATTTAGAAGTGATCTTATATAATTGTGTATAAATAAATGATCGGCTCTCGTTAAAACCATGGATGCCTTAACATGAGAGCGGCTTCGAAGGGACATTAGAGCCATATATGGTTATAAGTGAAAACTTCATCTAAGTTCCTGGATGGGATGAAAGGACTCCACCAAATAAAAATAACAATAACAATATATATAATCTCCTATATAAAAAAGAATCTGAAAATATTTAAATTTATTGATCCAATTTCGAACGCTTTTACCTAGAAGTTTACTTTTATTTACCCCATGGGGAACATACACACATTATTACATATTATATTAAATGCATATACGTGGCCCCGCCCCCTTATTGCATAATACATACGAACATTACGTAACGCAGACCCTGCGCCTCCACACTGACATGGGACGACAATAAGAGACATTGCGCATACTACTCCAAGACATGTACAGGTTTGCCGCACTGTTAACATTATATATAACATCGACATAAATTGTAAAAGTGCGTCTTCCCCAAAATACATACTCTATACTATAGATTCTATAGCATGGTATATCAGTTTATAATTATAAGCAGTACCCATTAGTAATGTTACATTTTTATTTATAGTAATTTGTACCTTTAAAACAATTACATTTATTTAAAATATGTGTACTTTATCAGTGACGTTATAATTATATACCCTTATATTTAATTTATCTGTAGGGGGAAGTAACCTAATACGGACACTTTAACAATAAATAGTCTTAACATTTTATGACTCATTATTTGTATTCAAAAATTACAATATATTAATATTTTATGATTATAGATATTATTGTGATTTTAAAATTTTATTTAATCTTTTAATTCCATAGATAACGGGGGTGTCCGTATTCGGTAACCATGTCCGAATTCGGACACCATGTGTAAAATACGTACACCCTATATACCACTAGATAAACTATATATTATTGATGAATCAATCGGAAAAACTACAATTACATTATTTATAATTAATTTTATGAACAATTTATTCTAATTTAATTAGTTAATCATTCATTTATTATCATTAATAATACAATTTAAGTATCTAAATAATAACATTTTTAAATTGATATTTTTTGGTGGTATTCATATTATAACGTGCGCGATTTTTATGAATATCAGAATAGTTCATACGCTGTGCGCTGATTGGTTATAGGGTGTCCGTATTAAGACATCTAGAGTGTCCGTATTAGGAACTTATATGACCTCTAGATATATGCTTATAACTTAATGACTATTATATAACAAATATAGAAATTATATATATAATTTAGAATTCTTTATTTTTTAATAATATATTGTTATATTTTATATCTATACATTTGTATATTCTTTAGAAGATTTTAAGTTGACATTTTTTTTCATAAATTTAAAAACGTAATAAAAAAAATCACTTTATTGGATATATCAGCAATATTTTTAATAATAAAAAAATAAAAAATACTTTTTTAAACTATTTATATAATTATGAATATTTTATTAATTAAACATTTTTTTATAGGATGTATGGTTTCTGAGATACCGAGAATGTCCGTATTCGGGCACTATCCGTATTCGGTTACTTTCCCCTATATCTGTAATATATATATATAAATAAATAAATATATATATTTATATATATATATATATATATATATTTACATATATTATTTTACAAAATATTATATTTATATAATTAATAATTATATCAATTAATATATTAATATTAACTTTTTAATTAAAAGGTGCCGGATTTCCTATTTTAAATCCTGCTAAAGAAGGGTACCTTTCTTTCAACATCTCGGATTCTATTCTCAGCCAGGACATATTCGAGGATAACGCTATGAACATCAACATTATTGGAATTAGTTAGTTAACCGACGTCAGTAGTCGTATAGTAGGTATATAATATTACGTAATATTATTCTTACGATAGAATATTTTAAGTTGACGATAAGTAAAACCAACTAAAACTTTATTAGTGAATCCCGTGAAAACGGATATAAACCCAATCCGATCGATTATAAATGATCATTATCGATAATTACGTAATTAGAGGTAAATTTTTCTGAGAAATTAATAGCTTTACGGTATACCTATGTAATAGTAGTATACTACTAGTACAAACCTTAGTTTTCTCCGAATATTAAATAATATCCTAGACCAATTCAGGAGAGTTTACGTTCTCATACCTACAGGCCCCGTAGCCTTACGACTAACACTATTACCCATAATGCAATAGCTAACGGTGAGGAGGACTACGGCGAGGATTACAACGGGGACGAGGAAGCACCCCAAGTAGACGATAGCGAGGGTGGCGCCGGAGAAGAAGCTCACGAACACAAGCGAGAAGGTGTCGCCGAACTGAACACCGGATGTCGACAAGCTGCCGGCTTCGAGGTACGCGCATACTGGCTCACAGAACAATCTAGAACCTATAGTCAATATATATATATATATATATATATATATATATATATATATATATATATATATATATATATATATATATATATATATACGTTTATTCATACATTTGAAATTATTCATATATATATATATATATATATATATATAAAATAACTACTATTATGTAGATATGCAGTATATATATATATATATATATATATATATATATATATATATATATATATAAAATAACTACTATTATGTAGATATGCAGTATATATATATATATATATATATATATATATATATATATATATTTATATATATATGAATAATTTCAAATGTATGAATAAACGTATACGTATTCGTAAAATAGCTAACTATTTCTTACATTTATTATTTAATATTTACATCAACTAAATAACTAAAATAACTATAATTAATAACCATATTTTAAAAGTAATATTCGATAACCCTCAATATGTTATCGTATTAAAATTACGAACTGTCTATATTCGAAGTAGTATATTGTTAAGGCGCAGTTATAAATAGAACTTGAGGGTATCTTTAGTATAAGCTAAACATAGCTTATGGGTATCCCTCAGATTATTATAGCCAATATTCGGTAAATAAATTCATTCATTCAATAGAACTTATTAGTAAGAATTAATTAATAATAAATACTCGTCCACCGCTGTTATATCACGTGACAGCTATTGACACACGACAACGATTACAGGTACGATTACCGGAGTGTGTGAAGAGGATAGAGTTCGAATACGACGTCAGTGTTAACGTACACGGCAGCTTCTTCATCTTCGACGACATCGAGATGGAAAGTTAGTACACGGCGACTTACAGATTAGCGAGAAGAGAGGCACTGTGTGGATATTGCCGCATTCTGTGTAATGTATGCATTCATACTTTAAGTAACATAACAGATTTATAGACAGACATTTTGCATGATTACATGACCTAGTATTTTCACATATATATATATATAATATATATATACTAGCTAAATTTGTCATTTAGAAACAAAGATACGAAGATAAATTATTAATAGAATATTACATTTTTATATAAAATTTATACTTTTTCTACTATAAATTTTAAGTTGAAATACTCACTATAAGATAATTAAGATTAATTAATAGTTCATACATTCTATTATAATATTTATATGTAACGCATATTAGTGACTGTGTTGATAAAGACAATTGTATTATTTAGACAAACCGGTAAATAAGTACAACGTTTCTGTGGTGGGAATAAGCTTTGACTCAGAAATTGGATTCGTTTTCAGGTTTACATCATGACGGATCACGTGACAGATAGTTATTACGTAATAATGTACCTAAACTAAATACTTTATATTTAAATAAACATGTCAACATATCTCTTACTCTCTAAATATGGTTAGAAATAATGATATTGTCATACAAATGTGCACGAATATATCGCAGACACATAATATTAAATCTATTAATAGCTGTAACCAATATAATGATCATTATCATTATACTTAATACCCCATAGGATATTAATATAACATATATTAAATATGTACCATACTAAACATTAGGTGTATATGCAATACTTATGTAACGTACATTGCAAGCACTCGAGAGTTAATACTGACTTATATTACAATAGTGACATTATATTATTATAATATATATATATATATATATATATATATATATATATATATAGTTCCTATATAGTTAGTACTTTAATTAATTGAATTCGACTATCCTACATAGCGCGAGAATATGCACAATGGAGTGTTATTTGATTACCCGTATGGAAAAATATGCGGAACAATTGAACAAGGAAAAGGTTACAATATATTATATATATAGGCATACAATATTTATATTTTTATAGATATTTTACACAAAAGTAAAGAATTAAATCCTATAAAATATTATTTCTAATTATATATATATATAAAATTATATATATATTTTAATCGATAATTAATTTATATTTTGATAAATGCAGCTAATTTATAAATATAACCTAAATTATAAATGATAATATAATTATTACCATCTATATATAGACCATGTATACATTCGCTACGTGTACCACCGTTAACATAAACACCCGCACGACTTACACCACGCGCGATAACTTGACCCCTAACTTTCCGCAGTGACCTTGAGTAACCGCAACATAACGATGACCGTACGTTCCAGTTCGCTGTTCACTAACTTCTCTACCATGAAGGGTATCACGGTGATGTTCAACGTGGAATTCTTCGGCATGAGATTCGTTTCCGGAGCTTGCGGCTTCAAACTCAAGTATTCGTGTTGATAACTTCACCGCGTTCGATACGCTTCGAGATGGTTCGATATCGTTCGAGAATCGACGAGATTATACGAGATTATTCTATATTATTCGACGTATTTCGATATAATCCGATATATTTCGATAATATTCGATATCGATGTAGCATCTACGAGATTCTTAGACATATTACGAAAGAGTTGAATTGATAAAACTCTTCATATGCGAGATACTTATAGATTGTTCAATTATATAACTTATTATGTATGATGCGCATGCGTCAACAATAACTCTCGTATCGTATTCATCGCATTATTTATTATTTAAGTGTAGTCCTTTATTTAATATTACACACGTTAGTGGTAACGCGCTGAAATCTATTGTTCGATTATATTAAATATTATTTTTAATATCGTGATCGTGGTAATTATTAATAGTAAACCTATAATTACAACAATAAAAACTAATGTGTTATTCGACTTATATATAATTATCGGCAATATAAGTTGAAATTATGTCACCTATATACTATATATAAACTGCCAGTGTATACACTGAGCTATAGCTCAGTGGTTAATGCGTCATACACACATGCAGTAGGACACGGGTTCGAGCCTCGTCCGGACCATTAATTAATGTTATACAATGGGTCTTAAATATTATTTAGAAGTGGTCTTATATGTTGTGTATAAATACATGATCGGCTCTCTTTAAAACCATAGATGCCTTAACACGTGAGCGGCTTCGAATGGATATTGTAATATCTCTATAGAGCCATATATGGTTATAAGATAAAACTTCATCTAAGTTCCTGGATATGATAAAAGGACTCCACCAAAATAACAATAACAATAACTATGTATATTTAATAGATTGCTGATGTTGATATCAAAGAAAAATAAAAACACATTTACATTCAATTGTTTGTATACTTAATATAATACATGATGATGGACAATATATATCTTATTATTAAATATTGATTAAAGGCATATTTAATTAGGGAGTTACCATAGCACACGATCACATATAGCCTTTTAACCCTTAAACAGACTATTTTTTACAGTTTTTTTCAGTAAAATTTTCCTAAGCATAGTTCTGAAATGATTATTTTTTTAATAACAGATGAATTAAATTATATTGATAAATTACGTTAATAGTAGATAATAGATATTATTTGATAAATTAGTATATTATATTATACAATATATATATAACTGGATATATATATATATATATATATATATATCAATAGATATTAATTATTATATTTCTTTAATATGATAAAATATGCAATGCAATACTAATAATAATAGTAGTAGTATTAGTAGTATTAGTAGTATTAGTAGTAGTAATAGTAGTAGTAGTAGTAGTAGTAGTAGTAGTAGTAGTAGTAGTAGTAGTAGTAGTAGTAGTAGTAGTAGTAGTAGTAGTAGTAGTAGTAGTAGTAGTAGTAGTAGTAGTAGTAGTAGTAGTAGTAGTAGTAGTAGTAGTAGTAGTAGTAGTAGTAGTAGTAGTAGTAGTAGTAGTAGTAGTAGTAGTAGTAGTAGTAGTAGTAGTAGTAGTAGTAGTAGTAGTAGTAGTAGTAGTAGTAGTAGTAGTAGTAGTAGTAGTAGTAGTAGTAGTAGTAGTAGTAGTAGTAGTAGTAGTAGTAGTAGTAGTAGTAGTAGTAGTAGTAGTAGTAGTAGTAGTAGTAGTAGTAGTAGTAGTAGTAGTAGTAGTAGTAGTAGTAGTAGTAGTAGTAGTAGTAGTAGTAGTAGTAGTAGTAGTAGTAGTAGTAGTAGTAGTAGTAGTAGTAGTAGTAGTAGTAGTAGTAGTAGTAGTAGTAGTAGTAGTAGTAGTAGTAGTAGTAGTAGTAGTAGTAGTAGTAGTAGTAGTAGTAGTAGTAGTAGTAGTAGTAGTAGTAGTAGTAGTAGTAGTAGTAGTAGTAGTAGTAGTAGTAGTAGTAGTAGTAGTAGTAGTAGTAGTAGTAGTAGTAGTAGTAGTAGTAGTAGTAGTAGTAGTAGTAGTAGTAGTAGTAGTAGTAGTAGTAGTAGTAGTAGTAGTAGTAGTAGTAGTAGTAGTAGTAGTAGTAGTAGTAGTAGTAGTAGTAGTAGTAGTAGTAGTAGTAGTAGTAGTAGTAGTAGTAGTAGTAGTAGTAGTAGTAGTAGTAGTAGTAGTAGTAGTAGTAGTAGTAGTAGTAGTAGTAGTAGTAGTAGTAGTAGTAGTAGTAGTAGTAGTAGTAGTAGTAGTAGTAGTAGTAGTAGTAGTAGTAGTAGTAGTAGTAGTAGTAGTAGTAGTAGTAGTAGTAGTAGTAGTAGTAGTAGTAGTAGTAGTAGTAGTAGTAGTAGTAGTAGTAGTAGTAGTAGTAGTAGTAGTAGTAGTAGTAGTAGTAGTAGTAGTAGTAGTAGTAGTAGTAGTAGTAGTAGTAGTAGTAGTAGTAGTAGTAGTAGTAGTAGTAGTAGTAGTAGTAGTAGTAGTAGTAGTAGTAGTAGTAGTAGTAGTAGTAGTAGTAGTAGTAGTAGTAGTAGTAGTAGTAGTAGTAGTAGTAGTAGTAGTAGTAGTAGTAGTAGTAGTAGTAGTAGTAGTAGTAGTAGTAGTAGTAGTAGTAGTAGTAGTAGTAGTAGTAGTAGTAGTAGTAGTAGTAGTAGTAGTAGTAGTAGTAGTAGTAGTAGTAGTAGTAGTAGTAGTAGTAGTAGTAGTAGTAGTAGTAGTAGTAGTAGTAACTAATTATTTTGATTACATATATATATATATATATTGGTTATAAATTCTAACATTTAATAGATAATTAGAATATTATGCACATATTCGCATATACTAGTCATACAATATTTATACATAGGTTATGTACGTATCATATGAATGAGAAATATTTAATTCTACATAGATAAGATAACAATTCATCATACTTAAAATTCATTGAGTTTACTTATATTGTTAATATACAATAAACACATATACACCTATATACACATACATATAGACATACATATATATATATATATATATATATATATATATATATATATTATTGTCATTAATATAATATTATTTATAACTAATAGTCTAGGTATTTCGATAATCTATTTATGATACAATATAAAATACTATTTAATAAAAACGTTTGCTTGAAATACCAATAAAGTTAGATATATGTATATTTCTAATGACATCACATATATTTCTATGAAACTGAACTCTAATATTGAAGTATGATGAATAGTAGTGACGCAATAGTATATGTAATATGACTAATTACAATAATAATTACAAATAATAATTGTTAACTTATGTTTCGCCTATTTCAAGGTTACATCATTGATTTATATATTTATTATGTATTTATAATTTTGTTTAACGTCAATAAAAGAAAATAATAACTGTTATAATGAATTTAATTTAAGTTGCATTGTTTTACAGTATATAATTTAATTGCACTATAGTGTATAAACTGATTTATACATTTTTATTTATTACACATCTGAAATATTTATAAATACTAATATCAAAAATTTTTCTAATGAAAGATATAAAACTTACGCGGAAGAACGTAATCCGATTTCGCGCCACCTACATAGGGTTAATTTCCGGAATAATGTGTTGTTTATAATGTACATTTATATCAAACTATACACTTTTGAAATGAAAATAATTATTTTAATGTTGATTTATATGATGAAAATTAAGTGTTCATTACTAATATATAATAAAGCAATATTATATGTTGGGTTTGAATAGACAGGTGGCGAGTAAACATTAAATGATTACGTATGAAATTTAAGAACAATGAAGATATTGTTGTATGAAAATCGTAGAAAACCTAAATTTATTTAGAAATTTCAATACTATAGTATAGTATACTATCAGAAGCGACAGGGGTTAGGTATTACTTATGTTATGTAGATAGGAAGTGGTATATCTTCGCTGAGGAAAATCTTTATTAATTTCATAATCATCTATAGAAATATCCTAAAATTATAAAAAAATATTTATTATAAACAATATATTGTTTATAATTAATATTTTGTTTATAATTTTAGGATATATCTATTAAGATATTCGCTGTAGATATTAAATATTAAATTGTTATATTTTAAATTACTCTCTTTTGTATCGTCATACGTACATATTTATTTATTTTGTCTAAAGATTTAATAAAAAAACATATTTTTCGAAGTAAACCAGAAAAATATAACGAAAAACAAAAAACGATAAACAATAAAATAAATTATTAAATGTATAAATAATCATAAACATAAACATAAATATTATTATTTAAATAACAATGACAAGCAAATATTCTCTTAATAGTGTAACGTATTTGGTTATACGTAAACAAGGTAGCACATTCCACAAAGTTGGCACATTACCGATAAAGGTAGTTAGGATCATCATCACATTTATACGAGGAATCCCAGCAAACAATAAAAGCCTCATAATAGCAAAATAACAGCATATTTAATAGCTTCAAATGGTTACTTACTTACTTACTTATGTCGAGCTCTCGCTCGACTCTTCTTTGCCTTATCTCTCCAAACATCTCTGTCCAACATCATCGTCTTTATCTCATTTATATCGTCTAGTCCTATGTCTTCTCTTAGATTATCTACAAAAGTGATGGTTTTGCGACCTCTTCTTGCACTACCATTTGTCGGTTCCCATAGGACAAGTTTATGAGCCATTTCGTTGTCGTGTCTCATCAAATGACCTGCAAGTTTTAGTCTTCTTTCTTTTATTACTTCAGATATTCTTGAGAGTCCATTATATAGCGTTATGTTATTGATTTTATCTTTCCAGGATATGTTTAAAGCCATTCGGAGAAGTCTGGTGTAACATCCATCTATTCGTTTATTCATAGTTTTTGTAGTTGTCCATGTTTCAGCACCATATGTGTATATTGTTTCAATCGTAGCCCTGAATATTCTAACTTTAAGTGAGTCTCTTATGCTTGATTTCCATAATTTCTTCATCTTATTAGCGGCTGACCAGGCTAGTGCTTTACGAATATTGAAGTCTTTTTCTGAGCTTTGCATCCATGACCCTAGATATTTAAAGTTATCTACTATTTTGATTTCATTATTGAGTATGGTGTGTATATGTTGGTTATTGTCTATACCGAAATACATGGCTTCTGTCTTTTTACAGTTTATCTTTAGACCTATATTTCCACATTCTTCTTCTACTCTCTGAAGCAGTATTTGTGCTTCTTCAATATTTTTACTAATAAGAGCTACGTCGTCTGCATAGCTGAAATCTGTAACATTTACTGCTGGATGTCTCCTACTTTTCTTTCTTGCTATTTCAAAACCTATTTCGCTCTCTCGTCCATCTATTGCTAGTCGCATAGCATAGTCTAAAGCTATAATGAATAGGAATGGAGCTAGAGTGTCTCCTTGCAGTACTCCGTTTTGAATAAGGAAAGTTTCAGTGATTCCATCAGGCGTTATTACTTGCGCTTTTGAGTTACTGTGAAGAGATTTTATAGCTCTTATTAGTATTTCTGGAATTCCATAAATCTTGAGAATTTTGAATAGAACTGCTCTGTCGATGCTGTCGAAAGCCTTTTTAAAATCCACAAATGTTATGATAGATTGAATATTTTTGGTCTTAATTCCTTCTATGAGTCGTCTTATTGCTAATATATGTGCAATGGTTCCTCTACCTGGTCGAAATCCATTTTGGTTATTCCTCAACAATTTATCGACTGTAGGTTGAATTCTGTTCAGAATCATCTTGTTTGTTATCTTTGAAGCAATACTTGATAAGCTTATTCCTCTGTAGTTATTTACATCGCTTAGATCTCCAGATTTAGGTAGTGGCTTTATGTTGCTTGATGTCCATTGAGCTGGTGTTTCTTGTAAAAATAGTATATTATTTGCAAAGTTTAGTATGATGTCGTCAAATTTGCAGTACTTTAGTATCTCTGGACTTATATCATCAGGTCCTGCAGCCTTACCATCTTTAAGATTATCTGTCACTTTTCTATACATATATTATACTTATATATTCCACAAATGGTTACGTTGTACTATTATGCTGCTATTATGTTGCCATTAAATGTATATTATGCTGCTATTATTTTGTCATGCTACTATTCTTCTGTTATGTTGCTATGTAAAGTCTATTATGCTATTATTATGCTTCTATTAATTTTAAAAGTATATTATGCTGTATTATAAGTCTAGTACTGTTAACTGGGGGTCTCTAGTTTCATGACAAAGAAATTACAACTCGATCTCTTGCTAGTATATATTAATAGTAATTCGGCAGATAGACACGCTGACTATAATAAAGTGTTGGGAAATACATACTAACTTCATAATATATCGATATCAATATTTGAGCAAACCATGATATAAATAATTAATACATGAAGTGGATTACGTTTATATTTATAACAACATAAAATATGTATGGCTCTCTTCTGAAAATTTCAAAATAAACATGATATTATTACATGAAAATATATGTTATAACTAAATATATAACTAAAGAGTTGCAGTACTATATCTAAAAGACAGTAAATAAGTGATTTATTTACTAAACTATTATGCTTAGACCTAGATTTATAAATATTATAAAGGTAGAAATTAGTAGTTCGAACTACATTATAAATACAAATAACCAATTCCTATAGTTTATAACTATACCAAATATATTCATTATATGATAATAAGCAAGAGTTGAAAGAAATGTATTAATAATAGACAAATGTAATGCTATTTTAGAGAGTATGATGGTAGGTCACCTATAGGTCAGCTTTAGAAATATTTAGAGATAATGAAGTAAGAGATAACCGATGTCTTAAATCCGTAATCCAGTTAGTCATATTAGCCTGAATAAATAATCGTATATTACTCGAGTGATTATTAATTAATATATAATATTTTTTCAGTTTATTATTAAGTAGAATGTTATACACATTATAATATGTATGTATATTATAATATTTTATGGAGTATTTATTTATTGAAATATGAAACTGTTTTATTTAACAATTAATTATAATGATTATAATTAATTAAGTATAATATTACGAATAATAATTCAAATCCAATTTTTTTTTTCCAGATTTATATAATATATATTATACTTTATAAAATAAATATAACTTGTTATAAATAATTATCAATATTTGAATGTGAATAATCATTTTGTAAAAAGGTGCGTATACTTTTTGTTAAATATAGATTATATTCACATTTGATTAAAAATGGCTGGGATTCACAGGGTTAATATAATTGGGAAAAAGGAAAATAAAAAAACAAAATTATAAAACACTATTATCTCACTAATATCTGTTCTATTTTTTAAACTAATTTAATTAATTAAAAGGTCAACAACTTTAGAACTATTTGATCAAATTATATGAAACATTCAATATGTATTTATATTATTATACTCTTTAGGTATAACAAACGACCTCAAATATAATATATTATATATCTACGTACACAGATATTATTAAAACATTTATGGACATTTGTGGTATATTTATAATTTTATTTGTGATATGTAGGACTTACACTGTATGACCTATACTGTAGGTCCCGTATTCCTAGTCCCCATCCCAACCATATTCTCGGTCTTGTAATTATCATACAATTTTAAATGTTCATAACGTATATAGATATAAATGTAATCTCTAGATAAAAAGTACATAGTTATTATTGTTTGTATTTTTTAAATTATCAAGCTTTAAGTGAAAAATAATTATATATTAAACTCCCATGTAAATACACTCCTGTAATATTGAATATACTCATAATATAGTTATTTCTATCTTTTTATTTGAAATTTAGCTTTTACATGATAATAAGTATAAGTATAAGTATAAGTAATATTAAGTTTATGTAATTTTATATGTATACCATATATTAGCGATAATAAAGAGATACGTATTTTTAAATATGGCATATATTATCTGATATTATATTTAAATAATTAATTATGATATTAAGAATATTAAAGATGTTATTAAAGAATTTGTATGTGATAAAGGAACTAAATAAACCGTCGATTATCTAAATATAAATATAATGTATTCGATTAAAATGACATATCAATATTCCACACTGGATTATTAATTATTCTTGTTTATATTCTTTAAATTATTCTATTATTTAGTATTTAGTAAATACTCTAATATATATATATATATATATATATATATATATAAATTTAAATATGTACTGATATAATAAATAAACAAACATAATTCAGCAGGGTTATTTTATTAAAATACTTCATATTAATAATAGCCATTGTAGAGTTGATGCAACGCATATGATGTAATACATTGATGTTATATTAATACTAGGTGTGTGTGTACGCTGTATGTTTGACCTTCACTTTTAAGCTTGACCTTCCGCTTCCGGTACGGCTCCAGAAGCTTCCGCCAGCTTTAACATGGCGGCGTACTGCGCTTTCCTAGAAATATGTACAATTAGTTAGGTATGAGCGGTATTGGCGGTATTAATTATATTATATATGATATCATTAGTATACTATTATTATTATTATTATTGAACTTTATATATCACCTGGATATTATATGAATATAATGATTCTAGTATGAAATAATAATCTCATGTATTAACATAGTTGTTTATATATATATATATATATATATATAAACAGTTATGTTAATATTAAGAAATGACGTATTGCATTACTTACTTCTGCTGGAAATCTTTCATCATTTGTTTCAAACTGGTCTCCAAGTTGATCATTACGTCGATAACTGTATCCACGGGTCATAGTTTAAAGTTCAATGGGTTATATAACTAGAGCGCGCATGCGCAGACTACCCACCTTGTCTGACGAGACTACCTTCCCTGGGGGCACCGTTAACCATCTGCGAATCGTGGATCATATGATACCTCTTGTGAGCCACGCCCAGATGTTTAGACTACGGTGAGTGTTATTTACGTGTGTACGTTGATGGGTTTTGATTGGTCGATAACATACTACGCGGTATATTATAGTTTAAATTTATATTCCAATAAATATTAATATAACAATATAGTATAATATATATATATATATATATATATATATATATATAATATAATATATATTATATATTATAATATATATTATATATAATATATATATATATATATATTATAATGTCATGCATATTAATTCTTTAAAACAAACAAATAAATAAATATAATTATATATATATATATAAATATATAAAATATAATATATATTTTATATGGATATTATTAATATAATATATTTATATATTATTAGTTGTGTATTTTGAACAGGTGAAGTCTAGATCACGATATCAGCTATTGTCGATGTTATAGCAGGAAGTTTACTATAGTAATGGGAAGTAACTTCCCGGTTATAGTTTAATATCGAAATGGAACAATCTGAAGTATAAATTAAAATACGGTAACTGACTTTATATATATATATATATATACACGTGTACATGACATGTGTGTCAGAACCATAGATTTATAGTTTAAACTATAAATCTATGGTCAGAATATATCATCGTATACGTATATATATATATACTTTCATAGTTAGTATTCTGTAAAGCACAGTATATTCACTCCTGTAACGCAAATTATTGACGTATGTATACTAATGCATATTTTGTGTAAACTTTACGTTATGCTTGAGTGATTTTACCGATTTGCATCATAGTCCGGGAATACATATTTGAATAAATAAATGCAAAACAAATATTTGTTAATTAATTATTTCAATGTGTGTACAATATTTAATTCATAATATAATTTAATACATATTTTATTTTATAGAATGTCGACATAAATAATATCGAAAACAATTATTCAATTAAAACCGAATTTATAAATAAATTCTTATTTTTAATTACATATTTATAAATAAATGTATAAAATGTATACATTTTACATATAGCAAAATAATTAAATGTGAAAATTAAATAATCATTAGTAATATTCTATATATGAAATATATATATATATATATATATATATATATATATATATATATATATATATATATATATAGTTATATATATATATATATAGTAAAATATAATGAATCTCATTATAATAAAATCTCATGATTTTATAACAATTGTTACTAGGAAATAAGTTACATTATTAGTTTGAATTGCACCTCTTTAACACACTGTTAATAACAACAATAATTTCGTTGTAAAGAAATCGAATGTAAATAAATCTTGATATAAGGAAATTTAATTAATTTAATTTTGGAAAAATATCAATTATAACGAATTATAATATAATGTTTTATTTATTAAATTGTGTATTATTTACAAATACACTACATACATATTTATATTAAACATTCAAAATAAGTATATATTCTATAGTTTAATGTATTGGATATAATTATGAAATCTATTTTAGAATATTAAATTTGAGTGAATCAGTCTAAGTAGGTTTATATTAAAAAGGTGACCGGAACTGATAGTGGGCTTGCGCATGTGCAGACAACCAGATATTACGTAACTAACGATCTGACTGGTGGCAGCACTTTGAACTATAGCCAGGCTGATGACGAGTAGGAGGGCTACTGTGAACTTCGACTGCGGAAAGGGGGTGTGGTTAACGGACATAACGGGGCGTGGTTATGTCATAACGGTGTGACGTCATCGGCGGATTATGGTGAGACGGCTACACCTCAGGCAAATAATCGCATGAATTTACGAATAATCGCATAATATATTAGATATTTGCGAATATCCGCGAATGCGTTTGTTTCGGTCGAATATTGTGAAAGTTGCTATTTTGAAGTGTAGCCTCGTGTTTATATGCGGTCGTACGCTGGATTGTTTGTCACGGTAATAGAATAGCAATGTATCGACGTATATATATATATATATATACGAGTATGAATATATCTATATTACAAAAAAATAATCGTCAACACTTCAATTCTGTAAATATATTAAATGAACGAAACCATAATTCAAATCGAATTCGAACAAAAGCTAACTCAAGTTACTAAAACGTTATTTGTATATATATATATATATATATATATATCGTGTAATATATGCATAGTTAACTAACCATATTGATTTAAGCTTGATGTGATGGTGTTTTCCTAGCAGTAGTTGAAGAAATGATGGTCATCCCTACTACACGCACTTGTTTATATATGTCAGGGGGCGTATTAGAGGAACACGTTATCTTCCCACGTGTAGATTTGTTTACTTATTCATCATAAACAATTAATAAGTAGTTCGGGCTATAACCTGGTTAGAATATTAGTTCGGGATATAGGGCAAAATATTGAATATATTTATTAAATATTTATAATATATATATATATATATATATATATATATATATATATATAATCCTTATTATATCTATAGATACATGTATACATATATCCTATGAACATATCATTACATTTGTTGTTGTAAATAATACTGTAATCGTACTAGGAACTTTTAATCGTATATGATTAAAATAAACATTAATCCAGGAGTTTATATTTAAGAATATATACCTCATAAATATCATTAAATTTTATATATCTAATTTAAATTAAATATGCTCAAATCTTTTAGTATTAGGACTTACACTTAATAATATCTATTATGATAGCTATTAATGATAGCTATTCTAGAACGTAAATAGTTAATATGCGGTATTCAAATATATTGAATATATATTTCTTTAGCAATTTAGCCAAACAATATCTAATATATACTGCTTTTTATACATTTAATATATATATATATATATATATATATATATTATATATATAGTAAAAGCCGCTTGTATCGATAAATCGGTTCTATATAACATTATAACGACAATTTCAAATATATTTACTGGAATTGCATCTAATACATGCTACAGAATATCGTGTGTATCGAAAGATCGGTTGTATCGACAAATCGGCTGTATCGACAAAATATGACTATAATGTTTAGAATTTTGCATCACGTTTATCGACATTATGAACATATTACATATTTTTAGCATAGTATGTAGGGGAAAGTCCCCGATTACCGACCCCCTCCTAATACCGACCCCCTCTCCTATCTCAGTAAATATATGAGTTATCAAAAAATTATATATATATATATATATATATATATATATATATGTATACATGAACTGTTAGTTATTTAATGATAAATATGAATAATTATTTTGTTTAAAAAATATTTAATCCTACAATTGTTATTTGATAAAATGTAATATTCTGTTTTTACTTTTTAAATATTTGAATAATAACTTTTTTTTAATTATTGTAAATACTTTATTAATTAAAAGAAAACTTAATACTGCACATAATATTGTAGATCAATAAAGTGTTTATAACTATTATAACAATATTTTAATTTGAATAACTATTAATCAATATATCTTAATTATACCCATATGATTTTCCTATTACCGACACCCTAAATTACCCTAATACGGACCCCATGTGATTTATAATATCCAATCAAAATAGAACCGTATTTTACTTTAAATTATGTTATAACTTATTTGTGTATCATTGACAGAGCTTTAGGATTCATGATTCCAGTTAATTATATACATATTGATTAATAAATAAATATTAAATAATAATATATACTATTTTAATATAATTAATATACAGTTTAAATTTAAATTGAATATTACTATTAAAACATAAATTCAATAACAAATAAATTATGTCATGTTATAATTAATTATATTTATGTATATCTACTATTTTTATTGGATATTATAATACTACAATTATTTATACCACGATTATTTTAGGGGGTCGGTAATAGGAGAATGGGGTCGGTATTAGGTACATGTATACGATTACCGACCCCCCTGGTTATTCTTGTAAATAAAATTATATCAAAAATTTAAAATGGCATCATTCATTGCCATAATATTACTCAAATTACAAAATTTCAAATAAATATATTTAATATTGAATAATTTATTACAACTAATCATTTAGGGGTCGGAAATCGGAGACTTTCCCCTATGATATAGAGTTGAGCATATTAATAAACTATGTACTATAGTATATAGTACATATATTTATATTAACAAATAAGTGATTATGATATGAAGAATTAATCTTTGTATTAACGTAGATTCACTACACTAAGTAAACATGCACATATGAATATATGTATGTGCACATACTCGAATGCTCACTATTGATAAGTAATATTTTAAATTGATCAATTTTCTTTAATTGCAATTAATAATATTTAATAATACAATATCAACACAATGGATACGAGGAGAATATATCCATTGTTTTGATTTGTTCAGTGAATTTTATAATTTTATTTGATAATATAAATACATATTCTATTAAGTGGGCATAATTTTAATGTAGCCACGCCTTTATCATACGTAACGACATACGGGTGTATCGACATATTTTCGGATCTCCTGGGATGTCGATACAAGCGGCTTTTACTGTATATATAGCAATATTTATAAATATATGTAAGCTAATATGTCTTTATTTAAACATACATGGATTACATATGCTGGTAAGAGGCTGAACTTTAAATAAATGATCGGCTCTCGTTAAAACCATGGATGCCTTAACATGAGAGCGGCTTCGAATGGATATTAGAGCCATATATTGTTATAAGTGAAAACTTCATCTAAGTTCCTGGAGTGGATGAAAGGATTCCACCAAATAACAATAACTGGTAATACACACACACATATATATATATACTAACTGGGTTAGGCTAACATGCTTGAGAGCATCTCAATGATAGGCTATGGAAAAATGAAGTGCATGGCAATGCAGTGCATTTTCGATTTTCTATATTATCTACATATTATACTGACTAATATAAATGTACGCAAATCATAAGAAATATAATCTAACATACCTACACGCTTATATATATAATTATAATTATTAATTATTATTTTATTAGAATATATTTTTGTTTTCCTATTTCTTTTATGTATGTATATTATTTATGTATACACATGTATACAATGTATTACACACACACACACACACACACACACACACACACACACATATGTGTGTGTTACTCCTCCTAAACGATTACAAATAATATTGATATTTTTTTATTATTATAACCCGTATATATATATATATATCTTAATATTTCTAATACCGCGAGTAAATTATCTTACACAAGAGCCCGACCCTTAGTACCCCCGGGTTCTCGTTGTCGCATCGGTACGCAACCCGGACCGATGCTATAACGACCTAGATGTTGTAGGTGACGTCGTCAGAGTGTTTATTTATTTACGTAGAGTGGAATACACGCGAGACACACGCTAGGTGGAGATAGTGGTGGTGGTGGTGGTGGTGGTGTTGTTATTGTTATTGTTGACCGGCGGGCAGTGGCCGATAGCGACCTATGCCATTGACCTAGATATCGACTTACGTGATTGACATCTTAGCCAGCGCCATTAATCATAAGGTAAACAAACCTCCATTAATCATAAAGTAAACATACTCCCGGTGAGCGGTACCCAGCAGGGATACTTTCCTAGTATCGCGAGCGCGACGTAGAGCGCTGATTGGCTTAGAGCGGATTCGAACCATCACGATAGAGGACATACACATATATGTATAAACATACGTTTGCGTGGGACATCGGTAAACAAAGTGATTATTTAGAATTCGTTGTTTGATTTATAGCGTAAATAAAAACACGTTACCGTTGTTGTTATTGTTGTTGTTGACGAGTATTTACAAATTAAATTAAATAATTAATTGATAATTGACCGGATTGATTATGCAATCGCATTTCGCCGACCTCTAATAGTAGTTACGTAATCGAGCCGGACGTGACAGATATTTACACTAGCGAACATGATTCTGATACTGATGTGGAAGAACTGGATCATCATGCGGCACAAGAAGATGCTGTGCGTGAGTCTGGTGATGTTTCCGGTGTTGCTGTCGCTAGGGGTTCAAGTCATCAGATATACGGTCCACCCCCATATACCGGCTATATATATATATATATATATATATATATATAACTCAATAACTCAGAAGGTGTAGCAAATTACTGGGTATACCCAATAGAAAAAAATATTTATAGAAAAAAAGCAAAGTCTTATCTAGTTCTACCCGGATTAATTATTGAGAATGGAATATAATAATATAAATATATGATAACAATAATAGGAAATTTGATAACCTTATTCAAAACTAAAAAACAATTAAATATATATATATATATATATATATATATATATATATATATATATATTAATATATATATATATATTAGCGAGGACATTCATGACATTATCTCGTCGGCATTATTAGTGGATACAATGCCTCGTAATCTAGCCGTAGTCACGTGATCGACGTGTACTGTGACGCAATACTTGTTACGTAATAAAGGTAGCGTTACGCAATAATCGTCATCCGCTCGCACGCGTATCTATTACATCATATGTATTACATCACGCTACGATGATAAGTTAAACTATTTAAATCGTCATTACGATTAGATGTATACATTAATACTAATTATTATAATTATAATATGTTATGATGTCACATTAATATCACGTGATAGGAAAATAAGTATCCACAATAATAATATACCATATAATATGTTTTAGTTTATTTTAGTTTATTTTGTAAATACGTAAATCTAAATAAATATATATATATATATATATATATATATATATATATATATATATATATATATACAGTCAAAGCTCGATAACTTAACATTGACGGGACGGAGTTTTCATGCTGAGTTAGCGAGTATGTTGAGTTATCGGATGTATACATTTATTTTTATTTATAATGGTATATTTGTTACGCTACTAATAGTATATTACTCCTAATGATGGTTTATGATTATTATTATATGGCATCTTTATTCTTAAACCATCCAGCTATGGTAGATACAGAAACATCTAATCGTTTGGCAACTGACTTTCTTGATTCGCCTTTATCAATATTAATGATAGATTCTAACTTATCATTTATGGAGATATACGTAGATTTTCTCTTGACTGACAAGAATGTATATTAATAAACTTATTGTTAAAAATAATCATTCCCCATTGGATAATTCAAAATAGGCCTATTCCTTGATTATGCCTTGCAAGGATGCACTCATGAGTCATTGTCTATTGTGAGGGATAGTTAATAAGTCTATATATACTATATATTATATAGACTTAGTCTATAGACTTAATTAATGTTTTGTTCACATAAATGCATTCAAAATAGTACTCGTATGATAATATAATAATTGTAATTGTATTTTTATATATTAAATCCATATATTATTAAATAAAACCATGTTGAATAATGTATGTTGAATTATATTTGTTGAACAATGTAGTTTTAAGCAATGTAAAAGATACGAATCCAACAACATATGTTTGTGATATTTTGATTTTTCATAAATGTTGAGTTATCGGATGTATATTTACATGTAATGTATAGGCTAGGATTATAAAAACGATGTTGAGTTATATGTATGTTGAGTTATATTTGTTGAGTAATAGGGTTTTTGTTAACATGTAAAAGATACGAATCCAACCAAATATTTTGTGGATGTTGAGTTATCGGCAATGTTGAGTTATCGGCCTGTTGAGTTACCGAGCTTCTACTGTATATATATATATATATATATATATATATATATATATTAAAAAGTAAAACATTAGTTTTATTGATATTTATAGATAATTTATTTAAATGGCTTAATTTAAATAAATTATCTATAAATATCAATAAAACTAATGTCTTACTTTTTAATATCAGAAATAAAAATAAAAATATAAACTTAAATTTATATATTAATAATATTAAATTAAAACAAGTAACTGATATAAAATGTTTAGGTGTATATATTGACGAAAAGCTTAATTTGAAAAACAAATAAATTATGTAGCAACAAAACTTTGTTGAGCAATCGCTATTTTAAATAAAGTAAAACATAAATTCGATATAAAAACATTAATTTTACTATATAATTCTTTTTTTTATTCACACCTAAATTATTGTGTTCATATATGGGGAAATACTTTTGTGTCTAGTTTATTAAAAATAACTATTATACAAAAACGAGCGTTAAAATGCATATTAGGTACACAGTATAATAGTTCTAATTATAATATATTGCATTCAACATTCAACATTTTAAAATTTAGTGATATTGTGAAATATAATACAGCTAAATTTATGAACAGGGCAAATAATAAAATGTTGCCTATAATTTTACAGAAATTATATAAAATAAAAACTTATAATAAAAATCTATTTTATAGAATAGAAGTCAGAACAGATAGAAAAGCTTTTTGTTTGACTAATGTTGGACCAAAATTATGGAATAACCTAAACATAAACTGAAATATAATAATAATCCAAATAAATTTAATAAAAACTATAAACAATATTTAATAAGTTTATATAAAGACTAATGATATACTTTTATTAACAATTTTATTTTTATTGACTAATGTTAAATTTTACAAATTAAAAAATTATTATATTATATTTTGTATATAAACTTACTTTTATTCTACTTTATTATCATTTCATCTAATTGACTAATGATATATATTTTATATAATTACACATACATTTTTACATTACATATTATGAACTTTTGCTTTTAATTTTACTTTTATACAACTATAACTAAAGATATCATTTTATTTATAACATTTTAATATTTCTTTTTAATTAAATTTTTTATAATTAAATAATATTCGCTTTTTTAGGTGGCATGCATTATAATATTTCTACTGAAAAATATATAATCTATTTTTTTTTGATTTAAAAAAATGTTTATTTTATTATTTTTTATAATGGTAATATTTTTCTTGATTTATTCTATATATTATATATTTTCTATATATCTATGATTTATTTTTATTCCATGTATATTATATATTAATTTATATAATATTATATATATATGTAGGATATATTACAGTTATGCATTATGTTACTTACTATTTATTATTATAAGTTATCTAGTATTTTACAATTTATATTTATGTTTTATACATGATTAGAGAGATTACGAGAAATATTAATTAATATTATTTTAAAGTTATTGTAGTTTAATATTAATTATTTTCTTTTTTTTAATTTCTAATTTAATTTATATAATTTTTATATTTATCATTATAATGTATAATTTTTATTTTTTTGTTTTATCATATATTAGTATATATTAGTATGAATGGGTGTGTTTGGGTACATGATTGGATATGCTTGAGTCATTGGGTGTATTAGGGATGTATAGTATGCATCGGGGAATAAGGATATCAGCGTTTACACCTCTGGCAATGGTGAAATCCCTAATTATATAGGATTTGGAGCACCCTTAACGGAAACGTTGATGTTCTACGCATCCTGGGTATACTCGGTGGCAATGGTATTATCCTTTGTTGTACTTAATAGCAGCCTTATATCAAGTATTATTTTAAATTTTTTTTAATTTGTGTTTATTTATAAAAAAAATTATGTTTATTTCATTTATATTTAATTTAATAGTATTATAGATTGATTGTTTGTAATATTTTATATTATACACTTTATGTAATACATTTTTAATAAAATATTATATTTTTATATATATATATATTTTATTTATATATTATCGTTTACTAATATACTTCTCGTAATTTCGTAAATAGGTGAATGACCAGACAAGCTTTTGGTTTTTCATTTATCTAGGCTTTTAAGCCAACTCTGAGTATTATATATATATATATATATATATATATATATATATATATATATATATCATTGTAGTCTTTAGTATTATTTATTCAGTTTATACATGAGTTCAAATTTAATATAATATAATATTAAAATTAATTATTGTTTTCTGTGTTAAATGATATATTTTACTACGGCTTATCAGTGCTTTGATTAATATAGTTACATAATATATATATACGTATACGTAGAACAAAATATATTAAAAATAATAATTTACTTAGAAATAAACAAATTATTAAATCTATTTTATATAAAAATAAATTTATTAAAATCAAAAGAAAATATATAATTTCAATTGGGAAACTATACATTTTTCGTGAGCATTTTAGAAAAGTAGAATAAGTCAAATAAATATAAAAAATTTTATATTTTGTATATATATATATATATATATATATATATATATATATATTAATATATTCATATACATCACATTTACATCAATAATATGGCTATCTACGTTTATAAATAGTATGATATTTTATATTATAATATTTGTTTATAAAAATTCATTTAAATGCGATAATTAAAACCGATAATTATCGGTGATTTTCCAAATTTCGTAGTTTTTCCATGTCCTAGAGGACATATCGTCGACAGCTAGGTGGCGATACCTTATTTATTCAAAACTTTCATTCTAAAATTGAATTTTAAATTAGTTAACATATAAAAATACTTTATTAGATATTAATATTATTAAATAATTTAATTATTTTTATCTCCATAGGAAAGAAATTTGTAATAAATTATAAAACCATTTAATATATACAATCCAATTAATAATATTATATATTAATACCTTTTGAATATGCAAATATATGTATTATTGAGTTATTACAATTAAATATCTTATTATTTTGTATTTCTAAATAATTTTATTATGCATATTTTTTATGGAGGATTTATTATCAATAGATAAAGATATATAACAACTCAAGAAATAAGTATAGCTAACGAAGTGTGGATAGTGTCCCTATCTAGACATTGTTACATATACACTTAACATTGTTAATAACAATAACATGTCACATCTGCAGATGACGAACCGGCGATAACTTTAATGTATTAACTCTATAGCATTATAATCCTAGTATACTATGGTAGATATTATCTAGTATACTCTATATATATACATATATATATATATATATATATATATATATATATATATATATATATATTTACGTTATTTGATATATATATAGTAAGTGTATCGAAAATTTCCAAATTCGAGCATGTCATGTTTAAAAATGTATATCAAAAGTAGATGTATAATATATATATATATATATATATATATATTTAATTTTAAATATATTCTGAAATGATATTTAATTATGTATGTATATGTAATTGCCTCTACATTATAATAACATTTCTCGTGAATAAATATATAGCTTATTTTATATATCACAACACAATTTTAATTCATCGAGTGTTTTAGATGATTTTAATTTTCAAAATATAAATTGGAAATAATAAACATATTCTAGCTACAAAAATAACTATTAATTATTGATTGATTGATTGATAATTTATTTAAGCAAATACATAGCCGAAAATATAATCGAAAGTATAATGTATAAATATTTGCTAACGATAACATACGTTATAGAAATAAACAAAGAATAATACGAAATTAAAAAATTAAAAAATTAAAGAAATTAAAACGTTTTACAGTTACCGTAAAAATAAACGAAAAACAATCGAAAGTAGAAATAAATCATATAGTAAAAATAAACGAAAAATGATCAAAATAGAAATAAAAGATAGCGTAAAAATAATCGAAAATAGAAATAAAATACATTATTTTGTAAGTGGCATCGAAATATTCAATTTCTACTTTAACTTCATAGAATTCTTCTTATCTTGTTACCCTGTTTTAGTAATAAATGATTAGTTATATAGTTTAATATTTAAATGTTAAATTTAAAATATATTATAAACAGAACATGTTAAAAATCAAATAAACCAATCTAGAATAAAACATATACTAGAATGAAACAAACAAATAATGTAATACTTACCAAAATCTGTAATAATAGTAGGTAGTACTTTATTAATTTTATATTTTAATTGTAAGTACATATAATACATTTGAAACATATATATATATATATATATATAAACAAAACAAGTTACAAATAAAATAAACCAATATAACTATACAAAAACAGTTAATAACAAAACATACCAATAATATTACGAAACAAACAATATAATACTTATCACTATAATCTGAAATAATAGAAAATTATTAATATTGTAGTTTAGTAATATAATACATTTGAAACATATTTACAATATATATATAAAACAAACATATAATACCGAACAAACAAAAATAAAATAATACTTCCCACTTTATCTGTAATAATAATGAATTATTAATTTTATATTATAGTATATTTGAAATATAGATATAAAAAACCCAAATTTTCTATAACAAAAACACATTAAAAAAAACCAGAAGAGATAATGCAATAATTAAGATACAAAATGAAACATAAATCAATATAAAATTATAAATTTCTGTTAAAAAAAAGTTGTTTGTTAAAACAGATTTTGTTTATTTTATTTTTAAAAGATGAAACAGATACAGATTTTATTATATCATTATTTAATGAATTCCATATATTAACTGATCTATTATTAATTATATTTTTAATTGTATTATCAGAATTATGTATTACATTTAATTTTTTACAATTACCTCTAGTTCTACAATTATTCGAAATGTTAAGAATATCAGATATATTTATATCTGTATAATTATTTGAAATTTTAAAAATTGTAGTTAGATCTATTTTTAATCTTCTAAGTTCAAGTGATTCTAATTTAAAATATACCAATCTCTCTATATATGTTTTATAATTAATATTTGATGAATTTGTATATCCTACGCATCTTGTAATTAATCGTCTAGTAAATAATCTTTGCACCCTTTCAATTTGGTCTATGAGACTACGAAATTTACTAACCTTTGAAAAAGGTGACCAAATTATGGATGCATATTCTAAAATTGGTCTGCAATAAATTTTATATGCATTTAATAATGCTCTAGGGGATTTTGTAGTAATGCATCTAAAAATTGAATTCAGAGAAAAATAAGCTTTTTTACAAATATAATCAATATGTTTATTAAATAAAAGGTTATTTTCAAATATTATTCCTAAATCTTTAAAAAAAGTAACGTTTTCTAATTGAATATTATTTATAAAATATTTTGATGGAGTTACCTTCCCTAAAGTCATAACTGCACATTTTGATAATGAAATATTTAATTGCCATTTATTTGCCCATTGTGAAAATAAATTTAAATTATTTTGTAAAAGAAATCTTTCACTCTCAGATGCGTAAGAAAAAAATAATTTTGTATCATCGGCAAATAAATCAATATGAATTTTTGAAGAGAATATACTAGGAAGATCATTAATATATAATAAAAATAAAATTGGACCTAAAACCGATCCTTGTGGTACTCCAGATTTTACAATAGAACTATTTGAAAAAGAATTTTCAACCCGTGTAATTTGAGATCTATTCGATAAAAAATTATAAAACCATTTTATTATTTTATTAGATATACCGTATGATTTTAATTTAAATAATAGTTTTTCATGAGAAACAACATCAAAAGCTTTTGCAAAATCAATATATATTATATCTACACATTTTTTATTATTCAATTCATTATACCAACATTTTAAACATTTTGTTAATTGTAATTCTGTGGATTTTCCACTTATAAAACCATATTGATATTTTGTTAATAAATTATTAGATTTTAAATAAAAAATTAATTGTTTAGAAATAATACGTTATAATACTCTACACATTACACATGTTATTGAAATAGGCCTATAATTATTTGAATTTGATGGTTCACCCTTTTTAAAAATTGGTGTGATTATAGATTTTTTCCAAATTTTCGGTATATTACCCGATAATAAAGATGAATTAAAAATAATATATAAAGGCCTACATAATTCATTAGATAATAATTTTAACATAGAAGATGGTATCCCATCAGTTCCGAAAGTATGTGTAATTTTTAATCTATTTAAAAATATTTTAATTATTTCAAGATTTAAATCAATATTATCAAATTTTTGTTTAGTTAAATTATAAAATTCGGGTAAATTTCCATTATCATTTTGTTGAATTGAACTAAAATATGAATTTAACGTATTTGCTTTGTCGAGATCTGAAAATAAAATATTATTATTTGATATATCAATTAGAGGAGATACTCCAGATTTTAAATTTTGTCTTTTTTTCATAAATTTATAAAACTTTAATTTATTTTTTGAATTAATTGCATTAATCTCTCTCTTAAAATTTAAAGATTCTAATTCTTTGGATAATTTTTTTTTTGCTTCTATCCAATTATATTTATATTGTAAATTAGTTTTAGATTTTCTAAATAATTTTTTTACTTGCTTCTTCAATTTCAATATATTCTTCGGAAGTACCTGTTTTATTGTATTATTTATATTAGGAATATGTGATATAAATAATTTATTTAGAACATTATTAAAATATTCTACTTTTTGATCGATATTATAATCATTTGAATTCAGATATTCCCAATTAAATCTAGAAAGATGATATTTAATCAATTTTATATTAGAATTATTGAAATCAAAATTGTTTGATTTTAAAATCTGTTTACATGGGTATTTTTCAATATTTACATTAAATGAAACAGAATAGTGGTCACTTATATTTTTGTATAATCCGAAATAGTCTCCAATATTTATATTAGATAGTAATTGTTTTTCATTAGTAAAAAGTAAATCAATTATATTATTATTACGAGTTGGCTTATTTATTAATTGTGAAAATGAATTTTTAATAATCGAATCGTAAAGTAATGCATAACTTTTTGGGTAACTAGGAAATGTATATTCTTTCCAATTAAAATTTGGTAAATTAAAATCTCCTATAATTATAGATGAATTATAATTTTGTTGGGTTATATCAAATAATTTACATATCTGTTCATGAGAAACTTCATTACAATTTGGAGGTCTATAGACACATATAATATTAGATGGAATTTTTGAATTAATTTTTAAATGTATATATTGAACATCTATGTGTGAAATAAAATTTCTTACAGGACATAAACTAGATTTACAAAATATCGCAACACCTCCTCTATGAATTAATTTATCGTATCTAAATAGTGTATAATTTTTTCCACCGATTAAATATAGAGAATCTCTATCATCTACCGTTAAGAATGTTTCAACTAAACATATAATGTCATATTTATTAGATGAAAGTAAAAATTCCAAAAAATTCATTTTATTTCTAATACTACGAGCATTAGCGTAATATATATTTAAATTGTTATTTTTAATATTTTCATCTTTATTGCCGGTTAGTCATCTAGAACCTGTATTTTTATTTTTATTTGTATTAATAATGGAATTTTTATAAGTAATATATGACAATTTACATACACTAAAATTATCTTCACCAATTGACATATTCCAGTCAATTTTATTATTTATAATATATCTTAGTTCATAGGAACTACTTCTAGAATTATAAATACATTTGATAATTTTTTTACTTTTAATTAATTTATTTTTAACTACATGGTATAATATCTGATGTCGTTCTAGTGATATTTCATCTAGAGATGTTCTAATGAATGAATTTTGTAGATCTCGTAATTTACATAATCGGTTAATATTTGATAAAATAATTTTTTTTGAGACCACATTATCTAAAATTAATTTTAATTTATTAAATGATAATTGAACTATTGATAATACACACGATTTATTAATATCTACTGTTTTACAAATAATATTTACTAAGTATTTAAAGAAATTAGTTTTATCATTATTAGGAATATTTATATTGTGAATAATTATTTCATTATTGCTATCTATATTATTTTTAATAATATTTACTGATTTTACCAAATTGTCAGTAAAGGTATCAGAATTGGTTACAGTAGAGGTTACATTAGCGGTTACATTAGCGATTGATTTTTTAACAACAATCATATCACTTATTTCAGTGATTTTTGATAGTAACATATTTAATTTTGTTTCTGTACTATTTATTAAATTATTAATATTACTATTATCAATAATAGTAGACGATGGTAATGAGTGATTTAAACTAGGTTGATTTATTGGTGTATTATCATTATTATTATTTATACATGTATTACATTTAAATGTAAAATTTGGTGATCTAAATAACTGAATAGCATATTTTGGTGGTGATTTATTAGACCAATTTGTTTTCATAATTTTTGCTTTATATAAGCATTTATAATGGTATTTATTACCACATGAACATGATATATAATTTTCGTTATTAATTTCTAAATTACATGTAATACAATCCATTTTTAATGTAATAAATATATTACAATTATATAGTTTTAGAAATTATATATATTTTTAACAAACTGTTTCCCTATGATTTTAAATTGAACAATTGCCGAATTCGATTTTTCTTGTTTACTAAATAAATTAGCGTTGCGATGTTTCAATTTTCTTATTTTCGAAATCGATTTTAAAACATTATCCTATAATGTAATGACTACCTAAATATCGAATGTAATTCCGTATAATATAGAGAACAAGTTATCCGAATGTATGTCGAAATTAATTAGTTTTAAAGAAATTTATTTTTTTTTTAATTTGTAGAAATAACGTGTTAAATTTATGCGACTTTTAATTTGGTTTCTATGCGTTGCAACTCGCCTCTTATTATGTTACATTTATTTTTATAATTAATAAATAAGCTAACTCGTAATAATAATATAATTGATTTATTTTTTTTGTGTTGAAATATAATTAATATATAACTAATTATTTATGCATTGTATATTATTATATAAAGAAATATTTGCCATATATAATATTTCATTTAAAGTAAATATCAACAAATATCCATATAAAAATATTTTTAAAGAAATATATATATACTAATTTTGTTATTAGTAATTATCTTAATAGATTTATTCTGGCATGTCAAATTCTAATAATAGGATAATAAATATAATAGTTTAATAATTCTATAAATACACTATTTATGATATATTTCTAATATAAATATTTCAAAGAAATTAGTAATGAGTATAGATATCCTATTTCCGAAAAATATATTGAAAACAAAGACAAAAGTTTAACATTGATTCACATAATCTAAAATTAGCTTGTAACATAAAAAGGTAGAAGCAAAATAGTGTTAGAAAAGGATAATAATTCTCTAAATTAAAAAATATAAATTTATAAAAAAGATAAACAATTTAAAGTCTGGTATTTATTTTGTAACGTATACAATATAAATCAATTTAATTATAATAATAATAACAATAATAATATATTAATATAGTAGCAGTAATAATAATACTATTATTAATAGTATTAATGATTATAATAATATAATAAATTATAATGATAATAATAATACATAAAATACCAATCAATCAATCAATCAATAATACTATTATTTATAATAATATTAATATTGATGTTAACAATATGAATAATTATAATAATAATAATATTAATAATCTAAATCTAGGGAAAAGTTACAATGCATGGCAAGCCTTCATCTACTAGCTACTTCAGCATAGATACCGGTTAGATAATTATCAATGGCATAGGATAACCTAGTATTATAACTTTATATTCTAATTATTTATCTTATATATTATACATAGTATACTATGTGTATACACATCTATACCTATGGATGTTTGAAGCATACGAAATAATTAAATAAAATTCTATGCATATTACAAAAGAATACTAGTTGATATGGATTAACGAATAATGTATGTAACAATGTATAGGGTAGAAAAGGGTACTTCCGTTTAATAGTACTGAAATAACGTATATAAATATGAATATAAATGCGAGTATTACATTTTCAGAAAGTTTGTACGAACCGAATATTTACTTTCAGAATTATTGAAATCGGAAAAATTACTTATAATAAATTTAAAAATTTAAATCTTTTAATTTAGAATTTGAAATACACGAGTATTTCTGATTAAGAAATGTATTACTCACATATACACATTTTTTCAATCTTTTATTTTTATTTATCAAGATATTATAAATTAACTAGAAAGATAATTTATAAGTTAACGTGCACGTTTTACATATTTACATATTTACATGTAAATATCTCCGACGTCGAGAATTTCAAATAGTGTAACACTTGCAATGAGAGGACATCAGTCTGGAAATAGAACATTAACTTTAAATAGAACACATTACGTTGTGCATTTTCTATGTGTTCTACAAAATATAAGTATTTCGTAGAAAACTTATCTAAAGTTTAACATATGTGTAGTGTACGAATAGAATAACGTGTACAACAATAAGCTATGATCATTTAACTGGTAAATATAGTATATACTATATACTATATAGTATACTATAGTATACTATACAAGACAAGTTATAGATTATTTTGAAGCATTAGAAATTAAAAACATAAATAACAATTAAATTATTAAAAATTATTTTTAAATATACATTAGGTATACCTAGCTTGGAAATATAAATTTAATAAAAAATAATTCCTAGAATATTTGTACCGATGTTTTAGATTAAAATTTAGGAAAAAATATTAAGAAAGTCGGGGTATATTACTCAAAATTTAACAATTATATTAACGAGTCCACTAACTTCTAATATATTGTAATAATGCGGCGAAATCGTCGATACTAGTCGATATAACCGATTATACTCGAGTACATCCGAGTATACTCGAGTACAACCGAGTATACTCGAGTACAACCGAATGTCGACCGAGGTCACGCTACCTTCGCGCAGGACTTCAACGTGTGTTCGACAACAGCAGAGAGGAGTTCAAGGACATCCGCGGCAATGATAGACGCGACTCGATGAGCCAGTACGATAAGAATGATAACTACAACTTCGCTAATATCACGTCAGTTATACACATAGTGTATGTATGTCCTAGTCTATCATCGTATAACCGTATAGTAGTCATTTAATTATCATATATTATATAATTGTGTATAGATAAATGATCGGCTCTCGTTAAAACCATGGATGCCTCCAAATAAAAAAGCGAAAGGACTTATAATAACAATAACAATATTATATAACAGTTTCTTATATTTGAATATAATGTGAATATATATACCAAATATTTCGCGAAGCAACCTTGGAAAAGTATTTTCATATTCTGTATTACTCAAATAATTAAAATACACTTTGTGTTTGTGTCCGGGTGCGTGTGTGTGTGGGAGTGATGATGAGTGTAAGTTTCCGTGTGCGCATTCCGTAGATGCGTATACACACGTATATATAATATCACTTAATCGTGCTTTATTCGTAGTGTGTACATCTACTACAAGCGGCCGAGATGCAAACACGTCAACAAACAAAAGTGGCTAGACCTATTCCACAAAATAATAAATTCTAACATTTCAGGTTAGTTATGGTATATTATTTATTTAGTTATAACTATACCGGATTTGGTAGACGTTACTTGAATAATATTAACCATTTGGTAGACATGTCATGCATGATTATAATATATACAATTTCGTGTCCACCAAATAGTTATGGCAATAATTTATAATTTATTGGTATAAATTTATAATAATATTATATAATTAATATATATGAAATATATTTGTATATTATTTATTAATAATTTAAAATCTATAGAATAAGTTAGTTTAAACAACGACTTAATTAATACTCTATATATATATTGGATCCATACATCCATATATGTATACATACTATTTGGTAGATACGCCATTTTAAATGAAATAATTATAATTATTGGATATATGTTTATATTTTGTTTATTTATTTTATTTAGTCAACTGTGCATTTATACAGTGTTCAATCTAGATTATAAAGTTACAATATTATCTAAGCCTAGTATTCCAAAACCTCCTAAAACCTCGAGCAGCGTACACACCGCTAGTATCAAGTGCAGTAACAAGTCGCCGTGCTTGATTCTAGCGGTGTGTACACAGCTTAACACCTCGAAGTTGTAGGAGATCTTGATAACATACTTTATTGCAATAAACAGTGAAGAATAATACGCAGTTAACAAAATAAAGAATGTACAAGTTTTTAAATTAAACGATGTAAAATGAAATAGTAGTAAGTAATAGTATTATAATAATCATTACAAACATGTACTTTACAATGTAAACGTAAATCTACAAATGAAAATTGTAATAAATGAAAGCATAGATCGAAATATTTAGAAAATTAAACTGATGTAAACGCAACTAAATTGATAAAGTGAACACATTTCAACCTCGTAACATGTAATAGTAATGCATTATTAATAGTTTGGTTACCCAAGTGAAAACTTTTAAATATACGTTACCAATAAAATATGTTACAATTAAATATCGCAGATACTTTAATAATTATAATAATTGTAAATTATTAATTTAAAACTTTATTATTATAGTTAATTTGAAAAATAGATAATTTAATAAAAATAAATAAAATAATATAATGAAACTTGAATAAATATCAAATTTGATTTATTTTATTTTTAAAATATGAAAAAGTGTTAACAGATTTTATTACTCTTTCATTATACCTACAATATAATTAATTTCCTATTAACTTATCTATCATCATATATATGTTTAATTGCATAATCATAATAATTTGTTATACATAATGTATTATAATTACATTAGTTCTATAATTATTGTAATCCTTAATTATATCAGATATTATGATATGTTTATCATATTATTTTAAATTAAAATTATGTTGTTTATATATATTTTTGTTCTTCGTAGTTAGAGAAATTCTAATTTAAACATTCCATCATCTTTATAATATTTATGATTAATATTTGAATACTGTGTTTTTCATATCTAATATTATAGTAAATAATCTAGACACTCACAATTTGGATTATTAATCTATATACTTCCCTAACTGTGAGGAATGCAACGATAAGTCGTGCATTGAAGTATTTTATAAAATCTGTCTGCAATAAATGCTATATTATTATTATTATTATTATTATTATTATTATTATTATTATTATTATTATTATTATTATTATTATTATTATTATTATTATTATTATTATTATTATTATTATTATTATTATTATTATTATTATTATTATTATTATTATTATTATTATTATTATTATTATTATTATTATTATTATTATTATTATTATTATTATTATTATTATTATTATTATTATTATTATTATTATTATTATTATTATTGATTGATTGATAATTTATTTAAGCAAATACATAGCCGAAAATATAATCGAAAGTATAAAGTATAAATATTTGCTAACGATAACATACGTTATAGAAATAAACAAAGAATAATACGAAATTAAAAAATTAAGGAAATTAAAACGTTTTACAGTTACCGTAAAAATAAACGAAAAACAATCGAAAGTAGAAATAAATCATATAGTAAAAATAAACGAAAAATGATCAAAATAGAAATAAAAGATAGCGTAAAAATAATCGAAAATAGAAATAAAATACATTATTTTGTAAGTGGCATCGAAATATTCAATTTCTACTTTAACTTTATAGAATTCTTCTTATTTGTGTACCCTGTTTTAGTAATAAATTATTAGTTATATAGTTTAATATTTAAATGTTAAATTTTAAATGTTAAATTTTAAATGTTAAATTTTAAATATATTATAAACAGAACATATTAAAAATCAAATAAACCAATACTAGAATGAAACAAACAAATAATGTAATACTTACCAAAATCTGTAATAATAGTAGGTACTTTATTAATTTATATTTATATTTTAATTGTATAATAAATTTGAAACATATATATATATATATAAAAACAGAACAAGTTATAAATAAAATAAACCAATATACCTATACAAAAACAGTTAATAACAAAACATACCAATAATATTACGAAACAAAATAATATAATACTTATCACTATAATCTGAAATAATAGAAAATTATTAATATTGTATTTTAGTAATATAATACATTTGAAACATATTTACAAAATATATATAAAACAAACATATAATACCGAACAAACAAAAGTAAAATAATACTTCACACTTTATCTGTAATAATAATGAATTATTAATTTTATATTATAGTATATTTGAAATATAGATATAAAAAATCCGAATTTTCTATAACAAAAATAAATTTATAACAAAATATAATACAGAACAAACAAAAATAAAATAATACTTCCCACTTTATCTGTAATAATAATGAATTATTAATTTTATATTATAATATATTTGAAATATATATATAAAAACCTAAATTTTCTATAACAAAAACACATTAAAAAAACCAGAAGAGATAATGCAATAATCTAGATACAAAATGAAACATAAATCAATATAAAATTATAAATTTCTGTTAAAAAAAAGTATTTTGTCGAAACAGATTTTGTTTATTTTATTTTTAAAAGATGAAACAGATACAGATTTTATTATATCATTATTTAATGAATTCCATATATTAACTGATCTATTATTAATTATATTTATTATATTAATTATATTTATTTAATTATATTTATAATTATTATTATTATTATATATACATATAAATATATATACCACATTTGTAAACTCCTATAGTAAATATTTCATTAGTATATATATATATATATATATTGATATATATATATATATATATATATTTATTTATATACTAATGTAATATTTAGTATATTATATGGTTCCCCACCGATTTAGAGAAGCTCGAATTCAAATCGTTCAGAACCGTAAAAAAGATGTACAAAGCGCTGCCTAAGAATTGCATAACCATAAAATCAGAAAAATGTAACGTTTACGCCCTATTGATATTCAAGGTTAAACTGCCGGACCTTAAAATCATGTTCTAAACGAGGGTCAACCTATGCTAAACTAGATACAAACTCGAAATAAACGCCAACTAAAATCATGAATAACTCATTCATTACACTGGGCTTCATTTTACATAACTTTTTTTCTTAATTGAAATATTTTAACTAATTTTAGATTAGTTTTTTATGCTAATTACGAATATGTAATGAGTTTTTCAAAGTTGGATTAACATTTTTTTTTATTTACCTTTTAAAACTATCAATACCTTCAATATTAATATGAAAAAAAATAGTTAAAATAATTAATTAACAATTTTTATTTTTAAATAGTTATATAATGTTATTACAATAATTTATTACAATTTATATTCCAATGCAGGTACTAAACCAAGTCTTTTTGATCCACAATTTTATAATTATATAACCAATATTTTTGTTCATTAAAATTGATACTATAGTATCAATAAATGAAAAAATATTTTTCGCATGCTATTTCAAAATTTAGAATGGTAAAATATACATAAAGCTTAACCATAAAAATTGTGAATATGAATAAAAAGTATGTGTATATATAAATAATGTTATAAAAAAAATGTTATCATACAATTTTCAAATTTAAAATTTAATAAATTATAATTTCTTTATATAATACTTTATTTACTTATACGAATTATATTTACAATATTATAATATATATATACGTTTTATAATATTTCAATTTAGTAATTGAAATGAATCAAATATTAATAATGTATTGATTAAATAAAGTGTTTTTTAATTGATTTCTCTTGTGAATTGCACTAAGTTCATCCCGTATCAAAAACCAACTGTAAACCGCTAACATGTTCACAGTAATTCTATAGAATTACTTTTTCCAAATTATACTTTGGTATCGTACTTCTATCGATGAAAACTTTCTCCTTGTTCATGATAAAATCTCTACGGTTCTTTGGGAAGTAATCAAGATGTGAATTAATAAAATGCATTTTTAACGACATCTGGATTCCATTAATAATTCCTGTATTGTCGCATCACTTATGTGTGGGAATTTATTTCTTATGAATTTGAATGCATCTTCTTCTTTATCTAATGCTTTAATTAATTTCATCATTGCACCAAGTTTAATATATAGAGTTTACAGAACAAGTTGTTCTTGAATCATATTGTGCTGAACAAGTACCATCTTTTTACGAACTGACCAATAACGTTGAATATAATGACGGTCGTCTGCTCGAATATCCCAGAGGAAAATAAAACTATAAATAATATATACAAATTAATATATATATATTACTAAAATAAGTATTTTCATATTAATATTTTTACTTATTTCAATAAAAATACATCTCTTCTAAGATTTTCAAAAAATTAAAAATGTAAAATAAAAAGTAGAGCCAATTTTAAAAAACGGATTACATATTTAAAATCAGAGTTACGAATTTTTCTAGAATCCGTTAAAATATTTCAATTAAGAAACATGATGCATGCCAGTGTTAAATCAATATTACATATAGGCTAAATACGCGATTAATTAGAGATACACTAATTATATACACACACACATATATATATTGTTATTGTTATTGTTATTTTTATTTGGTGGAGTCCTTTCATCCCATCCAGGAACTTAGATGAAGTTTTCACTTATAACCATATATGGCTCTAATGTCCCTTCTAAGCCGCTCTCATATTAAGGCATATATGGTTTTTAACGAGAGCCGATCATTTATTTATACACACTTATATAAGATAACTTCTAAATAATATGTTAAGACCCATTTTATAAAATTAATTAATGGTCCGGACGAGGCTCGAACCCGTGTCCTACTGCTTGTGTGTCTGACGCCTTAGCCATTGAGCCACATAGGCAGTTCATATATATATATATATATATATATATATATATATATATACAGCTTTATCGTTATAATGATATAGAATTACGTAATACAATAATACCTAACCTGCGCAGAAGAATTTCTGCAACCGGAAGAGCACACTAAAGTACACTCTGATTCCTATGTTCGGTAAGAAGAGTAAGCTGATGCACATGAACAACTTCTACATGAAATCTAAAGGATGGCCTAATCCCAAATACGATAAACACTTATTTATGATAGGTCAATATATATATATATATATATATATATATATGTATAATTATTTATTCACTGATTTATATAATTTAATTCTTTTTGAATTGAATTGAATTGAATGAATATTTATTATAAATGTTGTCAAGTTCGATTTGGTAATAATATATAAAAATATGTAGTGATCAATTCACAAAACGACACCAGAACGTAAACATACACATATAAAAATAATAATAGTATTATTTTTTATATATATATTTACTATTTAAAATCTGTTGTTAACATTACATTTAATTTGTATTTGCCTACCGTATAGTATTACCAAAGAGTATAACACTCCCTATCTACGTAACGTGATTAATATTCATATATCCCGCTGCTACCAACAGTATCGAAATCGATTTAGGTTTGCCGCGATTTGCATACTACAATGTTTTCATTGCTCTATTAAATTACATGAAATATAAATTAGTTTTTACTCGCCAAATAGATATGTATAGATTTAAAACCAACATATCCTATTGTTATATATTAGTAATGAACACTTAGTTTTCATAATAAAAATAATAATTTAAAGAATATTTTTTTTCATTTTAAAAGTGTATAGTTAGATACTAATTTACATTATAAACATCACATAATTCCGTAAATTGACACAATATAGGTGGCGCTGTTGGTTATTGTATACAAAATAGAATTACACGATTTCGCGTGCACGCGTGAGTGTTACATCTTTCCTTAGTACACATATGTGGTATTACCATATAGTATTACTTATTCCTACATCTATTATCAATATGAATTCTACTTTCTTTAGAAAGTTCACATATCTCATTACACATTTTTCTAGCAATTTTTCTAACACACAATCTCTACATACACGTATTAATTCTCATACAATCTGTGATAACAATATACCCTATAAGTATTATATTTCTTTTAATATATATGTTTGCCAATCATATAATAAATCTTATGGTTTAGGTCGTAACCATAAGTGTAAAGGGCTAAACAATCATATCAGATGACATCTCAGATGCATCCTATTTTAGATGATTTACTAAACAAATCTGACCCTTCTATTTCTTCCAATTTTAATTTTCCTGGAATTAATGAAATACTTAATTATAAAGTTCAGGTAAGAAAACATATTCCGGAAATGTGTAGAGCTCTGTTTGCTGCAGCGTTGACTACGTTATTCATAAATATTATCAAAATCCAATTGAAATGAACTTTCGTTTATTTAAGTTATTTCTAAGAGCTGTTTTACATCTCCCAACTCATTCATGAAAAATAAAAGAGTTCAAATCGCTCGTATCTTAAACGATCGTTTAAAACGTTGTATTTCTGGAGAATATTATCTTATCTGGTCTGAATTTAAGCGTGAAGCTTATAAATATTCTGAACTTAAAAAGTTTACTAATATAAAAAATAATATAAAACGTGCGATTAACTTTACACAGGAAGGAAATGTTGGTAAAGCATTTAAAGCCCTATTATCCAATGGTATAGCAGATGCTTCTCAGGATATTATATCAACTCTATAGAATAAACACCCTATTAAACTAAATACAATTGATATTCCTTCTTCGCAAACTAACTCGTCAATTCAGTTTACTACTAAGGAAGTGATGTTTATGTTATATTCCTTTCCTATAGCTAGTGGAGCGAGTTCTGGTAATCCCCTACCCATCTTCATACAGATATTCATAGTATAACCCATATGAAACAGGATACTCTGATTAAGTGTATTACTGATACAGTACATCTATTTGTAGCTGGAAAAGTTAATCATAACATTGACCAATATTTCTGCGGCGCTAATATTTTTCCGTTGAAAAAAATATAGTTGTATAAGACCCATTTCAGTTAGTGAAACTATAAGAATACTTATGTCTAAACATTTAAATGCATCTGTTAAAAAATAAGCAGTAGCTGTGTTCTCTCCTACTCAGTTAGGCGTATGTGTGAAGGGTGCATGCGAAATTATTGTGCATTCAGTAAGATCCTTAATATATATATATATATATATATATATATATATATATATTATAGTTCTACTTATAAATGTCTAAAAATAGACTTTAATATGCTTTTAATCTTATATCTCGCGAATCGATCATTAGCTAAGTTGCTAAATATATTCCAGACCTCTTAAATTTACCATTATTTACTCTGCTACCAGTATCAAAATTATTCTTAGGCAACGAGTTTATTCTAAGCTCAAGATATGTTCAGCAAGGTGATCCTCTCGGCATATTACTATTTTCTTTAGCTTAAAAAATGCATACTGCATTATTAACAATTTCCTAATTTTAATATATTGCTATTGTTATTGTAATTTTATATTTGTGGAGTCCTTTTATCCCATCCAGGAACTTAGATGAAGTTTTCACTTATAACCATATGGATCTAATGTTCCTTCGAAGCCGCTCAAATGTTAAGGAATCCATTATATTATTATTTTATTTAGATAATGTTATAATTGTAGGAAATATAAATGTAGTAAAATTAACTTCGGATACAATTTTATAAGTTTATCCAAATTTATGTCTTGAAATTTAAATTATCAAATGTGAAATTTTGTGGCAAAATTTAATGAGTTCTGGTGGGATATTGTCCCTGCATCAATTAATAAAATAAGTGGAGAAGGGATTGATTTACTCAGTTCTTAAATTTGGAATTAAAGATTTATCAATAATCCTATAGATATTAAATGTAATGTCTCGTGTTAAATTGTAACACGTAATTATACAAATGGATAATCCACAGTATAAACTAAAACTACAAAGTACTAATTCGTTCATTCTCAGGTGTTTGCAAAATGAACTATACTCTCAGAACTTCTCCTACAAAATTCATATTTAATTATATTAATAAATTTGATAATTCTTTAAGAAAATCTCTTGATTAAATATGTTAATCTATTTTGGATGAACACTCATTATATCAGGCTACTATTCCAATTCGCGAAGGTGGTATATGGCTTATATCGGCAAACAATATAGCTACACCAGCGTATTTATCTTCTGTAAGTCAATCAATACCTTTTATGCAATATTTATCAAGTACTATAGATATATATATATAGTAATTTGAAAGATTTAATTACTAATAGTATATATTTAGGTTGTTTAAATGCTAAGTAAATTCTAGATGACGCTTACTGGAGAAATTACGTAATCATATTTATTTTAAAAGTAAATGTAGCCTACTTAACCGCTCCACTACTCGAAATAAAGCTAGACTATTTTGGCTATCGGGAGATCATGCAGGTGCATAGTTACTTGAAATTTACCTGCCGCGATTGAAGTTGTTTTTTTTTGCAGCTGGTTAGCGTGAAAATTCTAAAGATGATTTAATACACATTTAATAATTGCCATGATGCAAGGATTATTTTTCTCACTTTCGTTGCTGAGAAATTTGGTACCAGGGGTCAAATGTCCAAAGATTATCTGTATTTGGATTAGATGGGCTAATAAACATATAGAAAATAGACAAACATCTATAAAATTGATTTATCAACACCTTTCCGTAGTCATGCACCAAGGGAATACCAATATGCAATATGATTATTATGAGAAGCGCAATTGTTGATTTATACAGTATGTTTATTTTATTGTTTTTATTAGTTTATTTTTAATATTTTATTCATTTTTTTTATTAGTTTGAATTTATTATATGTTATTTAGTCTGATTGAATACGATAATGAAGAGGTCGATATATAATATATATGTAATTTGATCCTGGTATATTTCATCTCGCATAATGTAAAGTAGAAATTCATTATTATTAAACATTTCTTATTATACTTACGATACGATTAAATCACGATTATTTATTAAATTATATCGGTTGTTAGCATGGTAACGCGCGCCCTTAACCACTACGTATCCATGGTAACGCGCGCCCTTAACCACTACACCTCCATAGTAACGCGCGACCTTAATCACTACGTTTCCATAGTAACGCGCACCCTTAACTACTACTGCTCCATAGTAACGCGCGCCCTTAATCACTACGTATCCATGGTAACGCGCGCCCTTAATCACTACGTCTCCATAGTAACGCGCGCCCTTAATCACTACGTTTCCATGGTAACGCGCGCCCTTAATCACTACGTCTCCATAGTAACGCGCGCCCTTAATCACTACGTTTCCATAGTAACGCGCACCCTTAACCACGACGTATCCATAGTAACGCGCGCCCTTAATCACTACGTTTCCATGGTAACGCGCGCCCTTAACCACTACGTCTCCATGTAACGCGCGCCCTTAATCACTACGTCTCCATGTAACGCGCGCCCTTAATCACTACGTTTCCATAGTAACGCGCGCCCTTAACCACTAATTCACCATGGTAACGCGCGCCCTTAACCACTACGTCTCCATGTAACGCGCGCCCTTAATCACTACGTCTCCATGTAACGCGCGCCCTTAATCACTACGTTTCCATAGTAACGCGCGCCCTTAATCACTACGTTTCCATAGTAACGCGCACCCTTAACCACGACGTATCCATAGTAACGCGCGCCCTTAATCACTACGTTTCCATGGTAACGCGCGCCCTTAATCACTACGTTTCCATAGTAACGCGCGCCCTTAATCACTACGTTTCCATAGTAACGCGCGCCCTTAATCACTACGTTTCCATAGTAACGCGCGCCCTTAACCACTAAGTCACCATGGTAACGCGCGCCCTTAACCACTACGTCTCCATGTAACGCGCGCCCTTAATCACTACATCTCCATGGTAACGCCGCCGCCTCGCTACAGATACCGTACAGCTAGCCTACGTCATCCTACATGTCGAGAGAACCATCATGGCTTCCATCCGTAACAAGAGTCACATCTACTTCCCGGTCACCGCTAGTCCCATGCCCTTCCAACGCTACCGGTTCGACGATATCAGCGAGATTCTAGGCTATAGTATACAGGTAGGCGGCTATAGCGTACGACCTTGGTAGAGGTCATCGGATGTCGTCACGTGATATTGTTAGCCTACTATTGCGAATTATGTACATTGGCAAATACACTTTAATCACTACTGCCGAGGAAATAGTACTTCTCATTAGATCGAATACATATAATTCATACCTATAGCTAGGAATATATGCTTTATATACATTGTTAACTCTGGCTATCCTCTTGCCAACATTGCTCATTACTATAGCACGATAATGTATATCTCTACTATATGCTTTATCCAATTATAAAAAAACCTATAAATATAATACAAAACCCCTGAACACCTACTGACTGATCTCCCAACTACCCTTATTAAGTAAAATTAGAAATAATTACCAAAACTTATAAACAAATTATCTCCCAAATAAATATGTATATAATATGTTTAATTTGTTTCATAAGAGTAAATGAAACAGCTCCTCAGTATCTCTAACACGATTTGTCTACCTTAAATGCAAACATTATTATCAACTAATTATTATTATTATTAGTATTATTATTATTAATAATATAGTTACCGTTAATTAACTTTATAAAATAACTAGATATTGATTTCGATTTCCTCTTTGATATACATCGGATCGCTGACTAAAGATTTAAGCGAAGAAAAGGGATCCAAAATGAAGGTAACCAACTCGCCCGTTTAGATAGTTTTAATATGCCATATTACGCTACCATTACACTACTACCCATCGATACACGTTGACACCACTCATTTGAATAAGGAATACCTAAAACTGATGGGAGTGCCAACATTTAAACAATGGATCTCTTGGTGGTTGACCTATTTCGTAATAATGATCGGAACGTTCGCCATTATATCTGTGATCGTCACCTACGAAGTTCAGTTACGTAAGTATAGAGTTACGTCATACACGTATATTATTATTACTTCGATATATATATATATATATATATATATAATGACATTACATATATATATAATATTTTTTATTTTTATTTAATTTAATATTGTACAACTAATAATTATTTTTAAAAACTCCATAATGTAATTAATTAAAGTAATACACATTATTGTAATTCTATAGAATATATATAGGTGTATTAACCAAATGTATTGAAGAATATTCTTATTCTTATACCAAAATCTAAAAATAATTAAATATTAAAACTAAATATCAATGATCAATTAATATGTATTACTATTTATTGATAATCGCAGATATTGAAGACACCCGCGAAGATAATACTGTACCATATTTGGTAAATGCTCCCATGGATAAATGTAGCTTAGCCGTTGTCTTCATATTCTTATCAGGCTATTGTATTGCATCCTTGTCGTTTGCAGTCCTTATTAGCACCTTCTTCGAATCAGGTTCGTCAATTATCTATAACATTACAACTACTGGCTGTGGTATCTGGCTTGGTGTAACTGCCAAAATATATAGCTAGGGGAAAGTAACCTAATACGGACACCTTCGGTATCTCAGAAACACTAAATCCTACAAAAAAAATGTAATGAATAAAATATTCATAATTATATAAATAGTCTAAATAAGTATTTTTTATTTTTTTATTATTAAAAATAGTGCTGATATATCCAATAAACTGATTTTTTTATTACGTTTTTAAATTTATGAAAAAAAAATTCTACTTAAAACCTTCTCAGGAATATACAAATGTATCGATATAACATATAACATAGTATTATTTAAAACTAAAGAATTCTAAACACTGTACATAATTACTATATTTTTAATCAAGTATTAATTAAGTTATAAGCATATATATAAAGGACATATTAATCCCTAATACGGACACCATATAACCAATCAGAGCACAGCGAATGAACTATTCTGATTTTCATAAAAATTGCGTGCGTTATAATATTAATAAAAACCAATGAAGCAAGATCTAAAAATGTTATTATTTATATACTTAACTTGTTTTATTAATTAAAAAAATAATAAAAATAAATTTATTAATTTCTAATTAAATTATATTAAATTATTCATAAAATTAATTATAATTGTATTAATATTGTAATTTATCTGATTGTAACCTTGTAACCTTGTGATTGGTTCATCAATAATATATAGTTTATCTAGTGGCATATAGGGTGCCCTTATTATAACACAGGGTGTCAGTATTCGGACATGGGTGCCGAATACGGACACCCCTGTTATCTATTGAATAAAAAGATTAGATACAATTTTAAAATCACAATAATATCTATAATCATATAATATTAATATATTGTAATTTTTGAATACAAATATTGAGTCATACAATTTTAAGACCATTTATTGTTAAAGTGTCCGTATTAGGTTAATTTCCCCTGAACATAAGATAATATAAGATAAGATACATTTTATTATTGTAATCATTATAAAAAATAAGTCGAGAGGTCCCGGGTACGACTCCAGGCAGTTCTTGATTTTCTATTATTGTTATCAATAACTTAATACAAAATATATTGAAAACACAAGACATTTTCCTGGGTCCCTCATAGTTATTTATGATATATATACGTCTATTGCTTCTTGAGGTTCCCCTTTGTATTCGTTATTTGTTTTTTATTCAATATATATATATATATATACCTATTACAGAATAATATACTATGTGTATTAAAATAAGTAACGTTTGTTATTAGTTTAGTAAGTGATTAATGAATACCGTACAACTATAATGCACGACGACGTATGATATACAGGAGTAAAGGCTGCATCCGCGGCCGTTTTCATCGTGATATTGGGTATGATCCCTGGCATGCAATTAGCCGAGAAAATCAGCGAAGTACCCCCGGTCGTCAAGATACTCGCGTGTTTGTACTTTGATTTCGCGAAATCCATTGGTTTGAAACAAATCGAAATGTTTAAAATTACCGGTTATTTGAATTATTTATATATCTATATATTTATATCTATATCACGTAAGGTTTACCTTATTTTCAAATATAACATATTTTAAGTATACATTGATAAAGTTGAATATTGATATTATGTAATTTAGTATATCTTTATTTATAATTAATATATTGTGTTTTTGTAGTTATATTATAATATAAAAGTATAATCTATAGATTATACTTTTTATACTAATTAATAAAACTATTAGTAATATTGCAACCACATTTAATAATTATAATATAATTATAGCTGTTAAATATAAACTATATCGTAAATTCCTTATATATCGAATTAATAAAATTATATTGACATACATATAATTTAATACATATATTTATATATAGATCGATCTATAGATCATATATGATCATTTGATAATTTTACAATTATTTTTCATTTAAACTATTAAATATTAAATATACATATCATATACTAATAATATGAATTTAAGTATTGATTAAGTATCTATAATATCATAATTGGTACTGTCCAGATATTTATATTTAAATTATTGTTTAA
>OZ025240.1:46627353-46662353 GCA_964019155.1 Osedax fenrisi | reverse complement strand
ACTAATATCATACATAATGTTTAACTATTAGATGAATCCTTCTGAGATCAGTCAAGAACAGGTCTCGGATATACTGAGAGAGATCGAACTCTACGAAAAACTGAACACGCTAGCGAAAGATTTATCCGGCGGTCAGAAGAGGAAATTAAGCATAGTTCAAGCGATTATAGCCGGGTCAGAGGTCAGTGTATCTCAGTGTATTGTAGTAGTGGTGTGTAAGTGTAGTTCAATTATAGTTTATACACTGCAATGTAATGAATCTATTATTTTTAATAGTGAATAATGTATATAGTTATTTACATGTAAAACAATCATATTCTTAAATCTACATAATTAAGGTGCATAGTTCATATTCGTTTTTGTATATGTTTGATGTTTATTAATATTCCGCTAGGTGGTGATATTAGATGAACCGACATCCGGTTTAGATCCGGAAGCGAGAAGATTAACGTGGTATCTGATACAGAAGCATTGCGCAGGTCCGTAACCTCTTAAATATAACCTATAACCTCTTAAACGTTTAACTTACCTTAAGGGTCATAGTATCATCTCGGAAAAGTTATTGACAGCGATATTCTAAAATAACGTATTATTAAATATATGTTAACATCCATTGCTATCAGCTATATATATATATATATATATATATATATATATATATATATATAAGTAGTAGACATACATGTATATACTATAGTATACTTTGTAAACAGCGTTTATTAAAATACGCAGGACTTTTTAATAAATACGCAGGAAAATAAAAGAGAAAAGCATTACTATGTATTACTATGAAAAGCATTTTATAACTAAAATGTATAACAAAGTAGTATACTAAATCTAATAAGATTGCTAAAATAATGTGAACAATACTAAAATCATATGTTTCCTTCAATACATATTTAATAACACGAAGGAAAACTACAATGATTAATGCTACGATGATGATTGTGTGCAGGTAAAACTGTACTTATATCCACGCATTACATGGACGAGGCGGAGTTCTTGGGAGACAAGATAGCGATTATGTCACACGGAGTTCTGCAATGCTATGGCAGTTCTATGTTTCTTAAAAAAGTATTCAGTTTAGTATATATATAGTATATATTATATGTGTATATACATATATGTATACAAACACAAATACATAAATAGGCATATATATGTATACACACACACACATATACGCACTATTTATATATATTCTGGAATGTTCCTATATATATATATTAATAAATGTATGTTATAAAACGAAACTTCAAACCATATCAATTGAGATATAATAATTACATATACCCACATTATAATGTGTATAGTATACTATGTAATATAGAAGTTATATATACATACATTAAATCTAAGTATTTGTGATATGCTCTATTAAGTATATTTAATAGATATATATAGCCTTAGCCATTTCTGGGCAGAACATGTCTTGATTCAAAATAAACAAATATTGTAAATGTAGATATCTCGATTATGTTATGTAATGCATAGTGTATACATACATCATATATTATAAATTTATATATACATATATATATATATATATATATATATGTGAATTAATGAATGAATGAATGAATGAATTCAGTTTAAGAAAAATGTCCAAGGAAAATCAGTAAGGAAATTAGCTTTTTTAATTCGATATCTCCTAACAGTAGTGTAATGTCATATTTCATCATCTTCATTCGGATAAAATAAAATAAAACTACATAAAATGGATATTAAAATAAACAATAAATACAAATATACAAAAAGAATAAATATATATATATATATATATATATATATAAATGTGTGTGTGTGTATATATATAAATTTGTAATACATTAATCGATATATATTCAAGTTTCATAAACTAACATATCTTTAAAATGATATCGAGTATATTTGAAATATGATTTCAAAGACGTAATCTAGAGATACAAATATTATCAACTTTTAAACCGTATATTGTAAACTATAGAAATAGAAATAATAAATATATATATTAAACATATAAACTACTCTAACAATTTATATGAAATATAAATTATGTATATATATATATATATATATATATATATATATATATATATATATATATAGATTAAGAAATAAGGTAATAACAAGTATTATTTAAAATAAAGAACACGTATTGTAAATAAATAAAATATTAAAAATTAAGTAGAAGTTTATTATATGAAATATATTATACGAAATTTTAAATTTCTATCAAATATCAAATATATTTTAGATTTTTCATGTAAATTTGTCAGTAAATATGATTAATACGTTTGCATTATTAATTATATTGTATTATTTGTATTAAATAAATATTAGTTAAATCGTATACGATATATATATATATATATACATATTAAATATAATAATTCATAGTGTATACTGCTACCTCCTATTAGTTACACTGTTATCCATGTATGTATAATTGTGTACTCTCTTTAGATTCCGGATACAAGCTCTCGATTACAAAGACAAACGATTGTAACCCGACGGAAGTACTGAACGTTGTCAACAAATACATCGACAACCCTGAGATCATTTCCACCATCGGGCAAGAGCTGTTACTGAAATTGCCGGGCAATAATATTACTAAAATGTTAGAAATTTATAATTCATAGTTTTCCAATATCATATATGATATATATATATATATATATATATCTAAAAATACATATACAAACCTTAGTATTCTATTACATGTTTATTTAAGGTTAAAATCATGATTTGTGTTTTAAATTAAAGATTCTACTATTCATTTATTATTAATTAAAAAATAATAAAAATAAATAAATTATTAACTAATTAACCGTATTTAAATTAGAATAAATTGTTTATAACATTAATTATAAAATATGTAATTGTAATTTGTCTGATTGATTCATCATTCATATATAGTTTATCTAGTGTATATAGGGTGTCCGTATTATAACACAGGGTATCCGTATTCGGACATGGGTACCGAATACGGATACCCCCGTTATCTACGGAATTAAAAGATTAAATAAAATTTTAAAATCACAATAATATCTATAATCATATAATATTAATACATTATAATTTTTAAATAAAAATAATCAGTCATAAAATGTTAAGACCATTTATTGTTAAAGTGGCCGTATTATGTTACTTTCCCCTATATATAAAAGTATATCATTATCTAAAAATAGTTTTCCAGATATGTTTAACGAAATAGATAGGAAGAAAGACGAGCTCGGTATAATATCATACGGGGTAGCACACACCACTATGGAAGACGTTTTCATCAAGTTCGTATTTAACTAACTAATCATTACATTCTATATACATTGCTATATATAAATATAAATATCACCTTAGTATATACATATATAATGTGAACATTAACGTTTTATTAATTAATTTTTTATTTACGAAAATAAACACAAAGTATATTCATATATTTGTTCGATATTAATTAAAATATAATATATATATTACATAAATGAGTTAATAAGTAATTATAACATGTATCGATTACTATATCATTTTATTACATAATGATGTTACCTTCATTATCAAATTAAATAAAATCAAGATAGAATAAGTGTATAAAGTACTTCTTAGTTTTATTAATATTTAGTAACTATTAGTTACCTCTATATATATATAGTTTGTATGTAGCACTGTGGAGTATATAAACCTTAATTTTTAAATTAGAAAATACCAGATAATTCTTTTTAAATCCAAAATAAATAAAAGATAATTTAATAGAAGATAATATTCAATACAAAATGTATATAAATGAATAATGAAAATTAATGTATTAAGGTTTTATGTAATAAAATACAAAATAATAATAGATATTCATATAAGTTGTTAGATAACAATTACATATATGTCAATTACATATAAATATATATATATATATATATATATATATATATATATATATATATATGTTTGTATCATATTACTTTCCAGTTAGTCTATCTTTTTAAAGGCTGCTCGATTCCACGCTTCTCCATATCTTCTCTCTAATGTATAATGTGTATCATTAAAATATATATCCAATCATTCACTGGATGACATAATTTGACAATATCAATGTTATTATGAAGTCAGTAATGAGACGACAACATCGTATTCGCATTTATTAATTTTGTTATACAGAAGAAAATAACAACACTTGTGATGATAATTACGTTTCTATATTAAATAGGTCAAATGAATTGGATATGGAAAATATTGATATGCACGCAAATACGGACGTGAAATTTATATCCGGTTAGAATATGTATGAAATGAGTCATAATCATGGCCACTGAATTAAAGACATACATATTTAATAAGTAGCGCAAATATGTAACTTATATAAGTAATAATTTTAAATAAAAATATAAATAATATATTAATTAATATTATTAACTCTATTCCAATAGTAAATAGTTAATATAATAATATATTTGTTTATATATTAGTTAATATTATTAAGTTTGGTAAACTTAATTTATTAATATATTTTTAAAAGTTAATTAATAATTCGCTATATATAACCTATAGCGATACAATATATATATATATATATATATATATATATATATATATATATTGTATTATATCAGTTACTATTAAATTAATTCATAATATTTAATTATATTTAAATAGTTAATTATTTAATATTATTTGAGTATATTAAATTAGTATAAATTAATTAATATTATTTGTGCATTTAAATTGATTTGTATTTAATGTCGGTTTATTTTATAGTACCCAAAGGTATACAAAGGTATATCGATCGATACTTTCTGCCGAGTGCTATCCGTGGGATAGTGTTCGCGAAGTACTTATAATAAGTCTCGTGACATTAACGCCCGTCATTAGAATATCACGTGACTATCGCCACGTATATATACACACACATATATCTTTCACGTGACTATCGCCTACCCTCACGCCACCACACGTAGACAGCAAACACTACGTGAAAGGTCTAGCCGGTCTGAACCTGATGTACGCGCAACTAGTGCCTATCCTGCGCAAGAAGTATCGGTACAACCGTAACAAGACCGGTTGGCTGGTAATGCTGACCATGATACCCGCCCTACTGGTGGCCAGCACCGTACAGATCATGATGTACGAGAACGACGACTTCGGCGACATCTCTCGACTCAGCATGAAGCGCTTCGAACGGCGCGACCTCATGATCATCTCGTCTAGAGCGGAACATAATGAGGTTATTATACTAGTACGCCCGATAGGGCTATTGGGGTGATTAAACAGCGGCACTACGTATGTAGTTATTATATATACATATATATATATATATATAAATAGGACAGAGTTTTATTATACATAACGGAACGCACTGTATAATATATACATATGTCGGAATGAACTCGCGAGTGGGAGTGCTATCATCCCCTTTCATCACAAGTGTCACATGACAAGTTATCATTATACCCCAATACATATATATATATGTATGTATATATCTTACTTATTCTTTTCTCTCTACCTCTAATCATTAAATCATGCACATTATTATTGTTGTGTCGTGTTATCTACGTATTATCATTATTATATTCCCGCACGAGCGAAAGGGTATATACGACCCTATTTTAGTTCCTAATAAACCATATATAATCATCATATATTTATATATATATATATATATATATATATTAATTGCCTGTGTAGTTCATTTGACTAAGTCGTCAGACAAACAATAGTATGACCCGGTTTCAAATCTATGTTTTAAGTGAAAACTTCATCTATAGATAAAGTTTTCACTTATAAGTTCCTAGGACTCCACCAAAATAAAATGTTAATAACAATACATGTAACAATATTAAATATATATATATATATATATATATTGAATAATGTTATTGTTATTGTTATTGTTATTTTATTTGGTGGAGTCCTTTCATCCATCCAGGAACTTAGATGAAGTTTTCACTTATAACCATATATGGCTCTAATGTCCTTTCGAACCCGTTCTCATTTTAAAGCATCCAAAGTTTTAACGAGAATGAATAATTTATTTATATATAATTATATAAGATCACTTCTATATATTATTTTAAGACCTATGTTAATGGTCTGGACGAGGCTCAAATCCGCTTCCTATTGCTTGTGTGTCTGACGACTTTTCCCAAATGAGCCACACATGCAGTATGTAATATATTCTATTCTACGTTATTTTCAATTAATTTAGTAAATTATGCAAGAGAAGGTTTAGGTATTCTTTATTACAATTATATATAGGGTCGACGCATTAGAGCGATGACCCAGTGTTAAAAGCCTTGATTTGCTTATTCTCGACACGCCCACGATATTTTTAGGGGCGTTTCTAATCAATTACGATTCTGGTGATCTAGTGGTTCCGCTAATGTATATAATGATCAATTCTTACTTGGTGCTGATTGGTGTAGAGCTGACTCAGCTGCTGTTATCTCCATCGAAAGTATATAATATATATATGTATCTATAATTTGACGAATATTCCTAACCATACTCAATATAATACTTGTCTATATACGATGCAGACCCATAATTATACCGCTTGTTAATTACATCACGCTGACCTTTACATAATAATATGTATTCATTTATATTCACAATTACTCAAACTACACTACATAATATATATATATATATATATTGTTATTGTTATTGTAATTTTTATTTGGTGGAGTCCTTTCATCCCTTCCAGGAACTTAGATGAAGTTTTCACTTATAACCATATATGGCTCTAATGTCCCTTCGAAGCCGCTATCATGTTAAGGTATCCATGGTTTTAACAATAGCCAATCATTTATGTATACACAATTATATAAGATCACTTCTAAATAATATTGTAAGACCCATTTTATAAATTTAATTAATGGTCCGGATGAGGCTCGAACCCATGTCCTACTGATTGTGTGTCTGACGCCTTAGCCACTGAGCCACACAGGCAGTTCAAACATATATTTTATATATATATATATATTCAATTGTAGAGATTACGAGATTTTTTAGAATCTAACGAGAAGTTTATTAGAGTGATTGGAGAAAAAAAAGAATTAACAGATATTGAAAATCATGGTACTTTGTTAGAAGAACGTTTAAAGAAGAACGTCTACAAATATCTATATAAGTTATTATATATATATGTATATATATATATAAGTAATTATATATATATATTAAATAAAAACATTATATAAAAAAAATATAAATTCATTATATAATAAATTAATTATGATTGATGCAAGATTAATTAAAATAAATGCAAGATCGGAAGACACCAGTTATACTCCTATTTTATTCCTCTTTAATATGCACTATCATTATGTTACATTGTACCGTGTTCTCATATATTAAAGTGGATTTACAAATTAAGATTACAAATTAATTCGCTTCGAATATTCAATAGGTGGCGATTTTTAATAATATTAGATTCATCCAATGAGATTCATGGTTACCACTAATCTCGTAAGAAGTAATTTCGTACGACTTATTAAATTTATTTAAATTTATTTCATAATTATACAGTTCTTATATGAATATATATAACTTATTTTATTGAGAGACGAGGTGTTCCTATAGGACTAACTCCGATAGGTCTAATTCAGATAAGGATAACTCCGATAGAGCTAACTCAAATAGGGATAATTCAGATAGGGCTAACTACAATATGGCTAATTCAGATAGGGCTAACTACATTAGTGCTAATTTAGATAGGGCTAACTCCGATATTGCTAATTCGGAGAGTGCCAATTCAGATAGATCTAACTCCGATAGGACTAATTCTGATAGAGCTAACTCCGATAGGGCTAATTCAGATAGGGATAATTCAGATATGGCTAACTCAGATAGGGATAATTCAGATAGGACTAACTCCGATAGGACTAACTCCGATAGAGCTAATTCAGATAGGGCTAACTCCATCAGGGATAATTCAGATAGGGCTAACTCCGATAGAGCTAACTCCGATAGGTCTAATTCAGATATGGCTAACTCAGATAGGGCTAATTCAGATAGGGCTAACTCCGTAGGACTAACAACGATAGGGCTAATTCAGATAGGACTAACTCCGATAGGGTTAATTCAGATATGGCTAACTCCGATAGGGCTAATTCAGATAGAGCTAACTCAGATAGGGCTAATTCAGATAGGACTAACTCCGTTGGGCTAACTCCGATATTGCTAATTCAGATAGGGCTAACTCCGATAGGGCGAATTCAGATAGGGCTAACTCCGATAGGGCTAATTCAGATAGGGCTAACTCCGATAGGGATAACTCCAATAGGGCTATTTCAAATAGAGCTAACTCCGATAGGGATAATTCAGATATGGTTAATACATATAGGGCTAACTCAGATAGGAATAATTCAGATAGGGCTAACTCCGGTAGGGCTAACTCCCATGTATTATGTATATTATATTAATTTCTCAATATTTGTTTTTTATAACATAATTAATTTAAATCAAATAAATAATATATTTCTTATTTCTAAAATACACCTAGATCATGCAATTTTCTAATATTAACTCATAATTCTCACATAATCCGGACATACACCGGGCCAAAGCGGCTAGTATATATATATATATATATATATATATATATATTTATAATAGTAGTAGTAGTAGTATTAACAACGTAGCATATAATTGATTAATTAACGCGCGACTAACTAGCGATCTGACGCATGCGCTACAGGCACCTCGGTATGATATCGTACGGTAGTGATAACGTGATCATCTACTTCAACCCGATGATCAGATATTCACTTCCAATACTTACCATATTCGTGGAAAATATGCTGCCGGATAAATTTATCAAAAAAAACAACTACACTTCTAAGCCAAAGTCAGTACCCATACATGATGTATATAGTTCTATTATTAGAAACACGTTGCGCGTGCGCTACGTTGTGTGGCCTTTAGTATTTAAAAGTGGCGGGATTACAACAATAATTTTTTTTATTTCTTATTGTTTATACAAATCCAATGAATACATCTAATGATTTATAATAAATAAATAGGATTATGATATAATTGATTATGAAAAACTGAGATTTGCGAGCACAAATTTAAAAGTGGGGGGGCCAAAAATAATAGTGGTAGGAAATTGCCGACGAAATACCCGTTAGAAGACACTATCGTCAGCTGATACAGTAGCGATCATACTTTACATTAGCGATCATACTTTACAGTAGCGATCATACTTTACATTAGCGATCATACTTTACAGTAGCGATCATACTTTACATTAGCGATCATACTTTACAGTAGCGATCATACTTTACAGTAGCGATCATACTTTACAGTAGCGATCATACTTTACAGTAGCGATCATACTTTACAGTAGCGATCATACTTTACAGTAGCGATCATACTTTACAGTAGCGATCATACTTTACAGTAGCGATCATACTTTACAGTATCGATCATACTTTACAGTAGCGATCATACTTTACATTAGCGATCATACTTTACAGTAGCGATCATACTTTACAGTAGCGATCATACTTTACAGTAGCGATCATACTTTACAGTAGCGATCATACTTTACAGTAGCGATCATACTTTACAGTAGCGATCATACTTTACAGTATCGATCATATTTTACAGTATCGATCATACTTTACATTAGCGAACATACTTTACAGTAGCGATCATACTTTACATTAGCGAACATACTATTTATAATGGTTAACGGGGTCAGCACGTATCGTGTGCATAGCACCGTAAGGCTGGTGATACAACGTTAAGGTGCGTTCTCACTCGGATACTAATACATCTATAATAAGAATGATGATGATGGCGATGATGATGATGGTGATGATAGTGATGATGGTGATGATGGTGATGGTGATGATGATGATGATGATGATGATGATGATGATGGTTATTTAAACACCGTAACAATATAAAACGAATTACATAACTCAACAGTGTATGTGTGCTGAAATGAAACTAATGAAAATAAATAATTATAATATGTTGATTTAAATAATTACGATAAATAAATATAAAAAATAATAATATTAATGAATTGAAAATAATTTTACTTTACGTCGGAAAATATTATATTTCATTTCCCAACGTAATTTTTCCGAAGTTTATTCCAGTTGGTAGGTGCTGACACACAGAAATATCTACCCATAATAGTATTGTAATTATATTTAGGTCAATTTAGTTTTACAGACTTGGCAAATCTAAGATAATAGATAGGTCGATAATAGGATATCCTTCAGATATTATATTATATGTATTTGAATAGAAATTATTATGGCATAATTAAACAGATTTAAAGAATTATATATCTCTTAATGAAGGTATTTGTACTTAATGCTAGAGGAAGTTAATTGATATATGGTTATTAAATTTAAGATTATGAATAGTACGAATAGATGATCTAATAATTGTAATAAATTATGTATTTCCTACTACATTTTTGTAATCGAGTATATAGATATTCAAATAATCTAAGCGTGAAAAAAAATAAGAGAATGAATTAGTATTTGACAAGTTTTATGTGTGATTAATTTTCTAATTGAATTTTGTTTATATAATGATAAATTAGCTGATTACATAAACAATTTATTTATGGTATGAAAGATAGTTTCATCGAATATAACCCTCCGATTTGTAACTTGCAAGTGTCCATGGGATATATATTGTTTTGAGTATTATCAACATTAACTATTGGGAATCTATTCGGAAAATATGAAATATAACTTAATTCAGTTTTAATTGTATTAGGAAGAAGGGTATTTATTAATAATCAAATATTGATGCTATCTGCACATATAGATAGTTCACTATTAATGAAAGATTGGTAATGATATGCCATTATTGACAAAATTTGAATATCGTTTGCATATATATATATATATATGTGTAATACTAAATGTTAGGGAATGTTTAATTATGGTTTTCAATGTGATAATATAAATTATAAAAATAAGAGGTATAAGTGCATTACGCTATGGAACATCATATGTCATCATCACTAATTCAGAATAACATTCATCAATGACAATTTAATAATATTTATCATCAAAATAACTTTTAATGAAACCCAGAACATTAATGGAAATACAAATTTCAGCCAGTTGAAAAAAGAGGTTTTATGTAAGATAATATCGAAAGTGGAAGTAAAATCTAATAAGTAATTGAGATATATGGTTTCATCTAACGATTTCGGAATAAAATCACATAATATATTTAATGCATTTTATGTTGAATGGGGGTATGCGTTAAAATTAGATTGGTTGGGATCATATAGGTTATTTTAACCATATATTCATTAATCTGTTTACATATAATAATTTCTAAAAAAAAACGTTACTAATTATAGAGAGTTGATACATTTTCTTGTAATTTAATAAAATACTATATAATGATAATTTATATGATGATTATGATGATGATGATGATGATGATGATGATGATGATGATGATAATGATAGATTGGTTATAGACCTATTTAATCGACCTATATATATTTAAATCACTATTTTATTTATAAAGAACCATATGACATATGACAAATGGTATATATACATTTATACTATCTTACGCATGTTAACTAACCATTATATCAATCTCATATTCTAACCATATTGTAAATATTTTGTCAGGATACAATGTAATTTAGGCCAACCTAAAATAAAAAATAAAAAGTCAAATGAAAATGAGGTTAAATAGATGATATTATATAATTAATTAAGGTATGCTATTATGTTCTATTAATTGTACTTAAATTCATTTATAATAAATATTAAATATATATATACATATATATAATAATCATTTATTAGAAGATTTAATTTGTCGTTGTCTATAATAAAAAAACTGAAGACAAATATTTCACTTTTTATCTGTTTTAAATCTCTGCAGAAAAATACAACTATGTTCTAAAATTGTCGCTAATAAAATTTATAAACAAAATATAAACATATATATATATATATATATATATATATATATATATATAGTATATAGTATATATATAGTATAACTGGTGTATATTGTATATATATACCTATATATATGTATATTGCAATGTGTGTATTACAGGTAGAGTATACCTACAATATCATCATCGTACTGACTATCATTCTTCCTCTGGTGATGACCTGGTGTGCGATATTTCCATGCGAAGAGAGGATTCAAGGTCTTAAAGATATGCAGGTTACTACAAGGATAACTGTTGCTTATAAAGGTATACTATAGGATATAATATCAGGTATACTAGGTATATAGTTATACTATAGGATATAATATAAGGTATATTATGTATATAGGTATACGTTATTAAATATTATATATCTGTTTTTCTTAATTTTTCATCATATGTATGATAGAATGACTTATTATTATTAAATCTTTGCAAATATTAATCTAAAATTTTTAAATAATTCAAGTTGGTGAGTTTTAAAACTGGTCGTTGTTGTATCTATTTACATGCGACTGTGTGGACGAAGTGCTTGCCCTTACGTACGTACGTGTCGGTTGACTTCGATGTAAAACTATATATAATTTTCGTTATATAGTATACTACCCTGACAATAGCTTACCAGAAGAATTGACCTCACACGTAGGCAGTAGGCCACGGGTTCGATCCCCTCACGGACCCATAAAATAGTAATTACAAAATATTTAGAAGTGATCATATATAATCGTGTATACATAAATAATCGGATCTCGTTAAAACCATGGATGCCTTAACGTGAGAGCGGCTTCGAATGGACATTAGAGCCATGTGGTTATAAGTGAAAACTTCATCTAAATTCTTGGATGGGATGAAAAGATTCCGCCAATCTAGAATAACAATAAAAATAGTTAAGCTAGGGATTATATATTAAATATATATTAATCTAAATTTTGATAAATCAATATTTTAACTGATTTCTTCAGGGTAAGTGTTGCCTATCTAAGGAGATACAGCATACACAACTATATGTGTTCTTTAGTAGTGATAGTACACTACTATATAGACACGACGAGGAATGTCAACGAGGACGTATCCTATAGGATGTGTGGGAACGTTCACGATGTACATTCCTTGTCGATACTGAAGTATATATAACAGAATACTGAAGTGTATACAAACATTAATTATAGGAATATTGAAGTGTTACATAACATAAATAGCAATTATGCATAATATATATATATATATATATATATATATATATTATATATATATATATAAATAAAATGTATTATTATAATATTAGTACGACAAATAATTATGATATACCTATATGATGTTTATGCTTATATTAAACACGTGCTATAAATAGATAATCGGTGGGTTGCAACTGAAATCCTATTGGACGACAAATTTCATTGTAGATTATATTTTAATGTCGTATATGATTCTTTCTCTTTTTATTATATTTATATGGTTAGCTAATTATTATATAATATATATTATACATATAATATACAATTACATGCACACATACCAATGTAATATATACAATCTCGAATAATTAACCGAGTAGAACTAGATAAGCTTTGCTTTTTTTCTACCCAGTAGTTCGCTACACCTTCTGAGTTAAATATATATATATATATATATATATATATTAGTCTGTTTATAAATTAGTCTGTTTATATATATTTTACATTAATGTTAATTTTAAAAATATAAATTAATATCGTAAATATATATATATATATATATATATATTTGAGATACTGCAGTACAGAAAATAAACTGTATTGTTATAACTTATAGTATATCAATTATAATTTTATATTAATTAATATGACATTATACATATTTATATAAAATATAATTTATTAAAATTTCGTCTTAAAGCCAATTTCTCATTTCCGTTCACATGTAATTTTCGGAAGAAATCAGTTATTCAGAGGAAACATAGGTATCCTGATAAATAATATATTGTCCATCTAAGACAAATAACATTTGTATTTAAAATATTCCCAGAATATAACTTAGGAAATACCTATTTACCTCGTAATTAATAAGTTATTAAATAATATCTATTTGAGGTATTTAAATTGTTATTTAAATTACTTAACTTAAATGCGTAGGATTAGCCACCTTTGCTTTCCACATGAATACATAGTTTCCGAAGGCATTTCGTCGTTTGGCTCGTCTCTCTATATTTAATAGTGGCTCACCGCACTGTCCCTTATGCCATCAGACCATCTTTTTGGCGGGCGTCCTTTTGGTATCTTTTTTTTAAATTCCAGATTGTAGCTGGAATTTAGTGTTGACGTATTCCTGACAACATGACCAAACCAACGAAGTATCCTTTATGGACTATGTCTTCTATCGTTTCGCTTATGTTTAATTTCTTTCGTATAATGATGTTTCTGAGTTTTTCAGACCTAGTAATCCGGAGTATAGCTCTAACGTATTTCATTTCAAATACTAGTAGCGCATCGATTTCCTAACGTCTTGTAGTCCATGACTCTGAACCGTATGTGGCAATCGGCAGAATGAGTGCTCCATAGAGTCTAGTCTTAAGCTTTATTGATACGTCTTTTGATGACAATATCGTTCATAGTCGGCCGAATTCTTGTGATGTCATTTATATTCGGTGTTGAACATCTGAGGATCAGTCTGGAACAATACTACCCAGAAATTTGAACTTGGAAACTTTGGGATACACGATGTTGTCGATTTCAATTTTAGCTTTACTATCTGGTGCCATTATTGCGCATTTAATAAATATAATTTAGGAATATTCGAAATATATATATATATATATATATATATATATATATATATATATGAATCAATAACAAAATATAGAATGTAAAAAATGTGTGACATGGATTTGTGATTTGAATTAACTCTGTATTCAGATTCACTTGAATTATATTTTAAAAGTGATTACAAAAATTAAAACACAACTACATGCCCAAATATGTTTACAAGGGCGTAGTTTACGATATACCCACCTATCCTAATGAGGAAATACTATTCTATATGCCTACCTATATCCACGAAGACATAGTATATTACACTACATCCGTTTCTATCCACAAGGACATGTTTTACTACACGCTCACTGAGAGTGATTTTAAACAGGATGTTGATCATGGATTCGGCTGCTTCATTTGAGTATTGAGAATATCCAAAACATTTTTTTTTGTAAATTAGGTCAATATTAGCTATACGAAGCCATGGTCACTTTAAAAAAAATGTAACATGTGAATAGATAGACAAATTTAAAAAAAAACAAAATATGTATATTTTTCACATTTATAACTAAGCTATAATAATGAAATTTGTTAATAGTTCCTATAAATGATATAAAATTTATAAAAAAATTATTTTTATTTCTAGGATTTTACAGAATTTATTTTGACCTCTCATAATTGTTTACAGAATCGTTATATTTTATAAATTTATATTATATATAATAAATAAAATAATTCATTAATCACTATAGTGTATATACATATGTATAAAAATGTAGCTGAAAAATAATAACTACATTGGCATTTCTTTAATTTTGTTAAAAATCATCAATAAATGACCATTTTTTGTGTGGATTGGTACCTTTACAAATTCTAATATATTTTTTTCTACATCATCTTAAGATGTTATATTTTAACGTACAAGTATTGTAATTTGTTTTAAATGTCTCTATAATTATAATAAATAGTCAAAGTGGCTTAATTTTTAGAAAATTGTATATATATAAATAAATGTTAATTTATTATTTAAATTAATTATCTAATAACTAATATTGTAATTAGCGATTCTATAGATAATATTTACTATATAGTAATGTTATCTATTAGAAGAATATAGTATTAATAAAAGTTCTCATTATTATACCTATTACAATAAAATACAAATAAAATGTACAAAATTCAAATACATGTATTTAAGGACAATTATTTGATATACATATAAACATATATATTATAAACATATACACTACAATTACATAGGAGTAACGAAATTTCGAGATTTTTATTTTTTTAATTATTATTTTTATTAAAACCTCCATCGCATCACCGATATTGAACCAATATGTATATGTTTTAATAAAATAGTATCATGAACATCATATCTATAGAATCTAGTAGTATTAATAAGTATGATCTGTTAAATAAATCACTCTTAACGCCCACCTCATAGAGCTAGAGATAAATTCTCTCTAGCTCTATGGCCCACCTCTACCCGTGAGATTATAGACACGCCCACCTCAACCCGTTATATTATAGACACGCCCACCTCTACCCGTGAGATTATAGACACGCCCACCTATACCCGTGAGTTATAGACACGCCCACCTCTACCCGTGAGATTATAGATACGCCCACCTCTACCCGTGAGATTATATACACGCCCACCTCTACCCGTTAGATTATAGACACGCCCACCTCTACCCGTGAGAGTATAGACCCGCCCACCTCTACCTGTGAGATTATAGACACGCCCACCTCTACCCGTGAGATTATAGACACGCCCATACACGTGACCGTAGGTACGACCTGAACATATTCGTGACGGCTGCTTGCTGCATATCGTTATTCACCTACGTGGCCGCTTCTATCCTCTACATGTACGTGTTCTCGTTCCTCTTCAAATCTATCGGCAACACGTTCATATGGACAGCCTGCATGAACATCGCCACGGGTTAGTTACGTCATTCACTATTACGTCACTCACTATTACATCACTCACTCTTACGTCATTCACCCTTACATCATTCACTATTACGTCATTCACTATTACTTCACTCACTATTACATCATTCACTCTTACATCATTCATTCTTACATCATTCATTCTTATGTCATTCACTCTTATGTCACTTACATATACATCATTCAGACTACCTGACTCTATCCCCCATTATAATCGCTATGGAATGTATTTCTGTCCGATAGTATATTTATAATAATAATTTGTTAAATATAGTAAATTAATCTTCGAATTCTATAAGTTAATCTAATACTACACTCATTAAACAATAGACCGGTAACAACTTAACCCTACCCTCGCCTAGGAACTATCATACCGGTACTGTTGAAGATACAGAAAATAGACGGCTTGACCGATATTCTCACCATAGTTAATCCGAACACTAACCTGTACTTTAATATGTTTCGGATCTCACAAGTCGGCTTCGGTAAGATCTGGTGTCCCGCTAAGAATGAAACCGAGATGGGTTACTGCGAATTGGTAGATACTTACTGTTGCTATGGTTACTATAACACGTGACTCGTCACTCATCACAGTATACTATTATTTAGTTGTTATGTTCGGATGTATTATAAATCTTTTGATCATATTTCTCATTCTTATATGTACAGTTTTATTCGTTAAATCTATATTTTGTTATTTAAATGAAAGTGTAAAGTTTAATTATATCTATTTCAAACTATTTGGGATAACATTTAGATATTGATGCATTCAGGTAGCATAGAGGAGAAATTATAAGAGTGAACACACATTATTGTTATGAAATTTGTGCGTATGTATATATGTATGGGAATATATATATATATATATATATATATATATATATATATATTTATATATATATATATATATATGTGTGTGTATGTTTATAAGTCGTTATATAATATGAATATAAATAATTGTGTAAACGTGAAGGTATATTTGTTATACTTATTATATAATAACTTGACTTATTGACTTGAAGATAAATGCCCAAATAAGGATGACTGTATCTACGATGATGTATGGGACAGCGAAAGAGGCATCACTAAGTACATCATGAACAATGCTATCATCATCGTATATTGTTTGGTACTGATAATGTTGCTGGAGAGAAGGAGCGCATTCTTTTGTTCCTCAATGTTCCACGATGAAGGTAGGTGGCGTAGTAGTGTAGTAGTAGTAGTAGTAGTAGTAGTAGTAGTAGTAGTAGTAGTAGTAGTAGTAGTAGTAGTAGTAGTAGTAGTAGTAGTAGTAGTAGTAGTAGTAGTAGTAGTAGTAGTAGTAGTAGTAGTAGTAGTAGTAGTAGTAGTAGTAGTAGTAGTAGTAGTAGTAGTAGTAGTAGTAGTAGTAGTAGTAGTAGTAGTAGTAGTAGTAGTAGTAGTAGTAGTAGTAGTAGTAGTAGTAGTAGTAGTAGTAGTAGTAGTAGTAGTAGTAGTAGTAGTAGTTGTAGTAGTAGTAGTAGTAGTAGTAGTAGTAGTATTTGTGTTACTGATTTAAATATTCAACCACTCCATTATTATATTAGTCATGAGTGTAGTGAAACCGATGGATGTTGATATTTTGGAAGAGACAGACTTTGTGAACCAACTCACGCCCACCATGCAGTCTAAGTTTGCGGTGATTATGCAGAAATTAATTAAAGTTAGAAGCATATATATTAATATACCTGTCTATATACTTATATTAATATACATTTCTATATACATCATTGTACTCATTCTAATGATATATAGGCAGTGATAATCGTATATTGGTTTACTTAATTACGTATAATATTATTTATTATTATTCTAATGATTTATTATTTATAATTAACGAATATGTAATGTTTTTGAAGTAATTATCCATATTTATCATATTTAATTTGTGCGATTAATAATACAACAATAATACAACGATAATATGTGGAATAAATAATATAAATCATATATGGAATGATATACCAATGTTGATAAACATATTTACAGTATTAACGAATTAGGTATAATAATTATAATTTAATTAAATAATAGTATTAAATAAAACATTAATTAAGCATTGTTAATAGTAATTTTCTAAATCTGTAATATTTGAACAATTATACAATTATCTAATCTTACCAGGTCGAGCTTGCTCAGCATTTCATGACTCGTTCTATCCATCCATGATATTGCATTGCATTTTCCAGTTCTTCTTTTTCGCATCCTGTATCATTTTATAGCTGATCGATATAGGTCTTTGCAGCCTACCTCTTGATATTTGTCCGTGATTTGGAATCCAAAGTGATAGGTCACTGGCCAATTAGTTATTGCTTCTCCAGCAATATCCAGCGAATCTCATTCTATGCTCTTTGCTTGTATCTGATATATTGGGTATACCTAATGGTATATATACCATTTTAGAGTATTTCGTTTGTTAGCATTTGTCTCCAGGATTTATTTAATGCAGCTCGTAGCATGCGAGTATATGCTCCATCCAGTTTTTTCTCCAGCGATGATGTCAGTGTCTAGATGATGGACCCGTACAAGTACTGATTGGACAGCGGTTCGAAAGAAATTTCTTTTTAATTTATCAGTGAGATTAGATTTCCAGATGATATTCATATGTTTAGGGCTGCCCATGCTTTTGCTATTCATATATAAACGTAACGTTCAGATAAATATTCAGTTATACACTTACTACACTTAATATAATTAATATATATCGAGAATTAACGTGAATCTATACCTTATCACCAATAATGCATCACATAATACACCTCATAATAAATATCGTAATACACCTCCCAATACACCTCCTACTGTCACTTATGCTGCCCCTCCCAATGCACCTCCTAATGTCACTCATTTTGTACCGCATAATGTACATATTGATGCCCCATGCCAAATACACCTCACAATGCCCCTCACAATATACCTCACAATACCCCTCACCCAGTACCCCTCACAATACCCCTCACCTATTACAGCTCACAATAACCTCACAATGCCCCTCACAATATACCTCACAATACCCCTCACCCAGTACCCCTCACAATACCCCTCACCTAGTACAGCTCACAATACCCCTCACAATACCCCTCACCCAGTACCCCTCACCTAGTACAGCTCACAATACCCCTCACCCAGTACCCCTCATAATACCCCTCACCTAGTACAGCTCACAATACCCCTCACCCAGTACCCCTCACAACACCCCTCACCTAGTACCCCTCACCTAGTACCCCTCACAATACCCCCCGCACAGGTTTACACAACGGATGACCAGGAGCGATTCTTCAACGCTGTAGATAACATCTCAGTGGCGATTCCTTACGGCGAATGTTTCGGTCTGCTGGGCATCAACGGAGCGGGTACGTGTTACGTCATCGCGTAGTTGTATTGCGTCATCGCGTAGTGGTATTGCGTCATCGCGTAGTGGTACTGCGTCATCGCGTAGTGGTATTGCGTCATCGCGTACTGGTATTGCGTCATCGCGTAGCGGTATTACGTCATCGCGTAGTGGTGTTACGTCATCGCGTAGTTGTATTGCGTCATCGCGTAGCTGTATTGCGTCATCGCGTAGCTGTATTGCGTCATCGCGTAGTGGTATTACGTCATCGCGTAGTGGTGTTACGTCATCCCGTAGTGGTGTTACGTCATCCCGTAGTGGTGTTACGTCATCGCGTAGTGGTATTGCGTCATCGCGTAGTGGTGTTACGTCATCGCGTAGTGGTGTTACGTCATCGCGTAGTGGTATTGCGTCATCGCGTAGCGGTATTGCGTCATCGCGTAGTGGTATTACGTCATCGCGTAGTGGTATTGCGTCATCGCGTAGTGGTATTGCGTCATCGCGTAGTATTGCGCTAGAGGTCACCGCGTAACTAATGGAAACAGTATCGCCGTGTGATAATAGTTAATACTATTAATAGATTTTTCGAAGTAACTTGAAGTTTGGACCAATATACGTATGATCTAATTTAAACTTATCTAATATTTAATCTTATCTATAGGTATGTTATAACATCTTATCTAACATCTTATCTAATACCTTATCTAACAGCTTATCTAACATCTTATCTAACATCTTATCTAACAGCTTATCTAACATCTTATCTAACATATTATCTAACAGCTTATCTAACAGCTTATCCAATATTTTATCTAACATCATATATATTATAATTAAATCACGTGGTATGATATTTTCGATGCTCACCTAAATTATTATAATCTTGTATACATTCATTGTGTTCTATCTAACATAGTATGTCATCAGTGTATGTTATAACGAGACATACCTGTTATGCCTTGTCTAAATATTAACCTTATCATATATAGTGACATGTGTATGATATCATGGATACATATACACACGTATTGTTTAACACTATTCACATACCGCTAGACTGTTTTATCCATATGACTAGATATATATCAGCTAGGTATATATATATATATATATATATATATATATATATATATAGCAGGTTTAATATGATATAAGGACAATATACCATAGGATATGTTTTTTATAAATCGTATAAATAAATATATTTTTAATCAAAATTCCTGGCTTTTGCTCTGTACATAAGGTAATCTGTAAAATGAGAAATTTTACACCGTATTATATATATATATATATTCATCATATTGCGAGAAGGAGGAGAATGTTGTTACTAATTATCTATTATACTATTTACCCTACATTAATGTTATGTAACGGTGAATAGGATCATAGGGTACCATTATCCCGGGGTCTACAACCCCAGGTCGTATAGAGGGCATGTCTTTGCCTATACTATAATCAATTCTAGATGAAAACAAAGGCGTTATGTTCTTTTTATTTTTTATTACAAAAATTATTCTAATAAATATGTAAAATTAAATATTTACCATTAATATTATGTATAATATTTCATTCAAAATTAATTAAAAGTATTTCAAATATTTATTATAAACAAACGACTGTAAAAAAACTAATGTGAAAGATTTGACAGATTTACTAAATAAATTGTTTTTTATCCTATACTTATCGTAACTTAATATTAACAAATTATAGATAGTAATTGATACAAGTGTAATTCTACATAGTAAACAACGATATCGTTATTTCATCCTCACGCGCAAAAGTTCACAGCCACTATTTAGTATACCCATTTTTTATAATTTAGTATACATAAAGTAAAAATAACAATATATAGCTTATATAAGCTTATATCTCAGGACTTTTTCTATTGTTATTCTATACTTAAATTCCAATATTAGTATTACCTATGAAGTATTTTTTAAATTGTCAGAATGTATATATATATCAATGTTAGTCTATTTGATAATGATAGAAGTGTAGATACTGTATATATACAATTATATTTTAAAAACAAACAACAAAATATATGATTTAATATGTTTTCAGTAACAATTTACTAGATTCCCAAGCAACCAAAAACGCAAAATATACATGTACAGAAATAGTTATTTTAATCCGTTACTGCAAACAGCTTTTTGTTAAGTTTTAGTAACAGTTACATGGTACATGTACAATTCAGGTATTTTATACTAACTAACGGTAACAAAATATGCATTTTGTAACACTAATTTAGTTTTAAATAATTTCACAGTTACAAAATATGCATTTTGTAGCGCTTTATGATTTAGTTTTAAACCATTTTGGTTGCTTAGGTATACTTTTTATTATCTTATACTTGATACACGTCATGGCATACTGGTAATAGATATGAATGTTTCGTGTGTAATTACAAAATAACAACTAATTGTTTACATTATCTCAAAAGCTACCAGTATTCTATCAGGCACACATCTTTAACAGTAACGCCAAGAACGGAACACCGTCCTATTGTTCTATTGTTATACCATCATGTATATTTCAATCGCCTACATATATACATAAACGCACACAAACGCGTACAGTCGTACACACACTCGCGCACGCACTCACACAGGAAAGTCTACCACGTTCGGCATGATGACAGGCCTGGTGAAGATCTCCGGGGGCAGAGCTCAGATCATCGGATTCGACGTGAAGACGCAGATCTCAAAGGTTATGTCCATAGCGTGTGCCACCACTATAGGGGTCACGTCGTGTCGTCTTATTATCTAAACCTTTACCTAACACGTTGTCAATCGATCAGATTTATAGAGAAATGGGATATTGTTCGCAGAAGGATATACTCTTCGAATACTTGACGTGTCAAGAAATATTAGAATATTACTGTCAGGTATTTAAATATTTTATTAAATAATATTATATATATATATATATATATATGTTATTATAAATTATAAACATATATGATATCATATTATTTATTAATTAAATCTAAAAACTATACTATTAATCAATGATGTTTTCTAGGAATAAAACAGTTTATATTAATCTTATACTTTCATAATTATTACAATTATGTATCCTATATCATTATTGAATTAATGAATCATTATGAATATGTTCATAGTTGAGCGCCATAAGATCAAAGTATTTAGTGAATGAAGTGGACGGTTTGCTGGCTTCCATCACACTGAACGATTACGCAAACGTACCGGCTGGTTTGCTGAGGTTAGACCCGCAGAGTGTTAGGTATATAGAGTGTTAGACCCGCAGAGTGTTAGGTATATAGAGTGTAAGGCCCGCAGAGTGTTAGGTATATAGAGTGTAAGGCCCGCAGAGTGTATATAGATAATATCTATGTACCGGAATATATTTGTATTTTCTATTTATACATATGTAGTACACCATAAATATATAATTCGAATATCGTGAATAATATCAGCAACATTATATATATACTATAGTATACTATATACTATATATATATAATTAATATTATTTATATATAGTTATCAGAATATGGTTTAGTTTTAACTTATCGTTGAAGCATTATACATCTCTCTTGTTAACTGTAGTATTATTAATACTGTCACACGATGATTGGTTACAAACTGTATCTATTTGCTTGACAATAGATGATGTATTAACTACTTAAGTAGTTATATAAGTAACGGTCTATACAAATAGATGACTACTGTTAATATTACATATATATATATATATATTTCAATATAACATTTTATCTGGAATACTATTAGTTAAAGAGTAAGGGATTTCGCTTTAATAGTATTAATATAAGCTCACATTAAATGAGCATACCACACACAAATACATACACACACATACACATACACACACACATACTCGCAGTGGTGGAAACAAGCGGAAACTGATGACCGCCATAGCGATGATAGGAGATCCGTCCGTTAGTATGCGTAGCCTCGTTATCATAACGATGACGTCACTATAGTCATGCGCGTGTTTTCCTCGCTAGGTGGTGTTCCTGGACGAGCCTACCTGCGGTATGGACCCCATAGCTAGGAGGAACTCATGGAACATTCTGGCTAACTTCATCGAAGGCGCTAAAACCATCGTGCTTACATCTCATAGGTTATCAGCATTACATAGCGGTATGTATTCATACATTAAATAATACATTACATTAACTGAACGAGATTAATATAATTATATAATGAAATGTAGCATGAAATTTAATATATATATATATATTTATAAATAATTATATACCTATAATAAATATCAAATATGGTAATGATTAAAAATTCAAATTATATCGATATTCTACCAAAACAACTGGTAAATCATCCTTATCGTGTATAGAATATTTAGAACTTTTATTGATGCACATTTAATATTGTCATTATAATGTTATTTATAGAAATATCTCTAAATAATTGTGATCTAACGAAAATGCAACAAGTTATTGTACATTTTAATATTTATTTATCTGTTAGAGTTGATTACTATCTATATTACAACTAATAAATATTAACCATGTATATTTATTGTATTATATTATAAGATTTTATACAATTTAAATTGCTCAGATAGCCCCATTTTTTAAGATACATGTCTAGCTCGAGCTATTCTACATTTTATAATTATATAATAAGCATTTTTCTAACTTCATTTAGAAAAAAATGTATCATATTATTCTATTATAATATATATATATATATATATATTAAAATTGAATATAGTATGGAAGAATGTGAAGCCCTGTGTGAAAGACTTGTAATAATGGTAAATGGCACGTTTAGATGCATAGGTTATTTAAAAATTCGTACACTTGTATTGGTTGTGTTGTATACATATATGGACATACATATATGGACATATGCATTATTAAATTATATTAAATTACCATGAGAAATTATATGCAATTATTAAGTAATAATCATAGAAATTTTACATGGGAATTCTATGGTTTTACAAAGATTCCGCGAAGCAAGTTCCTTATAAAATTGTTGTGATTATATTAGATTTTCTATTAAAATATCATAACATTATATGTAATCTATTTATATTGTATCATATGATATCATATAAATACTTAATGGATTGTACGAATAGAAAGTAATTACATAATAAATTTTTTTAATATTATGATTGAAAAAATTATTAATATTATTTATCAATTATTAATATTAATTATTAATTAATATTATTGTCAATTATTACTTATATTCTCAAAATAAATTTCGAAAATAATATTTTATAAAATAACACATATCTCATCTCTCCTATTAAATACCTCACTACAGGTACCCCGCAATATCTGAAGGACAAATACGGACAGTATTATACGCTACAGATTCAGCTAAAGAACGAATATGATGATTTCGAGCCTTACTTAGTCTTCCTTCAAAAGACTATTCCTGGTATCACGATCCAAGAATGTGTACATTCTATTGTTAGTCTATCCTGCGTATACACGGGTGTACTAATAATATCAATAATAATCTCCAGTATACTCTATTTTCTAAAAATTCGTACAATATTTATATTTAGTTCGTACATAAATTGTCGATATTTGTAATCAATATAATAAAATATACTACAAAATTATCATCTTCAACACATATTTAAATTATCAAACATGTATAATTAGTATACATATACATATGTATACATTATTGTGGGATAAATAACTTGTATACGAAAGTAGTTGTTAGTTAAGAAAACCTAATTAAGATATTTAAAAATAATATATTGCTGTCCTGGTAATTTCCTGCACTAAACTACCCTGTATCTATAGAGACAGGTTTCCCATTGAAGTTTGCACCATATAGCTCGAGAAGTAACATTTTATTCATTGATTAATATATATTAATATAAGTTATATGAATTAACTTTTAGTTGATAAACAAATACAAAATATACCTATGTATATATATAACATTAATTTATAATATATACACAACTTATATTATTTTAATATTTATGAAATAATATACAGTCGTTATTATCAGTATAGCTAGTGAATATTGAGTTAATTAGTTGATTACGCATGCGCACCGGTTGACGTTTACAGTTGACCTTCAGAATACCGAAGAGCAAGGACATCACGTGGTCTAAGTTGTTCTCTTCCATGGAGGCTATGAAGACACGTACGAAACTCTTCGTAAAAGGTAAGCGCACGATAAACTCGTTACATCTAAGTGCACGCGTACTCAGCGGTTTACGTGTGTATACCCGTGCATTTAGTATATTGGCGTGAATGTAAGAAGTTTTGTATTTTAATCAATACACAAAATTCAATTATTACATAAATAATAACAAGTTTGTCCGTGTTCACTTATAACGTGTGTATGCCACAAGAAGGATTTATTTACAATTCACCAACATATATACGTACTAGATATTATCATATCAATTGCAGTGTATATTATTGTATTATTTGATCAGATTGAGTCGCACTCTAAATGATTTAAATATTTAATTATTAAAACATAATTGTAATAGTACAATTCATTAAAGGTATGGTAGGTAGGTATCAAGTAGGTATCATGATATACCTATAGGTAGTCAGGTTGACAGGTAGTTAGGTAGTCAGCTAGTCCTAATTATTATATAATCGCAATAATAATTAATAAATTTAGTTAAATTTGTTATATTTTAATAATAATTATGCAAATAATTTTATAAATTAATATTATATTTAGATCGGAAAAATAATTTTAAATAATTTTTAGTTTTTTATTTTATTTTATTAATTTAAAATATTAATTGATATCTATTTATTAAATATAGAATAACGTTGCTTTACGTTTATATTATTATTTAAAACAAAATGTTGATAATTGGCCGATGATTATATCTGACAAGTAGTATAAGTAGCACCCGGTATTCTTTAAATTCCCGAACATATTTCATCACTATGTTTATACAATTGTCATGTTTATAAATTTAAATATTTAGTCTAAAATAATCATCCTTCGTGAATGAAAGAGATCTTAATGAACATCATGGTAAACGCATGACGTACAATGGGTGTCACGTGATATATGACCTACATACCTCTCACTATAATGTATGTATTCGATTAGTACCACTAAGAATTACGGGTTTATAATGTACAACGTTGGATTAGCTTTAAAATATTCCACCATTTATATATGTGTGTGTGTGTATGTATTTGCGTATATGTATTAATAATTAACTAATATATATATATATATATATATATATATATATATATATATATATATATATATATTACCTAATATGTGTATACATATTATAATCTCGTGCGGTAAACTATACATACCCGTTAGCCCCTCTCATCCTCTACCCTTCGCTACAGACTACAGCATAAGTCAGCCGACCTTGGAGCAGATCTTCCTCGAGTTTGCCGAGGAGTACACGAGAGCTTTCAAAGATCTTCAGATCCGCAAGCTTCAGCTCACCGAGGCCATATTCAATGAACAAGTCAACTAACCGCACTATCGCACTGTGCCCCGCACACTCACACACACTCACACGCACACGTGGAGGTATGTAATAGGACCTACTTCCATTAATAATGCGCGGTTTAATAAATTCATTCACAAATAAAATATAATTAGTAAATATATTATCTTTGTTTATTGATTTGTATTGATTTATTATTATTGTTATTGTTATTTTTATTTGGTGGAGTCCTTTCATTCCGTCCAAGAAATTAGATAACGTTTTCACTTATAACCATATGGCTCTAATGTCCCTTCGAAGCCGATCTCATGTTAAAGTATCCATGGTGTTAACGAGAACCGATCATTTATGTATACAATTATATTAGATCACTTTTTAATATTACTGTAAGATATATTTTAATGGTCCAGAAGAGACTTAAACCCGCGTCCTGCTGCTTATATGTCTGACCTTATATAATTGTGTATTTGATAATATGTCAGTATTTTTCGATATATGTACTTTATTTACTTTACGTTGAAATTAATATTACACTGATATATATTTATATAATAAAAAATGAAATTTAATAATAATATACTATAAAAAAGAATATGATACTGAAATCCTCACAAGTACTTTATTATAGCTTAATTATGATGATATACGGTTTATTAGGAACTAACATTTGGCCATGTAGGCCCCTTCGCTCCTGCCGGAAGACAATAATAATAATATAATAATAATACGTTGAAGATAAAACGAAACAAAAATAACGTATACAAAAATAATTTATCGGATGAATTAGTAGAAGAAGAAGAAGAAATTTTATTTATACATCGTTTAAACAATTAAGTTAACAATAATGTATAATGAAATAATAAGAAAGTTATAGTGTAAATAAATATGTTTTTAAATTATTTTTGAACTTTTTTGAGTTTCTTTCAGCACGGAGTGTTGCAGGTAGTGAGTTCCAGGCTATCGGTGCTTGTGACGAGAAGGCGCGTGAACGGGCAGCAGTAGAATGTATTGTCGATCTAGGTCGTATACGATTAACATGACACGGCCTGAGACTTCTTGTCTGGTCGATTCTCTCTATCAATTCATATAAATATGACGGCGTTTCAAAGTGAAGTGCATTATGAATCATAAGAAAAGTCATTAGTGATTTTATACATTCAGGTGTACCTATAGGTAGTGAGAAAATAAGAAGTACGATTTATAAATCTTTTATGGGATCTAATAGACGGATGGTAGGAAGGCGGAATTCCATAGAATGGGACCAGAATTTCTAAAATCTCTTTAATTTAGGAACATTATACTAGAGTTCCAGAAAATAAGGTATATTAGGGAGATAAGATAGGAGCGTTTTAGTAAAATACGATAATACATAAGAATGAAATATTAAATATGTTTGAATTAGATCAAATATAAATCTTGGGTTGAAAGAATATAGATAGGATTATAGATAGTATATGTAATTTACACATGAGGGAGAAGGGTAGCCACATATGAGATGAGTGATGAGATGTTGTAATATAGTGGTCCAGTTGTATTATGCAGAAAGTAGTACGTATTGAGGAACGTATAATCCGATTTAGTGTTACAGTAGATTCTTCTTTAACCGGAAGTAGATTCAGTAGGGAAGAACTTCAGTTCTACATGTAGTCAAATCGAGCATTTATTAGAGTTTTCATTAGGTTTCTGGAAAGTGAGGTCCGTGTTTATTTAATTCTGAAGAGATTAAAGTTGTAGGATTTTGTATTATATGATATTTGATTCTTAAATAATAATTTGAAATCAAATATGAATCCTAGATCTTTGGAAGAATGAAAATGGGAAGTATTCATGTTTTTAGAGTAAAGTTTGGAATGAAAGTATCAAAAGTAGTGATATGATAAGTAGATATGTTAAGTACTGTAGTTTTTGAGGCATTAATTAGTAATTTATTGGAAAGGAGCCATAATCGTATGCAGTGTTTGCACTGGATTAATTCAGAATTAAGGGTGGAGGCGCAAGTAAAATATGATTAATATTTTATTTTAACAACAAAAATTATTAAATATTTTCCATGTTTAATATATTATTTATAAATTTGTAAACATTCTCAAGTTATTTATGTGTATTCTAAAGTTATTTTATATCAATATACAGTTTTTTTATGAACGTAATCGATATAAGAATTATTTGAAATTAGTACGAAATTGGATGCATTTTTTTCCAATGCCGTAGGGATCATATTTGTTCAAAGAATAAGAACGCTGGAAATACTTGCCTCTCAATACAAGTATATCCTTTTCCTCGATACGTACCATACCCACATGAACACAAAACATCAGCCACTCTGTTCTAAAAAAAACACAATGTAAAATAGAGTTAACGTTATTAAATGTGTTATTATAATAGATTACTTTTTTATAATGGTAATATGTTATTATAAATACTATTAAAATCGATAGAATACATTTTTTAAAAACACCTCATAATATCATTCATCATGTAATAAATAAAAGTTAAGGTGAGACATATAAAATAAATTAACTAAAATAAAATAAAATACTTAAAACATAACAAATTAATAATTCGACAAAACGTAAATAAATATAGTTTAACATACAAATGTAAATACAATTAATACACAATAATAATCCAATACGTAATAACAATTAGTTTCGTAAGTAATACTCTAACTTAAATTTAATTAGTATAAACATTTATTTTCATTTTATAATATTTCAAAAGTTCAAATTTTCATAATTTTATATTTTGACTAAAGAATGTAAAGTATGTTTTGTTGTTATTAATTTTATATTAACTCATGAATGTAAAAAGAATAAATTATGTTTGCTTATTTATATTATGTCAACAAATAAATTAAATAAAATGTAAAATAAATTTAAATAACAAAAATAAAACTAAAATAATATAAAAATTATCATTGGTCAATTAATATCATTAGTCAATTAATATAAATGAAATTAAAAATAAGTTATCTTTTTTATCAAGTTATGTAAGTATTATTAATAATACCTATTAATAAAAGTTAATTGTTATCATAAAAATGTATCAAAAAATGTTTATAATTAGTACCAAATACATACCTACTATTTTTAATTCTTAAAGATTTTGTTAAAATGGTCCACAACTGTGGCCCTGAACTAGATGCACATACAAATTGTCGTTGGGTTATAATTCTAATTAGTAAGAATAATGATTTATAATTTGAATTTAACTTTATTTAAAATAGCAATAGCTCTTGATAAGTTTGAACATAAATAATCTATTTGGCTGTTCCAGTCTAATTTATTATCAATAATTACTCCCAGAAATTTAAATTTGTTAACTATTTTAATATCTGTATCATCAATTTTTAATTTAAATTTAACATTTTCATTTGTATTTCTGATACTAAATAATAAAATATTAGTTTTATCAATATTTAAGGATAATTGATTAATATTTATCTAGCTACATAATTTATCAATGCCATGTTTTATTTTATTTTCAAGATTTATAAAAATGTATGTACCTATCATTAACAATTAAAGTTGGTATCATCAAAAAATAAAATTGGTTTAAAAACAGGAGATATATTTGGTGGATCATTTATATACAATTAAACAAAATTGTAAAATTGTAATATTAATGTGTTTAATTAAATAAATATTTATATCATTATAATCAGTACTATATTTAAATTTTGAGTTAAATATTTCCTTCTGGATCTCATATATAGATGTCGGTAATAGAAATAATATACTTTTATTATTAGTTTCCATTGTAGTATATATTTATCAATATTATATGTATTTGATTTTATTTTATAATTAAATCAATCCCTATATTACTAAATTAATTATTATATTCCTCCTATGTGGGGAAACTTAATCCTTCATTATTTTATCTTTTATTAGTATTTGTATTTATTAAATTATTAATTACCCAGCAAACAATATATTCGACGATTTTGGACGCACTGCGCCTAAAAGTTTCGGAATTAATTCGTTCCAAAAGCGTCGAATTGTTCTATTGTACTTTGGACGCTGTTGCGCCCAAAAGCGTCGAATTTGCGCCTAAAATCCTTTTGTATTTTGGACACTGTTGCACCCAAAAGTGTCGAAAAAGCGACGAATATATCGATTCGGTATAAATCGTCCAAAAGAGTCGATAAATTGTTTGCTGGGTTAGACTATGTATTTTTACTACTGTTATGATTATTATCTATTTTATATGAATAATATATATATATATATATATATATATATATATATATATACTCATATTTACGTAGTACAGAGGTAAGAATATTTTTATATTTCTTATAATAATTAAATTTCTCAGTTGTTTTATGTTTTATTATTTTTGTATACATTTTATTTTTGTTCATACATTTAATAAGGCTATAATATAACCATAGTTTATTTTATTTAGTTTTTCCTTTTACTTGTATAGAAGGAAAATTACTATTATATAATTGTATTAAATTGGTAGTGAAAGTATTAAATATTGAATTTAAATAAATCTCAGAATAAATATAATGCCAATCATAATTATTTATACTTTCCTTTAATTTTTTCATTATGTTATGATTTATTTTATATTTTCCAGTATATATAACATTAATAGGTACATGATCAATATTGTCACTAAATATAATGCCATTGTATATATATATTAAAATAAATTAAGTTATTAAGAATATTGTTAAATTAGTAATTAATTAAATTAAAAAAGTATGGTGACACATTGCGAAAGTATTAGTAAGTTAGGAAAAATCTTTGATTGCGGTTAATAAACAATCAAAATAAATTCGTTATCTATTTTAGTTTATATCCAATTGATGCCATTTTATATTTCACAATATAAGAATATCATGATAGAATAGAATTTCAAAATAAATTTAAATAATACATAAATTATAATGAGATTAAGGCTAAAAAGTATAACTATATATTTACGATAGTAGAAGTATCTAGATGCACCCTATAGGTTTACTCTATATATGCAGTATTTTGATGTAATATCGTGCAACAATAATATTTAGGTTGAAATATTATAGTCCAATTCAATAGTATTAATAGTGACTGCATAGTATATTACCATATATATATGTATATGGGTATTGCATTGGATCTCTTTCACTAGGTATGCTAGCTCTTATATATAATTATATAATTATATATGCCCGTATGCGGAGATTATTACAACTTATAGACACGATTAAGTTATATGTCCAACTTCATTTATGTGTATTTTCTATGAAACAATATTCACTAACACTACTTTTAATATTAACTAATAGATAATATATTTTGTAAACAATCACATATATTACTTTTAGAAATTCAGCTAACACTTTATGAAATTCCCCCTATAGGGGGGGTATAGTATACTACCATATACTTTGTTATCAAGCGATTCACAAATTCTACTTCTTCTTTTCTCTCTTACTCCATTCACTAAACAATCCAATTTATTATTTCTGTATTCGTTATTTTTGTATCGTTTTATCTTCAATGTATTATTATTAAAGTTGTATCTGTAAATTGTGTTATATTAATAGGTTATCTACATTGTTATTCTATTATTATTTACCCTCACGAATGAAAAGCTAAATGACCCTATTTGAGTGCATAATAAACCGTGTGTCATCATTATCTATTTTTTCAAATGTAATTTAGTAACACCCATGTATCCCTTACAAACCTAAGTTTTAAGTTATTATTACAATAATCACCATGGTGTTAATTATTCAAACTTTAGTGTAAACTAATTAAATTATTGAATACAAATCCCAAATTAATAATCTCGAGTAGGTAATATATTTCTATTGTCCCTATATTAATGTTTTTTTATGACATTACAAAAAAATGCTTTTTTTAAATTATGTCATTTTTAAATATTGAATACAAATAATTTATTATTTAATATTAATTATATATAATATCTATTTAAAAATCACGTAAATATATTAATTGTAAGTATAATATTCGTTATTAGAAATAATAGTAGTCGTCCAATTTAATAAGAATGATTTTATTTGGTAGATTATTCCTGTTCATCGTGTGTAATAATCATATGACGCGTTATATTACATAATAGTAGTGTGACGTGTTATTACGTAATGATGTCTTCGTGCATAGGTCAGATAATTGAGCAAATAATCACCAAAGAAAATAAGAAATCGTGTCTCGCTATCGCTAGTGTGTGTGATTCTCCCGCTATCGGTGCACCGCAGACGTGAACTATGGCACACATATGTCACGTGATGTAAACGCACTCATATGTCACGTGGTGTAAACGCACGCACACGAGCGCGCGCCGGTATTCTATGCGAACTATAGTAGAGAGTAAATATTGTATTGTGGAAGAACTCGAGAATACTATTTTACGTAATAGTATCCTATATAGTCTATTACGTCATAGCTATCGGTGATCTCTGTCGGCGATATCTTTGATGTAGAATATATTATTATGTACAATTATAGTTAATATACACACGCGCACACCATACATATAAATATATATATATATATATATATATATATATGTATATATATACGCGTGTGTGGATACGTGTGTTAGTGGGTGACTTTGTTCATGAGTTTGCCGATGTCCATGTAGGAATACGTGTAATCCTTGATGAGTTCGATTATTTCCAATACCTGTACCGATAATATTACGTTATTATATACCGTTTTAAAAAGTTAATTTTTATTAAAATGTAATATTATATATGCATTAAAGAATACATATTTTTATAAAAATTATTATATAAATATATAAATATATATATATATATTGAGTTTAGCGTAACAAGAAATCGGTGTATTATAGAGAATGAGTTTAAAATAGCAATACCTATTTATATTACTGAATATAATCGTCAATGTATAACTAGCAGATCGGAATATGGAAGAATAAATTAGAGGAAAGGTGAGAAATAACAACTATATGTCTTAATTATAAAATAAAATGTATAATTTATATATATATATATATATATATATATATATATATATATATATATATATGTATATATGTATATATGTATGAAGTGCATGATGACGTCACCGATGACTAACTTCCGACGAGTAGATGATGACGAATGTTGACATCTCCATGAACTTAGATGTGAAGCTGATGTACTTACAGGTGAAGTCGAGGTTAGTGATATGCTCGTAGTGGTACTGGTTGTATATTATCTATGATGTAATAACGGTGATGTAATAACGGTGATGTAATAACGGTGATGTAACAGTGATGAAATAGTAATGTAATAGTGGTTTAACGGTGGTTTAACGGTGGTGTAATAGTTATGTAATAGAGATATAACAGTATTGTAACAATTATGCAACATTGATGTACCGGTGATATAAAAGTGATGTAACGATGATGTAATAATTATGTCATAATGATGTCATAATAGAGTAACAGTATGTATAACGATGAGGGCATGAAACTAAAGTGGGGATGACTATAATATATGTTATTTACATTATTATCGTTCATCATTCTCAGAGCGAGTTTGTTGAGGTATCAACAGGAAGTATACTATGTCATTTGTAGTTTTAAGTACTATAGTACTTGCAACTGCTAATAAAATTGCAGCCGATAGTATATGATGTATTAT
>OZ025240.1:46212353-46622353 GCA_964019155.1 Osedax fenrisi | reverse complement strand
CAATGGGATGACTACAAACGGATTTATACACTTCAGTAAACAATCGGTTACACATCATGTATATATACTGTTAATATACTCACAAACAATATTTCAATATTAACTGTATCTTAATGTAGACATTACAAAGTTATATTACTTGCTGGTAGACAATTGATGAAATAAAATACACAACTATAATCAAATGTATAACATCAATAACTATATATATATATATATATATATATATATATATTAAGTGAAATACATAATATTCTTCCATTTTTCATGTATATTATCGATTTAGTTAATTGCGCACTACTTTCTATCGATTACATGTCCTTACCGTTTTAAAATGAAGGACAACTCTCTTCTCGATATCGGAAACTTCCTTCCAGGCCATTGATACGTCCTGCATACACTCTATTAGTTGTATTATATTGAACATATATCTAACACATCATATAATAATACTAATATGTATATATATAGTTATTTTTATTTTAGTTGAGTACTTTAATCCGATCCAGGAACGCTGTAGAAGTGTTAACGTATAACTAAATGACTCTAATTTCCCTTTGAAACCTCTCTAGGGTTAACTTCATGTAGTTTTTAAGATAACCGATCACTGTGTATACACAATTATATAATATCACATATAATTATCAATTTAAGAATTATTGTATTGATCCGAACGGGATACCCATGTGCCGGACACTTTCAGGGGTGATCACGTGATAACATAGTGTACACTGCGAGCAACACGAATAGCGGAGTATTGTTGTGTTTGTTATTGTTTAAATACAACTTATTTAGAGCATTCAAATAACGAACAAGTATCACCGTCTTGTTACCGGTTATAATAATAGAACATGTTGGATTTGGTGGCGACTCGTTACGAGGGATCGGGAACTCGTTACCGCGTTTGTTACCGAGCGATTACGTGTTCATATAGCGAGCAACAAAAGCTCGAAATGAACTTTTCATAGATTTTACGTGTTAACTTAATTCAAATCGCCCCCTTTTTCACCCCTTGACCATCCCGCTGACCTATGTAGACCATAGTTCACTCTATACGATATTAAGGTAGCGACCTGTATACAGAAGTTGGCGAACATGCCAATCTCCGAGGATATCTGGACGGAGTTTCTCTTCAGATGAAGTATCAGGTAGTGGAAGATATAGCGGCACCTGGGCAACACCAGACACGCCATGATGGTCAGCAGGTGCCAGTAGCGTAGGATCATCTTCTTGGACGTAACTGTGATCGATATAGGGGTGGGTTAATGATGTTAATGATGTAATAAGGGTATACCCTACAGGGTACAACACTATAGTAACATATGACGCTTATTACATTTCACTTAATTTATCTTAATTAACTCGTTAAATAATGTATCAGCAATATTATTAACATAATATATATATATAATATATATTAGAGCATTATGTATTATATATATATATCAATATAATGCACTTAATATATACATGTGTTATTTACAATACTAGTATTGTTTACAAGTATTGTGTACTATCCAGTAATAGCGTACAATAGCGCATTATCATTGTAAAGGCCAACACACGCATACACGCGCATACACACGCATACACGCACATAAGCTCAGGCCACACTAGCGTGTATTCTCTCGTACAACGTACGTACATTTGCCGTATTCTCGAACATCTCGAACATAGTGTCTCTATACAAATCGCGATTAGTTCATTTTCATCATCATATATGAATATAAAAAATACAAATATTCATGATTATAATCATGAATTTTTTGTACGCAAAAGTATTTTTCGCGCGAACGGTCGCCTCAGATTTACACACGATATATAGGCTAAAGTACAACTACATGATTTCGAGTCGGTGGTCTGCTTGATGAGCTGAAGGTAGAACTCGTTACAGATCTCCTCGTTCTCCATACACTTGGCCAGCATCGTCTGCATCAGAATGATCAGGTCGTTGTCGTTCAGCGTACCTGTTACGTAATTAAGTAAGTTCAAGGTCACCGGGGTCAATATTAGGGGACGGCGGGGAGACTATAGTCTCTCTATAGAGCCACTGCTACACGAAAACGTATATTACATCTAACATACTGAAAGTGTACATCGTGTTAGGCATTGAACATGATTAGTATATTATAATTAATAAATAGGATATTTTTTTCCTACATTTTCTATATATATTTTAGAAAAGTTGTTTTTGAATAATTAACAAATTTTAAATTTAAATTCACTAACTTTTTCATTTTTTGTTTTCAAATAAATAAAATTCTATAAATAATGTTCAGAATTTTATTTAACGCTAAATTTATGCTATTTTTAAACCCCTTATAGAGTTACTATTGATACAGAAATACTCTTTGGTTCTGGTGGCTCAGGTTTTCTACCTGTTCGCGTCTTACAACTCTCCCCATCCACAATACCCTACCCTAGCTACGACCTACCTACGTTATTGACCCGGGTATAGACGAGCGTCATGTTGAACAGACGGATACACACGTACTGGGCTTCGTGAGTGCTGAGCTTAGTTAGAGTGGACCTGGCGGAGGGCGGGAGCGTGGTTATCTCGGAGGCGTGGCTACATGGGCGTGTCTAAAGAGGGGCGGGTGGCGTTACCTGGTTGACGTAGGCGAGAAGAACCATCTCTCAGAGTGAATGTTCACGTCGTCCAAGCAGCAAGCTCTGCCTGATAATCTACGTGTGTGTGTGTAAGTGTATGCGTGTGTGTGTGTGTAAGTGTATGCGTGTGAATGCGTTTGTATGTGTTTATTAGTATTATTTATTGAGTAACAAAAATCTAATTTTAAATAAATTGTTCGGAATCGAGATATAAAGTTATGCGACATAATATAAAATAAATAAATAATAATAATACAAATAAATTGTTTGAAAATTTGTTAGAATGTATTAGAGTGCAACAGTTTATAAATTAAGTTATTCAATTTAAAGTAAGTATCTATGTAGGGGAAAGTAACCGGTAATACGGGGGACACTTTAACAATAAATGGTCTTAACATTTTATGACTCATTATTTGTAATCAAAAATAATAATATATTAATATTATACGATTATGGATATTATTGTAATTTTAAAATTTTATTTAATCTTTTAATTCCATATATAACGGGGATGTCCGTATTCGGTACCCGTGTCCGAATACGGAAACCCTGTGTTATAATACGGACACCCTATATACCACTAGATAAACTATATAGTATTGATTAACCAATCAGACAAATTACAATTACATTATTTATAATTAATTTTATGAATAATTTATTCTAATTTAATTAGTTAATAATTTTTTATTTTTATTGTTTTTTTAATTAATAATACAATTTAAGTATCTTAATAATAAAAATATGTGCGTATAAGATATTATATGTAATATACTACCACTATAAGTTATATTATATGTTATGATCTATGTGTATATGTCAAAATATATAATACTGCTATGTATGGTATACTTTTAATACATTATATGATATAGTAATTCTTATATATAATAATAAATAGTTACAATATGTTAATATATGCATGTATTATATGACTACTAAATATGCAGACTGTACACTGACCTGTATATCGTTGACAGAAGTAGGCCATTCTCTTCCGTGGGACATATCTCTACCTTTCCGTTCGCTATCAGAGCTCTCCTACACTTCAGGATATCGTCAAGGATCTGGATCCAGTTTCTGGGAGACTTGACCTTGAAACGAGGGGAGGGAATGTTAAACAAATGAGTAAGTTAGTAAATACGTAATACGTAGTTTCGTATACGTGCTTCTTACGCTGTGAACATATATCAATAATGATCAACGGTGTGTTTAGATATATATTGATATGTTGGTTTATTAGCGCTTAACATATATTTCTAACATATATATAACATGTATATATATATACATATACCTATACATAGATATATATATATATATATATATATATATATATATATATATAAATAGAGATACATATACCTATAGATATGTAGGACCGTATCATATACAGGTGGCCAGAATACAAAGGGAAGACGAATAATTACTACAAACAACACATAGTTGTTTATTATGATCACGTGTGTAAATATCACGTGTGCAGTGCACACCAATATTTACACTTGGTGAAGCGATACATTAGCATTTTTATTTCTATATTTTATTATTAATATATATTATTCGCAAATTGCAATACCGTATATCAATAACATATTTCATAAATGTCCCTTCGAGTATATTATATAACCACCTCTGTATAAGAGGATGTGTGTATAATTATATCGCTATATAGCGACACATTATGCAACACTATATATGAAAGCGACAGCAGTCTTTATTGTGTTCCAACCGTATTCCTTAATAATCTTATTATCATTAAATTGTGTATTGGCTCAGCCAAATGTAGATATTTGTTGGCGTCGTATAAATGAAATTAGCGGTTAATAAACAACAACAACAACAACAATAACAACGCATATAACCTTGAGACTACGCCACTTGCGACCTTCCTTGACCCACTTAGCTAGACGAGGGCTGTACACCTCTATTACTCTGGAGAGGGCGTCTAGCTCCACGCACTCGAACATGTAGACCTTCTGCTTCTCCACCGATACGGTGCTGCGAAGCTCTACGATTACGTAGAACTCCCCGTATCTACGAGCGAGGGGTAGCGGGATATCGGGGTTAATGTACGCGTTATATGGGTGTAGGGGTAATTTACGAATTTGAGGGGATGGCTGGGTATCGGGTTAATTCACGCATGAGGTAGGTGGCGGTTAATCGGGGTAATATTGGTGACGGAATACCGGGGTTATACACAACTTACATTATACCACGTATACGTATATATATATATATATATATATATATATACCGAACAATGTACATTATACGCGTATGTGGATGGCGCGGGTTTTGATGTAATAGTAGTGTATGCATGTGGCGGAGTATAGGGGTAATGTATGCCGAGTGGCAGTGTATATAGTTAATGCAATGTTAGGTATACCCACTTATACCTTATTATAATATGGTGTAATCTAGTTAATAGATTATTATTACCGCGCTATATTATTTTAATCATGTTTAAAATATATTAAATTTAATATATTTAATAAATGTATCGAATTAAAATTAAATATATATTTAATAATTAAATTAATATAAAAAATTAAAATAATTAGTATAATACATTGTTCTATTTATCTATGTATATATATATATATATATATATATATATACAGTATACTGTATATAATTTTACCTATAGTTATATATATATATATTATATTCGCTTCTAAATCTATTTATCCAATTGATCACATCGATATAACCCCTTTCCACAAGCTTCTTGTATATAATATCTATTTTTATTTTTAATATTATCAATAATTTTCTCCATTCATATTTGATATTATACCTCTATCTCTAAGACATTATATATAATAATATCTATTCTAAAGAAACTGTGATTATATTAATTATTATCTAATTGTAGACGAATATCTCAATTTTTTTGTAAATAAAATACTGGAAAGAATAATTTCCATTCATATAATAAATAATGTAATGACAATTTATTAATTTATCCTATACAAAGTTCATCAAGGAAATTTCCTAGTTATGAAACACTTCTTCCATCTAACCTTGATGACTTTTTTAATATACTAGATAATACTAATAATATCCATATATATTATATATATATATATATATATATATATATATTTATATATTATATACATATACATATATATATATATACGTCATATAATATATAACTTCTATACGACCACTAAAAAACTCGAACTATAATATACTTAAGCTATAGCTTCCATCAAAAGAAAACAACATGGTGATAGAGCTTTTCGGTGTATGGCTGTATACAGTATACTCTATACAGGTATACCTAATGGAAAAATCTTCTAAACGATATACGAAAATCAACTATATATCATAGAAGCGACCCTTAAATATTATTTTACGTAACATGTTTATTTAACTTATATATTATAATTTATAATACATTTAATTTTAATTTTTATGTTATACTTTTTACCGAGATAATATTTTGTATATATACATCTACTTTTAATTTGTATACTATTACTCACTCACTATTTATTATTATTATTATTATTATTATTATTATTATATATATATATTTAACATGCTACTTAAAACACATCGAGAATAGTGCTCGCTATTATATTTGTGTATAATAAATCATCATCATCATATATATATATTATTAGATCTTTCTGCGACTTTTGATACTATTTATCATACCATTTTAATTAAACATCTAGAAGTATAGGTACAACCATATATTAATTTAAACATAATATTACTTGGATTAAATCTTACTTAACTGAAGGAATGTTTTCTCTGCAAATTAATAATCTTTATTTATCTACTAATAAAATGTATAATGGAGTACCTTAACTACTGTATTATGACCACTTCTATTATACGTGTATATTACGAAACTTAAAAAGGTATCTTTAATTTTCCCTCTGTTAAATAGCATATATATATATATATATATATATATATATATATATATATATATATATATATAATATATTTGATTATTTTACCATATAAGTATATTTATAAGTATATACAAAATAATATATATTTATGTATATATTATATTATATCATACGTAAAAAAATATATTATATTTTGAATATTTATTCATATAATGGTACATTAAATAATAATTAATTTCATAATTAGATGTTACATCAATATATATATATATATATATATATATATATATATATATATAAATTAAATATATTAATATATATATATTGAATACCACTGAAACCAAATTTAAAGAAAAGACTATCATGGGAAACATTAGAGATATCCAACAAACGAACTTTTCTACAAGAAACCGCAGAAAAACGAAACTCCCATCCAACAATGGAAAATATCAGAAAATTTAAAAAAGCACAAACAAATCTTGTACTTTCTTATAATAAAGAACAATCTGAATACATCCAGAGTAAGATTGATGAAATACAAAATGCTGTAAGAAATCAAAAATCAGCAAAAGCCTGGAAAATAGTAAACGAAGTAAGCGGAAGGAAAAACTCATGCAGATCAAAAATAAAGACAAAAAATAACGAGGAACGTGTTAAACTTTGGCAAAAACATTTCCAAGATCTACTTGGTAAACCCACAAAGATCAATGAGAATGAAGAAGACATTTCGCAAATTGTAAATAGCGAATTAGATATAAAAAAAGGACTCTTCACACCTGACGGAATAATTATAGCTGTAAGAAGTATACAACATGGCAAAGCAGTAGGACTGGATGAAATCCCAGCAGAAGTCTGGAAATTAGGAGAATTCCAAGAAATTCTATTACACTTCTGCAATAGTGTATACAATCAAGATCCAATAAAAAGATGGAACGAAGGTTGTTTATTACCATTTCCAAAAAAAGGAAATCTAGCTTTGACAGAGAATTATAGAGGTATCACTCTTCGCTTCGAAAATATACAATCTGATGTTATTAAATAGAATAAGACCCAAGATAGAAGATATCCTTAGAAAAAACCAAAACGGGATTAGAACAAATCGATCAACAACTGGGCAAATATTAACCATTCGTCGTTTAATTGAAGGAGTAAAATCGAAAAATGTACCTGCTATACTTCTATTTATTGATTTTTCGAAAGCGTTCGATTCAATCGACAGATTAAAATTAAAATATATTCTATCAGCATATGGGATACCAAAAGAAACGATCAACGCAATAATGATACTATATACAAACACTCGCGCAATGGTCAGATCACCAGATGGAGATACCCCTTTCTTCGATATTACCACAGGAGTTCTGCAAGGAGATAATTTAGCACCATATCTATTTATTATCTGTTTATACTACATAATGAGAACATCGATTGATAATAACTCACAATATGGACTAACTCTCACATAAAGAAAGAGCTCAAGATACCCCACATTCACTATAACATATGTAGACTATGCAGATGATATTGCAATCACCACCAATAATGTAAAAGAAGCCAATATCTTACTAAATAGTCTAGAAAAAACTGCAAAATAAATCGGACTTCACATTAATGTAGCTAAAACAGAATACATGGCATACAACCAGAATTCAACTGATATGATTAAAACCCAGAATGTAGAAAATATCAAGAACACCCAAGACTTTAAATACCTTGGTAGTTTTATAGCATCCACAGAGCATGATATAAATGTCAGAATAGGAAAAGCCTGGCCCGCACTAAACCAAATGAACAACATATGGAATTCAAAGTTATCTAAAAATCTGAAAAGAAACTTCTTCAGAGAAACGGTAGAATCTGTTTTTGTATATGGAGCAATTACATGGACTTTAACAACAAAATTGGAAATAAAAATCGACGGAGCCTACACTCGCATGCTACAGAACATATCATGGAAAGAACATCTTACCAACAAAGAACTCTATGGCAAAAATCCAAAAGTAACTTCTTCGATCCGTGAACAAAGATTTAGATTCACAGGACATTGTTGGAGAAGCAAAAAAGAGCTGATTTGTGATGTTCTTCTCTGGTTACCTAAACATGGTAAACGCTCCCGTGGACGTCCAGCAAAAATTTGTGTAGATCAACTCGTCGACGATACCGAATGTAATGTAGACGAACTGATGAATGCGATGAATGATAGAGATGAATGGAAGTTACGTGTTAATGATTTCCGAGCAAGCTCGACCTGGTAAGGTAAGGTAATATATATATACTATATAAATGAATGAATTAATGAATGCATATTTATGTACTGAATATTGTATTAATATACAGAAGGATATTCAGAAGCTGTACGTAGCTTATATTAAGAATATCATTATAATAAAAATATACTATATTATATAGTAAATATTATATATATACGTGTAAATACGTTATATCATTTAATAATAGTATGGGATAGCAACACATGATGATAGTGTACTTTAACTTCGATATATCTAATTGATTTTATTTGTTACATTGTGTTCTCAAGAGATATTCATAGAATTAATATATGTGTTATATAATAAAGATCACATGACTTCTATTGTGTATACACATAGCCTATAGGCTATTTTTATAATTTTAATTAAAACTCGCGTCTCCCCCCCCCCCCCCGCGGGAAATCTAATTATGTATTTACATAACATAGGAATGATTATTTTACACGTGAAATGTTTGCTATCGTGTTATAATTAAACAAAAAGTAGTACAATAGAAAGTTATATCACGAGTAATAATAATAAATATAGACAATATAATATTGACATAATATGTACTATAATGTGTATACATATTATATAATGTAGTGTTTAATATATTAAAATTATGTAATATAGAATATATGTAATGTATAATGTATTAAAATAAGACAAATCTATAGAAATAATTACATTTTAGAAATAAGTTATACAATACATAATAATATATAAATGGTAAAATATGCATGTTAACATAATATATTAAAATATATATATATTGTTATTTTTGTTATTTTATTATGGTGTACATCGTCGCTAACCTCTCCTCGAGATGTACGGACTCTATCTCTGCGTAGAACAGCTCGGTGATGACGAGGCCATCCTGCACGCTGACGAACCTTAACCCCGCCGCTGAGAACGCTAGTATCGTCTCTATTCCGTACTGCCATACGCCGCGATAGTGAGCGAAGAACTAAGTAGGGTAGTCGGGGTTAGTCGGGATTAGTCGGGTGGTGTTAGTCGGGGTAGAGGGGTGAGTGTAGTGGGGGTAGTGGGGGTAGTGGTTAGTGTCGTGTTAATGTATATGTTGAGATGATGTAGGTCTTGCGAATATTAACTCAAAAAACGTATATGGTTTTATATATATACAGATAACTATATTTGAGAATATCTACTAATATCTAACATGATTGATGGCGATGCAATAGAGCTAGATTAGTATTCGCTAATATTTACAATATCTCGCAAATTTGGCTCCGATTTTATATCGAGTTATCGAGGATAATCCATACAATTTAGTATATATGTATACTTTTTTATCAATATATATATATATATATATATATATATATATGAAATAAAATGAAAATAGTTTATTAAGTTCAGAAATAACAATTTAGCAATATCAATTTCTTCTAAAAGGAGAGAACCAGAATTATCTCGTAATCTATACTCATAAAGAGGGTAATAATAGGGTTTTAATAATTTTTCACAATTACTTATTACCCATTTATATTAACTGATAACCATATCATAATATCCATGTATATTCATGGTACATAATATATTACTAAATAAATCGAATTCATAAATTATATATTTTAATATAATACATATATATATATATATATATATATATATATATATATATGTTGAAAAACGTTTACTATCGAACTAGCATAAGTATATGTGTATATGAAATGGTATTGGTAATGGTATACACATATATGTATAATGGTAGGTGTAATGGTATGTGTAGAAATGTTCTAGAAGCTTTATATTGAGGACTATTGTTGTAGTGTATATATTGCAACGATCGCATATATACATGTACTAAAGTAGAAATAAAGTACTAACAAATTACTATTTATAAATAATATATAAAAACTAAGTGGTTTAATATATATAATTAATATATACGTAAACAATGATTATGTAATACATAATTACGTACACAATGACATACCTTAGTGCACCCGTATAGAGGAAACTGCGACAGAATAGATAAATAGTTCAACTTCGCTTCGGTAGCATTTTTCCTGCCGCCATATTTCTAAATGCGGTAGATGACAGATGACATATGTACGCTGACTAGATGACATATGTACGATGACTAGATGACATATGTACGATGACTAGAGTACATATGTACTATGACTAGATGACATATGTACGATGACTAGATGACATATGTACGATGACTAGATGACATATGTACGACGACTAGATGACATATGTACGATGACTAGATGACATATTTACGATGACTAGATGACATATGTACGATGACTAGATGACATATGTACGATGATTGTATGACATATGTCGATGCTATATTTCTCATCGCGTTACTAGACTAACGTTACAGTATGTGAAACCTTATGAGCTGATATTATCAAGTTTCTCCAGTCATATTTCTGAGAGAGCAATCGTTTGCAAATGAAATGAGTCATATCCGAATACCTGCAAGTGAACACGGTTAAAGATATATTCAAATATGTAGTTAATCAAACATACCAGGTATTAATTACAATCTAATAGTATTTGTATAATATTATAGTAATATAACATACAAATAATATAACATTACATTTATATATTATACCCACATATATTGAAATAAAATGAGATAATATGAAATGAAAAAAATAAATAATGTAAAACCATGTACAATATAGGTCGTACATTGTACATATATAGTAAAGATTTTCATCATACACGCATGTTATACGTGCATAACTATACCTAATAAGTATCACCACTAGCACTTTGACGTAATATGTGTACATATATATGAAACTGTTACCGCGCTTGTTGATCGATAGTGTGACCGAATAATCTAGAGCCTAATTTTATTATTACTTAATATCTACAGGTGACCTCTATAGAGGTTAATAGATGAACTTGTTGCGTGCGGTAAGGGTGGTTACTCGAGGGTTTTCATCATCAGAATACCGTGAGTCACCGAATACTTATAAATTATATCTGAGTAATCACTTACAAAAGTTCAGAACTTTTAATTAAGTACTGGTTTCCCGATTTTCATCAAAGTATTGTATACTATATATCCATTAACTATGCATAGTTAAGCCCATGGGATCAAATTACATAAACAGAAAACAGAATTTTCAATGCTTGAGTTTTTTTTCTTTATGAAATTTCACCAATATATTTCTATATATATATTTTGGTATTTAAACAGAAAATATTAATAAATAATTTGTTTTAATATATTCTAGAAATGTCATGATCATTCATGGAAATATCTAGAATTTAAGTAAAATAGCCTTTATTTCAAAATAAATCAATAAAACACCTACCCATATATATATATATATATAAATATCATTAGAGTTATCACCGCACGTCGTGCAGTGAGTAGCGCTAGTGTAGGCTATAATAACGAAATCATAGATATTTTCCAGATCGTAAAATTACTCTGCATATTCTATAGATATGATTTTCATAACACCATTTTGTAATACAAATATATGTTGGTGCAATATTGGTGATGCCGTGAAGGTTTCAATAACAAATAATTGTTAATAAAAATCTCGCTACGCATGCTTAATTGAATTATGTATATTCTTAAACAAGGACATTTATTTAAATTTATTTATAATCTATCGTAACGGATTTACGTAAAAACATGCGCACCCGCTGAGTCGCACATGTGCACACTGCTACTGACTGACCTCTGAACCCTGTCCTCCTCGTAGTTGCCGAACTTCACTTGAGCCTGCAGTCCAGCCAGATGAAGGGCGGTCTGTTTGTTAACGTTCAGCTCATCTGACTGCGTAAAGTGACCCGTGTCCGAATTAACCGCGGCAGGAGATAATACACATATATATAAATATATATATATATATGTATATAGAAGAAATAAAGGTCGGTGAGGAAGAGGAAGACCACGTTTCACTTGGCTCGACAATATACACAAATATGTCTCTAAATATATCACGAATCTTCGACTAGATACTAGATATAGAGTGGGATAGAGAATAGCTACTATGTACATCGCCAGGGTCGACTTCGATTCGATGGCACAAGGTGACAAGATAATGTATATATATATATATATATATATATATATATATATATATATATTCAATGTCGAAAACCATATCATTTTCAGTAAATGAATAAATATGTTTATGTCAGTATTATATTCTACAGAAATATGTGTAGTTAGTAACTAGTAGTTACTAACTACTAGTTACAATAATTCCATTAAATATATCACTCTATAGAGTGTATACATAACTGCATAGATGTAATAGAGAACAATCTAGAACACGCGCACATGAGACACACGTCATAATAGACACATTGAAGATAACCCTTCGCGTACCTGTATCACGGAATGAAGAGCTTGCACGTAGAGCAGGTGACACTCGCTAGGATCCTGATCCAGGTACTGTTGACCGGGACCTACGTTTCTCTTCTTGAACACGTGCTTACAGAACACTAGACGACCGTGCGCCAATAGAGGGTTGACTTCCGGTGAAGAGGCCGCGGGTTCGTCTTCGGAGAACACTGACGCACCCATCGACACGGACGGTATAGCGGCTCTTTGTGTTTTACATCTTCGGGCGAGCGCGTGTGGGGTGTGGGTAGACGTTACGTAATGGTTGAGGTATCGGCGTGGTTACCGTGGTTACCATGGTTACGCGGAGTGTTACGTAATAAATCGAAAGTTTACTCGTTTTAGTGGAAGTGATTGCGATTACGTTGTGTGAAGATTTCCAAAGTATTATTATTAACACACCGTTATCTTAAAATCTATTAATAGAATGAAACGAGAGATAAGCACACGATTGACACACAGATAAGCACATGTACACGTTATAGCAAACGACGTCTGCTTTGGTAGTAGTAGTATTAGTAATTGGAGTATAGGTGGCAGTAGTAGTATAGGAAGCAGTAGTAGTAGTATTGGTAGTAGTAATAGTAGTAGTAGTATAGGTAGTAGTGCGTGTATTGGTGAGGGTAGTAGTATGGGTAGTAGTGAGGGTAGTATTGTGGGTAGTAGTGTGGGTAGTAATGTGGGTAATAGTTAAGGTAGTAGTGTATGTAGTAGTGAGGGTAGTAGTATAGGTAGTAGTATGTGTAGTGGTGAGGGTAGTAGTGTGGGTAGTAGTATGAGTACCCAAGCAACCAAACACGTTGCCCGTCAACTTAAAATAAATAACAACGTTCCAATATTGTATATATTATAGGTAAAATAAACACTTTGGATATAATTATTTTATTTATGCAATATATGTTCCAATTGTGTATATTTTACGGGTCAAATAATGACTTTGGATATGATTATGTTATGTATTTAATGTATGTTCCAATTTTTTATATTTTATAGGTCAAATAAACACTTTTGATATCATTATTTTATGTATTCAATATATATTCTACTATAGTAGTGTTGGTAGTAGTAATGGTAGTATTGTGGGTAGTAGTATGGGTAGTAATGTGAGTTGTAGTGTGGGTAGTAGTAATGGTAAGAGAAAGGTACAAAGCAGTGTATACCTGATGTACCAAGGTACACGTGTTCTCCGATCCAGTATTTCGCTACAAAACGTGACGTCATACAATAAAGTTATCTAACATCGACTACGCTATTGTTATGAAAGTGTTACATAACACTCATGTTTACACATACTAAATGTAAATGTATATGCTATTATATAAACTATATATATAATTTGCACCCATTTTCAACTGAATTCTGACACTAGTCAATTTATAGTCATACTAGGCATATGTATGTATTATAGTATACATATGTATGTAACATGTCAAACATATGTATTACATTATACATAATCAATGTAATATAAACGTTTATTTATTATAATAGTCTATAGCAATACGTATGTTTTTAAGTTTTAAAATGAAAAATATTTATACCAATGCGTATACGCATATATGCATATATATATATATATATATATATATATATATAATTATATATATATAAATATATGAATATTCTAGTATCCTTAAATAATGATAACATGGTAGATACAGTATGGCTGATTCATTTTACATATTTAATTAATTTAAGTATGATCAATCTCAACACTTTCATTGTGTGCTAATCTTTTAATGTCCTTTAACAATCCATCAGTAATCCATGACATTATGAGAAGGTGGAGTCAAGTATCATAATTAGTTATTTCGTAATAGGTAATGCATAATGGGTATACTTGATAAACTAGCTATCTAATATAATTATTTATTATTTGTTTACATAATATTATTGAATTCACTTATATATTTTCTACATTTATTATTGATAAACATATGATTAACAGAAATATGATGAATTAGCATAATCAGCCTATTAATGTAACGCTTTCGAAACCTACTATTATAAAAGTAACGCAAAGTAACGCGACGAATTACTCGTAATATCGATTACATGTATGTAGTAGATTTATGTTGACATAGGTAAAGGAACTAGTTATGTGACTGTTATATAACATAACTCTGAGATTATATATGCTATATAAGATGTACAGGTATTGTTATATCACTTGTTGTGTGTGCGAGTGAGGAGACAATGGGTTACTAGACAGCTATTGCAATACATGCCATTCTCTATGTTTCACTAGGGGGTGGTACTGACTAATGTTACGTCATGACGTGTAACATAACGGGGGGAGCAGGTGAGATAGCGAGGTGGCGAGTGGGTGGGATAGTGGGTGGGCGAGTGGGTAGGCTATTGGTTGACGATACTACCTTTCCCAGTCGGAGAATATGTCGGCTATGAATTCGCACGTCTCCAGATGTCTCTCGTATCCGGGTCTACTCTGTGGTGTTACATAATCATCATGATTACGTAATGTATGTGTGTTATGTAACAGTGAGGGGACAGCGTTGCGCAAGACTGTATCGTAAAGTCGTCTACTTCTCACAAATATGAATATATTTATAAGTTCTAATCGGATTTCCAATACAAATGTTATGTTATGGTTCACTTTTGACAGGTCAACGTGTATTTTAATAATTGTTATCTAGAAAAAGTTAGATCAATGATCGGTAATTCTATTTACTTATTCCTATAGTTATGTCCACGCTATGACATCGCAAGTTCCGAGCTGGTATTCTAAACGTATGGGTCAACGGAACACCGGGTTAACACGGTTCGTAGAGTAACGTTAAGAATGACCACTACAATGGAGCATGCAACTAGCGGTCAATTTTATGGCGTGGTGCTACACGTATAGTACATGTAAATTGGGAATTTGAGCCATACACTTGTAATCATTAAATACGCTAGTAGTTATTAACTACTCGTTAGTAACTACTGTAGTAGTACTATAATAACTACTAGTTACTCGCTGATCCGACACTATGTAAGTAAAGTGATGTAAACGATAAGTTGATTTAAAACAATACGTTGAGATATACAATATAGTGTTTAATATATATATATATATATATATATATATATATATATATATATATATATATATATATATATATAGTTTAAAATGTAAATTAACATTAGATTCATTCTTAAAGTTTTATAATATACACATAATTGATTACCGAATACACGTGAGAATTCGTGTGAATTAATGATGTTGTTTAAACTGTGCGGTATTAAACTTTAGTTGTATCCGACTCACATCATTGTAATCAATGTGTTATAGATATGGGTTATTATGTTTGTGAATATAGAGGTACATAGCGATACTACTGTTACGTTTACCTGTAGGTACTATAGTACAAGTGATGTAATACAGATGATGTAATACAGATGATGTAATACGCATTGTAATAATAACGACTAGGTAGTGATGGCAAATCGTACAGCGTCGCTAAATACCAATATAAATGTATATACAACTAGTGTTAACTAGAATTATACTATATCTTAATTCATAGAATATTCCTTGTTTAATTTTAAGATTGTATTTTATATAGTTAAATTTATAAATACAATAAAATTAAAATGTAATATATTATAACTAAAGTATTATATATAGAACACGTTTGCAGCTACCCTGTAGGTTTATTTAAGCCTATATAAGCCTGTTTTAAGCCTATATCACTATATTAGAGAGCAGTACTGACCTCGTATATCGCCCAGCCGTCGAGAGATTTCAGCGGAACCATCCTCTGAACTCTGAGCAGCACGTCTTCAACTCTTTCAGTGGGCTCCACTTTCATAGATTTCCAAGAATCGTCCAGGAAGTGAATATGAGTCATCATAGGTTTCAGGCAGATGACGGCCTACGTGGGTGGTATACGTATTACCTTTGCCTCGATGTTATGTTAGGTACAGTAAGGAATGCGTTGTAAGATCAAACTAGTCTGTAGCATTACAATTTTACAAAATATGTTCCACAAAAAAATGGATATAATTACAATGGTTTCTTTCTGAGAATATCTGTACATTTAAAACTATATTCATTATTTATTAGAAATATTAGTAGATAAAAATAAACTTATAAATAAAGAAACCAAAAGGAATATCGGTTTAACTTGTTTAACATGTTTAAAGTAACGAAGATAAATCTGATGATAGTATGGAATATAGTTGAGTTCAGATTCCTTATCGATATATCTCATCTCTGTATGTTGTCGATGTATTTCTCTTCAACTTTCTTATCCTACTGAATTATGACTTGTCAAATATTTCTATTTCTAACCCTTGTAAAATTTATAATATATCAAATGTATTCACTTAGCTACATGATAACCTATAAGTATACTTATAATCTATTCATAATTAGACTAATTTGTGTTATCTCTATTTCCCTTATATTATATTTCCTTTATATATATACCTTTCTTTATTTACAATAAAATTCATATTTGTACGCCGTACGTGTTTTATATTCAAATATTTAAATATTTAAAATATATTCAAAATATGAATTTGATTGAAAATAAAGAAAGGTATATATATAAAGGAAATAGAGTCAACATATGTCGTACGCCCTCCTCTCAGATAGATAGTTATTCTCGCACACACCTCTATCTCAGCCGTTGAAGGAAATTTATGTCTCGAACAGCCGTTCAGTTGTTTCAGGTGATGAAGACAATAGGTGGCACATTGCGATATGTAACTTACGGGGATCGACGAGCTCTGCTTTGATCTCAAGTAGGACAATAGGTACTGTGTGTGTGTGCAGGTGTGTATGCGTGCGGTGTGCGGGAGTGTTTAAGTGTTAGGGAGTAGTGGGTTGTGTGTATTCATCCACATATTATATATCTATCTATTGGATAACAACGATAGCAAAGCGTATCGCCCTACGCGTTATACGATACACGTATACTATAGTATACTATATATAGTTACCTATAGGTATGTATTATTTGATGATCTTTTAATAGTTAAAAATAAATAATATCGTTATATATATTTATTATATTATAAACAAATAAAAAAGTATATTTATATGATTAAAAAATGTGTCCACGACAACATAAACTATATATAACTAATGTACTCATCTATAACATGCGCGCATTACGCGTAATGTTAAGGGTATGTATATACCAGAATATTTATTATAAATATATTTATAAATTTAATATTTAATATTTTACCTTAATAGAAATTAAATATATAATATTAAATAATGTGATATCGTATACGTATACGAGTGTATCGATTGTTGTTCGTATATTGCTATATTGATATACAACGAATGCGCGCGTGTGTATACTGGTATAACGGAAACCTTATTCAGCGTATGACTGGGATTAAAGGAAACGGAGCACAGGCAGAAGATATGCCACACTCGATGATTTATCGTCACAGCTGGACATCCACTGGTCTGAGATAGAGGTCAACGCAGTTAATAGAGGTCAACCCGTTATAGACAAACAATGTATGCATAACGCCGATATAATATAGATATATGTAGATAACAAAATATAGATAACGCATTATAATCAGTTTATATATATATATATGTGTGTATGTGTGTTGTGTAATAAACAAGCAAGCTATATATTGGTGTACGTATTCTTGTTTCATGTTTATATGTACAAGTATATTTTTATTTCACCCATTCTCCTATCCACGCCTTAATAACAATAATATATATACATCATATATATATATAAATAATTTGTTTTGTTTTACATAGTTTTGTGTTTAAATTAATGTTAGATTACACACATACAGTATACCTATAATGTATATGTTTATATATGTATATTATATATATATATATATATATATATATATATGTATTATATATTATGTGTATATTATACAGGTAGGCAGTTGTATGACATCATTGCCCTCCGGAGTATAAGATTATGCAACATATAGATATTTGTATGCTATATTTATATAGGTTTAAATATTTATAATTGTATTTATACATATATATATATATATATATATATATATATATATATATATATATGTATGTATATGTGAGTTGGTGCGGTATTATTATATTAGTGAAAGTTTAAAACTATAGTTAATATTCCTTAAATATAATACATTTGCGTTAAGCTAAATGAAAGTAATATTAATAATACCACACCATTATAAAACTAATGTGCGATTAATGCCTTTTGGGATTCAGAGGTTATACTAATCATAATAATGAACCATGAGTCATGGTCCATGAATCATATTAATATTATATTTCTGTATAGGGGAAAAATCTCTCATTAGGTGCATACTATATATATAGTATGATTCTAGTACATATTCTAGTACGAATAGTAGGTCACTTACTGACTTAGTTGCGTAGGACTTGACGTCCCCTTTACAGAACACATGTACACTTGTTATTTGTAAGCCTCTCTGTCTGCTGCCCTTTTTCCAAGGTCATAAGTAGAACGCCAATATTCTCTCTGCTTTCATCCGACCATCTCTTTAATATACGTCCTATTGGTCTTGGATTTGTGAAATATTTGGGACAATATTATTGCCGATTTTGATATCCTTTTTTTTCAGTTTTCAGAACTGCACATTTAAGTGTATTGATATTTAGCTTAGATTTATGACAAGCGTTTATTAGATCTGAAATTGCTATTTGAAATTTTTCAAAAACAGCCGATACTAAAGTTGTGTCATCTGAGTACCTGATATCAATACCTGACATGTCATCATCCAGTCGGAGATTTCTATCTAAGCATATGAGGCCCTTCATTACATGTTCTAGGAACAAATTGCGTAGGCTCGGCGACATGGTGAACCCTTGTATCATGCACATGTTAATAGGGAACCAATCTGTTATTGCCCACCAGCAATTATTGCACAGTTTGTATCGTTATACAGGTTTTTTATTATCACAATATATTTCAGAAGGGATGTCTATCATTTCTGGATCATTATTTTCCAAAGTGCCTCTCTCCAAATTGTAACAAATGCAGCCTTATAAGGCTTTTATAAAGTCAATAAAGTGGATATGTAGCGGAACTTGATGTTATCTTGCCTTCTCTATTATATGCCTTATGATGAATATTGCATCTATTGTTCATCTGACTGGCTTGAAGCCGAATTGCGAGTCACTCATTGATTCTTCAATTATATGTGAGTATCTGTACATCAGGATTGTATCGCCTTTCTTATGAATTGGAGTTATAATCATTTTTTAACAGTCTTCTGGTGATTTCTCCGTCTTGATTATTTTATTGAACAAGATTGTCAGTATTGTGAACATCATATCACCCCCTGCTTTAATTACTTCGGATGTTATTCCATCAAGTCCTTTCGCCTTTATGTTAGATAACCTTTTGATGGAATTTTACACTTCTTGTTCGGTTATTAGCGGAATATGCTCTGTTACATTTCTGCCTCTGACTCAAACTTTCACAGAGCATCTTCCTCGTGTGGAAACTGTGTGTTGAGGTGTTTCTCAAAGTGTGATTTCCAGATATTTAAAATTTCATTTTTCTTCATCATTAGCAGACCTTGAGAGTTTTTCATAGAAAATACGGGTTTGTACCTCTTTCATTCTAATTATCTGACTTGTTTAAATAATTAGTGGCTATTATTATTTTTGAAGTTTTCTTTCATTTCTCATATTTTTCTAGATTATCACTCTTTTATTTTTTGACAGTTAGTTTTACTCTCTTGTTTAATGTTCTGTGATTAGTTATGTGCTCAACGTTATTTGGATTATTAATAGAAGCGATTTGGCTTTTCTACGTCTAGCACAAAGCTCTTTTACTTCGTTTGATATTCCAGGAACTTCATTAAATTGTTTATATCCAATGTCTTGTTCAGCAGTAGTATACTACATACATGTATGTAAAATAGTACATACTGTATCGTATATATTAATAATACAATATTTAAATAAATATATTAAACTTAATGTTATTATCGTCGAGTTAATAATATATACTTATTTACTATGTGTGTGTGTGGTATTATTATATATCGTGATCCCTTTGTTCTGTTGACAATATACCGCATTCGTCATTACCTAATCATTTTAAATGTAATCATTTTAAATTTTATATTACCTAATCATTTTAATGGCAAAAAGTAAATTTTTCGGGAATTACAAAATTTATTATAAACTTTCATTATCTCGAGACTCTCAAGATAATGAAATTTAGGATTTGATTGTATTGAGATAATGTATTTTATAATTTGATTGTCTCGAGATAATGAAAAGGGGGAAAAATTTAAATTACTATTCACGTTCAATCATATCTTACTTTCACCTTCCAGCTCATCTAGCCTACAGTCAAGTTATATCATATCATACTGTTGCATATTATCTGTATATCATTTTATTGTAATATTGATTTTATAACGACCATATTTTATGTTGCGAAACCAACTTTATCCGGTTTAATTTGTTTCGAAACCAATATAAAGAAGGCTTCGGATGTTTCGAAAGCACAAAAGTCGGTTTCATTTGAATCACTAGTGTGTATGTGTGTATATATATATACGTGTATGTATATGTATGTGTGTATGTGTGTATGTATGTATGTTCGTATGTGTGTAAAGTGCAAATATACATCGTATACGATATATACGTGTATATTTATCTGCAGAGTATAGATAACTACATAATGGTATCTACACAATACATTACGTATATATATATATATATATATATATATATATATATATACCGTATTATATATACGGCGTATACCCATGGGAAGATACATTATTTCACCTCACGTGACTTTCAGAGATAACACGTGACCTGTGTCACTCGTTACACTCAGCGGAATGTGTTATCACGTGGTGCCGGTAAACAGTGAGTCACGTGACAATAACGGGTTGCGAGAGGGTGTATTTCCCCCCTAGTATCGCCTCCCCCCCCGCCCCCCGCCTCTAGTAATGCGCTTATGACGCCTAAACTCCCCGAGGTGTGTCGCCACTAGTGGCCGTGATTCGTTTACGCGTAATATTAGCATAACCCCGGTGATCTAGGCCTCAGCCGAACTATTTCAGACAGGTTTGTTAGTGCGCCTGTTAATTTATAATCGATATTTCGAATATAAAAATCATCTATATATTTATGAATATGTGTGAATCAGATGTCATTTTATAATAACTATAATTTGTATGCACGCTTATTTAAATATATATATATATATAAGTATGGGTTAGTAATTTTCTAATATTGTATAAATTTCATTAAATATAATATGCTATTAATCACCCTTTTTACTTCCGGTTCACCACAACCTTAGAGTTGATATGTTAACATATGACATTGACCTCTAATCATGACTAACGTTATCGAACACGAAAGAACCATTAGTATAATAAAGTCTACATGTGTATAATACAACTAGCACACGAACACTTAATACATCATCTAATGAATTCCATATATTGATTTACCAATAACTGATTTAGTAATAAGTATTATATTGTCAAAATTATTTATTGCATTAATTGTTTACAAATACCTCTAATTACACAATTATTCAAAATGTAAAGGATGAGGATATATTTACTTACGGTATAATTATTTGTAATTGTAAAACTTGTCGTTAAATATATTGTAACGTTCTAAGTTTAAGTTATTCTAATTTAGATGGTGGCGGTGGTGGTAGTGGTAGATTATGTACTAATAATAGTAGTAATATCAGTAGTAGTAGTAGTAGTAGTAGTAGTAGTAGTAGTAGTAGTAGTAGTAGTAGTAGTAGTAGTAGTAGTAGTAGTAGTAGTAGTAGTGGTAGTAGTAGTAGTATAACAATATCTGACCTGTCTGATCAGCTGACAGTACAGTTCATCTCGCAGGTCTACGTTATCTAAACAAAGCTTTAGTATACTTTGTAGACAATCGGTTACCTGACCTTCCTTCAGCTCCTCGTGAATGTACATGCATATGTTCTGTGTGTACCGGATGGCATGCATTTACGTAATGAATGGTGAAGGTCATTCGTCGTTAGCTATTTATGCGCGATATTTTATTTTAATGATCTTATTAGGATTTCGGCTACATTTCAATACATTATTAATGTATAATATATATATATATAATATATATTATATATATATATATATATATATATATATATATATATATATATATATATATATATATATATATATATATATATATATGTGTACACTGGAATATCATATGAACTATATAAGTGTAATACATAACTCGCAATATTTATTTTATAAGTATCATATTCCAATTATTAAAAAGATATCGATACCTGAAGCTATACTTGAGTACTTACATTTAACTGGTGAAAACAACGGAATATATGCAGCTATATTATTTCGAAGCTCTTTAGATTGTAAGAGAGTATTAATATTAAAAAGTAGAAATCTAACAAAAAACAAACAAAGCTATTCTAATAAATATTATTATTATTACCTAACATTCGACATTACGTAAAGAGTTTAACCTTGAACATCGAGCAGGCTAGCGATATGCTATCGGAGACTAGAAGATGAAGCAGCGAGTTCTTCAGGTGCTTCTTAGTGTAGCGCAGAAGGTCATCCACGGGTATCTCCAGCTGAGGAGAGAGGTGTGATGACGTCATCGTATAGGTCACGTGGTGTTGATGTGTGGTGATGAGTCATCATCAGCGGTGTGTATCGCCAGCGGTGTGTGCACTCACCACTCACTCACACACTCAATTACTCAACCACTCGTCCAGTCAATATATCACTCACTGACGTATATTCTTATTAATGTAAAGAGAGAGAGAGAGAGGGGATATATACACTATAGTGTACTTTCACTCAAACGTTTAACACTCGTTAATTTCCTAACAATTCTAGGTATACATATATCTAGTGCGAACTTATCTATTCATGATTCATTTATTAATAGGATGACTCACTAGATTAAATTACACTCTAACTACATGGATGTGTGTGTACACTGTACGATGTACATGCACTAGTCATTCATCAACGTATTCATTAGTTTACATCAATAACCAATGACATCACATCATTCATTCATCGAATATAACCAATACCTCCCACGACGTTGTTTCTATAACATGTTACGTCATAACCAGTTAGGTTAGCGCATCAGTGACGTCACTCATTCACTATTAAATTAATGTTGTCGCACACTCACTAAATAACTACACTCGTCTACTTTCGCACCAGTAAACACACGCTCACTTATTCTCATACACTCACATACACCCACATACACCCACATACACCCACATACACACACATACACACATATACTTACATACACACATACACAAACATACACACACGCTCACACCTCCGCGCACAATAAGCGCACATATACCGATGTAATAAGCGCACCGACGTCCGCACTTACGTGTTTCTTACGAGACGAGTTCATGCGGTGTTGTTTGTTGTAGTACCGGTCAGCGAACTCCCTCATGTCCGAATGTACTACGGCCACTCCGTCCTCGAGCTCACCTTCACCGCTAGGGGCCTCCCTTCCGTTAGCGTCCACTTCGCCGCATCCGGTCAACAGTATCCTCTCGACGTCGTCGTAACTATTGATCTCGGGCGGCATCCACGTGTCTTGACCGCCGGTGGCGCTATTGTTGATGACCACACTGGTCAGATCAGCCGCGTCGTCTTCACCTATGCTGACCTCTGTGAAGCTGACCTCTTCGTCCGCCAGGGGGACGCGGTCGTACTTACGTAATCGCTGAGGACGCATCTCTATCATCTCCTGGAGGTGAAAGGAAGGGTCAAGTCAAAGCTATAAGAAGGGAAACGGGTGGGAATAGGGTGGGAAATACGGATATTTCACGGGATTATTAAGAATATTATATACGTCGTTAACTTAGGTGTCGTAACTTATTGATATGGAGATGATATATATTATGTTAGGATGGTTTGATGAGATGCTATTACTAAGTAAGGAGACTGCGAGATAATATTATTATTATAATGATAAAGGGAATCTGGATAGTTTGGGATGGATGGTAGGAAATAAGGGTGGTAGAGATAGTGATAGGTAGTAGGAGGGAGGATAAAAGGGGTTGTAGAAAAGAAGTATGGTAGAGATAGAGGGAGATGATGGGAGGGTGTTGGAGGGAGGATAAGAGGGGTTATAGGTAAGGAGGGTGGTAGATATAGAGGAGATAGTGGGAGGGTGTGGGAGGGAGGATAATAAGGGTTGTAGGAAATAATTATGGTAGAGATAGTAGGAGGGTGTGGGAGGGAGGATAAAAGGGATTTTATAAGGGATATGAATATGGAGACTGATAACACTACGATTAGTAAGGGTGAAAGGGAATATAATAATGAGGAGTCTGGGGTACCCTTCATGCGTACCATGCATACGTATGATGATATGAATGAGATTATGGATGTGTGGTGTGTAAGATATGCAATATTACATGGGGAGTAAGAGGAGGCTAATGATGTGGATCATCGGTGGGGTGCTTGGAAGGATGATAAGATGGATTATATATTCTGCCTTTAGGGAGTGGTGAGGATATTGAATAGTGATTTATTATGAGGTGATTGGAAGATTAAACAGGTAGATTTTATGGGGTAATCTAATGTGGATTCTAGGGTATGATAGATAAGTTTATAAGTGGAGTTATAGTGAGAGGTGGGGATGTTGATAGAGATATATCTAGGAGATTACGTGGGTACCCCCATATATGGTAATGATAATTATAGGGGGTGATAGAATGATAATTACTTTTAATTACTAATAGAATTGCGTGCTATGTTATTTTGCCGACGGGAACAGGCGCTCTCTATCGATATTCGATAGAACATATCTATAGACAAGTGTGGAATGCAGCCACGTCCCTGGGGATAGTGTTAACGTTCGTATGCATGTATGGGTGTGTGCGTGTGTGCGTGTGTGGGTGTGCGTGTGTGCGTGTTCATACGTGCGCGTGGTGTATTGGTGTATACATGTACTGTATGTGTGTGTGCGCATCCTATGTATATGTATGTTCTATATATGTATATCGGTCATGCTATATATGATGCACTTATTAATAATTCAATACTTATATGCATGTATATCACTATATATATATATATATATATATATATAATGATATTAAATGAATTTTAATATTTCAATAATATATGTATTACCTAATAATACCTTGGACTTATACGTCTTTATGGACAAACAATTATGGACCCCCATGATAATTTTATAAAATATTAATAGCGTATTATAATGATAACTAATATATCTATATATATATACATGTATATTATATTTGTTCACATATATGATAATATATATAATAATTATATAACATTATTTACAACTTCATTTATTATTTATAAAATATATATTATTTAAAAATAAAATCAATTTAAAGTATATTTTTTCAAAGTGAATATTATGATAGAAGCATGATTTTAATTATTATACTATATTATTTAAAGATGAATTAACATGTTTAACGAAATATTTATATTTATAATAATTAATGTTTATTTGTAATGATGTTATAAAAATATCATTTATAAATGGAAATATAATTTAAGGACCGCCTGAAAATCATTCCAATACAATATTTTATAAATAATAAATTAATTAATTAAAAATAAAAATGATATAAGTATAATTAACTTAATATATGTTATATCTACAAAACGAGTATTAATTTCAATTCATTAAGGGGAAGCACTAACTTCATAATTTTAATTTTTTGAAAAAATGAACATAAATATTATATTGAAAATAAGTATTATAATCATTTATGTATCATGTAAATATTATTCCTAAATTTGTTATATTTATGAGTATACATGATGTTTTAGAACACCTAATATAATAATTATTATTAATAATGTTAATTTAGGTGTTAATTATTAAGATTTAATTATTACCAAATATAACAGGGGAAAGTCATCGATTACCGACCCCCTCTCGTATCTCAATAACTATAAGATATATCAAAAATTATATATACATGAAATTTTATTAATGTAATGATAAATATGAATAAGTATTTTTTTCAAATAATAGTCAATCCTACAATTTGTATTTGATAAAATGAAATATTCTGTTTTTACTTTTAAAATATTTGAATAATAACTTTTTTTTAATTATTGTAAATACTTTATTAATTAAAAGAAAACTTAATACTGCACATAATATTGTAGATCAATAACATGTTTATAACTTTTATAACAATAATTTAATTTGAATAACTATTAACCAATATATCTTAATAATAGCAACCCATATGATTTTCCTATTACCGACCCCCCTAAATTACCCTAATACCGACCCCATGTGATTTATTGTATCCAATCAAAATAGATCCGTATTTTACTTTAAACTTTATTTCTTAACATATGTCGTAAGTTATTTGTGTATCATTTATATAGATTTAGGATTCTTGATTCCAGTTGATTATAAACATACTGATTGATAAATAAACATTAAATAATAATATACACTATTTTAATATAATTACTATAAAGTTTAAATTTAAATTTAATATTACTATTAAAACATAAATTCAATAAAAAATAAATTGCGTGTATATTATAATTAATTATATTTATGTATATCTACTCTTTTTATTGGATATTATAATACTACAATTATTTATACCACGATTATTTTAGGGGGTCGGTAATAGGGGAAGGGGGTCGGTATCAGGAAGAGGTATCCGATTACCGACCCCCCTGTTTATCCTTGTAAATATAATTATATCAAATATTTAAAATAGCCACATTATTCATTGCCATAATATTACCCTAACTGCAAAATTTCAATTAAATATATTTAATATTGAATAATTTATTACAAATAATCATTTACGGGTCGGTAATCGGAGAATTTCCTCTAATAATTTTCATTATATAAACACTTTTAAAAATATTAATATAAATTTATCATAATTATTTAAACTATAGTAGATTATAATCACAACTATAACATACTTATTTTGTTTGTAAATGTAAATGTAAATACTAAATCTGAATTGTATTGACATTTTAAAAAACGTTGAAAATATAATGAGCAAATGGAAATGCGGAAAAATGTTTGATTAAATTATCTAATAAATACGCTAAATTGCAATTTCCCATGGGAAATACAAAATGTGATTCTTAATTTATATATGATTGCAATAACACAAAATTAGAAAATTAAATCATTGATGATGGTTAATATTAATTTTAAAATGTTATGAAATAATTTTACATTTTAATTTCAGTTATATATGATATATTATGTGATGAATCTCAAGTTTAACAGATGTACAGTTTAATATGCGTACATTATGCAATTCATTATCAGTTTTCGCGTATATTACGTAAGTATTAATAATGATGGTGTCATCGTTTTGTTACTATACGTTGTATTATTTTTATGTTATTATTATTTGGTGGAGTCCTTTCATCCCATCCAGGGAGACTTAGATGAAGTTTTCACTTATAACCATATATGGCTCTAATGTCCCTTCGAAACCGCTCTCATGTTAAGGTATTCATGGTTTTAATGAGAGTCGATCATTTATGTATACACAATTATATAAATCACTTCTAAGTAATATGTTAAGTCCCATTATAATGGTTCGGATGAGGCTTGAACCCGCGTCCTACTGATTGTGTGCCTGACGCCTTAGCCAACTGAGCCACACGGGTAGTTATCATTGTATCATTATATTGATACATCATAGTATATGTATGATATATCTCTATAACTCCACGACGGATATCCTTAATATTAGATTACGTACAGACGATGGCCAACCCGCGTATACGATGACCACTGGTCAATGATACCCACACAATACAGCCATTGTTATGTTCGTTTCCCCGGGACACAATACATCTAGCTATCGATGTTATGTAATATTACGCCATAAAACATTCTATTATTAATCAATATATTAATGACGTAATCGTAGATATAACTACTGATATCGGTCTTTGCCCCATATTGTACTGTAATAACTCTATATACTATTTACTATGATATTAACATGTCTACGAACGAAACTATAGAACAACATATAATACATTTAAATATAAACTACAATTTTAACTTAAAATAAATGTATGCATAAACAAATATGTTTTGATACAACATTATTTTATTTTATACAATATTTTAATAAATATTTACATGTATATATGACTTATCTTAGATAAGTTATCTACCATAAATAAATATTTAATTTTCAATTAAATATTGTGAAATAAGTTTTTAAATATCTTGTAAGAAAGTATATACCTTAAATAATGTATACTTTAAAGAGTGCATATATATATAAATACCTATAGTATACATACATTTATAATAGTATTGTTAATGATATATGTATCGGGTTAAAGTGTATAATGAATATAATTTATAATTATTAAACATTATCCGAGATTGAAACATTGGCAAATATGCCAATATATATTGAAGTATAAGTCAATTTAAATGTTTAAATCATCTAATATTATTTGTATATTACGCCAATAAAGTGAAAGCTTACTTTCACAATAACTGTACTTAATGTTAGGTTCTCTATAGACTACACATATATGTTATGTAATGTGTATATGCATGTGTACGTATGCATGCATGTATGCAACATGTGCGGCATATTGTGCGCGTGTATTTAATTTGTTTTAAATTTACAAAATATATATTAAAATTAATAAATTAACATTATTATTTATAATAGATGTTGTATTAATGCATTATTATATGTATATAATAGTAATATAAATCTAAAGTATTCATAGATACGCTCTCCGGTAAAAGTAAGTGTAATGCATTATTATACATATATGGCTATAGCCATTAATACAGGTACGTTACATTAAAAAGGAAATACTTCATTTTGAAAAATATAATTTATTAATTATTATAAATATTTTATAATGTATATACATAGCTATCTAATTGTTCGACCATGGTCGGTGACCTATAGGTATACAATATGTAAATTTGAATATAAGTACTAATATATATTTAGGTATGTATGTGAGTGTGTACTATTATAAACCCCTATACATATATACACGTTTAGTATTATAGATTGCACGTTACTATTTCACGGCGAGCGGCGCTATCTCGGCGTGCGATTATTTTAGAAGCCATTACGCCCGGCAAAGAAGTCCGGGGACGACGTAGCGCGGAATTATCTATATGGTCTGCTCAATTAGCGGCTGAGTGATGGGGGGACCTAAAGCGTTCTATAAATAGCCGACCAATGGGAACCGGCGTCGCTTCGTTTCTCTAATTAGACTTGCGCAATTATCGCTCGCGCGCGCTCTCTCTCTCTATCGATCGTTACGTAATGATGTGTCCCTACGATGACGTAAGGGCGGTCCACTTACTTTCGAGTAGTCGGTTTCCATTTCATCTTCTACGGCGGCTTCTTCTTCTTCTTCGTCGGCTACGTGGTCGCGGCAACGTTTTCTCTTCGCTTCGAAGCCGATACTGTAGGCCGTGTGTGTGTGTGTGCGTGTGTGCGTGTGTGATGTATGCGTCATCGATAACAGCGATAGAAGTTATGCAATACTAGTATATAATGAGTGATTGTATGCATATAGTTTACGTGTATAATATGTATTATATATATATATATATAATAACTTAATAACTAAATATATATATATATATATATATATATATATATATATATTTTTATATATTTATATAAATATAATCCATTTCACATTATTTATAGAAATATAATATAACTCATAACATATATGCTTGGGTGTGCGTTATTAGATAATCGTACCTTTTTATAGATAGTGAGTCATCTTCTTGATTAAATACATTATCTTCGTGTATTACTATTGTACTTGTAGCTTTCATGTCTGTTGCGTAATCGATAAGTTAAGTGGGTTATGTAATATTATGTAATAGTATGTTCTAACCTATTATGTGTATTACCAGGTGTGTTAATCTCGTAATTATAATTAATATAGGGTATTTAATAATGATAGGTGCTACAATTCATTTGTTAATAGTATGAATATATTGTGTGCTATAATAATAGTATAATATATATATACTAATAATACTATAGTATATATATATACATATATATATATATATATATATATATATATATATATATATATATATATATATATATATATATATACTATAGTGGGTTAATCATAACAATGCGGTTGGTACATTAATAATGAATACACAATAATACATTTTCTTAATCGGTTATCGATTTCCATTACCTAACATGATTCACTTAGCACACTCTAAATTAGTATTAACCCTTTAGAGACCTTCACATGTATGATAGTATTATTAAATATAGATATTATCTAAATATATATATATATATATACGCATGTTTGAATGTATAATATTTAATTGCATTATTATTTACTCTGGCCAAACACCTCGAAAGTCAATTTGACTATTTTGTTTAGCCATTTATTGTTAAAAATCAAATTTGTTTGCAATAGTAAATTATCCTTATCCTTATCCTTAATATATATATATATATATATATATATATATATAGACTCCATGGATATAATATATAGACCCCGTGGGGTATTAAATAAGTAACGATACATACACTATGTAGATAGTAATATAATATGACTTATTAGAAATAAGTCATTACTAATATGTTATTAGATTATAATTAATAAATGAATTTAAACAACATAGATCAAATATTATACATATTAATTAATAATAAAATCCCTAACAATATAAAATAATATAAAAACATAGCTATTTGTAAATATATTATATATACTAAGTATACTAAATATAGTTATTTATTTAGAAGTATATTCAATCATATTACTATTCCTACAACTTATTGAAACCTGTATTAAAATAATACATATATTATACATATAGTTAAATAATATAATATATAATATCAATCAAGTTGCAACGCATAGCAACCAAATTAAAAGTCGCATAAATTTAACGCGTTATTTCTACAAATTAAAAAAAAATTAAATTTCTTTAAAACTAATTAATTTCGACATACATTCGGATAACTTGTTCTCTATATTATACGGAATTACATTCGATATTTAGGTAGTCATTACATTATAGGATAATGTTTTAACATCGATTTCGAAAATAAGAAAATTGAAACATCGCAACGCTAATTTATTTAGTAAACAAGAAAAATCGAATTCGGCAATTGTTCAATTTAAAATCATAGGGAAACAGTTTGTTAAAAATATATATAATTTCTAAAACTATATAATTGTAATATATTTATTACATTAAAAATGGATTGTATTACATGTAATTTAGAAATTAATAACGAACATTATATATCATGTTTATGTGGTAATAAATACCATTATAAATGCTTATATAAAGCAAAAATAATGAAAACAAATTGGTCTAATAAATCACCACCAAAATATGCTATTCAGTTATTTAGATCACCAAATTTTACATTTAAATGTAATACATGTATAAATAATAATAATGATAATACACCAATAAATCAACCTAGTTTAAATAACTCATTACCATAGTCTACTATTATTGATAATAGTAATATTAATACTTTAATAAATAGCACAGAAACAAAATTAAATATGTTACTATCAAAAATCACTGAAATAAGTGATATGATTGTTGTTAAAAAATCATACGCTAATGTAACCGCTAATGTAACCTCTACTGTAACCAATTCTGATACCTTTACTGACAATTTTGTAAAATCAGTAAATATTATTAAAAATAATATAGATAGCAATAATGAAATAATTATTCACAATATAAATATTCCTAATAATAATAAAACTAATTTCTTTAAATACTTAGTAAATATTATTTGTAAAACAGTAGATATTAATAAATCATGTGTATTATCAATAGTTCAATTATCATTTAATAAATTAAAATTAATTTTAGATAATGTGGTCTCAAAAAAAATTATTTTATCAAATGTTAACCGATTATGTAAATTACGAGATCTACAAAATTCATTCATTAGAACATCTCTAGATGAAATATCACTAGAACGACATCAGATATTATACCATGTAGTTAACAATAAATTAATTAAAAGTGAAAAAATTATCAAATGTATTTATAATTCTAGAAGTAGTTCCTATGAACTAAGATATATTATAAATAATAAAATTGACTGGAATATGTCAATTGGTGAAGATAAGTTTAGTGTATGGAAATTGTCATATATTACTTATAAAAAATCCATTATTAATAAAAATAAAAATAAAAATACAGGTTCTAGATGACTAACCGGCAATAAAGATGAAAATATTAAAAATAACAATTTAAATATATATTACGCTAATGCTCGTAGTATTAGAAATAAAATGAATTTTTTGGAATTTTTACTTTCATCTAATAAATATGACATTATATGTTTAGTTGAAACATTCTTAACGGTAGATGATAGAGATTCTCTATATTTAATCGGTGGAAAAAATTATACACTATTTAGATACGATAAATTAATTCATAGAGGAGGTGTTGCGATATTTTGTAAATCTAGTTTATGTCCTGTAAGAAATTTTATTTCACACATAGATGTTCAATATATACATTTAAAAATTAATTCAAAAATTCCATTTAATATTATATGTGTTTATAGACCCCCAAATTGTAATGAAGTATCTCATGAACAGATATGTAAATTATTTGATATAACCCAACAAAATTATAATTCATCTATAATTATAGGAGATTTTAATTTACCAAATTTTAATTGGAAAGATTATACATTTCCTAGTTACCCAAAAAGTTATGCATTACTTTTCGATTCGATTATTAAAAATTCATTTTCACAATTAATAAATAAGCCAACTCGTAATAATAATATAATTGATTTACTTTTTACTAATGAAAAACAATTACTATCTAATATAAATATTGGAGACTATTTCGGATTATACAAAAATATAAGTGACCACTATTCTGTTTCATTTAATGTAAATATTGAAAAATACCCATGTAAACAGATTTTAAAATCAAACAATTTTTATTTCAATAATGCTAATATAAAATTGATTAAATATCATCTTTCTAGATTTAATTGGGAATATCTAAATTCAAATTATTATAATATCGATCAAAAAGTAGAATATTTTAATAATGTTCTAAATAAATTATTTATATCACATATTCCTAATATAAATAATACAATAAAACAGGTACTTCCGAAGAATATATTGAAATTGAAGAAGCAAGTAAAACAATTATTTCGAAAATCTAAAACTAATTTACAATATAAATATAATTGGATAGAAGCAAAAAAAAAATTATCCAAGGAATTAGAATCTTTAAATTTTAAGAGAGAGATTAATGCAATTAATTCAAAAAATAAATTAAAGTTTTATAAATTTATGAAAAAAAGACAAAATTTAAAATCTGGAGTATCTCCTCTAATTGATATATCAAATAATAATATTTTATTTTCAGATCTCGACAAAGCAAATACGTTAAATTCATATTTTAGTTCAATTCAACAAAATGATAATGGAAATTTACCCGAATTTTATAATTTAACTAAACAAAAATTTGATAATATTGATTTAAATCTTGAAATAATTAAAATATTTTTAAATAGATTAAAAATTACACATACTTTCGGAACTGATGGGATACCATCTTCTATGTTAAAATTATTATCTAATGAATTATGTAGGCCTTTATATATTATTTTTAATTCATCTTTATTATCGGGTAATATACCGAAAATTTGGAAAAAATCTATAATCACACCAATTTTTAAAAAGGGTGAACCATCAAATTCAAATAACTATAGGCCTATTTCAATAACATGTGTAATGTGTAGAGTATTAGAACGTATTATTTCTAAACAATTAATTTTTTATTTAAAATCTAATAATTTATTAACAAAATATCAATATGGTTTTATAAGTGGAAAATCCACAGAATTACAATTAACAAAATGTTTAAAATTTTGGTATAATGAATTGAATAATAAAAAATGTGTAGATATAATATATATTGATTTTGCAAAAGCTTTTGATATTGTTTCTCATGAAAAACTACTATTTAAATTAAAATCATACGGTATATCTAATAAAATAATAAAATGGTTTTATAATTTGTTATCGAATAGATCTCAAATTACACGGGTTGAAAATTCTTTTTCAAATAGTTCTATTGTAAAATCTGGAGTACCACAAGGATCGGTTTTAGGTCCAATTTTATTTTTATTATATATTAATGATCTTCCTAGTATATTCTCTTCAAAAATTCATATTGATTTATTTGCCGATGATACAAAAATATATTTTTCATACGCATCTGAGAGTGAAAGATTTCTTTTACAAAATAATTTAAATTTATTTTCACAATGGGTAAATAAATGGCAATTAAATATTTCATTATCAAAATGTGCAGTTATGACTTTAGGGAAGGTTACTCCATCAAAATATTTTATAAATAATATTCAATTAGAAAACGTTACTTTTTATAAAGATTTAGGAATAATATTTGAAAATAACCTTTTATTTAATAAACATATTGATTATATTTGTAAAAAAGCTTATTTTTCTTTGAATTCAATTTTTAGATGCATTACTACAAAATCCCCTAGAGCATTATTAAATGCATATAAAATTTATTGCAGACCAATTTTAGAATATGCATCCATAATTTGGTCACCTTTTTCAAAGGTTAGTAAATTTCGTAGTCTCATAGACCAAATTGAAAGAGTGCAAAGATTATTTACTAGACGATTAATTACAAGATGCGTAGGATATACAAATTCATCAAATATTAATTATAAATCATATATAGAGAGATTGGTATATTTTAAATTAGGATCACTTGAACTTAGAAGGTTAAAAATAGATCTAACTACAATTTTTAAAATTTCAAATAATTATACAGATATAAATATATCTGATATTCTTAACATTTCGAATAATTGTAGAACTAGAGGTAATTGTAAAAAATTAAATGTAATACATAATTATGATAATACAATTAAAAATATAATTAATAATAGATCAGTTAATATATGGAATTCATTAAATAATGATATAATAAAATCTGTATCTGTTTCATCTTTTAAAAATAAAATATACAAAATAAAAAAAAAAACACTGTTTCGACAAACTACTTTTTTTTAACAGAAATTTATAATTTTATATTGATTTATGTTTCATTTTGTATCTAAATTATTGCATTATCTCTTCTGGTTTTTTTTTAATGTGTTTTTGTTATAGAAAATTTAGGTTTTTATATATATATTTCAAATATATTATAATATAAAATTAATAATTCATTATTATTACAGATAAAGTGGGAAGTATTATTTTATTTTTGTTTGTTCTGTATTATATTTTGTTATAAATTTATTTTTGTTATAGAAAATTCGGATTTTTTATATCTATATTTCAAATATACTATAATATAAAATTAATAATTCATTATTATTACAGATAAAGTGTGAAGTATTATTTTACTTTTGTTTGTTCGGTATTATATGTTTGTTTTATATATATTTTGTAAATATGTTTCAAATGTATTATATTACTAAAATACAATATTAATAATTTTCTATTATTTCAGATTATAGTGATAAGTATTATATTATTTTGTTTCGTAATATTATTGGTATGTTTTGTTATTAACTGTTTTTGTATATGTATATTGGTTTATTTTATTTGTAACTTGTTCTGTTTTTATATATATATATATATATATGTTTCAAATTGATTATACAATTAAAATATAAATTAATAAAGTACCTACTATTATTACAGATTTTGGTAAGTATTACTGGTAAGTATTACATTATTTGTTTGTTTCATTCTAGTATTGGTTTATTTGATTTTTAATATGTTCTGTTTATAATATATTTAAAATTTAACATTTAAAATTTAACATTTAAATATTAAATTATATAACTAATAATTTATTACTAAAACAGGATACAAGATGAAGAATTATATAAAGTTAAAGTAGAAATTGAATATTTCGATGCCACTTACAAAATAATGTATTTTATTTCTATTTTCGATTATTTTTACGCTATATTTTATTTCTATTTTGATCATTTTTCGTTTATAATTACTATATGATTTATTTCTACTTTCGATTGTTTTCGTTTATTTTTACGGTAACTGTAAAACGTTTTAATTTCCTTAATTTTTTAATTTCGTATTATTCTTTATTTATTTCTATAACGTATGTTATCGTTAGCAAATATTTATACTTTATACTTTCGATTATATTTTCGGCTATGTATTTGCTTAAATAAATTATCAATCAATTATCAATATATATGAATGATGAAAAGTATATTAAATAATTTTTTTAAACATATAAATATATTCTTTTTTAAATAATTACGTAACTTAGTACATTAATATTTATTTATTTCCACTTTCTACATATCGAAACCAGATATATAACGTTTAATTTAGATTCCAGTATTATTATTAATCACATGATATATATCACGTGAGGAACAAGTTATTGAACACGTGACCTATATGATATATCAGATCAGGGTATAATAAATCAGGTTTATAGACCTATAAGTAATATTGTATACAGTATATTATAACTATAGTATAACTAAATACGTTAAATATATGCTTCGCCCTTTAGATAACTAAGGATATAACTATAGCTTATACTATAGGGGAAAGTCTCCGATTACCGACCCCTAAATGATTATTTGTAATAACTTATTCAATATTAAATATATTTATTTGAAATTTTGTAATTAGGGTAATATTATGGCAATGAATAATGTAACTATTTTAAATTGTTGATATAATTATATTTACAAGAATACATAGGGTGGTCAGTAATCGGATACATGTACCTAATACCGACCCCCTTCTCCTATTACCGACCCCCTAAAATAATCATGATATAAATAATTGTAGTATTATAATATCCAATAAAAATAGTAGATATACATAAATATAATTAATTATAACATTCACGCAATTTATTTTGTATTTAATTTATGTTTTAATAGTAATATTAAATTTAAATTCAAACTTTATACTAAATATATTAAAATAGTGTATATTATTATTTAATATTTATGTATTAATCAGTATTTAAAAAAGGAGATAAAAAAGGATGCAAAATACAAAATAGCAAAATACTTCTGAGAGTTCTACAAAAAAGACTAGAGGCCTTCCTTATCCCTGAACTACCGATCGAACAAGCCGGGTTCCGAAGAGGTAGAGGAACTAGAGAACACATATCAAACATGAGATGGCTGATGGAAAGAGATAGGGATAATCAAAGAGAACTATTCATGTGTTTTATTGACTACAAGAAGGCATTTGATTGTGTACACCATCAACGATTATGGAACACTCTCAAAGGTATGGGAGTACCTGAACATTTGATTGTCATGCTTAGTAACTTGTATACAAATCAGGAAGCGACTATAAGGACAGAGTATGGAGAGACATACCGATTGGTAAAGGAGTACGCCAGGGTTGCATTCTATCTCCATTGCTATTTAACATCTATGCAGAAAAGATAATGCGAGAGGCTCTAGATAAGTGGGACAAAGGCATTGGTATAGGTGGAAGGAAAGTATCAAACCTGAGATATGCGGATGACACCACATTGATAGCCGGTAATAGAGAGGACCTTATAGTACTTATAGAAAAAGTCAAATCGTCGAGTGAGAAAGCTGGGTTATATCTAAATGTCAAAAAAAAACTAAGGTGATGGCAACAGGAGAACTAGATTCTATAATAGTTGATGGCGTAACTATAGAAGTAGTTGAAAGAGTTATGTTCCTGGGAGCCTTGATAACAAGTGACGGACAAATAGATATGGAATTACGCAGAAGAATTGCAATGGGAAAAAGAGCAATGGGGAGTCTGAGGAAAATTTTTAAAGACAGATATTTAAAACTCGCCACTAAAGTAAAAATTGTACAGACACTTATTTTCCCGATTATTCTATACGGTGCAGAAACCTGGACTCTAAAGAAGAAGAAAAGAGCAAAAATCGATGCTTTTGAAATGTGGTGTTGGAGAAACCTGCTTGGAGTGACCTATATAGATAGGAAGACAAATATAGAAATCATTGCCAGCATAAAACCCAAAAGAACGCTAGAGGCAGAAATTGTCAAACTTGCCTTATCATACTTCGGACACGTGGTGAGAGCGGACTCGATGGAGCTACAGCTGATGCTAGGAAAGATGGATGGTCAACGGCGAAGGGGTAGGCCACATATAACGTGGCTGAACAATGTGCAGAATTATATAGCCAACGACAACATCATGAAGATACTAGCAGAAGACAGAAATAGAGTGATATGGAGAGGAACTGTCATTGACGTCGCCAGGGGTCGGTTACTACTCGACGGCACAAGGTAACAAGGTATATATCAACTGGAATCATGAATCCTAAATCTATATCAATGATACATAAACAACTTACGACATATTTTAAAGTAAAATACGGATCTATTTTGATTGGGTATCATAAATCACATGGGGTCGGTATTAGGGTAATTTAGGGGGTCGGTAATAGGAAAATCATATGGGTTGCTATTATTAAGATATATTGGTTAATAGTTATTCAAATTAAATTATTTTTATAAAAGTTATAAACATTTTATTTATCTACAATATTATGTGCATTATTAAGTTTTCTTTTAATTAATAAAGTATTTACAATGATTTAAAAAAAGTTATTATTCAAATATTAAAAAGTAAAAACAGAATATTTGATTTTATCAAATAAAAATTGTAGAATTGAATATTATTTAAAACAAAATACTTATTCATATTTATTATTAAATTATTAACATTTCATGTATATATACTTTTTTATATATCTTATAGTTACTGAGATACGAGAGGGGGTCGTAATAGGAGGGGGTCGGTAATCTGAGACTTTCCCCTAGTATATCTATATACTATATATAGTTAACTATAATATAAAGACAATTGTCTTTATATCATGGATATCTAAAATCACGTCTTAATTTATTATCAAATAATTATATAATTTAAATGATATGTATGACTGTTTGTGTTGTATACATATATGTATGGCTACCACTCTGGGTTAATGTGTCAAAATACATATGTTTATAGATGTAAAAGTAATGAATCAATGTCATTAATCAATAAAATATATCTATATATGTATATATGTGTGTGTATCTATATATATATATATATATATATATATATATATATACATATATGTGTGTCTATAAGTGTATGTATTTATATATATATATATATATATATATATATATATATAAATTAATTACTTTATCGTGTATTACATAAGAATGCGCGTTACAAATGATATTACGTAATAGCATATAGAATACGTCATGATATATTACGTAATGACATCGCGTGGCTCCCTCTAGTGGCGAGTAGGACGAGCGGTGTGTCAACATCCGCAATGATCACAAGGGTTATAACTATATACATAAGGAATCACCACCCAACACAGCGAATGATAAGTACAGTGAGTACTTAAGATGACATCACCCGATGTGGCATATGTACTGTATCAGATAAATAGCCACGAGTATTCGAGTTACATTATTATAGATGTTGATTAATCAATGCATCGGAGTCCATTTTTTATTTATATAAGATAATAGTATACTATAGTATTAGTATAGTATTATATAATTATTTGATATAAGACAGTGTAATAGTTTATAATATAACCGGCCCACTAAACAAGACCTACAATAAAGTCTCCATGGCATTACATCAAGTCTTGATGATCAATATATTATTAAGTAGGTACCTATAATTATAATTAACGTTTATACTATCATCATCATTATCATCATAGTTTGTTTATAGATATATCTATAGGCTACAGCCTAATAGATACGCATATAGGCTAAATACAGTCATCAAGTTGACATGTCATATCCTGAGTTATTCCGGTTCTTAGTACTATCCTTGTTTTGAAATCAACTCTGTACAGAGTATAATACGTATTATGTATGTTGTCAAAGATAGGTATTTAAATAACAACATCAATTGATGTTGTATGCAAGTATTAGTATGAGTGCAACATATTAATACTATGCCCATTACATAGAAATGATGCTCATATATATATATATATATATATATTCTGGGATTTGAGTCTTCTTTTTTAAGAAATCGGGGGAAATATATAAAAGTATAATGGAATATATTCCTATTAGGAAAATATACGAATTTTCTGTGAAAATTAGAATACATTCTTTCTCCATTTATCAGTATTGTAATATATAGCGTACCCATTTCTGACATGAAGCGTACCGTTAAAACCTAGTGTACCCTTTTGTGGCATATATGTATATATATATATATATATATATATATTAATATATATATATATATAATAATAATAATAATCAGAGTTTGGGCATTAGCCTGGATGAACGAAAAAGCAGAGCTTATCAAGTCGTTCACCCAATGTGATTGTGGGGGGGAAAATTATGTATAAAATTAAAATAATATTAAATAAAATATTAGATTATAATATAAATTTCTATCCAGGATATCAGTAAAAAAATAGTCATAAAAAGTATATATATATATATATTAATACATATATGCCATCATAAAAACTAAACTTTTCACCTTTAAGCATCACCAATCCCCAGAGCTGGGTAATATATCCCATGCACTCCATGTATTCCCCATGTATTGCAATATATCCCATGGAGTATACACTTACGCCGACATATTTTCCTTTGATATTATATTAATAATTTGGAGGAAAACTATATAAAAATAAAGAATATATAAAGAATAGGTTGGAATATTTATATATTATAGGAAGGAAAGAAATAAAAAACAAAAGATTAAGAAACGTTTGTGGGAGCTAAAAGCGGATGGTAGGAGGAAATTAATCCCATATTGTGTAATTTCTAAAATCTCTCGTATTTAGAGATATTTTATAAAATTCCGGGAGACAAATATAATATAATTTTAATATCGCGAGGAATGTATGATGTTGAGTATTCGAAGTATAATATAGAATAAATGTAGGGTAAAATAATACATAGATATATGGGTGAGGGAGGGGATACGGTGTTTACATCGTGGGGAGAATGGTAGTTATATACGGGATTAACGGTGAGCTGTAGTAACTAGTGATGGGATCGAACCGAGTAATTTTCGAGTGGTTTCGAGTAATTAAAATGTCCAAATAACGATTCCTAGTAGGTTTCGAGTAATTGCGAGTAATTTCGAGTATATTTCGAGTAATTCAGGATTTACATTTTAAAATGAAACTATGTTAATATATTAAATATATACCGAATTTAATTAAAATGTATTATTATCGAAATACATATATATATATTGAAACTGAAACCGTTTCGAAACCATTATCTTTGAAACTGAAACCGTTTAGAAACCTTAAAATTGGGTTTCATTCCCATCACTAGTAGTAACAGAATGAATGCCTTTAATACAGCAGATATTTTGAACTGATAATCCAACGTAAGGGAGCAATATATAGCAGCAGGTTCATTATGGAAAATCCATTTCTAATAATATATTTTATAGTACTTTTTGTAAATGAAGAAGCATGATTAATGAAATAGCAATCATTTATTATACGAAGGATTTAAAATGGATATCTTCTCACATTTTCGATAATCTTCTTACAGTTGAAATTTTCGATAGAACCAAAGAAAAGGGTGGACAGTAATTAATGTTTTAGTAGATGTAAGTAGATTTATAATATTTTTGAGAACCGAGTTTAATAGTAATCGTATTAGTTAAGAGTATCGGAAAAAGGGAGATAAGTATACGAATAAAGCGTATTAATCTTGTATATTACAAAGTTGATATGTCATTAGAGGTGTATCTCTATGAAAACATAATATATTATCATTCCTATCAAACGCGTACTTCCACCTCCCCTAACTCGTATACAAATAGCTAATATAGAAATAGAAATAAAAACCTATATAACAACGCTATGTTTTAAACTCGATATACAATTAATATTGAATAAGCAAATATCATTAAGGATAACACAATGTAACATTAATGTATAGGGTATACCCCATATATATATATATATATATATATATATATATATATATATATATATATATATATATGTGTGTATGTCAATTCAATAAATAAATCACTTTCAGAACCGAACATCTCTCAAGATAATAACATCCGCTTATATAATATCGGAACTTGATTACTATGACGCCTCACTACTTACTGATATAATTAAACTACGCTCAATATTAATTAACAAATTATGAACTAAACACCTTAAGACTTATTTTAAGCTTCCAAAATGAACGCATACTACATACTACCGTATAAAACTAAATAGCTTACCTTTAAACTTTGATCCATTTACAAAACACTAGATATCATACATACTGTAATGCATACTAAACTTCCTACATACATTACATAATCAATTGAATTTAAAGATAGAAAAAATGTGAGGTTATAAAATAATACCATTTTAAAACACAATATACATATACTGATTACTCATCTCTTTGGAATAAACTCCCCAAGAGAATAACTAACAAGAAATGTTTAAAAAATACAACAACAAAACTACACAGATAAGTACTTGAAATTACATCAATTACTTTATGAATTGCACTTTAATACATTAATTTCAAAACTAGTTGTTTGTAATATATATATGTTTTATTTTGTAGTATGGATATCGCCATATCTTTATTATTTTTATTAGTATTAGCAGGGAGCCTGGTATTAGGTCATTACCTATATCTCAATTCCGAACAATTTACACAAAATTTGATTATAATGAATACAATAGAATAAATTATAATACCACTATAGTATACTACTACTACTACTACTACTAATACTACTACTACTACTACTACTACTACAACTATATTAATTATAAAACAAAATAGTGTACATAATGGATAAATATTAACTACTGATAAATAACCTATACATATTGTTATTTTAATTGTTTGGATTACTTTCATCCCATCCAGGAACTTAGATAAAGTTTTCACATATAACAATATGGCTCCAATATCCCTTCGAGGCCGCTCTCTTGTTAAGGCATCCATGATTATAATGAGAGCCGATCATATATTTATAAATAATTATATATATATATATATATATATATATATATATATATATCTTATAATATCACTTCTAAATATTATGTTAAGACCTATTTTAATCAATGGTGCATTAATTGTCCGGACGAGGATTGGACCCGCATCCTACTGCTTGCGCTTTAGCTAACTAAGCCACGCAGGCAGTTAATATATATATATATATATATATATATATCAAGAGATGCAGGTTATATTTAAAAATAGGATAACATAATAGTAAATCCTAACATTTCACTTCATACTAAGTTAAACAAGTAGTTAAAACAATCATCATATGAAACTTTAGATTGTTTTTACTATTGTTATATATTCCTATATTTTTAAAAACTACTATTGACCAATCTAATGTATCAAGTTATCGTCCAATATATCAGTTATCATCAATATCTAAGACCTTAGAATGAGCTGTGTCCACTCAACTTATTAATTACATTACGTAAAATGCTATTGTTGATAAATATCAAAGTGCGTATCTTCCTCATCGTAGTACCGAAACTGCCCTTACTTTAATCATTAATGATATTCTCATATCTCTTGATAATAAAGCCCCATGCTATCTCGTACTACTTGATTTATCTAGTGCCTTTGATACCCTAGATCACAATATTCTTTCAATTAGACTTAATGAAATTGGCATATACGGTCAAGTACACAGTTGGTTTATGTCTTTTGTGTCATCAAGAACATCTTCCATTAAGATTAACTCCTCGTTGTCTCCTCCTTATGTTAACATGCATGGTGTACCACAAGGCTCTGTTCTTGGGCCTATATTGTTCATTATTTGTATTCTCCCTATTAAATCAATTTTTCTCAAATATCCCAATATTCACTATCATCTTTATGCTGATGATCTACAGATATATACGTCATTTCCTTGATCTAGTGATTTTCATATGATTCAAATGTATATGTTTAACTGTATTACTGATCTCACTGAATGGTTCTCTCATAACTCTCTCTCCTTAAATATGACTAAAACTGACACTATCATATTTTCGAGACCCAGTTCTCCACTATCAATCACTCATCCTTTTTTACTATCTCTACCAACTTCTGAATCTATAACTACCCTCGGTTTCACTCTAACATCTCACCTAGACTACTCTCCACATATTAATAACATGATTCGCACTGCCAACTATTTTCTATATAATATTAGAAAATCTCATAATAAGCTTACCTTCGCCATGACGAAATGTTTAATTCACTCGCTAGTTTTCAGCAGACTTATATATTGCTGTTCATTATTATGTAATTTACCAGTCAACCTTATGTACAAACGTAAGTGTATTCAACGTCGTGCTATACGTATATTATATAAACTAAAATTTGCTTCAATTGTTTCTATATCGGATTTAATGAGATCATTAGGCTGGCTTAAGTTTAGATATATGTGTATACATAGGCTATTGTATATTACACATAAGGCTATTCACCGTGGATTTCCTGAATATTTAGCTCAATACATTACTATTCAGAGTTCAAACAGATCCAGTCGGAAGTGCCACATCATGAAGTTGGTGCAACTATCTACATCGTTGGCATTCTCTGAATCTGCTTTCTCGGTTATTGCTCCGAAAAGCTGGAATTCTCTTCCTTATGATATTCGTTGTGTTACATCAATTTCATTGTTTAAACGTAAACTGTATGTTCATTTTAAGTCATTGTAATTCGTTCTATTTTATTTTATTATTCGTTCTCTATTAATTTTTGTTTTTGTTTTTTATTATCTAACGAGGCCTATAACCACACAGTGTTTTTGTAGTCAATAAACTATATATAAATAAATAAATAAATATATTATAATAACAATATATAATATCTATATTTTTTTTGTATTCAATATATATATTTGTGATTTCAATATATAACTATTATTATTATTATTAATAAAGTCACATTAAATATTAATATATATAATTAGTAGTATAGAATATATTAATGTATTACATAATTTGAATAATAATAATTATTATGTTATGATAAATATTATTATTATGAATCATAATTTATGATACACATGCATCGTAAGCTATAGCTATAGCTTTTTAAGCTATATAATGCTATATGATGTATATAATATATAATATAATATAATATATTATATTCATAATCGAATATGAAATAAACTTATTTTTATATTAAATTATTTCTAGTAATATTTTATATCGTATGTTTGTATCGGGGTTATAATTATACAGTGTATGGTATACTTTAAGTGCATAATAAGTGCATAATAAGTATATTTTATATTGTATACAGTGCATATCTATGAGAAATATCCACGCCCCTTTATGTTTATTAACAATCGGATATATTAATATTGTTTGGAAAAACTAGGTTCTGGTACAGTCAGTGTTTATTATATATATATATATATATATATATATATATATATATATATATATATATATATATATATCTATTTCAATATTAAAATGTATATAAATATATATAAACCTATAGAAAAGTTGTATTAATTTATAAAAATATCAACTTAAAAAACATTAAATACTGTGGGTACACCACTAAAGAAACGTTTACCCTCGCGCATTAAATCACCGCCGAACGCATGCGCATTATAACACCACTAAACTCCGCTAGATAGCGATACTAGTCCTACTGTAGCCTACGTAATTATCTGAACGCAAACAGATGATAATAGCCGTCAGCCTCTTAGACCGCCCACTCGTCGCCCGATGACCTCGTATCTATCCTAGGGCTAGTTGACCACATCGGCCGTAACGCCTTCTCACCTCTACGATGACCTTCAACGACTAGTATTAACCATTCGATGACCTAACCTCGTGCTTAATCATCATTATTCTCTCGTTATCATCGTCATTATTATTATTGTAAACTACGTCGTAATACTTATTATGAACCTTCATCATAAATAGGCATATATATATTGATTAATTGAGTGATTGAATGTAAATCACTCAAATAAATTATAAATGGTTTCTCAAAAGTGTATATTTAGAAATAAAAAATAATAAAACTAGGTATACTATAGTACAGTCATACCATTTAAAGTAATAAAATAAACCAGATGGAAATTTATAAATAGGATAATAATGAACAAACAGTATAAGTAATACGCGTGATCTCAATATTTTTATATATTTATTGAATATATATATATATATATATATCAAAATAGTACCATATTCATATATCCATTGCTAGCTAAACTCAATTGGCTATATATACGGCGTAGTCTACGCCATAGAAACCTCTATAAAACTCTACTACTGGCACATAAAGCAATCCACCATGACTCTCCTGACTATCTAGCATCCCTACTCAAACTTAAATTAACAACTACCACTACACTCTCCACCAATACGTTACTACTTCAACTTCCTCCTAAACACAACTTACATTCAACCAACACTCGAGCATGGGCAATATCCGTCCCATACTCGTGGAACACTCTCCCTACATCCATCCGTACTACATAATCAACTCCAAACATGTACAAAATTAGTTTCACACATATATGGACGGCAGATTGATTTATAAGCACAGTTTTCAGTCCGAAACCCGAAATATGTAAAATGTGATTATATATATATATATATAGTCAACTTTTGCTAACTAATAAAATCACTTTACTTCAGACTGTTTACAAATGCTATTTTATGCTAATGCACGTAATACTTATTCGTTGATTTCTCATACACGTGTGTCGGCACCTTCTCAAGTCTGTGTAACCGGAAGTTCACTGTATAGTGTTATGGTATAGTGGTAACTATGTGTCTCGATGAAGTCGGTTTATGTTCAAATGAAGCATTGCAATGTATATATTGTATAGTATATATTACATATAGTACATCTGTTATTTTCTTATCTGATATTTATATATATATATGTGTGTGTGCGTGTGTGTGTCTATTTCGATTAATTAATGACTTCTTTTATATAACCCCTGCTATAGAAGTCTCTATTGATGCCTCTAGATCTATAGGTAAACTGGTAAAACTAGGGTATATATATATATATATATATATATATATGAACGTTATAATAGTTCCTCGATACATATACATCTATAGATACAAGTATACTTGTACCCGCTATTATTGATACACACATACACTTAATACACCGATATCTCAAACGTAGACTTCGTGTTTACACTAGCGCAGTCGCCATGGTCAAGGACGATTCCTTAAGGACTTAAGGACGGTTATCCGACATGTATACGATACTGGTAAGTATCGTGTCTTAATTGGCAATACTTTGAAATCGCTTACAAATGTATAGATGATGTATCTTACAATGTATGCATTACCACGTACAAAAGCCTAATTAATGATATGCAGATATAGGTCAGACCATGGTCAGATATAGGTCATCTCGTGTGTAGACCACTCATCATCTAGTCCTCCTTGAACTTATCTAATCTCTTATATCTACATCGGTTATCTAACTCTTCCCTTATCGTATACATCACTAACGTGGCATACGCGTGTAGTGCATCGAAAGCATTCTATGACGCATAACGTATGATGCAATATTCAAATTCCACTTGTTATAAATCATTTTATCTATTTTTAGAACGTTGTATATATTTATATATTAGTTCAATTATAATAATGGGAACTATTGATCGTACCACTGCAGTGATACACGTATTAGGCAAACCTACACTATTAAAACTGAACAACTACTTGAGACGAAGGTAGAGAAGACGAGAAGGTGACATGGTCGTCGGTCGTGTTCTTCTAATGCGTTATTGAAGTATTTAACATTATAAATACATATTTTATGTAGCATATGATGTAACATATGTATTCAATATCCGGTATATCATACTTCCATGTCGTATATGTGAACTATAATTGTATAAGTTGTATAACTGTAGCAATATATTGCTACCCCGCATGTCTCATCTAAATCTGATAAAGCCGCTTTCACCGGTACTGGTCCGAGGTACTGGAATAGTCTTCTCGGTGATCTATGTTATCATATTTTATTAGTTTTAAATATCTTTTTTATTCATATTTGTTACAAGTATATAGTGTAGGTATTACTATTATTTTTATTTCCTACTATTATTTTTTTATTTGTTATATAATTATATATCATATTAACTCCTATACACTTCTGTCGTGTTGCTCGAGTCAATACACTGTTACATTATTATTAATATATAATATGAATACCTATGTACACACCACGTGTAATACGTATTACCGCAGTCTATAGATAGTAAAGTCTTTGTGAGAGTAGATAAAACGGAGAGAAGGGGTAATATCCACAATATATATAATTATATATATATATTATTTTGCACTTCTACCGAATTTAGTTTGTATACGGTATAGCGTTTAAAGTGTATACCAATTTAATATGTTCTATATAAATCACGGAAATAAAACAATGCATTACATAACTGATGTTATATTATCCGTGTCGTGAGTTGCTGCAGCTCCAGCTAGGCATTACGTTGGCCACGCGAATGTTATATTAATGTATTATTATTTACTCTATAATAATATAAAATATATATTATATATATAGTATTTTTATTAAATAATTAAATATGATCCCTATATTTCCCTATATTTACATTATTTCACAGTATATTATAAATAATAAAGTAGTTATGAATATAATCTACAGATAAAGTCACTTAGAAGACTTTAGTGTCACGTGGACCTCTTAAAACACGTATCAGGGGTATTATAACACTGGTTATATAACATTGCAGGCATTATTTTATTTACATACTTTCTATATAAAACATTAACTTATTATAAACTTATAACAATATAATATGTACTATAAATAAGCTTGTAACAATTGCATTGTGTTTATCTTAAACAGAATGTAACTGTCTCATTTAAAACTTCTAATACGTTGTTGCTATTATATGAATTGTATTCAACACTTCGGTATTGTAAATAGAACTAATATCGCCATACAAAATTTGAATTACTTTTTCAAATTTAAATAAAATAAAATTATGATGACATTTTATTCAAACAAAAATGTTAATTATTTCAAAATTTAAACAATTAAATTACAAAATAATATGTAGACAAACTTAGAAAAAGAACAGATTTCGTATAGAAGTTACTATATATAGATGATAATAAACATTTTATAATACAGCAAAATACAAAATATACTTAATATAATATTTAATCTACATATATATATATGGATATATAAATATATATATATATATATGTATATTGGACTTTATTAGTTATGATTAATTACATATTGCCATAACAAAACTTCCTACATAACTAATGGTGTCATACTTTTAACTTACACCTAGTATTATATTGTCAAGAATAAGATGAATTGTAAGTTATATAGGTTAACCTTGCATATATGCATATTGCAACGAATATAATATATGTATACACATTTGGATATACATATAATATATGCATGTACTTGTCTCAAGATATTCCTGGTGGACTAATATAGTACTATAATGTATCACATATATATATATATATATATATATATATATATATATATATATATATATATATATATATATATGTGTGTGTATAATATATATGTATGATATATATATATATATATTAAAAATGAATTTGTGTAAAATAATGCATGAAGCTCCTCCTTTGATACAGTAGCATGATAATTAAACACAATATATACATTGTTGTATGCAATGTTTCATTGTTATATTTTAGTAGGTGACCTCTATCTACATAGACATTCTATAATCTGTGGAATATACAACGAATAGTGACATAGATATCAACTGTATTTATAGGGGTTATATGGTATCTATGTATAGGGTTACCTATATGTAGGGTTACCTATATGTAGGGTCACCTATATACAGGGGTACGATATATCGTAGGCAATACTCGCATGTACGGATAGTTCTATAGAGCACACGTGACTGTCCGTACATGCGAGTATTGCCTATAGGCATATATATATATATATATATATAGTATTAGTTGCAGCCTTCATTTTATATTGTATATTCCATACAAGAGTATATATATACATGTGTATGTTTGGGTATGTATATATATATATATATTATTCATGGGAATTATTTACAGAGAAATAATGTTCTCAATTAATTGTTTTTATAAAGTACTCTCTTTATGAATTATTCGAATAATATGTGTATATATATATATTTCTATGATTTTAATTATATAATATAATTTATCATTTATATTTAATCTACTGTTCACAATTGTTTAAGGTTAGTGCATATGAGGTTAAAATAGCTTTAGCGTTTTATGGGTATCCTTAGTATAAGCTAAACATAGCTTCTGGGTATCCCTCCGATTATTATAGCAAATATTCGGTAAATAAAATTCATTCATTCATTCATTCAATCCCTAAAGGTGATATACAACTAGAGTTAGAAATACTCCTCAATTATTCAAGATACTTTTGTATAAATCCGAGAAGACAATTGCAAAACAAAAGTTTACATTGAACTATTTCACTAATATAATTTCAACCCCCGTGAATTCACCTTATAATGTTATCTATTTGGAAAAAACAATATCGTAATTTGTCATTAGAATTGATGAAAATGCTTAATTTTTAATTTCAATTTATGTATATTTTTATATTTCTATTTTTAGTTTTATTTATTCCTCTTTATTTAATTTCTTTTACTACTCTGTTCTACAATATTCCATCAATATGTTTCTAGAAATAAGGAATCCAGTTAAAATTCTTTGCACACATTTTTACCCTTAAAGCCTAGGAATTGATGTCCCCTTTCCTTGAAGTTGAAACATTGTTGGAAGGGTTCACGTTGATGGAAAGGTTCAAGTTGGTGGAAAGGTATAATCACTATACTTCTCAAACTTTTTTCTTTTCGTATTATAATTTTTCACATGTAATCTTTGATAATTACTATGTGTACTATGGTATTTATAAATGGATTGTATGCGAAGTAACAACACAAAAAAATGGAAAAATAAAAATACTAGATTGTCATTAATATCTAGTGTGTACATTATATAATATATATAGTTGTATATAGTTGTAAATAACGTATATATTATAAATAATCAATAATAATAAGCAACCAATAATATTATACTCTTTTATGTCTACCTATTTTAATATCAATAATAAATAGTATACACAATACTGATACGGTATACCGACTGTAGACAAAGTACACAATATAGTGGGAAATAAACACCAGACATGTATATTCTGTACATATAAAACAGTAATATATAAATCTCATATACAAAAAGGTATTCGAATATATATATATATATATATATATATATATATATATATATATTATTTTTGTATATTTAACATGTAGGGTCTAGTGTATATAGGGCGTATAAGGTCTAGTGTATATAGGGCCTAGAGGGTCTAGTGTATATAGGGCATAGAGGGTCTAGTGTATATAGGGCCTGTAGGGTCTAGTGTATATAGGGCATGTAGTGTCTAGTGTATATAGGGCATATAGGGTCTAGTGTATATAGGGCATGTAGGGTCTAGTGTATATAGGGCGTATAAGGTCTAGTGTATATAGGGCATAGAGGGTATAGTGTATATAGGGCATGTAGGGTCTAGTGTATATAGGGCATGTAGGGTCTAGTGTATATAGGGCATATAGGGTCTAGTGTATATAGGGCATGTAGGGTCTAGTGTATGTAGGGCATATAGGGTCTAGTGTATATAGGGCCTGTAGGGTCTAGTGTATATAGGGCCTAGAGGGTCTAGTGTATATAGGGCATATAGGGTCTAGTGTATATAGGGCATGTAGGGTCTAGTGTATATAGGGCATGTAGGGTCTAGTGTATATAGGGCATATAGGGTCTAGTGTATATAGGGCATGTAGGGTCTAGTGTATATAGGGCGTATAAGGTCTAGTGTATATAGGGCCTAGAGGGTCTAGTGTATATAGGGCATAGAGGGTCTAGTGTATATAGGGCCTGTAGGGTCTAGTGTATATAGGGCATGTAGGGTCTAGTGTATGTAGGGCATATAGGGTCTAGTGTATATAGGGCCTGTAGGGTCTAGTGTATATAGGGCCTAGAGGGTCTAGTGTATATAGGGCATATAGGGTCTAGTGTATATAGGGCCTAGAGGGTCTAGTGTATATAGGGCATATAGGGTCTAGTGTATGTAGGGCATGTAGGGTCTAGTGTATATAGGGCATGTAGGGTCTAGTGTATATAGGGCATGTAGGGTCTAGTGTATATAGGGCCTAGAGGGTCTAGTGTATATAGGGCATATAGGGTCTAGTGTATATAGGGCATGTAGGGTCTAGTGTATATAGGGCATATAGGGTCTAGTGTATATAGGGCGTATAAGGTCTAGTGTATATAGGGCGTATAAGGTCTAGTGTATATAGGGCATGTAGGGTCTAGTGTATATAGGGCATATAGGGTCTAGTGTATATAGGGCATAGAGGGTATAGTGTATATAGGGTATGTAGGTCTAGTGTATATAGGGCCTATAAGTTCTAGTGTATATAGGGCATATAGGGGCTAGTGTATATAGGGCCTGTAGGTCTAGTGTATATAGGGCATATAGGGTCTAGTGTATATAGGGCCTAGAGGGTCTAGTGTATATAGGGCATAGAGGGTCTAGTGTATATAGGGCCTGTAGGGTCTAGTGTATATAGGGCCTGTAGGTCTAGTGTATATAGGGCATATAGGGTCTAGTGTATATAGGGCATAGAGGGTATAGTGTATATAGGGTATGTAGGTCTAGTGTATATAGGGCCTATAAGTTCTAGTGTATATAGGGCATATAGGGGCTAGTGTATATAGGGCCTGTAGGTCTAGTGTATATAGGGCATATAGGGTCTAGTGTATATAGGGCCTAGAGGGTCTAGTGTATATAGGGCATAGAGGGTCTAGTGTATATAGGGCATGTAGGGTCTAGTGTATATAGGGCCTAGAGGGTCTAGTGTATATAGGGCATAGAGGGTCTAGTGTATATAGGGCCTGTAGGGTCTAGTGTATATAGGGCATGTAGGGTCTATGTATATAGGGCATGTAGGGTCTATGTATATAGGGCATGTAGGGTCTAGTGTATATAGGGCCTGTAGGGTATAGTGTATATAGGGCATATAGGGGCTAGTGTATATAGGGCCTGTAGGTCTAGTGTATATAGGGCATATAGGGTCTAGTGTATATAGGGCCTAGAGGGTCTAGTGTATATAGGGCATAGAGGGTCTAGTGTATATAGGGCCTGTAGGGTCTAGTGTATATAGGGCCTGTAGGTCTAGTGTATATAGGGCATATAGGGTCTAGTGTATATAGGGCATAGAGGGTATAGTGTATATAGGGTATGTAGGTCTAGTGTATATAGGGCCTATAAGTTCTAGTGTATATAGGGCATATAGGGGCTAGTGTATATAGGGCCTGTAGGTCTAGTGTATATAGGGCATATAGGGTCTAGTGTATATAGGGTCTAGAGGGTCTAGTGTATATAGGGCATAGAGGGTCTAGTGTATATAGGGCATGTAGGGTCTAGTGTATATAGGGCCTATAAGGTATAGTGTATATAGGGCGTATAAGGTCTAGTGTATATAGGGCATATAGGGTCTAGTGTATATAGGGCCTAGAGGGTCTAGTGTATATAGGGCATAGAGGGTCTAGTGTATATAGGGCCTGTAGGGTCTAGTGTATATAGGGTCTGTAGGGTCTAGTGTATATAGGGCCTGTAGGGTCTAGTGTATATAGGGCCTGTAGGGTCTAGTGTATATAGGGCATATAGGGTCTAGTGTATATAGGGCCTATAAGGTATAGTGTATATAGGGCGTATAAGGTCTAGTGTATATAGGGCATATAGGGTCTAGTGTATATAGGGCCTAGAGGGTCTAGTGTATATAGGGCATAGAGGGTCTAGTGTATATAGGGCATGTAGGGTCTAGTGTATATAGGGCCTGTAGGGTCTAGTGTATATAGGGCATGTAGGGTCTAGTGTATATAGGGCCTGTAGGGTCTAGTGTATATAGGGCCTGTAGGGTCTAGTGTATATAGGGTCTGTAGGGTCTAGTGTATATAGGGCCTGTAGGTCTAGTGTATATAGGGCATATAGGGTATAGTGTATATAGGGCGTATAAGGTCTAGTGTATATAGGGCGTATAAGGTCTAGTGTATATAGGGCATGTAGGGTCTAGTGTATATAGGGCCTGTAGGGTCTAGTGTATATAGGGCATGTAGGGTCTAGTGTATATAGGGCATGTAGGGTCTAGTGTATATAGGGCCGTAGGGTATAGTGTATCAAGAAGTGTGCCGAGCCGTGTTATAAGAACACGTGTTATTATATTTATGCGTATCCGGGAATGATATTTAATAACTACGCATGTTTATATAATATAAGTAATAATAATAAATTATTATAAGTTTTTAGTGTATGGTATATATACTATATATACATTAGAATAAACATTTGTTGATTGAAAAATGAAAATGTGGCTGATTGTGTTTACCAGAATAGATATATAGTATGGACTAACATATAGTTACTTGTTGTATAAAACCATTGAATTAACACTATATGTAATTTTATATATTTAGTCTTAATTTTAAACACACTATTAGTAAGATGTTCTTTACACATTATTCACGTGTATTCTTAATTTCAAATAAAATCATATTAATTAGTGTATTAAACACTGTATATATATATATATATATATATATATATATATATATATATATATATATATATATATATATATATACAAAGTTATAACTTACAGTAACTCTGGCAAATATGATGATGTAATCGTATTATAGTACCACATTACATAATCATAATACATAATAATACACATAATAGGATGAATACATGTATATGTAAATATAAGCGTGTACTTACTACGGGCTGATGGTTCGGTATAGTTGCTCGGAGAGAGTTAATTAGTTTTACTATCTGTGATAATTCATTGTATGTAATGGAAAAACTAAACGCGGCTTGCCACTGCCTATTATCGCTCGCTCGCTCTCGAAATATAGTCTGCTAAGTTTATTTATGGCATTTATAGGCGTATTTATAGGCGTAACCGCGCGCTGGCACACGAGCACGGACGCACGCACGATGGTGCATCCACTCGTGTGTTTATCGTGTTGATACTGCGTTGCATTAGTACTACTACTAGTAGGAGACTATAACGACTGGTGTTCCCGTAGGCGACACGCTAAAACAATACGTCAAGCCGGAAACAATCGTTAGCACTTATACGATAGGTGGCGTTGAACCATCACGTCCTTAAGGACATGTGGCGGCGGCGGCGGCGATAGCGACACGTGATCCACTCGCTGGGCGTTACCGATACTTATGTGTGAATATCATAATCTCATTACTAAAGTACAACATATATTATGTAATACACTATCATATATATATATATATATATATATATATATATATATATATATATTGTAATAGATAATTATAATTATCTATTATAATGGGTCATAAAATATAGCATAACAGATACCGGTATGACACCTATGGTACAACTTTCTAATTAACCTATAGCTTATATATTACCATAAATATTGCTATGTATATATGTTATATATGTTATATATAACCTATATTAATATTCAAGCATTATACGTTATTCATTGCTGCTCCGAATGTACCCAATGCACATACTTAGATACATGCGTAAGTGTGCGGGTGCGTATCGATCAGTGGTGAGTGTGTGTGTCTCTCTATCGATGACGTAACCGATATGGTGACGTCATCAGGGTTAGTGCATTACCACGTGTCTGTCCGTGGTTAGCGCATGCGGAGACCAGCACACCTGAGACCGGTGTCGTATTTAAAAAATACCCCTATTTAAAAAATACCCCTTAGATATTCTATTATCTTTGTAAATTAATTTAAGTACAAGTATCAAAAGTTTTCAGAATCAATATGAAATTAATATAAAACACACAATTCTCTATTGTATTAATTTTTAAAATCAATCATATTTACAAATATGTAATCGAATATTATTATCAAATTGTTATCTATGAAATTTTAAATATTTAAAACGATTTTAAAATAAGTTATATATATCCAAGCGGTACAGCTTCCTATCTAGCCTGCATACGGTATTTATTTGACATAGATACGCAAAATGTAAACAAACATGATAATAGTGTTGCAGAATTTATCTGAAATATGCATAAATAATAATTTTATAAACTTCAAATACTTGCATTATACTATATTTTATTTATTGTAATTATACATTAAATAAATATTATACTTATATTAATAATCACTATATAATAGGATATAAATATATTATATATAAAAGTGTTAAATCATACCTTTAATCATCATATAAATATTGTATTTAAAGATAAATATAATACTGTATTCAAAGTAATAAACTAATAGTTACATATAAACTTAACATATAACTGTTATTTTAAAGTTAATTTATTATTATCCATGAATTACATTAATAATATTAAAAAAATAAACTATATTAGTATTAATCAATATGTAATTTATCATTTAATAATAATAAAAAAGGTAAAAATATGTTTTTTTTTAGATTTTATTATAGAAATATATTACATTATAAGTGATATATAAATGTTAATAGATATCTGTATACATATTAATTATATTGTTGTTAACATTATTATTATATATTGAATAATTATATATACTAGTATTGCATAATATATGCATTGATGAAATAATAAATAAATTATTTGATATACATATAATTTTATTGATGACATATTTTTAAATACTTTCTATTTTTTAATCTTAAGAGAAAAGAAACCAATTAGTTCATTTATCATTAGTTTTTCTTTTAAATTAAATGTTTTCTGTAAATAAAAGATAATTAATTTGAAATAAAATAATAAACTAATTAACATTACAAATATCACAATATTTAAAAACAAAATTATAATTAGATAGTAATCGTACAAAATTGATATAAATCAATTTTATATACTAATTACACTATGAATAAACATTGTATCTAATGTATTGGGAGAGGGAGAGGGAGAGGGAGAGGGAGAGGGAGAGGGAGAGGGAGAGGGAGAGGGAGTGATAGAGGGAGAGAGTGAGTGAGAGAGGGCGAGGGGGAGAGGGAGTGAGAGAGAGGGAGAGGGAGTGAGGGAGGGTGAGTGAGTGAGAGAGAGAGAGAGAGTGAGGGAGGGAGAGTGAGAGAGGGGGAGATGGAGAGGTAGTGAGAGAGGGAGAGAGTGAGGGATGGAGAGTGAGAGAGAGAGAGAGTGAGGGAGGGAGAGTGAGAGAGGGGGAGATGGAGAGGTAGTGAGAGAGGGAGAGGGAGAGAGTGAGAGAGGGGGAGGGAGATGGAGAGTGAGTGAGAGAGAGAGAGAGTGAGGGAGGGAGAGTGAGAGAGGGGGAGATGGAGAGGTAGTGAGAGAGGGAGAGGGAGAGAGTGAGAGAGGGGGAGGGAGATGGAGAGTGAGTGAGAGAGGGGGAGAGGGAGAGTGAGTGAGTGAGAGAGGGAGAGAGAGAGTGAGTGAGAGAGGGAGAGGGAGAGTGAGAGAGGTGGAGGGGGAGAGGTAGAGGGAGTGAGAGAGGGGGAGATGGAATGGGAGAGGGAGTGAGAGAGGGAGAGAGATAGTGAGTGAGAGAGGGGAGGGGAGAGGGAGAGGGAGGAGAAGGAGGATGGGGGTAGGAGTAGGAGGAGGGAAATAATAAGAGGAAGAGAAGGAGGAGGGGAGGAGTATGAGTTAGGAGGAGGTAAGGGAGGAATATATACATATACATAAAAATGCTGTGTGGCTCAGTTGGCTAAGCAGTAGGACATGGATTCTAACCATTAAAATGTATCCATATAATAATTAGAAGTGATCTTATATAATTGTATATAAATAAATGATCAGCTTTCGTTAAAACCATGGATGCCTTAACACGAGATCATATTCGAAGGGAAATTTGATAGCCATATGGTTATAAGTGGAAACATCATCTAAGTTCCTGGATGGGATAAATGGACTCCACCAAATAATAATATATATATATATATATATATATATATAATTTTAATATATTCTTGATAGTCAAAGTGATTTGCAAAGTCTGCACATTCTCATGTTTATATAGAAAATAGCATCCTATTCTTTTTATTTTATTATCAAAATCAGCTCTCCATATATTAGGTACCCAAAGTTTACACCTGTACACATATGATGTTTCTTTATTGTAGTCATAAATTATTATATACTTTTATTATAGTATAATAAAGAATGCAGTAGTCTATAACAAAATTAATATATATAAATATATATATATATATATATATATATATATATATATATATATATATATATATTGTATTACTAATCATATAATCACCATGTAATATTAATAATACTTTTAATAATAATAGTTAGGCTACATTTTATTTAAAATGATATTAATATTATAATTATTTATTATATTATATAGTTAGAAATATTTTGTATTACTCTATTATATTATAAATTATACAATAGTTGTTATACCATATAATTAAAATAAGATATATAATTTAATTCATTTTAAAAATTAATAATTTTCATGCAAAATACACATTTCTGTTACGTTTTCAGCTCAAATTTAAATAATAAAATAATGAGATATATTATTTATTATTGCCTTATAAAATATATTATTTATAATAAGATATAACTACATTTTTATATCTTTTGGGAAACTTTTATATGTATATTTTGTCAAATTTGAATATGCGTGATGTTAACTGCAGCGCATATTGTATCAGCTTATTTAACAAAATTATCATTCATATCTACAATTAAAGTTCATTACTATATAATATAGTATATGAATTAGATTTGACATGTATACAGATTTATTTATTAAATAAACACTATAATAATAAGACTCGCCGTCAATCAACCACTACGCTATTTACATATGGGAACAAGTCTAAACGTACTATTATTAAGCAGCCTAATTCGTGTATAGGTATATTACATAAAATATTCACTATATCAGCCTATGTTTAACACATCATATAATAATGATATGATATGAATATTATTTTGTATATATTATTTTGAATATGTACATATTAAGTTATGTATTTTTGTATATAAATATAACTAATCCGTATAAATTAATTAGATTAATATATCAATAATATAATTATAAAATGTTACCATTTTAAAATATAAATATATTAGATATATATTAATCTAATTTTATTTCAAATTACGTTTACAAAATATATTAAGGACATGTCGTCCTTAATTAATTTCAAATTTAATATTATTAATATTTAATAAATATATTAAGGACTTTTATGTCCTTATTATTTAAAAAGTGTATTTTTTAAATAGGGGTATTTTTTAAATACGACACCGGTGTGGCAGTCTGCGATTACCCCCAGTCTGAGATTACCCCATCCGGTATAAACATTGAATAAATACGGGTTTCTTTGGTAAACTTATTTATTATCGACCATCGAATATATACCAGTCTGAGATTACCCCCAAACTAATTTGTTATGTATTTTATTTAATAATGTATCCATTAATTATAATAATATACGCGTATTTAAATGTACATATTGTACTTTAAATTAATTTATATAATTTATTTTGTAAAAAAAATACTTATATTAGTTTATAATTTATATTTTAAAATATTTAAAAATATTTTTTACAAAATAATAAATTAAAATATGTATACATGTTTATTATCGATTTAATCGATTTTTGTCTATTTATTCATAAATATGAATTTACGAAAATTTATTATATATTTAAACAAAAACAATCTGTTGTTAATAATATTATTATATATTTTATAAGTATTTTAAATATTTATATTACAAAAATATTTATTTTAAATTTAATTCTAATTAAAATCAAGTAAATGATATGCAATATATATTACTAGTACATAGTTATTATTGTAATTAAGTGTAAAATACAAATATAAAATAATATATCTAATAGTCAACAAATAATCAATAAATTGTTATAGTAAATCAATAAATTTAGTAGATAATTTTCGGGATATTTTATCGTGTATTATGATTTTATATAGTAGGGGAGATTTATATTTTGTAGCTAGAATAAAATTGTAATACCATTGGAAAGAGGATGAAAAAGTAATATAAGTTTCATATTTTACTTTTTTGATATAATTAATAATAAAAAAGCTATGGTCAAAAGAATGACAGGATTTTAGGGTATTAATTCAGACAGCTATTAGGTAATCCTATATGTAAAAGATACACATATTTAAACCTATACAATATAGGTACTTATTAAATACTATTAGCTACTTATCTATATCACATTATATATATATATATATATATCATATATAATCACACCATTGTATAATACCTATTTACAGTAATACATATATGTAATTTTCATTTAAATTAATAATATAATTATATATATATATAAGTATATACATATTTAAAAATATTTATGTGTTACAGCTAATTACACTTTATTGTATTTTAGTGATTTTATTATAAAGTCAATTATTCTTTTGTTCAACTTTAAGTGGAGCTATTCAATATAATATTACGTGCCTAATATTTATCATACTTATTATATAAACTCATTCATTATACAATGTAAACGCGAACATTGTTTATTAGATGATTCATATTCTATTAAACTAGTCATATACTAAATTTTAAGTCTATGTCATTTACTTATAATTAACATTATATACACTATATATTTAAACCATGAAAGAAAAATGTGTTCCCGTAGTCGAGATACATAAATTAAATTATTGTTTATCTATAATTTAATATTATTATAAATAATATTCACTATATATTATATTAATTATAAATATCTATTAAAAATCATATAAAATTGTTTGTGACTATAAATATAATTAAAATGTATAAAATAAATAATTCTCAGGTCACTATAATATAGTGACGCTTACAATATATTTGGAATAATTCATGTGTAATTAGAATTAATAATTATTTTTAAATAAAATATAAATATATAATTATACTTTCAATTTAATTATTATTTATTTTACAATTTATAATATCTAATAATATAATATTTAATATCATCATCATATTATATACATATATTTTGCGAAGAAGTATATTATACTATCTATTTAATCAACATAATTAATTGTGAACCCCTGACGCTCTTGGTAGTAGTATCGCTACAGAAATAGATTTAGGTTTGAAGCGGTTTCTATACTACACTGTGTTCAATGTTAAATTAAATGACATGCAATATAAATTATCTTTTACTCATTCAATAGATATGTATAGAATTTAAATCTCAAGGATACTATTTCTTTGTTGTATATTAGAAATGAATACTTAGTTTTCATCATATAAATATTAATTTAAAAAATTATTTAACAAATTTGAAAACGAAGTTTTTATAAATTTACACTATTTCGAAATTACAATATATGTAAGTAGCGCCGTTAATGTATTGTGCATATTATGTTGCGTAAGTGTTATATCTTTTCTCAGAAAAATCTTTATTATAGATATTGTTATATATATCATATTTATTATAAATTAATTAAAATAAGTATTGATTAAAATATATTTATATATGCATTCAAGAACAAAAACTCGAGACATATAAAATAAATTAAAAAACCTATTAATTATTATAAAATTAGTTAATTATATAATAATGAATGTGTATAAGATTACCTATAGTATAGCTAGGAAGTATTATATTGTTACAAGTGTTAACGTTTAATATAATTCTATAATACACAAGTAATCATGACTACGTTTCTACATTAACTATATTCCTGTATGCAGAATATTTATAAGACAATACTACGTTTTTAATTAAATACATATATAATACACGGTTACATATGGAATCATGCACGAGATATAAAATCTGGTAAAATAATCATCCCGCGATCGGTGTCACAGATCTGTTGTTATCTCGAAGATGAAACAGAGATTATATATTTATCTCTAAAGGCGTCGCAGAACAGACTGATGTTGTTCATTTTGAAGGTATCACATCATGAACAGATATTTTTCAACTCAATTATGTCACGTCACGGAAAGATGCTGCTCATATATAAGGTATCACAACACAAACTGATGTTGTTCATCTTGAAGGCAGCTAGTCACGTATTGTTGTTCATCTCGAAAGTGTCAAGTCACTGTTATTGTTCGTCTACAAGGTGTCATGTCACTGATTGTTGTTGTTCATCTTCTAGGTGTCAGTTCACTTCTACAAAGAATTGTATTCATATGGTGAACAAAAAGTCCTACTCATAAACAACTGTATAATATATATATATATGTTTTCGTAATTTACAAAACCATAATATATGAATGAAACTGATTACTAGAATATTATCTTCTACTTGGATATTAACTGAAGTAGATTTAGATAAACTATATGACATGATATTACACATAACTCAAATAGTATTTTAATTAAGTATTATAAGTATGAACATAATTTGTATTTATTTAACAATTAGTTATCTATTAAAGTGTTCAAATAAAGTATTTAAGTGAGATAGCAGTTGTATATGTAATAAGTAATTTGATAGAACATAATATAATAGATTTCAAAATAATAGAAAATATTATAAGATATTGTAATGTAAGACAATGTAATAGATACAAATAAAATGTAGATTATATATATAATGTTTATTAGGTTTCAAGTGATGGGAGAGTTGAGCTAGACAATTATAATAATAATATTTATAAGTGTAGTATATATATATAAATATTAGCATACATAAAACAATTTATTAAAGTTAATATTACTAATATATAAATTATATATAATTAGTTAAATATAACTTATAACATTTAATTGTTGTCAGATAACATTATTTTAAATTACTTTACAATAAAAAAATCAAACGAATTATGACAATATTAAAAAAAAACATTAATAATTTATTTCTTAAATAAAATTAAAATTCATGTCATATTTAACATTTGTATATATAAATTATAAAATATAATATGTAAAATAATAATTACTATATTTTTAACATCAAAGTTGATAAATGTTCATTAGATCTCATAGTGATCATTCCTACTACTTGTATTTACCATTAATGAAATAAATAATATATAATATAATTACTACAATATTATGTTGTACTACCATACTAATATTATGTATATTACATTTTAATGTATTTTATAAACTATATTATATTATATTATTTTCACAGGATGTATTACAAGTAGTAATTATTACATTATTACTATTACTAATTAATGACAATGAAAGACATTATAATATACCTAGGATTATAGAACTATTCATATATGTAATATAGAATGGAAATGTATAAGTTTAAATATTAATATTATTAAATATAGTAGTTAGGCTATAGTAGTTCTGCCTACACATAGTATACGTTCCTGATTGTAGTAAATCAGATATTTTACGGGTTTTTATATATTTAAATATCATATCTTTTTATATACACTATGCATACTTATGCGCCAGTATCTAGTTTAGTTCTAAGTATATATGTATCATTTACTATAGAGTGATTGACAAAAACCTTGAAATAGGTATCGGAGCCTGATACTCGTGTGTATTCATCGTCGCCCAGTAGTTATGAATGCTGCAGGATGAGTGGATCATTGCGAGAGCGGCACAGATGTTGTGGTTTCTCCCATAATTACGACAAAGCTTATATTTTTATCTAGGGTTATTCGTATACAGCTGCAGGTAGTTCACCAATGTTGACGGAATTCTGTAAGATATTGATGCATTCTTATAATGAAGATTTTAAAAGCCTATAATCATCTCTTTGGTAGCATTATGTTTAATAGGTGTATAATATGTGTGATAATATGCCATAATAGGATTCATGATAGGATTTATAGGGAGTTGGTCTGGAGTCGTATACTCACAATAACCCATAGTTGTGTGATGTCTTAGCAGAAAAACGTGGAAACGTTCATGTGCGTGTTGAATAATTAACCCGTATAAATTGTCGGTTCTTCATTATGGTGTGTAATATACAGAACTCAGATTTCAGACACTCATAGATGCATTCAAGTCAGCATCCTGGCGAAACTCAAGAGTATGTATGAACCAGACCGACAAAACCTCTGACTCGTAGAGGAAGAATATAGTTGATGGCTCCCATGTACCGTAGTGTAAGTCATATTTTTCTTCTACAAGAAGGGGATTTTATTATTATATGATATAACATCACTAATATTTTATTCGTGCAATGCATGAAGTGTATTGTACTATGTATGGTGTTTATATATATATATGTAGTATATTTTACTGAACACATACTACATATAGAAACACAATATACTAAATAAATGCATTTTCTACTAAATATCGACTAATGAAGTTATGCAACGCTACAAATATATATGTTGACTTGAATTTTGTATATATACTAAATTATATTTTATATATATATATATATATATATATATAGTATCCTATTTGACTATAACATATTAACTTGGTTATTAAGTAAATAACTTATTAGCTATACATTATATGAATTATTATATAATATACTTACCATAAATATACTTATAAGGGTGAATTTTTTATAGATATGACAACATACCAATATACCTGTATTTATATTTGTATTCATTACATATAAATGCAGATGGTACGTTTTAGATAGTACTTTGGTATTACATTTTTACATACCATCCCAGGGTACCAACGTTCCATAGTACCATGTTAGCAAGCGTTTTTTGTGATATCCCAACATACCATGTACCAACGTCCATGTTAGCAAGCGTTATTAGTACCATCGTCCCGTCTCTATTCATTAAATGTAAATGCTGATGCTACGTTACAAAAAACAACTAATTGTGGTGCAGAGACAAGTAATTATGAAGCCGATATAGATAATTTAATGCCGAGATAGATAATTATGCTGCCGAGATAGATATTTGCTGCAGAGATAGATAATTATGCTGTAGAGATAGATAATTTGATGCCGAGATAGATAATTATGCTGTAGAGATAGATAATTATGCTGCAGAGATAGATAATTATGCTGCTGAGATAGATAATTATGCTGCCGAGATATATAATTTGATGCCGCAATAGATAATTATGCTGCAGAGATAGATAATTATGCTCCGAGATATATAATTTGATGCCGAGATAGATAATTATGCTGCTGAGATATATAATTTGATGCCGCAATAGATAATTATGCTGTAGAGATAGATAATTTGATGCCGAGATAGATAATTATGCTGTAGAGATAGATAATTATGCTGCCGAGAAATATAATTTGATGCCGCGATAGATAATTATGCTGTAGAGATAGATAATTTGATGCCGATAGATAATTATGCTGCCGCGATAGATAATGTAATGCCGAAAATCTTTGGTTATACTTTTTATAACTTATACTATTACATTTTTATCCATATTAAATTATTTATTAAATTATTTAATAAATAAGATATGATATTATTATAAAAATGTTATAATTATGATAATATATTTAATACATTATAATAATAATAATTATAAACATATAATTATTATAATAATATAGAATATAATTATTATATAATAATAATAATTATTATATAATAATAAATTCAATTTATACTATAAATTGAATATATTAAATTTAATATATTTAATAAATAATATTATATTATTATAATAATTATATATTATTCATCTATAATTATATGTATTTCAATATTTACTAATACTATATTACATATGTTATATGATATGACATATGATATGTATTAATAAATATATAGGTTTACATTATTTATATATTTATTAATTTCAAGAATATAATCTACTATTGATAATTTATGTTAATGTATATAATATATAATATATAGTTATGACTTTATTAACGTTAACTATAGTTAGCGTTAATCAAGTCATAACTATACTATTATTATAATAATTATAAGTTAAATTAAATTACAATCGTTATTATAATAATAATTATACATCATTACGTCGTAAATATTATGTTAATCATTAACTTAATCATTAAGTTAATCATTAACTAAATAAATTAACTTAATGATTATGATGATCGTATTATTATAATAATTATACGTCGTATACATATCATATTATAATAATAATATAATAAGTATACTCGTATATATATACTACTTACTAAGTGTATATATATAGTACTAAATGAGTAGTAACTAAGTATATAATTATTATTATAATTATAATAACACATTATTATAATGATTATACAAATTAAAAATAATTTCAAAATAAATAGCTGTTTCTGAAATTAAATTGAGGTATATGCTAGTCACTATATAATTATTATATAGTATATAATAATGATTATTGTTATAATATAATACAATTAAATAACTAACCAGAATATCCATAGGATCACCATTTAAAAATATAATAAACTAAATAAACTACTATAATTCAATAATTATTTAATTTAACAGGTAATATTATTAACAACACTGAATTCAATAAAATTTAAATTTAGAGGCGTAACGTAACCACTGAATACAATATAATTGCGTGTTTTGGCGCGCAGAATGTATATTTAACTTTTATATAGGGTAAAAAAGATTCCTATGATCGATAATAATTAATTAGATATATAATACAATTTATATAAGTTACTTATTTATTATAGAATACTAAATAAAGCATATACTCTATAGAACATAATTTTTGAAGTATTATATATATATATTTGTATTTATTTTCATTTATTTATATCGGATGGGGTAATCTCAGACTGGGGGTAATCGCAGACTGCTGGGAGCGCAGTCTGCGATTACCCCCTATATACTTTACATGTTAAACTTCTACCATCTTTATATGTTTACACCGGATGGGGTAATCTCAGACTGGGGGTAATCGCAGACTGCCACACCGGCACATCATTTATTCATTGTTATAAAAAATAATAATAGTATTGTGCAAAAGTACTAGTGTAGTAGTAGAGGTACTAGTATAGTATACTATATATATATAGTACTACTATAGTATCCTACTATTAGTAGGTAGTAGTAGTACAATACTATAGTATAGTATACCACTATAGCGCTACACACTTTACTACACACCGCGTATACGAGCTGACTAAGTGTTCTTCATAATTCCCTGATATCTGCATACTGCTTATTAAACTGGGTATATAAATCATACTAATATATATGTGTGTGTGTGTGTGTGCGTGCGTGCGTGCGTGTGTGTGCGCGTGTGTGCGCGTATGTGTGCGCGTGTGTGTATATGACATCCGTGGTTTATTATTCCCTGCAAATCCCTCAAGAAGTATGTCCTATAGGACATCGTGCACGCATCATAGTGTTTGCGCATGATCCGTGCTATAATCCTATAGGATTAAAGATAGCACGTGACCGAGTATATTAATCCGTTAATGTATGCGTGCGACGCACGCCGTGCGTATACGATATCACTGTACGAATGTTCGCGTGTGCTGGTATATCTGGATGTATATAAATATATATGTATATATATATATATATGTATTAACGGCGCGTATATAGGTATAAGTATACGCACACGTGAAGTGTGTAAATGTGAGTGTATATATGTGTGTGTGAGTGTGTGTGTGTGTGTGTGTGTTCATACATACACACATCTGTGTGCGTGTGTGAGTGTGAGCCTTTGGTTGTCATATGTATATAGCTATATCTGTTGACGTATACTATACCGCATAGTTTACGACATAAATTGTACTCCGTACATTGTATGTCGTACATTGTATGTCGTACATTGTATGTCGTACATCGTATGTCGTACATTATATGTCGTACATTGTATTTCGTACATTGTATGTCGTACACTGTATTTCGTACATTGTATATCGTACATTGTATATCGTACATTGTATGCCGTACATTGCTAGCACGCGTTACATATTAATAACTATATCCAACAACTATAAATTATAATAAAAAATATTAGTAAATATATATGAAATATAATTATTCAAATATTAATGTAGTATTATAATATTAATGATGATGATGATAAATATGTTTATGTTGCTGGTGATGATGATTATGACAACGGTGATGGTGAATATGATGGTAATGATGATAATGATTATGATAATGGTGATAATGATGCTGATGATATTTATGATGATGATAATGATGATGATGGTAATTGATATGATTATTATTTAATGTAATTATTATGTTAACTCCTCTTTGTGCCAGAGCAATCAAGCGTCGAACGTAAAAACAAATAAAATATAAAACGGAACATAACCGAAAAAAAATTTAAACAATAATAAAAACAAACAATACAGAAAAGTACTCAAAATTAATATAGCATTATAAATATTGATAAAAAATAATAATACAAAGAACTTCTTAAATAAGTAGAATAAAGTAGTAAGAATTAGTAATAAGTATACTTATATATACTATAGTATAACGGAGAGAGATATATTCTGAGTGTGGATAGAAATCAAGGAAGATAGATATGCTGGTGAGTTGTGGTGAAGAGGGTTGCGAGTTAGTAAAGAACTTTAAATAACTTAAACACCTAAAACAACTTTAAATAACTTAAACACCTACAACAACTTTAAATATGATTCGAAATGTAATTGGTAGCCAATGTAATCTCTTTAAATATGGTGAAATATATATTTGAAATAAACAATATATTTTAAAAATTGATCATACCTACGCATTATATAGTATTTGTATTTTTGTGATTTGATATTCAGCCTAGTGGGCCTACGTAAAGTAATCAGTGATAGTGGTTAGAGTATAGTTTGATCATCGTAGTGATGTGTGCTTAACTGATCATATGATTACAATCATATTACAATTATGCTTATAAGCAACTATACTTTTATTACCAACTACACTTCTAAATCATTGATGTTAATATGGTTGTAATCAATGATAGTTAATTTATCACAAATTTAAATCAATGATCGTAATCAAATGAATATCAATGATTGTATTCGAATTGAAATCTGTGATCGTAATCAATACATAGCCCCATGATTGTAATCTGAGTACTTGATGGATTGTTGTCTGATCACGAACTTTGATTACTTTACTTACTGGGAGGTTGGGTGAAAAGAATAATATTACAGTTATTAAAAAGAGGTAATATAAAATATGTGTCTAGAGTTATAGATACACTCAAGAAGGTGGAGTTATATATTAGACGGAAAAAGTGAACGTGAAAGTTAATAGAGCGAATAAGATTTAAGATGTGGCGATTACAAAATAGAGGACTGTCTACATAAACACTAAGATATTTAACATTATCAGAATATAAGATATGATGATTGTTAACCATGATGAAAGGTGGTACTGTTGATGAGCATCACTCGTCGAGCGTTTGGGGAAATGGAGATGAAGAAATATAGGTTCTTTTTATTGGGATTCAGTGATATCGAGAGTTATTGCAAAGTACTGTATGGATAGATTTATGATGATAATAATGATAATGTTACCTATTTGTGATAATGATGATGCTGATGATTGTAGTTGAAATAATGATGCGATAATGATTATTATGATATTAATGTTGATAATTATAATGGTGAATATAATCATATACGATGATGATTATGATAATTATGACTATGATAAGTATGATGATGATAATTCGGATACTTTAATAATAAATTATCTAAATTCATTTTTATTTTATTATATTTAATATTATCAACAACCAAAAATAACGTATATAACATATATATATATATATGTGTGTGTGTATATATATATATATATATATATATATATATATATATATATATATATATATATATATAATATATTAAATTTATAATATAACTATAATATATATTATATATCGTATACGATATATAACATATGTATCTCATTTATAATACATTTATATTTATTGTTTAATTTATATTAATATATTAAGTTTATTGAGGTATTTTTTTAAATCAAATATACAGTCGAAAGTACCCGCGGGTGAAATATAACGATATGTATGTATCGAGATCAGCAATAAACAATAAAGTATACATATTATAAGAATATAAATAAGTTGAAACTTTTCACAGCTGTAAGTAGTTACCATAATTATGTTATTGTTATTGTTATTGTTAGGAATATTTAAAATATATAGAATTGTTAATAAGTTTTCTTTAATAAAAAATACTTAAATCAATAACAATAACACTAATACTAATAACAACAATAATAAAGTTAACTATTGCTTTAAATAATAACAATTCTAAAAAATAAATTATATTAATTAAATAGTCTGCGAATAATTAAAATTATATAGGAAATAATAGTAATTATATAAATATACAAATACCAGAAGCGCGGGTATACTATGGCATAGTTATCGCTCGCCACATGTTTAATTCCGGGTATAATTGAGCAATTAAATCTGGCCGAGAAAACTAATCTAGAAATGTGTCTGAGAGGCGGATGTAAACTCCGATATCACGTGACGGGTACCACGTGGTGAGTATCACGTGACCGGTTGATTCTCACGATCGTAAACAAACGTTAAAGTTAACTGCTGATTACGTAATTTCATACACGGCACTTTATTGCGTAACACTCACGTGATAGAGTGACGTAAGTATGGGGGAGGGAGACACGCGCACTATGCGTACACACTCGGGGCTAATGACGTAATAACCGGTAATGCCCCCTGGTGATTAGGGAGAAACACCGCAATCATAATCAACGTAACGCCTGAATATATTGATAGAGCACACTAATGTGTGATATATCAATATGACATGAAATATACTTTATATTATAATATCAACATACTTTATACGTATATATATATATATATATATATATATATATACTTAAATATTACTTCTATACAATTAATATATTTATATTTATTGGACGTCATGACATATAGGTGCATATATATATACATATATGTGTAATAAATATATTATTTGTGTATCCTTTTGTGTATATATATATATATATATATATATATATATAAAGTATAATCCTAGTATACCGGTTTATATTATAATAGATATATCTATAGATAAATATAGATAATAGATAATAGATAAATAGAAATGTAATTATAGATCAACATCGAAGTACCTGACAATTATGTAATCATTAGGTATACCTATCTAGATATATTGTTTCTTTTTAATGTGCTACATCTGACTTAACCAAACAAAAAAGTATCTAACACCCGATGTGATAGTGTAGTGAATAAATTATAAATATATACAATTACAGGTTAAGTAAACCCTACAAGTATGGGTATAACCCTGATTTTGACATATTTGTATAATAAAATATATATATATAACTAATTCATACATTATGAACTTTATATTTAATTCAAATTAAGCATACTAAAATACAATAATTATTATGTACATATTGTTATTATATATATATATAACAGAAGGATGTAAATATACAAAATATATTGATTATTAGTAATGTAATATCGACCTCTTCATCATTGAATGAATATAAACAAATAAAATATAGTCTATAGATGTAATATGTTACATTATATGTTTATATAATATGTAAGCTTATATGCTTATTTTGTGCAGTTTAATCTATATCTACATAATAGACCATTGTTTTTCTTTGTTAATTTTGTATATAAATATAAACTATCAACTTAAATAATATATATATATATATATATATTATTGATATCCTATGCAATCGATATGATATGTGGACATCATTCAATATAAGATACTCTTAGACAAGATAATATATATTCTCTCTCTCTATCTTATAATATTAGTATAATAGATAAGCGGTATAAACATATATGGTTCGAGAACGAATACAATGTAGATAACTATATAGTATAAACAATCAAGGATATTGCGAAGCAAATATATGACATTCTGATAAATTATTGAAATTAATGAAAAAATGCGTTATTGGTATTACAAACTAAATATTATAATTCTATTATATTTGCTGATGTGCAAATGTTAGATAAATATATATATATATATATATATATATATCACTATTATCAATGAAAAGTTAGGTACATTTTTGAATACAATAACAATTTAATCTACAATGTTTTTTGAAGAATATATTCGTTATATACTTAACATTATTTAATATTAAGAACCATTTTATTAAATATACAGCCATATTCGAAAACATGATAAATAAATATATCGAAAATAGATAGATGGTTTATTTATACACAAATATAACAAATATAGTTCTCATTTATGTTTTAGTAAAACATAATACATAAATAAATAAATGACACAATAATTTATAAGTAAAACAAAATAGGAGTGTTAGATTAATAAACGTGAACAACATCAAATAATAAAAATAAAAATATACGAATATTAAAAACTACTAATAATAAAATATTGTACTTTACTTCTGGGGCCAAACGTTCTATGGATGTTAACAATATTATCTCTTGAGGTAGACCATTCCGTAGTGCACCTGCCGAATGCCGAAAAGATCTTTTTCCATATCTAGCCAGCCTGAACTTGTGGTAGAAGATTGACATACACTTGAAATCTGCACGATAAAACTTAGCTTACTATCAAAAATAAAACCAAGAATTTTTAACAGAATTTGTTGGCGAAATAATTTTGTCCATCAACAATTACTGGAGGAAATTTGGAATTAACATGAGAAAAATTAATAAGATAGGTTCTAGAAATATTTAACATTAGATTATTTTGCAAAATAAAACCACTTATTTAACCCTAAGGGATTTAAACAATTAAACAAAGAATAATTATCAGAAGGAAGAACATGTAACGGCATTTCGATATAAATTTGTAAATTATCCGCATAAAGTTAATAATTAATATCAGGAAACTGGTGGAAAATGTCAATCAAAGGTAACAGATAAATTGAGAATAATATAGGACCAAGTACTGAACATTGAGGTAAATCATTATTAAGTATTTTTTTAGATGAATATTCATTAATAAATTGTATATAAAAATATCTATTTTGAAGATACGATATAAACCATAATAAAACAGTATCAAATAACCCAATCATATGTAAGCGAGCTATTAGTAAATCATTCTTAATTGTATCAAACGCTGATGTTAAATCTATAAGTAACAATTATATATTATTGTTATGATCTAAAGTCTATAAAACATGATAAGTGAGAGAAATTACAGTAGTTTATGTACTATGACATGTTCTAAACCCACTCTGTTTGGGATCATTTATAGAATTTTTCAAATATACTATATCGTAGAGTTTAATATAATGTTAAGTTATAGGTTAAATATTAAATATAATATATTATCAAATATACATTACATTGTGTATTAGTATGGTAATGGTTAATAATTGTAATGTTTAAATTAATTAAATATATTTATATAGTTACCAATATACATTATATAATATTACAATATTATATTTGTCATGTTAATTCTATTGTAACATAATAGTTATCATTGGATATATTATCAAATGATATAATACATGTAGGACATGTAGTACACGAAGGAACACTACATGAATGATAGACTATCATTGGTAGTCACGTTGGTATCGTATTAGTCGTGTACAACTCCTTCATACTTGCAAGTCATATTTTGGTTTTTAATTTTTAATACAAAAAAGTTATGACCAAAAATATGCACATTTTTTATAATATTTACCAAATACATATCTGTATATTGTAAATATTATTAAAAGTAACTAATATATTTATAACACGATAAACACGACAAAAAAGTTATGACCAAAAATATGCACATTTTTTATAATATTTACCAAATACATATCTGTATATTGTAAATATTATTAAAAGTAACTAATATATTTATAACACGATAGTATAGCCATCTATATTTCAATCTATTCGGTGTTCAAATATATTTCACGTAAATAAATACAAGTGATATATATTTGCTTCGCAAAATTCTTGAAACAATTTGTAGTTACTTGATCATACGCTAGGGTCGTTATTAACGAGCATTGGTCACGTGATGTGTTCTATTTTGTATGTCCTCTGTCCTATAGTATACTATATATATAGGACACTTTGAATAATCATCAACTCTATATATAGACAATTCAGAGTTATTAACATACATGTATCTAATACATACAAGCGAGCATTTTATATTATTTATAATTTACATTGTAACTGTTTATATATGTAATACATACATATTATGTATGTACATTGTACAATGTACAATGTACATTGTATACAATGTATACAAGTCACTTCAAGTATTTCCGGCAAGTTGCCGGAAATACTTGTAACATTAAAAGATTTTCAATCAAATTAACTACCATTTTAATGGGATACCCCCTTACTTTCCAGCAACTTGCTTGGAATATAGTAACTTTGTAGGGGGTTTCCCATTACAAATTTATAGAAAATGGTTTTAAAGTTACAATATTTTTGGCAAGTTGCCGGATATTTGAAACCGATTCCTAAGCATTAATATAGGAATCGGTTCATTTGAAACCGATTCCTAAATTATTACTATATGAATCGGTTTATTTGAAATAATAATATTGTAATATTGAATACAATATTTAATCAATATTCAATTGCTATATATTCAATATTTAGCAATTAGTTAAAAATTATTTCCAATTGTATTATTAATATAATTATGATTACAATTTTAGTTCAATGTGTCACTTGAATGAGTTTATGATAATTTAGAAAAATACATAGGATTCCTTAAATAATTTTAGTTTTTTAAATAATATTTTATTTATTAAATTCAGTATATTAACTTATATTTAAAATTAAAATAATAATTAATAATTAATTTGCATAAATAAAAATTAAATCAATATAATAAAATAATTAAAAGGTATAATATTTTATTCTTTCTATATTAAAGAAATAATATACCTAACTTAGGTAATACTTACATCAATAAATTAAACCGAATCTCAATAATTAGTTTAGGAATCGATAATAATGAGATTCATGCACGAGTGTGGTAGGAATCGTTTTTATAATCCGTTTTCTAAACAAATATTACAGGAATCTGTTTTCCAATTTGAATCCGATTCACATAATAAAATCGTCGTAGAAATCGAATTTTGTTAACTCTGTATATTACAATGAAGCATTATTCAAAATATCATAAAAATGTATTCACGTTTTATTAATCTTTTATTAATATTTCTATATAATGAAACGGGTTAATAAATTTTAATAAATGCATTGATTGTTTGAACTGTTTTATATCATCATAATAGAATAAGTGTAGTACAATTAAATACATGTTTAATATACTGCGGATTGCCTGCTGAAAGGTTAGCGCTAAAACAATATCGATATTACTTTCAATACACTATGTATAATCGAAGTTCTACATTTAACATATGCTATATTATGTTCGTCTTATGATTAATTAATAGGTATGAACGTATACACTCACCGTATAATACCATTACAAACTCGTATATACTCGTAATGTATATATATACCTACTACTATTAATTATTTCGAAGTATTTGGTATATATACGAAGTATATATATATATATATATATATATATATATATATACTAGCTGTTTTGGCCCGGTGTATGTGCGGATAGTTGATAATTATGAGTTATTATTAGAAAATGTCATGATCTAGGAGTATTTTAGAAATAAGAAATATAGGGGAAAGGTGGATAGTAGTGACAGTTTTGAATATATTGCAACAACTCTTAAACTATTGATCCTCTATATAACGTTTTTTTATATTGTATATAAATTAATATTATCTAAATAATTGCTATTAACATTTTTTAATATAATCGTTAACACTTGATATAACGAGGGTGTCATTGCTATACTCCAATGCGGGTAGTAATGACACCCGAGGGTAGTCGTGACATGTTGATCATAATTGATCGTAGAAATATTTTCAATAATCATAAATTAATATGAATTATATTTTCTTGTAGATATTAAATTCATCTTTAGTATAAGACTTTAATTTTCTATTTTCCATTAAATATCAAGGAATTAAAAATAAAAATACTTTTATAAAAACTTATTACGTAATTTTTAAGAATATATTCACAAATCGATTAATTGATTTAATTTATTTATATTGAAAATTAAGGAAATAAAAAATACTTATGTCAATAAAGCTTGTAAATACCCACAACTTTCGTATATAAATAAATTTAATTGGACTTGTAGTTTTTGAGATACGTGGGGTGTCATTACTATCCACCTGTCACTACTATCCACCTTTCCCCTATTATTTATTTGATTTTAATTAAGTATGTTATAAAAAACAAATATTGAGAAATTAATATATATTAATATATAATATATATATATAATAAATGGGAGTTAGCCCTATCTGAATTAGCCCAATCGGAGTTAGCCCTCTCTGAGTTAGCCCTATCTGAATTAGCCCTAACGGAGTTAGCCCTATCTGAATTAGCCTTATCTGAGTTAGCCCTATCTGAATTAGCCCTATCTGAATTAGCCCTATCGGAGTTATCCCTATCTGAATTATCCCTATCGGAGTTAGCCCTATCGTAGTTATCCCTACAGAGTTAGTCTTATCTGAATTAGCCCTATCTGAGTTAGCCATATCTGAATTAGCCCTATCGGAGTTAGCCCTATTGGAGTTAGACCTATCTGAATTAGCCCTATAGGAGTTAGACCTATCTGAATTAGCCCTATAGGAGTTAGCCTTAATGGAATTAGCCCTATCTGAATTAGCTCTATCGGAGTTAACCCTATCTGAATTAGCCATATCGGAGTTAGCCCTATCTGAATTAGCCCTACCCAGAAAACAGTAAGAGTAGCATAATAGCAGCATAACAGCATATGCTAGAGCCTCAAATGTTTACATTGTGCTATTATGCTGCTATTAAATGTATATTATGCTGCTATTATGCTGCTATTAATTTGTCACGCTATTATGCTGCTGTTATGCTGCTATTATGATACTCTTACTGTTTGCTGGGTAGGGCTAATTCAGATAGGGCTAACTCCGATAGGGCTAATTCAGATAGGGTTAACTCCGATAGAGCTAATTCAGATAGGGCTAACTCCATTAAGGCTAACTCCGATAGGGCTAATTCAGATAGGTCTAACTCCAATAGGGCTAATTCAGATAGGGCTAACTCATATAGGGCTAATTCAGATAGATCTTACTGTTAATAATAGCAGCATAATAGCAGCATAATATACTTTTAAAATTAATAGCAGCATAATAGCAGCATAATGGCAGCATAATAGCAGCATAATAGCACAATGTAAACATTTGAGGCTCTAGCATATGCTGTTATGCTGCTATTATGCTGCTCTTACTGTTTGCTGGGTATCTGAGTTAGCCATATCTGAATTAGCCCTATCGGAGTTAGTCCTATCTGAATTAGCCATATCGGAGTTAGCTCTATCTAAATTAGCCCTATATGAGTTAGCCCTATCGGAGTTAGCTCTATCTGAATTAGCCCTATCTGAGTTAGCCCTATCTTAATTAGCCCTATCGGAGTTAGCACTATTGGAGTTAGACCTATAGGAGTTAATCCTATCTGAATTAGCCCTATCGGAGTTAGCCCTATCTGAATTAGCCCTATATGAGTTAGCCATATCTGAATTAGCCCATTCGGAGTTAGATCTATCTGAATTAGCCCTATCTGAGTTAGCCCTATCTGAATTAGCCCTATCGGAGTTAGCTCTATCTGAATTAGCCCTAACTGAGTTAGCCCTATCGGAGTTAGCCCTATAGGAACACCTCGTCTCTCAATAAAATAAGTTATATATATTCGTATAAGAATTGTATAATTATGAAATAAATTAAAATAAATTTAATAAATCGTACGAAATTATCTCGTACGAGATTACTGGTAACCATGAATCTCATTGGATGAAACTAATGTTATTTAAAAGCTCCACCTATTGATTATTAGAGGCGAATTAATTTAAAATCTTAATTTATAAATCCACTTTAATATATGATAACACGGTACACTGTAACATTTTTATAGTGCATATTAAAGAGGAATAAAAGATGAGTATAACTGGTGTTTTCCGATCTTGCATTTATTTTTTAATTTCGTAGAATCGTCGCTTCGCGACGATGCCGCATTGTTATATGTTTAGAGAAATATATATATAAATATATATATATACACTATAGTGTATTCACTATATATATATATATATATATATATATATATATACTGTAACTGTATACTGTAACTAATATATATGGTTTATATCCATGGTTTAACTCTGAATGAGTGGTTCACGAAGTGCATAGTCTAGTTATATACCTACGGGTTATATAGTGGGACTAGTAATGTAAATGTAGTGATGCAGTAAATGATGTAAAATCAAAAACATCAATGATGCTCACATCAAAGGCATCAATAACCAAAAGTATCGGCTCGGCATCAAAAAGCTCGGTATTATTTACACCACTAGATGAAATTTACATTATTATTCACTATATCGCGAAGTTGGCGCAGATTATTTGTTTGTAATTGATGAAAATGTGAAATATATAAATATTAGTATTAAAATGTAATTTCTAAAAAGCATCATTTCGGCTCGGTAATGTTTTGTACAAGTCTCAACTCGGCTCGGGCTCGTTTTGCTAGAGTCTAGGCTCGGCTCGGGCTCTTTTTTTTCGAAAATGAAAGTCTCGGCTCGGCATCAAAAACCAAAAGTATCGGCTCGGCATCATTTACATCACTAAGTGGGACTAACAAATGTATTATAAATACATACGTATTTAAATAAATATTACTTCGGATTTCTTTCAATGGTAACATCTCCCACGGTATGAAAGTTAAGTATAACCACATATAGAATATCGTGCACTGTTAACAATAAATGGTATAATCCTGTGGCGTCCTGTTATACCATTTACGGTATAACTAATTAAAAATAAATACCATATTTTATAAAAAGTTATACCATATTATGTAAAAAGTTATACAATATGTTATATGAAGTTATACCATCGTTTTTTTAAAACTCATGGGTACAACGTCAGTAGTTGAAATCTTATTCGCAATAAGTCACATTACAATAGCACGTGAGTCGCAAAGCAATACCCTATTATCTTTGTATGTTGAGAAATGTTGACACGTTGACATACGTACACTGTACGACGTACAGTGTATGTCGTAGAGTCTCCAAAACAATGAATGCTTGTCTAAGTATCACTTTAGACATTGTGATATATAAAGTAACCTATATACATGGCTAACACATATGAACAATAGCATATGAACAATAGCAATTAATATATGGATATTTAGGCATAGGGATAACTATAGTTATATACATATGTGTGTTACCATATAAGGTAACCCTATAGGGTAGATATATATATAAATATATATGTGTATATATAGGGCTAAGGTGTTATGATCGTACATAATACAGAGTATATCTAAGATGTCCTTGATAATCTATCTGGTTGTCATAGGCGATTAGAGATTTAACGAGCTTGCTGCCACTATCTAATGTGACTCATTATTGCATAACCAGTACGATGAAATCATCCTGTATGATAGATAAGACGAATGATCACAGAACAATTATCAAGTTGTTGGTCATATTCTGGTCACTATTTGTAATATATTTATTATAATGATAATGTATAACTGTATCTCACATCAGACACACCAAACACACGTGTATATATATATATATATATATATATATATATATATATATATATATATATATATATGTGTGTGTATGTGTGTGTGTGTGTGACACACAGTGTAAGAGTATGTGTGATATATGGATATATATATATAGTATTTTTTTAGTAGATAAATTATAGTTTATCTATAGATAGTATACTATCATATATGATATAAACTAGTGGAATACTATATCGATAATACATTTTACTTTTTTACTTTAATCCCGTGACTCGGAAATCGTAGGGGGAATCAAAACTTTGCTGGCAACAAAACATCGTCTTCGCCATTTATCACGGTTATCAACTTCTAACAAAATATCATATATTTCCATTTTCGTCCACTCTTTAACATCATCTATATATTTGCATTTCTGCCTACCTCTTTTTCTTGATCCTTCAACCATTCCTTGCATAATAGTAATTAATACATTAAACACCGGGAATTCATACAATTAAAGGAATGCTCATATAATATCTGAAGGCCGTAAACAGCACATAAGAACAAATGCACGAACATCAGCAGTTGTGTAGAGATAACCGCTAAACCAACGTGGATAACTTCAATTCGCCCTCTCTTCCTTTCCCTCTGTATATATCGCTCTCTCTCCGTGCTAATCTCGATCAATATTTCCCCTCCCTCTCTTTCTCTAGTATTATGTCCCTCAATATATATCCCCCTCCCAATCTCTATATACCCCAACCCTCCCTGCATCTCTCCAGAGAATATAACCCTCTCGACGTTCTATTTCATTTGTTACCCGTGGGTACTTCCAATAAGTTGTATCTTTGTGATCCTATAGGATATATCTATAATATATCTATATATATATAATATATAAATATATAATATAAATATATGTCATAAACTCTGCCGGTTATTAAAACAAATATCCGGCTTAGGTTGCTTACTGGAAGATACGTTACAATATCGCGTGAGATGTTTTCAGAACCGTCAAAATATATATATATCTCTATACGTACACATAACCGCGTTTACGATGAAACGGAGCAGTGCATCCGTAATATGACTATAGTCATAGGTATACCTTGATTATTAAATAGATGCCCGTAAACGACTAACAGGTATTAGTCATTACATAGTAAAAACTAAACGTTCATTAAACTCAATTTAAACATTCATTGGGTGGTCGAAATAGCGAACATTATGTAACGTTCTTTATACTCTATATTCTAATGAACGTTTTTGCATAAAAGTTCATTATACTCAAGTCATTAGACTATATATAGCTATAGCTATAGCTATACTATATTATAATATTAGATCTAGTCCATAGTCTATTGACTAATGTAGTTAGTCGAAGTTAAATATAGTAGTAAGTAATATGTATGATGTTAATAAGATGTCTACATTTAACACGTGGTGTTAATGGTTTAGATATTTGAAAGGCTTTTGATAAATTACTTATTTTATTGATTAATGTTTATTAGTCAACTATAGTCAATATTTGTATATGTATACATATAGTATATATACTATAGTATACTATAGTTTATAATGTACTATAAAATATATATATGGTATATATGTATGAAATATACTGTACAAATTATATACTTATATATATATATATATATATATATATATATCTACTGAGTCAGTTATGTCATAACAGCCTATAGGCTGTATATAGTATATTATTATCAGTATGTTTTATGTGTTATGTTTTATTATATATATATATATATATATATATGTGTGTGTGTGTGTGTGTGTGTTATATTTGTGTATATCGTGTATATATGTGTGTATGTGTATATGTATGTGTAGTAAGCCGTATTTTATATAGGTAAATACATTTTTTATTAGCCTGCATTCCTAGTTTCCAATGAATGGTATCGTACACAAATATACCTTCCTCGTCGATAGAACGGCGTAGAACATTAAATAACATTACAGTTTGCATATTGCATCCGTGCTTGTCGATAATATATTATATATTGTATTGTATATTACGCATATCTGAGTGTGTTAGTATTATTATATAATTACATAATATACTCGTATACTCGAGTACTTCACTATCTATATCACTAGTATATGAATTATATATATATATATATATATATATAATATGAATTATATATATAGGTCTAATAATTAAAGGTGGGCAATTTCTAGTTTTTGTAAAACATGGTACAGCCTAACGAATGATAAATTGTTTGCTAGATAATCAATATATATATACTAGATGTGTACGTATGCTTGTATGTATGCGTGTGTATATGCGTGGGTGTATGCGTGTGTATGGTTATGTGTACGAGTATGTGAGTGTGAGTGTGTTAAAGTCATCGATATAACGAAAGATATAAAGAAATGTCTTTGTATCGATGGTTACAATATGTTATAACAAAAACTCTATATATAAACTCTCTATAGAGATACTCTACATAGTGCCTAGAATATCTGGATTGTTGTACATTAATGTATGATTTAGATGTTCACTACTATCAAAGATAGCGGAACCCTCTCTACTATCTTTGCTAGTGTAGTGCAGTACCTACGGTGTACTACATTCTGAGTGGCTAGTGATAAGTATATGTGGTATAGCACTTAAGTTCGTGATAAGTACACCCATAGAGCTAGAGAGAAATAGAGTGGTAATACTCAATGCCTGGCAGCGTAAGCCAATGCGGAAAGCGGAAATAAAAAATCAGCCATCTTGCGGTGACCAAATATTAAAATATAATATTCTTGTGAACATAACATTTTTATTATTAATTATATCAAAAAAGTAAAATATGAAACTTATATTACATTTATATCCTCTTTCCAATGGTATTAATAATTGTATTCTAGCTACAAAATAAACAATCAAATAGGTCAAATACGCCATTTTACGGTGACAAAATTAGATTGACGCTTTCCGTATGTCAGATACCTTGTTTACTACTATATTTCTCTCTAGCTCTATGCGTAGAAATCTCTTATATATATATAACTATAGTTATATACAACTATAGTTACTGAGCTACGAGAGGTGGTCGGTAATAGCCTATTACTAATAGGGGACTTTCCCCTGTGCATTAATAATAGCGAAATATATAAGGATACTTCAAAATAGTAATAATATTATATAACTTTACATTATTGAAATTAATGTATACATGAAGTATAGAAAAAGTCTATATATAGAATTTTTTAATTCAATTTTTAAAAAGAATATTTACTTATTTAATAAATATAAACAACTCCTATATTTGTTATTATATGATCGTTAACGTAATATTTAGGTGGTCCGAATTAGGGGAGGTCCTAATTAGGGGTGGTCCGAATTAGGGGAGGCCCGAATCAGGGGTGGTCCGAATTCGTGTAGTCTCCCCCACTTATTTATATGTAATTATTATTTTTATTTTTTACAAAAATACATTAAATATATATAAAAAGGGTTTCGAAAAATAACAATGAATATATATATTGTAATTAGTATTATATAATAATGATAATAATGACAGGCCCACCGGTATACTAAATATACTCTAGTATAATTTACTAATTATACTTATAAGTATATTTACAAACATATAGGATTGTAAGTTTTGCGTAATATATTTATATAGTATTATATTATTGTTTAATATGTATATAATATATATATATATATATATATATATATATATATATATATTACTAATGTATTACTGTTGAAGTGTGAGGCGATCGTTGATAAACATAGCCCACTCGTGACGTATATAAACATAGACCACGTGACTTACATATAATTGAATCCACGTGACTAATACCTCCGCAACTCTCGTATTACCCGACCGCTCCACGATACCGCGCGATCTTAATTGAAACACTTACACACGCACGGCGCGCATGCGTTTTAGGTGCATTACGTAATCACTAGCCTATTACGTAACACGCCCACTATTGCGCAATACTCTCTAGAGGCGTCACCCAGCGGTGTATACGCTCGCCAGTGTATACCTGTTTCGAACATCCATAACATAGGTAATCGTTATAAACACTATTAAATATGTCATGTAGGAATATAGGTGATCATTGATGTGTAGTAATATACATATATATATATATATATATATATATATATATATATATATATAAATATATATATATAAATAAATGATATGTTATTAACGTATACGTATAGCCACTATAGTGGTTGCATGTAATGCGCATGACTTCGCGTACACGACAGCGCATGAGATATGCACGTGACATGCGCCCGTACACACATACGTACACACATACGCACGTGCGGCTCACTACAAGATAGTAACCTTCTGGTGACGGGAGCAAGGACGGGCCATCATAACCACATATATTATTCATCGAAAGTATCTCCACGTGTGTATGTGTGCGACTTATACTGATCGTATGTGTGTGCGACCGTATGTGTGCGTGTGTGTACACATCTACATACGCACATAATTGTTTATATATATACATTTATATTAATGCATAGCTCAAATGCTATGCAGTTATAAGTTAATAACCCTCACGTTATTATCAATTTACCGGATGTATGTTTGTGATTGCACATCAATCAATACCACGTGGTAATAAGCCTAATTCGCGTGCAATTAAACAATATATTGTCACTATAGTGACACTCTATACACGTGTGTGCGTGTGTGCGTATGTGTGTGCGTATGTGCCGCACACGTCATCGTGGACTAGTACCAAGGACATGTCCTTGATAGTACTTAATCGTAGTATACGCGCACGTATGTGAGCGCGTGTGTGGGCGTGTGTGTGGGCGCGTGTGTGGTCGCGTGTGTGGGCGCGTACAATGTATACATTGTATACGGCGTACATGCATAGGAAGACAGTACACGTGTATGTTATTGATATACCTTATACTTACATATAGTACACTACCAAGGTTATTTGTATCCTTGACGTGACCTTGATACTACCAGGGAGATTCCCTGATACTACTACATATATGTGCGTGCATGTTATGTACTATAGTATAGTATAGTATATATATATATATATATATTGGGTAGAACTAGGTAAGCTTTGCTTTTTTTCTACCCATTAGTTCGCTACGGAGCACCTACTGAGTTATATATATATATATATACCCAGTAAGTAAAGTAATCAGTGATAGTGGTTAGATTATAGTTTGATCATCATCATGATTTGTTATTAACTGATCACAATACGATTACAATCATTAATATATTACTTATAAGCAACTATGCTTTGATTACGAACTCATTTATATTAATACGATTTTAATCAATGATTGTTAACTGATCACTAACATTGATTTACTATCAGTTGGTAATCATTGATCGTCAACTTAACAGAATAAATTTAAATCATTAATATTAATAGTATTAATTTAAAACGAATGTAATTAATGATTGTTAACTTATAACAAATGTAAATCAATGATTATAATCGAATTGTAATCAGTGATTGTGATCAATATATAGTAATCTGATTACTTACTGGATTGTATTCTGATTACGAATGTTGATTACTTTACTTACTGGGTATATATATATATATATATATATATATATATATATATATATATATATACATACTAGTACATATATAGTTTATAATAATGATACTATAAAGGTGTACGACGTACACGATGTACACTGTACATTGGACATTGTACACTGTACATTGTACACTGTACAGTGGTGATTTGGCAAAGTGTGATAATAGTGATAAATGTGATAATAGTGATAAAGGTGATAACTGTACAGTGTACTCCTTCACGTCAGATAATAGAGAGAACATGTGTCATCTATGTAACGTTTAATTAATGGTGCTGATACCAAGGGCATGACCTTGACAATGCCAAATCACCATTGTCAACGGTGATAACGAGTTTATGTATACTACACAATAGTTACAAGTCGCAGTGTTTATTAACTGGCGGATGTTGTTATATAACACCTAAGGGTAATTAATTAATAAATATTAATTAATACGTAATCATCTTTGGCTATATAGATATCTATAATATATATATATAGGTGATTGAAGGTTTGAATGTTGTATAATATTGACATGTGACATTACTACTGTGATGCATATGGCATGTGGCACCCCCAATCATATACTATAGTGAAGAGTGACCTCTGACCCACATTCGTAATGCATAACCAACACAAGTATACACACGCACAAGCTGTGCTACTATTTCCCTATCTATTGTAATACTAAACTAAAAATAGAATTATAACTAGGTTCTTAGAAGTTTCGTTTTGCGTAGTATTGTTTCTTATCATAGCCATATGTATTATACGTGATGTACACACACATACACGCGTATACACGCGTATACACATACATGCATGCATGCATATATCAAGTGAATATGCAGAGAATATTCAGAGAATATGCAAAGAATCGCGTAGTAAATTATACAAACTTTTTACTATATAGCTACAGCTATACAGCTATGTATACATCTATATATATATATATATATATATATATATATAAATATTAATGAGTCATAAATAGTTATCTATATTCTAAAATATAACATTTTTGGGTATTTTTCAATATTACGTTTTTTAATATTGTATACCTATAGGTTATATACATATTGTATACCTGTATTGTATACCTGTATTGTATACAATATAGCATACCTATACAGCATACTGTAGGATACCTACTTGTTAAATAGATACTTTTTAGGTTAAAGGTTTAGAGTTAAATTAAAATCACCATACATAGGTATACCTATATACATATGTATTACATATATAGGTATTATATATAGGTATTATATATATTACATATATATCCTACCATGTATTGCATGCATTATGTATTAGGACATATAGTATACATAACCTACATACAGGGATCTAGCTCCTTGATATAACTTATAATACACATAATATATAATATTAAATGATAAGACATAACAAACACGTAGGTATATATATAGTATGTGTGTAATACATATGAGTATTACATTATAAAGTATTCGATAATTAACTAAATTATTTTGTAACTAACCACTGAAAATGTAGGATTATTTTATAGCTTTTTATTTTATTATTATTTTTTATCGAAATAATTGTATTATTTAATGTTTATTACGGTATATATTATATATATAATGTTGAGTATTTTATAAATTGCGCGATATGTAAGTTACGCCCCATGAGTCATCATGTGAGTCATAATATAATATATTTATAGATTGTAAATATCATTCTATTATTATTGTTCGCAATATTCAAATTTTATAACATTTCGTCGTAAATTATTATTATTTTAAACTTAGCATCCTTTAGCATACTTTATAAAAAACTATATTTTAATTATATTAATAAATATTAGATTATTATAAAATATAAATATATATATATATATATATATTATATAAATAATCATTATTAAATATATTAATAATATATTTAAAATATTTCAAATTTAATTTTACTTTTAAAATAATATTAATTATTAATATTATTAATATCATCTTAAATCTAAACATTATATATATATTATATTTATAATAAATAAATTATATTAAACATAAAATCATGGCAAATGAAAATAATGAAAAATTAGATTCTTTATCTTGTAAATCTGATATTAACATAAAAGAAGATTTAAATTCAGATAATTATTATCATAATAAATGTATTTCAAATAATTCAAATAAAAATGAACTTATTAAACATATTGATAATATAGATACTTTACAAACATCTAATAATGAAAATGATACGAATAAGGATACACTAGATACGTTAAGCCCATCAAGTAATATTAAAACTGAAAACGATACTTGTACAAATAATGATAATATAACAGGTATAAATAATCAACCCAAGTTTAAAATTCCAACTAGTGTCCTTACTAAGGTATCGCCAAAGGAAGATAAACTTAGTGATAATGATGAATTTAAAATACCCATTACCCAGTCGGATAAAGAAAGTAATGCTAGCGATAACAACACAAATATAAAGTTTAAGATACCCACCTGTCCGGTTAAACCTTTAAAACCGATACAGAAGTGTTCTTATAAAGAACCGAAATGGGCGAGTTTACCCGAACAAGCGTACTCATTTGAAGTTTTAAAAGGTTTATTTTTTAATTTATATTTTGTTCAAACTTATATATATATAAATTTATATAAATTATATTTCCGAATATTATATATAAGTTATTAATATGTTGCTTATACTTATCAATGCATCTGATATATCTAGGAGGAAAGATTGTGCAGAAAATCGATTTATCGAAGAAATCCTTCAATACCATTGGTCGATTAGTCGAATGTGATATCAAATTAGATCACCCATCGTTATCTAGATTTCATGCTGTTATGCAATACGGATCACCCAAGGTTAAGGATAATAATATTATTAAATAGCCTTTGTGAGAGTAATACATTTTATTTACATTATAATTTATTATTATAAATTTCATCATGAGAAATATAGAGAAATATAAATATGTATACGTAGCAATAATAATTTGTATTTTAATAGTGCATTTTCTTTATAATTTACAAATATTTTTGTAAGAGGAAATTATAGTAGTATAAATGTACTTTACATAATTATATATTATTATATTGTAATTATATATGTGATACTATTTATATATGTATCTGCATATTAATTGAACCTTAAACACATTATCTATATATATATATATATTACAAATTTCACTTTTAATATATTTGACATCGCTGACTAATTCGATAACATTACTAATAATAGTGTTCACTATAATATACATTATATCTATATTCTTTATATATTTATATAGCTGAGGCAATTTTCAAACTGTAAATAAATAAGCCTGCAAATGTGTTATTCACCGATATGCGATGATAAAATGATAAATTGCATAATAGTCTTCTGTTATCACATTTTATTGGGTCTTAGATGTAAGATGATTTTCAGGCTTACTTATATATATATATATATATATTTGACCACGTAAAACATCGTAAATTTAAATACGATGTACACCGTAAATAATATGCATTCAGTCAACATTAATATTATTGTTATTATTATTTACTTATTTTAAATAAGTTTAGGTTTAAATAAGTTATTTATAATAAATTATTTTAATTTAATCTTTGCTGCATAATAACATGCGACGTAAATAGAATCAACGTAACTAATCGTGTTCACCACACCCACTCAGGGAGAAGGCACTAGTGGCGGCCTCTACATTTACGATCTGGGCAGCGTACACGGCACATTCGTTAACAAGATCCTCATCAAGTCGAAGGTGTTCATCAGAATCAGGGTCGGCTTCTGTTTGAAGTTTGCGGGCAGTAGTCGTCTTTTTATTCTACAGGTTAAGTCATTACTACTACTACTATTACTACTACTACTATTACTACTACTACTATTACTACTACTACTACTACCATGGTTAGTTATGGGCATTGATCCTTTTTACCGGCGAACAAAATTCTGAGGATAACGATCCTTTAACTATAGCCGATACCCTTGTGATTACGATAACGATCACTTTTAATAATAAAATGTGACAATCCTAATGACAATATGTAAAAATTAAAAATATATATATATATAGTGTATTATAGACTATAATTTATAATTATAATTAATATATATATATATATATATATGTATACATAATATGTATTACATATATATATATTTATATATGATTATAAACAATATATATTTAATATCTCTATGAATACCAGTAATTTCGGGCGACAATCTCTATAGATTCATTATAGTCATTAGTGACATGCTTAACGAGTTAATGTAAGCCCTATCTACTGCCGACACATTGTCTCCAGTTACGTACATGTGTAGGAGTAACTAAAAGTCTCTGAATTTATATCATAAGTAAATATAAATCTAAATATCATTTAAGCATGTCGGAAAATAAAGTCACAGAAAATCGAGAGATATCTATATTTAGTTATTTTAAATGCAAATAGTATGTATTAATATTGTGATATATACATTTTTTTTTTATTCCTACGTATTTTATAATTAACTAAATGTAAAATATTAATTTTATTTGTATTTATATTATTCATATATATTTATTTATGATCTGCGATCCTGATCTATAACTATCAATATTATGATAGAAGATCACGATCGTAATATTTTTGCCATAGATCCAAATTCTAATGATCGCGATCCTTTATTCAAAGCCGATACTTTTTCGATCACGATTAAGTCTATTATAAAGGATAGATGATCATGCCCATCACTGCCCATGGTTTTAAATAAATAATTCATTTAAACCTTCAATTTTATTATAATTCATAATGTTTAATTATCCGCCAATTATTCAATAATTTAAATAAACACACTGAATATAGATATATATATATATATATATATATATATATATATATATATTTATATGTATATAATACATATAATGTACACTACATACATATTAAATTATGCCTGTCATTTATACATTATCAATTAGTTCATTAGTTCAGTATGAATTGATTGATAATGTATTAATACACAGGCATACGTTTACACTCGATAATATAGCTAAGCACTACATCACTCTTATTCTAATTCAATGTGCCTGTCATCTGTATACCCGAATAAATTAATTCTATTGCATAATTAACAATGTGACTTTAATGGTACCATGATCATCTTATCTGTATAACATGTATCATGGTATGAATCCTGCAGAGAGTATATTTCGTATTTATAAAATTAATGAGATTAAACTTTTTAGATTAAGATTTTTCTAAGTAAAGATATAACACTCACACGAAATCATTTAATTCAATTTTGTACACAAATATGAACAGTGCATCCTGCATAGGTTGATATTTCATACAATTGTGTTATTTATAATGTAGATTCGTATCAAACTATACACTTTTAAAATAAATAAAAATGGCTTTAAATTAATATTATATGATGAAAACCTAGTGTTCATTACTAATATAAAACAGCAATATCATATTTTGGTTTTAAATGATATAAATATCTACGAGGTAAGTAAAAACTGACTTATATTGCATGTAATATAGTAGAACGATGATAACATAATTGTATACAAACTGCGTCAAATAGAAATCGGTGATTTTGATACTACTGCCAGCAGCGGCAACAGTAAATGTCACGTTACGTTGCACAGATATGGAGTGTTATTTCTTTACTTCGCAACATCTTTACTAATATCATGTTCATATTTATAATTATAGAGATATTCTATTCATATTTTACTTTATATAACTGATATGATTATTTTTAACGTAATTGTAATTGTAAATTGAATGGATAGATGTAACGTTTGCATCAAGTCTACACCTAACAACCTAACCATCTAACAACACACGCGCGTGCACAGGGTCCCGATGAGGATCGCGAAGATGAGAGCGCCTCGAGTATAACGGAACTCAAGGAGCTGAGAGAACAACAGTCGTACGTAGTACAACAGAGGAAGAAACTCGAGGATCTGGACGAGAAGGTCGCTCTGGAAGAGGCTGACAGGAAGAGAATCGCTGACGGGGAAGCACCCGATGTCGAAAAAGACGGAATTTCATGGGGAATGGGTTAATTTTATATTATTTTATTTATACTTGTATTAGGCGTATGAAAAATACATTATTAAAAACGTTAAGTTGTAAGATATATATAATAATAATATCAGATTCAGTTGATGACCGAAATCAAAAATAGATAATAGTTAAGCTATTTCAATGAGTGTTCATTTCCAATTATGATATAGAGACATTTATTAATATATCAATATATTTATTATCAGACTAATTATAGAATATTAGACTTATCGAGATACTTACCATTGTATCTACTTTTAACACTAGTATATCAAATATATAACACAGTATATTCCATTTGTATTTTAACTCATACGCTATTATTCTTAATATTGAGTACACGAAAACATGATTAAATTAATGAGTAATTATAATAGCTTGATTGCATACTGAGAATGGATCACCACCCGCACACGCATGACTGCTCACACACACAATAAACATTCACACACGCATGCTTACATAAGCGTACCCTCGCTCACACATCCCCACCCCACCCCTAAACACCCCCATCCCTACACACTCACCCCACACTCACCCCCCCTCCCTCACCCCCCTTACACACCGCCACCGTAACCCTACACACACAGCCGACGACAAGACGGTGTATTCATCAAACGTTCGCTGCGTGTTCTCCACCCCTCAAGATGAACAGCTTTACCTAGCCGACCCTAAGAAGACCCTAAGAGGCTACTTCGAGAGGGAGGGCCTCGATATGCCAGAGTATCAGGTCACAGACGGACAAAAGAATATGTTCAAGTGTGTCATCGAGTTAGTAGAGGTCGTCCGTTATATAGAGGTCATCAATATCAGGGATGGTGGAATAGTATGAACCATTTTTCATTTTTTCTAAATTACTTAAATTTTTGAAATATGATATTAAAATACATTAGTATAGAAATAAACTTGTATGTTCTTTACTAATTTTCTAATAGTTCATAAATAAAAATGCATCTTAAATTATTAAAAATTTGATTAACTAAATTCAAAAAAGTGGTTCGTCTCACCCCACAAATGAAATAAGTTGAACAACCTATCAAATACACAATTAGCCTAATTTATAGATTAATACCATATTATTGTCTTTTAGAAAGTTTTAAATATACAAATTAAGGAACTAAATACTAATTATTAATTTATTTACTTATTTATTCATCATTAGTTAATTCATCATTATATAATTATTTATATTACTAGAATTAGCATAAATTAATAAAAATCATTATTTATTAAATAATTAAAATATATTTAAATTAAACTATATATATAAAATAAGATATGTAATATTTCATAAAATAATCTACTTTACATGACAGATTATGTGGTAAGTTGAACCATTGATTGTAGCCCATAGTTATTTGCTACTAAGTATCCGATATCGTTATAGTTACTTTATTATCATTGTTTAATGTTTAAAGGAATATCGCTGTTAGCAGATATTACGAGCGTTTACATGTAATTGATAAGCGATATTCAGTAGTTCTATGAATGTCCCAGCTGCATCAATAATGTTATGTTTCCAACAAATTTAAACAATATATACTAAATATATAGAGTAATAAACTTGAGAGAGGTGTATAATTCAATATAGATATATGTAATGTATATCTTAAAATTAAGATATATTTTTTATAGAATTATATGATATATAATCGCTATTTTATATATGACTGAATATTCAAAATTGAATATTATCTCTTGGAATTATAGATATATATATATATATATATATATATATATATATATTATTATTATATAAAATAAAATATTAAAAATTTCATAAATTGAAATCATCGAGACATTTTTAAAACAATTAAATATGTGAAAATAATTATTCAAAGATTTAAATGAATTTGAAAAATAGCAAAATATAATTATTATTTCTTATAAATTATTATGTATATTTTTATATATATTTATTATTTGTTTATAAATCATTATGTTATTATATATATTTTATAAACTTATATTAAACATATAGTTAATATATAAAACATCATTCAAAAAATATTAATTATTATAATTATTTATTATTCTATACTCCTATAAATCACTTAATACTTTTAGAGTACTTCTAAGCCATATTTCAACTCTAAATGATATCATAATATAAATAATATAAAAAATTAAAATTGATAACCGCGATATCCCCTTAAAATAACATTTGTCAATTATATTATAGTCCATAATATAAGTATATTTATAATAATTTCTAGGTTGGAATAATTTATTTAATTATATTTATTAAACTAAACTAATTTCATATATTTACTTTTTGTTGTTACAATTTTATCAATATTGTAACAACAAAAGTTTGTATAAATTAAACCATATTTTTGGATTTATATATAAGACGGCGATGTTATATATGTATTTTATTATCTTGGTTTGAGATGAAAATATCATGGATGGTTCATATTTCCTGACAGTTCATCTTACCCCACTCTCCCCTATACATTATGTATCGATCTCATCTACGTATACACTATGTATCTGTCCTATATCTGTAAATATATATCATGATTAGTCCAATATATATATATATGTAATATACTGCGTATGATCACAACACTATAGTACATACAAAGTAGCTTAGTAAACACCTAATCTCCCCGTAAGATTACCCCTCGACGACGACGAAGGTCACGGCCTAGTGTCAGAGGTCGAAGTGGGCGGTAAGAAGAGGGATGCCATCGTTCAGTGCGCGCTGCAAGCTTGCCGTATCCTCGATATGTACGGGGAACTGAGGAAAGCCAAGATAGGTTAACTACTGTACTAATATTAATAGTAATAATAATAATAATAATAATAATAATAATAATAATAATAATAATAATAATAATAATAATAATAATAATAATAATAATAATAATAATAATAATAACATAATAATAATAATAATAATAATAATAATAATAATAATAATAATAATAATAATAATAATAATAATAATAATAATAATAATAATAATAATAATAATAATAATAATAATAATAATAATAATAATAATAATAATAATAATAATAATAATATTATTAATAATAACATTAATTATACACTTGAATAATAGTTATATAATAATTCTCTAAAGTTTAATCATGTATAAGTTATAATAATGTAACAAAAATATTACATAATATATATATATATACGTTATGTAAGTGAATATCACACTTCAACTAATGTATAAGTATATTAGCATATAATATATATATATATATATATATATATATATATATATATATATATATATATATATTAGTAATATAGATTGTATAATAATTTATAATGATAAATAAAATTATTTGTAATTAAATTTTTAATAAATCTTTTAAATCTATACATCCCTCTGATGTAATATTAAATATAGTTCACTATCAGTGATGAATCTATCATCATTGATTATAAATATTATGATTAGGATGCTATACCCTCTCAGATATTGTCACACCTCACTCCAGTGTTTGTTATGTAATTATTGCACTTACGTAATAATTATCATAATCTGTATTATTTTATATCATTTACTTTAAAATATCACCTTTATATTACTTATTTAAGAGAGTCTCATTAAATTATTAAACTATTTATTCTTATTAATAATTGATTATTGTCACTGTATAAAGGTTCATATAAACACTTTATAATATGAAATCATTGGTAATATGTCAAATATCATGTAACAAAATATATGTTAATATAGTATTCTATATAAAATTGTCTTTTTTCATTAAACTTGTGTTTATATTTTAAATGACTTGTACTTTTTTACTAACATAACTTATGTAATCATTTTCATTTTTTAGTAGATCTGAAATGTTAAATTCTATTATAAATGTTTTTTTTCAAGACGTATTTAAATTATTAACATGATTATCATGTCATCGTAGTGATTATATAATGTACATAGATAATATTCGGTAATATATATATACATATATATCATTGAATAAAACACCAATAAGTTAATTTCAATTAAAAATTAAAAATAATTGTATGATTATTATTAATTTATTTTGTATCTAAATAAATATATATTCCAACGTATTAAGTTTAAATACTTGCTAACAATATACCAATTTATTAAATTAAACAATATTAAATAATGTGTAATAAATAAAATAAGGATAATATGCACTATTATTATTATTATCAGATTTAGGCAATGCCAGGGTAATTATAGAAGCAGTGTTGCTTATCGAGACAATAAGTAATTATTATTTATATGTATGTAAATTTTGAAATTATGTTTGTGAACTATATAAAAATACATATATAATCTATAATAAAGTATATATGTCTCATGCAATATAGTAAGTTAAGTAACATAATATTGAAATATTGAAATATGAATTATACATGAAGATAACAATTTCAATAAATAATTCCAAAAATATAATAAAATATAATAAAATACTATAATAAATTTAATTATTTCCCATAATCAAATTTATTAGATCTGATATAAATTATGTATTATTCAATATAGCATGTTATTATATTATATATTAATGTTTTCATAATATAATAACAAGGTAATAGTGAATAATTACAAGCAATACACATTTTATGATTAAAATACGATTGGTATAAATTAGTAAAGTATATGAAATGATAATTTTATAAAAAATTCATAGACCAGAGTGTATAGAATTTATCTTATTTAAACCATTGCTAATAAATCAATTACCTAGTTTAAGGGGGTTCACGGTCTTTAGATTTCAATGTAATTAGATAATATATAATTAGACTTTTTTTTTTGTTGAAAATTCAAAAACTCAAGAAATAATTAAGATTTTCACATAATTTAAATTGCATAACATTAAGATATATTGTGTTAATTCGTCTATAGGAATTCTAAATGATTAGAGTAATAGTTTTGAAAATATCAACATTTTTAAAAAATAAAAAATTTATAAAAATAAAATATCTATTTTTAAAATTTAATTATCAATTATTTATAAACTCTACATCTAATCACAAATATTTTCTGTAGATACAATATAGAGATAATACTAAACATACTGTAAAAATTTGAACAAGTTTAGTCAATTATTCATTGAGAAATAGAAATTTAAAAAAAAAAAACTAATATTCTGAAATAATTGATGTTAAAGATTGACTATATTATTTATCTGCTTTTTGACATTTATTATTATGGTAAAAGTTAGTTTAGCTAATTATTACAATTTTTATATTACTTGTATAATTTGTCATGCTTTTGACATAAATTGCATCTATATAAATTATTATTATTATATATTATAGTTGCATATGAAAGAATATAAATATAAAAAAAAATAAATTTTATTATAATTATGATTGATTTTTTTTTATTAGATAATATTATAAGAGTAATCCACTTCCATAATCCTTTGCTGAACTTTTCCTTCTCTGTCTTGCCCGTCTCCCTTCCCTAGAGTATGTCACCTGTTTCTTTTTAGAGGATCTCACTCTTTTATTATTATAGAACAAAGACAACAGCCAATCACTAGCATTTATAAAATGAAACCAACAGATGGCGCTGGTAGACATGAAAATAAATATATTATTGATATTACTGTTTTTAAATATTTCAAATTGATACATTATAACTATTGAAAAACAGTGTTATAATATATGTAAACCGTAATTTTTGCGCTATTTTCTAAATTATTATTTTATTAGAAATATGTAGTGTTATAAAATTATATTTTTTTATGCTTTATATATGTTTTTAACATGTGATATTTTGACATATCATGCATTATACATGTAGTAATCTATTTTTACAATAACATTTTTTTTTTTTAATTTTTTTTTTTAAAGACCGTGAATCCCCTTAACTTATATTTTGTATATTTGTATATTTTTAATATAGTTACATTGCGTATATTTTCTATAATTGTATATTATCTGTAATATATACCATAAACTTATCATCATTTGTTTTCATTTCATATAAAATAAGAATTAAGCTTAAAATAATGCTTTATAAATTAATATCAAAATAAAGATACTTAACATTTCATTATTTTGTTGAATTTGTATTTATTAAACATACTACACACTTCATCATATACTGTAAATCATATTTAGGGGCACTTTAAGTATATAATTTAGTATGAGCTAATTTAATCACTCAACTTTCTTGTATTTGTAATATTTAATAAATCATAAATATATATCCCTATTGATATAGATCTATATTATAATCTTCGATGTAAAGAAAGTTGATGGGTAATTTAATTTAGTCTATCTCACTTTGCAATAGAGGTGATGCTGTAGAATACTACTACTAAATTTCTAATTATTGTTATTTATTTATATTTATATTGATAAATGTGGTAAATTTTAATGTAAAAATAATATTCATATTACTTGTAATATATAATTCTAAAATAATTTGTGTATTTAAATGTATTTGAATTGAAGATATAATACTATTTTAATTACATATATAATCTAAATCCATAGATATATATATATATAAAAGTCACTTCTATAAATTGCTACTGTTTTAATATTTGACCTATATGAATAATATTGAATCAAAGTTGTAGATACCAATTTATCAAGAAAAATTTCTTTCGCATATCTATCTTTTAAATGCATTAAATTCGTCAATTTCTTATCCACTTTATGTATATCGTTGATTATAATATGGTTAATATAAGTATAACATATGTAGTAATAAACCTTAATCCCTATTTTGTAATATATTTGTGATCATTTAAATTTAAAGAAAATTAAATTATATACAATTTTATTTCTATTAATTAAAATTTACAATTATTTGTATACATAAATTGTATAAGTTATATAATATTAATATAGGTACAATTTATTTGGGAAATTTATTTTTAATAATGAAAATTGAATTTATCTTTCAAAAAAATATATTTTAGATATAAAAATATAAAAAAATGTTATTGTCATTTATATATATTTCTCATTAAAAAAAGTGCGATGTAAATAAATTATGTTAGATTAAAGTTATAATTATTTTAAACATTATCACAATAGATCATGTATCTTATATTTTACATACAAAATACTTCATAATTTAATATTATATTTAATAATTGATTTACAGTTCAGTTTTAAAATCATTTAATTATGATTTTATTATTCAAACGATAATAATAACATATCTATATAATATACATATATATACTATATATAAATAAATATAATTAATATGAAAAGTTTCATTTTATGATTTCACAAATATTGTAAATAATTATAAAATAGCATTTGATATTTTATTCAAGAATTTACAATATGAGGGTAATCACTGGTTACTAACCTTTGATCTCGTGCAGTTTCATGATTTCATGCGTAGTGTAAATTCTACTATTTATAAATAATTACTTACATTAATACGTATTAACATTGCCCCGCACGAGATTACCACTCCCCAGGAGATCTCATCGCACGAGATCGCTGGTATTCCATGCATGTGTAGTGTGTACCTACATTATCTGAAGGGGAATAGTTTACATCTACTCTAGAACGCATTTCTAACTTATCCGTGTGTGTGTATGATCTTTACATAATGCGCTAATAATATAATCTAATAATTATAGTGATACAGCATTATATAATTGTTACGTTTCATATAGTTTAAAGTAGTCTATGAAATAACGTATCTTCAAGCTCAGCTTAATGACATTATTATTTGTAAGATTCCAATATTTCACTACAAATATTTCTCCGTATAAAGCTGCTTTCGTACCACAAAATACAGTCCGATATAGTCTAACATTAAAATCAGATAGTTTCAGTGTGATCGGATGTAATTACCGATGAATATCGAGCGTGTCGACGCCTACCGTATGCGTGCGATTATATATACATGATCTAGTATCAAATCTTATATCTTTGACTTGCTGGATGTCTAGTAAATGTTTAAAATGAATAATTTGAAGTAGCCTATATCTGGCTATGGGAATCTGGTCTATATCGGGGTGCTGTATTTTGTTGGTATGAAAGCTTCTTAATGAATATCTTCTGTGCTTACATTGCCATTTCTAACACCAGTATTTAACAAAGTACTTAACGAAGTATTACATTAAGATTAGTGTTCCGGACGATATCAATGACGAAAACATTAAAGTCGTAATCAGAAACCATTTAGAAGCTATAAGAAACTCAGTAAATTGATTTTATATAAACTAAAACTAACAATTTCTAATAAACAGTATTATTATCGGATATTATAATACAAATATGTATTTATACATTATATATTTACATTTATATATTTATACATATGCGTATAGTACACGTGTATAGTAAGATTAGCCTCGCCGTTAACCCCCCGCCCCCCTACAAACAGAAAGTAGAGCTCGTAAGAGACATCAGAAGCTGGAGGACGACGATGACGACGACGACTTCTTGGACCGGACGGGAGACGTACAACTACGCAGGGAGAGACGACTGAATCGCTACGGCCGACGCCGCAAGGAGAAACCTAAAGCCAAGAGCCACACCGCACTGGTCAGTGTACAGTGTCTGTCTAGCTCCGCGCGCTGGTGGTCAAGCTCCGTGCTGTCGTTATAGTTAACCAACTAATAACTCTATGATTATATTCAATATATTTGTGTCCCGATGTTGTTGTAATTTTAATAATTAATTTCTATTTCAATTGTATACATTTATATATATATATATATATATGTATATGTTTCTAAAATACTTTTATTACCGAGATATTTAATTAATATTTATATGATTGAATGACATTCTACTAGTACTACTATAACGACCTGTTGTACAGATTGAAGAACTAGAGGCATGCGAAGATGAAATTAAAACTATTAAAGAGAAACTAGAGAAGTCAAAAAGAGGTTTCAATAATCCTTAATGAAATCAGTTAATTGTTACGATTGATACGTGTAGTAGGGTTGTAACATTTCAAATACTTGTAAGGTGGTGTACACACTGCTAGCATCAAGCCCTGCGATTTGTTACTGCACTTGATGCTCAGTATACATTATTATTGGTGTTCAGATAGCGAGCATCAAGTACCGCGAGTGCGGCGACTTGTTACCGAGCAAATCAGCTGTTCAAATAGCGAGCAACAAGCACGGCGACTTGTTACTGTAAAATAGACATTTTCATAGATTGTAGGCAGAGACTTGTTACTGCACTTGATGCTAGCGGTCTGTACACGACTTAAGGCTTCGTAAGCCATTCAATCTTTAAAATTATAGAAAACATTATAAATACTAAGTTCGGAGCTTACATTAATCGTCAACAGATGACGGACTGGTGTGTAAATCTATATATGAAATATAGTATTTCTTTAAATAAAGCTTACCTCCACTATGTAATATTTCATATATTTAATTGAGTTTACTTATATTACAAAATTTCGAGTTCTATTTTAAATACTCATCTGTAGGGACTAAAATTCATTAATATTTAAATGCAATATTCCACATTTAACTCTACATTTCAATACTAGGACTCGTATAGTGTGTACAACCCTAATGTATAGTAATCGTAAAGGATGGACGCGAAAGTGTATTTAATTTACATACGAAAATTTAGTTAACTTTTTTTATTACAAAAATATTAAATCTTATTGTTAATTTGATACATAAATTATACTTTTAACAAATATTTACCTATGAAAATAACGCTTTTTAAAAGGTAAATCAATAAATACTGATACTTATTTATATATTGTACATTATTTCAATTATTTTATTATAATTTAATAATAGAAATAATTTTATAATATAAGATTATTTTTGGAATGTATAGTTATATAGTGTATATATATTTTTCTTATCTATTAGTAATTATTCAATATGTTCAAGGACATTCACATGTCAATACAAATGCATTCACATTCACAATAGCCAATATACATATATTAATATATGTATAAATAAGCATAGAATAATTATTCTATGCTATTATATAACTTCATAGCATGGTAAATATAACATTGAATGTAATAGTGTTTTGATAATAGCTTTACATATATCAGTATTATATGCTATATTCATAACTTGGCATTATATGCTATAAGATATAGTTTACAATGTATAATCTATGGGTTTTATGTGATTTTATGGCCTAGAAAACAATATAGTCTATAAATTATAGGCTATAATATATATAGATAGATAGATAGATAGATATATTTTATTGGATTCATTAATTTCGTTATTTTTTTTTCATTTATTATTCTTTTTCGTTTCTTTCTTCGTTTCCAAATGGCTTCAAAATAAGACCTTGATCTTTTCGGGTTGTTGCCAGTGATTTATTCATACATGGGACAGGAACAGTGATTGTTTAATCATAATAGTTAGCTATATATTTCGTATTTACATAAAAGATAATAATAAATAAATAAAATACAGTAGATAGACAAAATTTGACATTAACAAAAATCAAAATCAAAATAATAACAAAAATAATCCATACATACATATATATTTGATATAGATTTTGTATTTTATTTTTTTTTTTAGTTTTTTTTAATATGTTAATTTTATTAAATTAATTTTAAATTCATTAATTTTTTAATTTATCTATAATATAATTCATCATTGATTAACATATTTTTTACTCTTTTCTTGAACAAATTTTCATTTTTTATATTTTGTATATTTGTTGGAAGTAAGTTCCAAAGTTTTGGACCTTTTATCAGTAAACTATTTATTGTTCTTGTTGATTTTGAAATTGGTATAGTATACGTTTTATTTGTTCGTAGAGTATATTTATTATTATTTTTTTTGTGTATTTTAGTTAAATTTGTTGGTAATTGATTATAATATTGTTTATGCATATATATTAGTGTATTATAATATGTTAGCTTATCTAATCTAAGTATTTTATTTGATGTGAATAATTCTTTTGTATGATCTCGAAATTTTCTTTTATTTATTATTCTTAAGGTTTTTTTTTGAATAATTGTTGTATTTAGGGTATTATTTGAGAATGTATTTCCCCAAAGTATATTTCCATAGTTTAAGTATGGTAGGAAAATACTATTATATATAATTATCAATGAATTTGTTTTAATGAATTTGCTCAATTTTGAGATTAAAAATTGAATTTGGGAGAGTTTGTTATTTAATTTAATAATATGATTTTTAAAATCAAGTTTGCTATCAAGAATTATACCAAGATATTTATAATTATTTACGTTATTTATTAATGTATCGTTTAATGAAATAATATTGTTTGGATATTTATTTGAGTTGAAATTTATCATTTCTGTTTTACTAATATTGAGTTTTAACTTATTATATTTATGCCATTTTTCTATTTTTATTAAGGTTTTTTTAATTAAATTTGTTAGTTCTATATTATTATCTGCTGTAAAAGTTATAGCAGTATCATCTGCATATACTGTAAATTTTACATTATTATCTTCTAAATATAATGGTAGATCATTGACATAAATTATGAATAGTAAAGGGCCTAGTATGGAGCCTTGGGGTACACCGATATCATTAGTTATAATATCAGATTCTGTAATGTTTACTTTAACTAGTTGAGTTCTATTATGTAAATAGTTTTTTATCAGTTTAAGAGGAATCCCTCTAATTCCATATTTATCTAATTTTCTAATTATAATAGAATGATCAATAGTATCAAAGGCTTTACTTAAATCTAAAAATAATGTATTTATTGCTTTATTTTCTTTTTTATTTTCCATTATATGGTTGTAAATATCTAGTGTAGCTTGAGTGGTATTATGTTTTTTAAGGAAACCATATTGAGTAGTATTTATTATGTTATTATTTTGTATGAATTGCATTAGTCTATTATATATTATTTTTTCTAGTATTTTCGATAGTTGACTTAAAATTGATATTGGTCTATAGTTAGATATAATATTGATATTTTTTTTTTTATGAATTGGTTTAATGGAGGATAGTTTCATTTTTAAGGGAAAAGTTCCTGACGATAAACATAGATTAAAAATATGGCTTAATGGAAGGTCAATGTAATCTTTTGAAATTTTTAACAATTTCATGTTTAGATAATCAGTGTCTAGAGAAGTCTTTGATTTATTATTTTGTATAATAGAATTTATCTCATGTGTTGATGTGGGATGAAGATATATTGATTTAGATATTGGTGTAATGTTAATTGTGTTGATGTTATTTATGGGAGAGGTGAATTGATTATTTATGGATTGACTTGTATTTATAAAATAAGAGTTAAATGTATTTGCTATTTGTTTATCATTATTGAATTTATTTTCGAATTCATCTATTATATAATTTGGAGATTGTTTAATTTGCTGTTTATTTATGAGGTTATTTATTAAATTCCAATTTTCTTTAGTAGATATACTATTTTTTATTTTACTATCTATATATGATTGCTTTGCTTTTTTAATATTTAAGGTTAATTGATTTCTTAATTGTTTGTAGTTATATAAGTTGATTTCATTTTTATTATCTAAGTAAAGTTTATATAGTTTATACTTTTTATTAATGTCTCTTTTTATTTTATTTGTTATCCAATTTTTTGAAAGAATATTTGAAGATATTTTATTTGTAAGTAGTGGGATAAATTGGTTAATTATTGATGTATATATGGTATGAAATTTGTTGTATGAGTTTTCAGCATCATTGTCTTCGAGGACCGAATCCCAATTCGTATTTTTCAGTGCATTAATAAGTCTTTTAGTATTATTTATTGTTATTTTCCTTGTTTTAATTTCATTTGAGTTATTTCGTATTTTGGTTTTTATTTTAATTATTGTATATATTGGGAGGTGGTCTGTCAAGTCTTCTAAGAGTATTCCACTATTATAAATATTTGTTGTGTTTATATTAGTGTAAATTTGATCTATAGTTGAAGTGTTACTTTTATTGAATTGGGGTCTAGTGTTTTGAAGAATTTGAGGCGTTAGTCCTAATTGATTTATTAAAATGTTTAATTGAGATGGTTTGGGATCATTTGTTATGATATTAAAATCACCCATAATTATTAAATCGTGTGAAATATATTTATGAAATTTACTATATAACATATTTATAAGATCTGCAGTTTTATTGAAAGGGCTATTATATATATATGAATTTTTTTTACATATAATTAGTAATATAATTAATAGAGTACAGTATTATAGAAATAAAATTTTTAGGAATCACTATTGATGATAAATTTAATTGAAGAAAAAACATATATATATATATAGATAATATAGCGATTAAGCTTTCTAAAGTTGTATCGATTATACATAAATTAAAATATTCACTTACTATAAATCATTAAAAATAATTTATATTACATTTTTCTTACCTCATCTAAATTATTGTAATACTGTATGGTCTACTACATATATATATATATATATATATATATATATTCTAAATAAATTAATAATCATACAAAATAAATCCATCAGAGCTATTTTCAATATTTCAAATAGATGTAATATAGATAAATATTATAAAATACCTAATATCTTGTAATTTAATGATATTGTAAAATTAAATACTCTAAAATTTATGTTTAGTATTATTAATAATTTTACACCAATCATTATTAAAAATATGTTCTCTATTAAACAATCATATATAGTCAAAGGAACATTTTTAAATTTGTTATTCCTTCTTTCCGTCTAAATATAAAACTTCTGCATAACTTACAATGGTCCTTTTTTATGGAATCTTCTTGAAAACAAATTTAAATTATTCGATAATATAAATACGTAATACGTTTACTCAAAGATTAAAATACAATTATATTTTGATGTATTAAATGCTGAATATAACTGAGTTCTTCTTTATTTTATATTATATCTTACATATCTTTTTTATATATTTTCCATTATATATATTTATTTAAATATTTTAAGTTAGTTAAATATTGTATGTGTATATATATATATTATGAAAATAATATTTTTCAAATGTAATTAAATTTTTTTTATTATTTTTACTTTTTGTATAAGGTTATCAAATTGCCTATTATTTTTATCATATATTTATATCATTATTTTCCATTCTCGAATAATTAACCGAGTAGAACTAGATAAGCTTTATTTTTTTCTACCCAGTAGTTACGCTACACCTTCTGAGTTATATATATATATATATATGTTGAAACAGTATGTAATAATGACAATCTGGAAAAAATGTAAAATGTGCAGTAGTATCGATTGATCTAAAAAAAGCTTTTGATATAATTTATCATGATATTTTATATCAAAATCTTGAAAATTATGGTATTCGTGGTTCAGCATTGAATTTATTTTTAAGTGGATTCACGTCTTTAAATTTCAATGTAATTAGATAAGACATTTTTTTTTTTTAATTCAAAATCTCATGAAATAATTAAGAGTTTTATATAATTTAAATCGCATAATATTAAGATATATTATGATAATTATTCTTTATAAATTGTACATGATAAGAATAATATTTTTTTAAATATTAACATTTTAATAAAGTACAAAATTAGATCAAAATGAAATATTATTTTTTCAATTTTATTATCAACTATATATCTAATCACAAATATTTCCAATAGATACAATATACATATAATATTAAACATACTGTAGAAAAATGTGACTAAGTTTAGTTAATTATAATTAGTTAATAATTATTGATTGAGAAATAGTAAATTTCATAAGAAAAACACATATTCTGAGATAATTGATATTAAAAATTGACTATATTATTTATCAATGAAATGACACCATGCTATTATTCTAGAATAACGCCAACGGCCAATCAATAACATTTATACAATAATTTATCTAGATCAAATATCTTTATGAATATAGAGTTAAGCGAAATATATTCATGGTTAGTTATTAACTATCAATGTAAATAAATGTAATTTTATGTATTATAATATACATCATATATATTCTGATAGTACATTAAATATTGAAATTAATTGTAGTTATATTGAGCAATTAAATGCCATACAATTTATAGGAATCTTTATTGATAGTAAAACGGATTGGAAACGTCAACTTAATTGTGGTTACATAAACTATCACGATTAATCTGAATTTTAAAAAAAATCTCATAATTTCTAAATATATACACTAGTTTTAATTTTTAAATAACTTTTGATGATATATTAAATTATTGTTCCTATATTTGGGGTAATACGTTTGATTCCAATAAGAACTATATAATAAAATTACAAAAGAGAGCAATAAAATATATATCTAATATAGTCATCTTCTGAATTCATGTTCAAAAAAAGGATTTGATCATTTGATACTTTAGTAAAATGTAATTCATTAAAATTTATATATAGAGGATATAATTATTTATTACCACTTAATATTCAATATATGTTTTGATAATATAGCTACATGTATTCGTGATTCTTCTAGAACATCACGTATCCTATTTCGATTAACTAATATTGGTATACATCATTGTAATTATTTACCTAGTAATATAATTCACCAAATGTAAAGGCATTTAGATCTACGAGATTATAAACGTCTCGTCTTTAATTAATATTTATATTTTATTATACATATTTTAATTTTATTATATCTTACCTATTTTTTTATTTTACCTTTTATCATTTTACAATTATATTTAATAAATAAATGTTAATGATTCGTATTTATATCGGCGTTACCCTTTTAACACAGATATATAATATCCGTATATTCACTAAACATTCACTAACCATTTCACCACACGTGTTATCACTATCTAATCAGCGGCTCTAGTAACATTCGCTTACCGTCGCTCTATTCTCGCCTAGACACGATGAAGGTGGTATCGGCGGACATGGATGCGCTGGACGCGTTCATGTGTCAGATAAAGGCGGGCGTCGGCCTAGACACCATCACCAAGACGAAACACAAACATCGACTGGTAGCGCTGCACGGCGAGAAACTGAGACTACAGCGCCTCGTCAAGTTGTCGGCTCCCCTAGAGGTGAAGCTGTTGTCAGTAAACAAACCCATACCAACTACTGCGGTAGAGGAGGAGGAGGAGGTGGCTAGTAAAGGAGAACTACCGCTAGTGAGCTCCGACAGCCGAACAACAACGACTTTTGATTCTAATAGCCAGCCGCCAAAGACTCTAGACGGAGTGGTACCGATCGCTATCGACTATTCAACACTCGAGAAAGAGGTCAACACACTAGACCACCACCACCACTCCGTAACAACAACGACTGCTGATATAGCATCGGAATCGGGTGATAGTTTGAAAGTCGTGACCTCTACTGACCCCGTGGCTACGGAACAAGCTACACCATCAGCGGCCGGTGATGTAGCAGTATCACTGGAGAAAGGCGAACAATCTGCGGTGGAGGACACGGGTTCCCCATCTCGGAGTGAAGAAACTAGCGGTGGCGATGTATCTTCCTCCTCTTCTGCTGCGATAGATCAACTTCCCGGTGGTACAACAGAGTCAGCGGTTAAAGAAGGAGACAGCAGTCCAGCTGTAGAGAAAGATAACACCACGAGTACTAAGTTAGTATTACGTCGTAACCACGGCGATAATGTATTAATGCATCCAACACGTTTGTAGAGCTAAGAATCCGCGTAAAAGAGTAAGAAGGAATAGAGAAAAGGTTTGCCAATTATTATTATTAATGTACTATATATTACATAATACTAATTTAAACGTTATTCACATAGGACACTAAAAAGTTATGTATAGAAGATGATGTTGACGATGAAATGACAGCTACCTGGATACCACCTATTGGTTAGTATATTTACTAATGTTCTACTGTAAATACATGTTTTATTGAAGCTAGGAATAGATAACACATTCTTAAATGATATTTACTATTATACTTCTATTCATTAAACTCAATTATATAAGATTAACTTTAACACTGATATAATTAATTGATATATAAACAAATCAATATCTAACATATATCAACAAAATTCATAATGTATACATTTTTACATTAATATTATATTTAGTATCGTTAATATAGATTTATTATTGTATATTAGTATTTTTTAATTATTAAATTACTATAATATTCAATAACTATGGATTATACTTTACAATCTTGAATAACACAGATGATTAATCTGATTTATTACATATCCAGGTCAGAAGGGAGATGGTCGAACTGCGTTGAATGACAAATATGGATATTAAAATAAATATACTCAACATATATATACGAGTGTGTTAATAAATTAATATAAATAGACGGGGGGTTGATATCGGTAAATGAAATCATGCGTGGAAATCATACGTAGTTAAAAATATAAGTAATATGTATATATATATATGTATAAATAGTGCACAGAGTTTGTGGAGATTCGGGGGAATCGATACGCGAAACGTGAAAATAAAAATTATAAAAGTAAATTCCGTAAAAAATTAATAACTATTCGTTAGATTGCGTTATTCTCGCTTGGTATCGACGTCGATGGGTTTGTGGGTGCGTTTGACACGAGCGAAGGGTCCGATCGCCGGGTCGGTGACAAACTTGTACATCACCCAACACCACGACGTGTGATGGGGCAGATCATCGTAGAACTCTGCCGCAATCTCTTTCACCTGGTGAGTGAAGTGAGCGTGTGTGTGATGATCGGGTGACCTCATGACTTGTATTACAAAGATATTTATATATAAAGTACATTGGTAAATAAGTATTGATAAATTAATCCATATATAATGTAAAATAATGTTATCATCTTGAGATTTATATTATATGTTGAATTACTAGTGCTGAAAAATATCACCGTATCATTAGGCCACGAATGATGTTATGCAATCATATGATATACTATCTCTATTATATAATATATTTCGTAGTACATATCGACCTAATGTATGCATGTTTTTATACTGATAGTGGCTAGAGTGTGATGTGATACCTTGGGAAGATGGCATCCGGGAATAGACGGGAAATCGTGGTGTTCATTATGGTATCCGACATTAAAGGTGATCATGTTAAGTGGACCGTAGTATGAATAGGTTTCGAATCCTTGTTTGAAGATGTAATGCTCGGAAATAAAATGTCCTAGATGGTGGAAATATTTAATTATTAAAAAGTATGATGCAGATTATGATTGATTTGAAATGATATTTATGATAATAAATAATATGTACAATATAGTTAATGTAAATTTATTCTAAAGTAATATTAATTCTATATTTATAATGATGTTATAATAAAATATGTGATTATTATTAATAAACCTGCAACTGGATGCACTCCAAGAGCTAAGAATGTTCCTATAGCCAAATAGAACAATGCTTTTCCACCCATTGTATAATATATCATAAAATCAAATACAGCCTATAATATGAGTAGTATTGTCATAAAATAATGTAATTTAATTAAAAAGCATTCATTTAAAATTGTTATATTTATTGTAAATGAAAATGTTAAAATTACAATCTACTAATGATATAAAAGATATAATATATAAAACGTATTCGGGTGTTGATCAATAATGTATCGGTAAATTAATCAATACACAAATATAATAATGTCAATATCCAGGTATATATTAAATCAATAATATTACTAATATATCTAAATTTATAATGAAAATGTGATATTTATATCATCGATATAATATTATATTTTACATACATATAGTAGTTGGCAATATATTTGATATCTTCATTACAAATTGTAATATCAATAATAAATAATGTTAAAATCAACATATATATATAAAATGATGTCATATAAATATCTAATCATATGTAACTGATAGTTTACTAATTATATTAATGGTGTATAACTTCAAATAGTAATTATAAATATAATTATCTATTATGACATTGCAATGTTATATTATATCTAAAAATAGATAATTTATGACCACCGATGTGTTTTTACACTGTTATTTAAAACCTAGCACAAGTATGGATTAAAATAACTCTATAGAAAACTGTAATATATTATGATTATAGATTTAGATCAAGGATAAATAGGTCATAAATTTTAAATAATATATATATATATATATTGAAATTCATTGGTAACGATACAAGAATAATAGGTAGTGATGTAATAAATATTTATAGACGTATTATCATTAAGCATGGTAACAAATTAAATACATATATATATATATATAATATATAAATCCTATTTTTTTAATTAGAATATTAAAATAAATCATAAATAATGAGAAACTATCAAACAGCTAATACATGGTACTAACAATAATGGCGAAATTGGTAATTTCTAGATGTGTAACGGGTTTAGGGTTAATAAAGAGGGGTCGTAGGGCGTAGAACACGGGTTGCAGGAACATCCAGAGTAATTTACGAGGTCCAGATGTGAAAAATTGAGCTTCGAATCTCGAAGGTATATCCACATCTAATATATCATCACCCTGAATTAAATAGAAATATAATTATTATCTTAAATTTATGTAATAAAAATGTATATTATATATGATGTATAAGTTTATATGTAAATATTATGACATTTTAAGAGAGCATTTCATGTTACTTTCATTAAGTATATAATTAGTTAATACACTAGTAACATAATGTATAATATATAGTGTGTAAATGTATGAATATGCCTGAAAATATGTATTATCTATTTTTTCATATATATATATCTATATTATATAATATGAATAGGCATATCACTAATCATGGGTATCAGATTACCTGTTTTTATATGTGTTGTTTTATTTGAAATCAATGTAATGTCATATCACTTTGTTATGAAATATAAAATTACCTCGATAAATATAAATTGTAACTTTTCATTATTAATTTGTACACCTATACTGATCTAGTATCACCATTATCAAAATAATGTATTAAAGAATGTGTACATATGTAGTGTGTATGTATATATTTATATCAGATATAAAGATATAATAATATATATCTAGTAATTTACCATTATAATAATAATAATAATGCCTTTTATACATATAAACACATGTAGATATAGTACATGTGTTTTATATAAAATTATACAAAGAAAAACAAATACATCTGTATTTTAGTATAACTTAATTAGAACAAGTTATACTTTACAAAGGGTATATATATATAAATATATGATGTTATGTTTAAGGTATAGCGAATGTAATGCACACAAACTTGATATCGATGATGTTCGAGGTGATATTTCTTAAAGAACGTCGAATACGGAACGGCCATCACGACGTTGCCCAACATTCCGAGCATCCGATTGGCTATCGGGTGACAGGCGCCGAACGCGATGCCGTGCGATATCTCGTGAATCGCCAAGGTCATCGAATGATTGACGACACCCCCGAAGCAGTAGGCCACCACCAGGATCACAAAGTAGGAGGAGTCTCGTACGAGGTAGGCGGCCAATACTTGGGATAGTATCATCAACGCCACAATGAACTTGAGGCTGTGGTCGGGTACCATCAACTTCTTAATCTCGGGGTATTTAGCTGCGGCGTTACGGGTGCAATGTTAACACATGTACGTTTAGGGGCAATTTTAGTTACTCGACATGCAAATATTCACTCGCAATAGTCATCTTTGTGAATATTTGCATAAATATATATGATACGTTTGATCTATAAACACGATTATTCACTGGCGTCACCTCACCTTTATAGATAGTATGATCTAGCCAAGTGATTATGTTATTAAATGTTGAGTAATATTATAATAATTTTAATATTAATAATAAATATAGAATTCGTAAATTATAATTTAAATAATAATATATTTTCTCTAGATATATAATTGAATATTTTATTTATTCCTAATTGAATTTCTTAAATTATTAAATATATTTATTAAGTTTTATATGTTATATGTTATATAGTATATGATACATAAATTTAATTATATAATTATAAAATATATAATTAATAATTTATTAGATTGATTTCAGTTTAGATGTTTTGAATTTGTTTGAACTTTTCAAAGAATTTTTATTATTTCAATAATTTATGTTATTGTTAGTAAATATATCAACTTTATACTTTGGAATATGTATTAAAATAAATAATATTTATTATGTGTAAAATATATGAGATAAGTTACATATATGTAATTGTATATAGTATTCACAAATAGTTTTATAACATATTATATATATGAAGTAATATATATGTAATATAAAATAATAATAAAATGAAAAATTGATGATAAAAATAATAATTTTTTTTTAAATAATATTGATATACAAACTTATTATTCATACAAGTGTATATTATTTTTAGTATATGTAAAATATATATATATCATAAAAGTATAAATATAATTTTAACTAATTGATATTTTTAAGATATATTAATATTCAAAAGACATATATTATTTTATTATGATACATATATGAATAAATCAATGTAAATAAAATATTTTATTTACAATTATGGTTAAAATATGGTAAATTGTAAATATTTAAATTGAGAAATGTAACTTATTATATTTTTATTATTATTCAGTAGAAATCAAATTGTTTCTAACATAAAATATAATAAATTACAAATTTGTTCTACTATTTTTTATTTAATTTGATATAAAATAAAAACAGATTTATTGATTTTTTAATTTATAATATAAAGGTGGTATGCAATGGAATGTAATATGAATAATATAATAGAATGTATTATAATATAATTATAATACTATTATATACACAGATTTATAGTAAACTATAAATCTATGATTATATATAATAAATAAATATATATATATATATATATATATATATATCAGTGTTCATTCTAGGTTTCAGGGCAGCTACCAAAAAAAAATTATTATAGGGCATTTAAATATATTTTACTAAGTAAAATGTAGGATGACATATATGGGTAATTTCGCCATCTATTTATAAATTCATTTATAATAAATAATACATTTTTGTTAATAACTTTTGTTTAAATACAAATTTAAAAAAACATAATATGAATTGTATTATATAATTTAATAAGCTTTCCAGTGATACCAATTTTATCATAATAAAATCAATATAAAATATGTCATGCTCATGTATCAACATGCAGTACGTACGATTTAGACTGACATCGGCCCCCAATATGCCAAGTGACTAACCGAGAGTTAAAGTAAACAATGCGTATAGGGCTTATATAATATCATATTAATATATAAACATACAGTATTATGATATGCATGTATATATAAAACACGAATTCACTACTCGGTGAATACTTTACTGAGAAATATAACGTCAGCCGCGAAATGTATATTTTAACTTTTGTTTGACACGTGACTTATTGGGGGCCGATGTCAGTATTCAGCGTACGTACTCCGTATGCCGGTTGATTTTAAATTCAATATATATAATAACTAATAAGTAGTATAATACATGATATTTATGACATTATATTTTAAACATTATATATTATATATAAGAATAATAATTATAATAAGTATGATAATTAATATATAATATTATTAAATATTAATGTAATAATACAAATAATAATTTTAAATTTAATAATTAGATTATAATAAATTTAAAAAGTATGCAGTTTAATTATTATGAATATAAAAAACAGTGAACTTATTAATAATATTGGTGATTAAATGTTTCATTATTTTTATATTTTCATGGTTTTTAATATCTCTAATATCACTTTAATATTACGTTTTAAAATAGGATTTTGAATAATTATATAAAAATTATGAATTTTAAATAAAACAATCATGTGATTTATATATATTGGGAGAAAAGAATTAGAATAAAAATAATTATTGAATTAATTTTCATATATTATTATAAATATAAATTGGTAGCAAATTCACTACCCAATATTTAAAGTTTGCTACCCAATTTTCATTTTGGTAGTGAATTTGCTACCCAATCTAAAAATAGATTATTCTAAATATAGATCAAGCAGTTTATTATCATATTTCATATTTAATTTATATTTGAATCTAAATTGTTTGTTTATATAAAATATCAAATGGATATAACAAAGGGCAAATAGTATATATTCGCCATTATTTGAAAAATAATGAATTTATCCTAATGTTATGACAGAAGTTATTCATATTCTCCATTATTTTAATACTTAAATAATAATAGAATAATAATAATACATTTAATCACCATTTTATAAATATTTATTGAAAATCCTACATTTATTAAATAAAAATTATTCATTATTTTAATACTTAAATAATAATACATTTAATCGCCATATTACAAATATTTATTAAAAATATGCCATTTATTAAATAATAAATTCTGCATTATTTTAATACTTAAATAATAATATAAGAATAATAACACATTTAATCGTCATTTTATAAATATTCATTGGAAAACTGACATTTATTAAATAATATATTCCTGTAATTATAGATATAACACTTTTAATTAATGATATTACAAGTATATTAATAATAACTTAATAATTAAACTTAATTAAGTTATGGATTAATCCATATAATTATATATTTAGGGCAGCTACCCACATAATTAGGGCACTTCCCAATTTTGGTAGCTGGGTAGCTCTAGAATGAACACTGATATATATATATATTCTAAAAAAATATAGTATTCCAAAATGATATAATAATAATAAAATATTTAGAAGAATTTTAATATTTTTATTCTTTTAATTATTATTTCTAAAAAAATATAGTATTCCAAAATGATATAATAATAATAAAATATTTAGTAGAATTTTAATATTTTTTTTCTTTTAATTATGATATTTATATAATATTTTCAAAATAATATGACTATTTTCTGTTGCCCATATAAATTAATATATAATATATATATATATATATGTTTCTAGAATTATTATAATATACATTATACAACCATGTAAACATTTATCTATTTCTGTATATATATAAATATAAAAACTAATGAGGATTATTCATTAATAATCACATTAATTTATCACTATTTAAAATATACTCTATATTGTAAATTGATCAATGTTAAATTCACATTCTGGTATAAAAGTAATTATAACATACTGCATGAATCATATATATGTATATATATTAGCGTTGTCATTCGGACCCGGACTTCGGACCCGGTTTCGGACTTTAGGTCATTGATACCGGACTGATACAGTATAATTTATGATATATCGGACTCGGACCGGACTCGGACCGGAATTTAATATTTAACTCGGACTATTTCGGACTTTAAATATTAGATTCTGACTATTTCGGACTTTAAATATTAGATTCGTATTATTTCGGATTTTTATTATTGGATATCTAAAATACATTCCAATGTTTACCTTTGGGATTATATTTATTCGCGCCATTTTCAACCAACATAGCGGTTCTGTGTATGTATCCGCGACACTATTACTCAGATTAGCGTCCATTTGTGTGAATAGGCGCCAATGTCAATCAAACTACACCGCCATTCGTATGTATCCGCGACACTTTTAATCCACATTGCATCATTTTAAAACATTTTCATTGCACAGAAGTTCTAATAATAATTGATCATATATAATAAATATACCATTTGAGGATCATTATTGCTAATAATTAAATTTGAAATTATTATTTAAAAAAATAGCATTTTATAAATTTATTTTTTATGAAAGATCATAAATCACTAAAATCCAGTACTAAAATTATAGATATTAAAACCTGATATTTTTTTCAACTATTTGATACTCACATATATCTCCAAAACCCGAACCAGTTTACATCACTATACGATACTTATGCTGCTGTCAAACAATGCGGATACAATTATCAAACGATACTGATACTGATATTTCTGTCAAACGATACTGATACTGATACTGATACAGCTGTCAAACGATACTGATATGATACTGATACGATACTGATACAGTTTCGAACGATACTGATACGATACTGATACAGCTGTTGAATGATACTGATACGATACTGAGACTTACTTTTTAGAAAATTTGACAACACTAATATATATATATATATATATATATATATATATATATATATATATATATATATATTATATAAGGTATTCAATAAATATTCATATAATATATATTGCATTGATAACAGAGATAATTATATTATAGAAGGCTGCATCATATAAAGGTTGTATGTATATGTTAACATTAACTACACACCTGTTATATGAACACATGTATTGATCATTCTCATGTTATCACCAATTTTATATATATATATATAAATATAAATTATACTAATATATTAGTATAATTTATATTTATATATATAAATTTATATTTATATATATAAATATATTATTTCATCCATATTGGTTATATATATATACAATTATTCTTTCATACATTTTCTAGTAAGTAACATTCCTATTGACAATCTATTATGAACTATATCAGTACTCTCCCAATACAAAACATGGAATTTGTTAGCATCGTATTTCTTAAAGATGCTTATCCATGCATAAGAAGAGGAGACCACTTCTATCTGTGTGTCTAGAGTTGCTATATAATGGCGTGAGACCTGATAGTCACAAGTTCACCTGTTATTTAGACATTATTTTGTTCAGTTAATATCCATTAACCATACTGTAGGACCATACAGTATGGTTAATGGATATTAACTGAAAAAAATAATGTCTAAATAACAGGTGAACTTGTGACTATCAGGTCCATACAGAAAAATATTTGTGCGGGGAGAAATCGTTGATATCGCCTAATATAACCCAGCAAACAGTAAGAGCAGCATAATAGCAGCATAACAGCATATGCTAGAGACTCAAATGTTTACATTGTGCTATTATGCTGCTATTAAATGTATATTATGCTGCTATTATACGACGTGCAATCTACGCTGAGTCAAAGTCGGTGGTTTACTTATATGATATCAATTGATTAAATTCTATTATGGTAAAAATAAGAATTATTAACTAAATATTATGTAGGTTTTACCTAGTCCTGCAATATCTTGGAAAACATTACAAAATAATGATCAATACAATATCATATGATATGATATATGGTATATATGATATATATCAATGTAATAATACAATACTAAAATGTTGTTAATATTCTTATAAATATAATAATATTAGAGTATCGTATATGCAATGATGGGCACCGATACTTTTTTTATGGATCGGGATCTGGATCACCGATCCCTATTCTTATCCGATCCCGATCCTCCATTCGTTACCCGATCCTTATTTACGTACCCGATCCAGATGCCAATCCGGATCGGATCGCCGATCAATGATCGCGATCCTGCCCATCACTGAATACAGATTAGTATAGAATTGCGGGACGGGGTGTATCATACACCCCGTGTATGGTACTTGACCATAAACACACGTTTAGTTAACATGCAATAGATAAAATGGAAATATGTTCCAGGTCGACCTGGAATCTATGGATCCATACAGAGTTATGTGGCTCAGTTGGCTAAGGCGTCAGATACATATGCTGTCGGATATGGGCTCAAGCCCCGTCCTGGACCATTAAATTATGTCTTGCAATAATATTTAGAAGTGATCTTATATAATTGTGTATAAATAAATGATAGGCTCTGGTTAAAGCATGTATGCCTTAACATGATAGAAGTTTCGAAGGATATTAGAGCTATATATCATATAAAATATATGGTTTTTTTTTGGTGAAAACTTAATCTGAGTTCCTGGATGGGATGAAACTCCACCAAATAAAAATAAAATATATTAGATGAAGGTACATCAATAGATGGCATAGCAGGTCTACAATGTATATATATATATATATATATATATATATCATATTATATATAGAATATTATATATATATATTATATATATATATATATATATATATATATATATATATATATATATATATAAATAGCATAGCATAGACATATATGTAATATATATAGGAGACTTTGGAGGAGTTTGTATACATTATAGTATCAATGTGTGTGTATGATTTATATTATATAGCTTATATCATAACAACAGATTTACTGAAATCTAAATAAATCTAAAATATACAATAGTAATAATATTAATTATTTCTAATGTTTTATTTTTAATCTTGATATTAGTTGTATATAAAACCATGGGGTGTCATACTATTAATAATAATAATCTTTATAATAATTCCTAAGAGTTTAAATAAAACAATTAATATTAAATGTAACCTAATTATATATGTTAATTAGTGTTAATTTTTTATAAAATATATTTTTTATAATATATTGGAGTAATAAAGTTTTCAGTATTTAATGGCAGACTAATAAATAAAGTATTACATAATAATTAATACTATAATAATGTGCAATGAATACATTACAGGATATATACCCTACATGGTATTATCAAAGGGCTTTGGTATTATGTAAGCTTATCTAATAATAGACTAGCATTTTGCAATTAAATCATTTCCAGTAATTTTGAATATAATTGGATTCTATAATAGAATATCTATTGTTGTTGAGTTTGCATTAAGTTTGCATTAAGTATATAATAATTACAAGGTGTTCCATAATTAGGAATTTGCATATATTGTTATGTAATCAATAATAGTATATAACAGGTTGTATATAATAATACATTAATAAAAAATATAATTTATTGGAACATTTATTTTAAGATAATATTTCTATAATATCAAACGATATCTTAGATTTATTGTTGAAATATTAATATCGAATATAATACCATCATTGTTATTATATTCGATATACTATTTATATTCAGGTCCGTAGCCACGAGGGGGGGATGTGGGGGAAAGGCCCCCCTGAGATCGGCTAGGCCCCCCCTGAGATTAGGTAGGCCCCTAAAACTTGTTTCACAATTAGTTTTTCCATATAGTATTTACTAGATATTTAATTATATTTATATTTTTATTTTATAATTTTATTTATATTATATTTATTTATTAGAATGTATATATTTTAATCATAGCCATTATAGTGAGGATCCAATTCAGTATTTATAGTTTAATAAAATATTTTCTAAAATTATGGTAAATATTAAAAATAAATGTTAATATTTTAATTTCATTTGATCTCGGAAATATTTGTCCTAAATGTACAAGTGGTAGAGCATCTTTTGGAAATAAAATAAGAAGATTTATCGATAATATGTATATATAATATATATTATGATATATTATATATATATATATATATATATATATATATATATATATATATATATATTTACAAAATAACTCATTTAATTTAATTTATATCCATTTGTATATTATAGTACTTTCATAGTAAGAGTTACAATTGAAATTCTGCAATGAAAAGAAAATGGTTTGATAAATCCCAATCATGTAATTTCTTCTATGAATCACATAAAAAAGATCCAACTATTGATTGACTACGATTACCGTGTACTCTCCCAGAAAGTATTTTTTTCAACTCCTCAATGCTAGATCTGTACGAAATAAAGTTGATTTGATTACACAATTAAGTATTGATTCTAATTGTTCTATATCTGCTATTACTGAGACTTGGCTAACTATTGATGATTCTGCTCTAGCTTCCCAACTAACCCCCGATGGTATTAAAGTATCGCTTGCTAATAAGTATACATCACATCGTCGTGGCGGCCTAGCTCTGTTATTATCATCGGAACTTAAGATTATTTCGTCATCCACCCCATGTTTCTCTTCATATGAAATTATGATCTGTAATATTCAGTTTCCTTCATTATTTACCATTATAATTATACTTATCTACATTTCACCTTCATTTGATCTTATTTCCTTTAAATTTTTCGATCGCTTTACAAGAAAAAAAAAAACTTCTACCAAATCTTCATACTTTACTGATATGCTCAGTAGTTATGGAATATCTTCTAAACAAGCTTATAAATTATCTTTCACTTTAGTAGGTAAAACCCAGACCAAGCATCTTTCGGACCAACCTAATTTAGTTCTTTGTTCATTGTTTGCCAATTTCTTCCAACAAAAAATGTCTAGCATTATCAATGTACTTCCAAACATCAAATCGGCACAACTCAATCTCAATTTAACATCCACTCATAATCACTGTTCATGTTTTTCGCTTCCCACACATGACATTTTACTTTCTTTGATAACATCCTTGAAAACCAATTCCCACCTTGATCCTATTCCACTCAATCTACTTCATTCATTTTCACCATATTTTATTGGACTTATCGTGTAAATCATTCATATATATATATATATATATGAATGATATATATTTTATATCATCTGTTATTCCACACTCTGAAATATTCATAGATTATTCAATTTTAAAAAAACAACTCTTGACCAATCTAATTTATCGAGTTATCGTCCAATATCCTAGTTATCATCCTTAGCTAAGACCTCAGAATAAGTTGTCCACTCAATTTATTAACTACAGTATGTCCAATGCTATCGTTGTTATATATCAAAGTGAGTTCCTCGTCGTAGTACCGAAACTGCCCTTACTTTAATCATTAATGATATTCTCATATATCTTGATAATAAAGTCCCATGCTATCTCGTACTACTATACTTATCTAGTGCTTTTGATACTCTCGATCACAATATTCTTTCTATTGGACTTAATGAAATTGGTATACATGGTCAAGTCCACAGTTGGTTTATGTATTTTATTACATCTAGAATATCTTCGGTGAAGATTAACTCCTCATTGTCTCCTCCTTATTTTAATAGACATGGTGTTCCACAAGGCTCTGTTATTGGACCTATATTGTTCATTATTTATATTCTTCCTATAAAAACAATTTTTAATATATATCCTAATATTAACTATCATCTTTATGCCGATGATCTTCATATATAAGGCCATTTCCTAGTTCTAGTGATTTTGGTCTGATTCAAATGTCTATGTTTAATTGTATTACTGATCTCACTCATTGGTTCTCTCATAACTCCATTTCCTTAAATATGACTAAAACTAATACTATCATATTCTCAAGTCACAGTTCTCCTCTATCAATCACTCATATATTTCTACAATCTCTTCCAACTTCTCAATCTATAACTATCCTCGATTCACTATAACCTCTCAACTAGACTAATCTCCACACATTAATAATATGATACGCACTGATAACTAGTTTCTATATAACATTAGAAAATTTCTAATTTATCTACTGATGTTATTATTGTATATGTTACCTGTTAATCTATCCTACTGATTTTTTTAATTGTATTATATACATATAAACTTATGATTATATAGTGTATAATATACACACACAGTGTATTTTTATTTATTGTTTATTTATACCCTGAGTAATTCACATTGTGCGTATATAATTAATAGTAATATAAGTAATAGAGTATACTAGTAAATTACTAGTAGTGATATTATTACTAGTATACTAGTTTACATTACATTTTAGTCTTAAAATTGCGTGGGTCCTTGCCCCCCTGTTATAAATTTCTGGCTACGGGCCTGGTGGTATTATATTCTATATTACTATTTAAACATAAATGATGGTCCATAATATATATATCATATTATATTCATTATATCAATATTTCCCCTAATTTTCCCATATATTGTATTATCTATGTATAATATTTATGCATTTATATTTGTATATATATATATATATATATATATATATTAGTATATAGTATATGCTATATTTTTATAATATAGAACAAATATGTTGCTGGTAAATCTTACAGCAGTATACCTCAATGTAAATTATATATATATATATATATATATATTTAATTTACCTCAATTATATATATATATATATATAATTTATATATATAAGGTAGTTTACTATAATAATATTAGTATTATAACATTCATTCATTTGTGTAAACATACTACTTATTGTTATAATTATAATATATATATATATATATATATATATATATATATATATATATATATATATATATATATATATATATATATATGTATATGTATATGTATTTAGAAGTACACAATAGGATATAATCAATATAATTATATATTGTTCCATAATATAGGTGTATAATATATACATAGTGAACATCAACCATTGGTCAATGTGAACAAACATTGTCTATTTACACTGGCATTAAAACCTCTTACATGTACCTATTGTTATTTAAACCCATAGTATGTATAGTTCATACACATTGAATCATATGTCATTCATATTATAATCAATTTATCAATAGTATCACACACACACACAAACACACCCACACACACACCTCCATATACAAACTGACATGCATACACATATATGTGTATACACTAAACATCCACTACCATAAATATATATTGGTGACTATAACTTAATGATAATAATGAATGTTTACACTCCAACACTGTCCACATTGTATTTCCACTGTATATACAATAATTAATGTAAATATTAATAATCATAATCACCATACACTTCACATGTAGCTCAGTTGGCTAAGGTTATGACTCACAAGTATGAGTATATAAAAACTATATTATATTTGTGAATTATGTATTTCACTAATTTATTATGTCTGCTAGTAATATATATATATATATATATATGTCACTTACAAAAATGTTACTAGAGTCTGTAAAAAACTTATATTATTCATACCTTTCTAAATAAATAGATAATAAACATATATTTATTGATGGGATTCATTTATTTAAATTTGTATTAAATGAAATATTGGTTAAATACAAAATATAAGTTTTATTTCTTGTTTATTCTTTGGTCAATCAATAGACTACCAGCAAGTAATACAATGTTGTAAGCGACCATATGACTACATTCTCAGAATATCTTATTTCTCAAATATTATATTTTTTGAATACATTTTCTTTTAAATACAAACTTTTAGAGGTTCTTAATTATTCTCCCGGATTATTACATTTATTGACTCCACTAATTAATAAACTATTACTAGTACCAGTAAATACCTAATTTGGTTGTTGGTATAATATATATATATATTATTAATAATACTATTGTTCAATCTATACATATAAAAGGGGTTTCACACCAACTCGAACGCAATTATTAACTCGAATTATTAGAGGTTAAAGTTTAACTATATTTTTTAAAAGAGGTTTTACACCTACTTTGTTAGAGTTAATAATTGCGTTTGAGTTGGTGTGAAACCCCTTTTACAGATAAGCATTTATTTTATTTTTAATATTGGATTAAAATATTAAAGTTAATCTTTAACCTCTAATTATTAGAGTTAATAATTGCGTTCGAGTTGGTGTGAAACCCCTTTAACACTGTAATTATATTTTATAACAACATTTAATAATTATGTTGTTGAGTGTGTATAAGTTTCATTATATATGTTGCAAATAGTAGTGGTATTATGTGTATTAGGTGTGTACAATGTTATATTTGTGTAGGATATATTGTGTAAATATTCATAGAATAAATTAATAAAATATAAGAAATGTATATGTTCATCATTATAGCTTTATCAATATATTATTAATAGTAATAACATCAGTAACACCAGTAATATTAGTGCTAATTAACAATTATTAACCCCATTTGGTATGGTAACACCAAAAATGTATGTTTTAATTATAGTACAAAGTGAGTCATAGCAATTACACACAAAACACTGACAGATAGAATATATAAACTAAGGCTAGATAATTTAATAGCCTTGTATTTCCTTGTTTATATTCACTCTACTACACATGATGATAGTAGCATATGGTTTCCTTAATTATAGAATTGTGTACAGTGATCCTATGTTATATACATACAATATAAGTATTATTATTATGAATATATATCGCTGTGTATAGATTGTTTTAATGTTTAATAGATGTCATCTAATAAGGTGGATTCATATAAATAATGTATTATTGATGGCTTTAACGCTTCTTCAATCTATAAATATATATACATATATAGTATAAAATAGATAGTTATTATACAAACTCATATATACCTACCACATATAACATACTAATCACATTGGTCGGTGTAACAACACCAAATACACATACAGACTATAAACATTACTATGTATGAGGTATATACTATATAGTTCTATTTTAAACCCTATGCATGTATATAAATGTTATGTACTATGGCCGAGTTAATACAATATAAATACTACTATGCACTGAATATATGAATACAAAGAGAAACTTTGATAAATGCAGTTGTGTTCAATGTAAATACGGTTATGTAATAATGGCCGTAGTTTCACGATTATCTGTTATGTAATATTAATAATTCATGGAAGTAGTCGTATTGAATATGATTCACAATTATGTATGTGTGTTTTCGTGTATGTGTGTATATTTGAAATCATTGTGATTAAAATATGAATGTAATATGACATCCTATAGGATATATATACATGTATATGTATACATATTGCATATTATTTATGTATATTTACAAATGTCATAAATTACTCATCTTTAACAAATATAATATATAGTAACTATAGTGTACACAGTATTGTACAATACATTATACTGTGAACTATATACTATATATATACTGTGAACTATAACCTAATTATATATGTATTGTAACTTGCTCTGTATTGTATTAATCCTGGGTATTAATATACAATAGATATCATCTATATACTATATGGTCGTTAAATTTGAGATGTTATTGAAATGAATGTGTACATTTTTATATAACGTTATGTAATGTTTATTTAATATATTAAGTATATGTATGTTACTTACACATCTATTATAATATAATTATATTTTGAAGATTAAAATAGTATGTACAAAGATTTTCCGAAGATTTTCCGCTTCGCAAAATCTTTGGTATGTATGTGAACAATTACTAATTGCATATATAATGCGTACATGATCACATGTTAATATACATGTATTATATTATATAATTCATATACGATAGCCTATCGTCGATAGGATATGTACAATGTACATTGTACATGTATGATAATAACCACTATAGTATATAGGATTAATTGGTAGGATATCACATAGATATATTATATATTAGGTATGGGTGATATCGACATCGGGTGATGATATTAACAATGATTCATAGGACATCTCTGTATAATATCTACATTATCGAATTCTATACTCGTATTATATACGATAGGACATATATGTAGAATACAAAGGCTGCCTATGCAAACATTACAGAGCCTCGTCAGCCAACACGTAACAATATAGCAGAGCTAGATACAACGTTTTCTCTATAACGCTATTCTAATATAGCCTATATAATATAGGATACTTTTGCAATACATAAATAACATGTGTGTATCGAGTAAACTGGTGTACATTGTATAGGCTATGTAATACTCACTCCGGATACAACCAATGCATTATGTAATTGCATACATACATAGAGGTTTTCATGCGATGCTGTATACGGTGCATTGTTTATGTTTCTCTTTGTGTAAGCTTGCACGGCGTGAGTCATCCAAAGTATGAATCATGTATTATTTATGTCATTTTAAATGTATATATATAATTACAACACACCACATATATATATATATATACATTGTTGTCTACACCAAATCGGTACAATATGTATTCCTAAGGTAATATGTATAGCATATATACGTATGACTAATAATAGTGTCAGCGTAGACGTAATTATTATCAAGTAGACCGTGTGCAATACAGGTAGCTGTATAATCCGTTAGATACAGGTAGGCTGGTGTACGTGCGTTTATTAGTCATGTGTACGTGCGTTTATTAGTCATGTGTACGTGCGTTTATTAGTCACTAGTACGTGCGTAAGTTCACTGTAGTGAGTTTGTGAGGTAATTCTACATATATGATAATCATACAGTGTATGTGTATTGGATATGTTACATTTAGTTACTATATTAATATTTACGTGATTATCATGTATATATATGCGGGCGAGTGTTTGTGTGTATTTAAATACGGTTATATATCAACTTTGTTATACGAGAAAATAACCGGCTACTCCAGTGTTTTGGCTATACAGTGTATACTATATACTGTATAGTATACACATATAAGAGGGCTACTAATTATAATGAGGATGTCATTTAGAATATTTTGAATATACATATGTCTGCTTCCTAGTGCCATGTGGAATGTATACATTCCACATGGCTTATAAGCTTATAAGCTGTTTCCGATAAGTGATTCATTTCTATCATTCGAAAAATATAAGAACTATTTGTCAACCTAATTATACAATATTATATTAGTATTATAAGTGATTAAATAAACACATTAGTATATGTATAAGTAAATATGTTATGTAATACATTTTATATGTATACGTATTTATGTGATTTGTATGTATCCATGATTTAATGTAGTGGACATTTATTATACAAACGCTTCCTTTAGTATAATATTGTATACGTGCTTAATTATTATATTAATATATTGTATATTAAAAAGTTACGTAATATGATATTAAATATATGCCCAATATAAAGTCAAATGTTGTCGATGGTGAGATATATTTGTTAAATAATAAGAATATGGTGTATACCCGGGGAGACCGGTATACATATATATGTATATATATATATGCGCTTATAAGTTATAGAAATATAGAAGAGATACATTTAGTAATGACTATAAACAAGTCTATGTTAATTATAAAATACCATAGGTATATATATATATATATATATATACACTCTAATTGATTAATATAAGTGTAACAATGTATATATATATATAATACATGAATATAGAACTATATTATAACTTTATAATAATACGTAAATATATATATATATATATAAATATGTGCGTGTCATGTGATACCTATATAATAAAAAAACATACTTGTGATTTTAGTATGCATTATATGATACAAATAGTTATATATACACTATTATTTATATATAATTAATTAAATATTATATGTAACATAATGTATTATTAAATAGAACATATATTTATATATTATATAATTATAAACCAAGTATTTGTTCTCTTCGTGATCTATGCGGTTCTTCAGTATAAGACCACTCATAATCCGTTCTAGAGTTATATGCACCCATTTATATATATATATATATATATATATATATATATATATATAGTTTTATATATGTATTATAATAAACGACCGAACAAATATACAATTAATAGTGTTATATTCTGATATTATTTAGAGAAATGAAACTATATTCATATTTATAAATCTTAGATACAGTATCGCCACCTATATATATAAAATATTTTAATATCTGAACCCTGTTAAACCATAATATTAATTTTATTGTTTACTTTTGCGAATTATATTTTTAATGATATATAAGTTACTTTTGTATTATCAAATAATATATTAAGATTAGTAATATATTCATAATTCGATTATAATTAATCAACCAATCATAAATTGATTGATTTATGAATATTGAAATTCTATATTTGTATACATTCACATTATAAACATTCAAGATGGCGTCAGTCGTGGGTTCAGAAGTTGAAATTAATAATGTAACTCAAATGGAAATTCAAGAAATAGAAATTGAGGAAATTCCTGTGGAATTGTCTACAGAAACTGTAATTTCCTCAGATAGTGTCGAGGAGATGACTAATATGTTATCCTTACCTACAATTAGAGATGATACGGGAATGCTTATTCAAACTGCAGAAGAAATAATTGATCCGATGGATCATAATCTAGTTTACGTTGATGCAATACCACATCATTCTGGAGGGATAGAAATATTACATGACGGAATACATAGAAGAAAAACTAAACGTAGGCATATTAGACAAAAACCGTACGAAAATGTCATGAATGTACCAGTAGATGAGTATTTACCACTCGGTGGTAGTTTAAAGAAGTGGGAACAAAAACAAGTACAAATAAAAACTTTGGAAGGTGAATTCTCTGTTACCATGTGGGCATCTGGTAAGTTATTTTTAAATATATATAATAATATAAAAATTCTTTAGAAAAATATATTCCATTTTTTTTTCAAAATATAAACATGAACAAAATTTACAATTATATCAAAGTATTTTCAATAAAATATAGCATACCACTTATCAAGGTCAACTGACATGCGCAGTTTCTATTTCACATCCTCATAGTTTCTTGAATGCTTTATCGAAATAACTTAATTATTCTTATTTCTTGTATAAATTTCATATTTATAAAATATTTACAAAATACAACTAGCGCAGCCATATTTATTTATCAATAGTTTTATAGAAATGGCTGATAATGGTGGTCAAAATGGTGGCCCAGTTTTAACATTAGGTCAAAGATAATAAGAATTTATAATGAATTATTAATATAACTTAATTCAATTCATCATCATAATGCATATTATGTTATATTTAATAATTATATAATATAAAATAATTGTTTAATAGATACATATGTATATGTATAATATATAATGTTTTTAAAAATCCAGTATATCATTATAAAAATGATAGAATATACAAAAAATATATAATTATATTTGTATAAAAGGGGTTTAAAAAAACAACAGAATTTTAAAACCAATATTAAAATCTATATATTATTAAATCTATTATTACTTTATTATATAATTTTTAATTAATTTATATTTTGCAATATAATAATTTCATAATAAAACATTAATATATAAATATGGATGTATATATATATATATATCAATCGCTTCTTTCATGCTTTCTCTCATGAACTATTCTCCTGAATTATATGTTACTTGTTTATCTCCTTATCAACAGTGAATGTTTTTTTTATGAATTATTTTATTTTTTACTTAAATTCTGATATGGGGATTTATAATATACTTAGTTAATATAGTTACTATAATTATAATAAATTATTATTAATTGTATAATGATATTTATATATTTTAGAATATAGCTCAATATGAATGTAACCCAATATATTTAATACATTTAGAAAAATTATTTACATTTAATTTAAAATTAACATTCAATAGTAAAACTAAAAATATTTACAGAATAATAAATAATATATGTAATGTAATAGAAATTATTATATATTTATATTAAAATATACTATTATAGTAAAAATATTTACAGAATAATAAATAATATATGTAATGTAATAGTAATTATTATATATTTATATTAAAATATACTATTATAGTAAAAATTATAGTAAAAATTATAGTATATTTTAATATAAATATATAATAATTACTATTACATTACATATATTATTTATTATTCTGTAAATATTTTTAGTTTTACTATTGAATGTTAATTTTAAATTAAATGTAAATAATTTTTCTAGTAACTATATATTTATTTATTTGGTACTACTGATTAATTATAAGTTTACTAGTTGATTCTTTATACATACATTACATTATTTAAAAAATAATTTTATATATAATAATTATAGTTGTAAATTAATAAGGATTTTGCTAAGCAAGATGTGTCACTCTAATTAATTTGTGAAATTATTTAAAAATTCATTATCTGTACTGCAAACTATTTATTTCTAATTCTATTTTTAGTTTATATTTGTTTACATGTAAATTACAAAAATATATCACATATTAATGAAAAGTTATGTATATATTTGAATAAAATAAAAATGTAATATAACATTATTTTATAACTAAAACCATTTTTATTAAAATATACAGCCATATTGAAAATTTTACATTTAAAATGGACCTATTAATTTATCATATTTCTCGAATATGATATTCGAGAAATATGATAAATTAATAGGTCCATTTTAAATGTAAAATTATACATATTTTGCAACATGCTTTAAATGCAACATGCTTTTAATATGTAATAAAACCATGGTTGGATTAAACATTTTTTTTTAAATCTAAAAAAATAAATTTATTTGATTCAAATCGGATATTCGATTTTTATTAAAATTACGAAATAATTTCAAATAATTTTAAAATTAATGTTGTATAATGTTAATATAATGATGTTAATTGTTATATACTATGCCTTGCACTATTATTACTCTTTATTACTATTATTGATTGAGGTTCTTTTATAATATTTCTATATATATGATCTAACTTTTTTCCAGACATATCAGATTTTATTAATCTATTTAATAGTTTTTATGTTTAGATGTCTACTACTGAGTATTTTCATAATAATAAACAATAAATCATATGTTCAATAATTAAATGAATTTAATAGGATTTGAAGAATATTATAATATAATAATATATTGTAAAATAATATAAATATATATCAATGGTGAAAAATGTTCACTGAAAATATTACCATAATATTTTCAATTATATATTTTAAATTATAATTCAAAATAATATTCATAATATTAATATCACTGCTTTGATCTATTTTATTGAAATTGAAAATGTAATGATGATATGAAACAATATATTTATAATAATATTATATAATATAATTGATATAATAAGAATATACATTTATAAAATAGATAAAGTATCTCACTAATTTCTAACATATATGATTATAATGTAACTAATTTTTAATGAAAAAAAATTCATTAATAATGAATAGAAAGTTAAAATAATAAATTTATTAGATTTATCAATGTAATTTATAAAATAAATAATATGAATAAGTTAACTCTAATATTTATTAAAATTAAAATAATATATATACAGTAAAACCTCTCTAAGAACTATTTTTTTTCAATACTTTTTTTCTTATAGAGAGGTTTTCTTATAAAAGGTTTTTACTTTACCAATGATTTTGATAATAAAGATGTAGAAATATCATGTATCTTACATAATTATTGATTTTTCAGTAAACATTCATCAACTTCTTTAATTATATTAGATTTAAAATGTATACTGTATTGTTTGCGCTTAAACATGTTAATACATATTGTCATTATAATGACATTTTATTTGATTTACATTATTAATTATAAATTATGAATCATCATTGATGAATATAATAATGTATATAATAATGAATATTATAATAATCTAATATTTAACAATTAATTGTATAATATAATAAATTGTTATATCAATAAAAATGTATTATCAATACATTTAAGGATATAATAATATTTATTAATTAATTTGAATACATTTATGGAGTTTATACAATAACATTTATTAATTAATTTTAATAAATTCAAGGATAAAAATAATATATATTAATTAATTTTAATAAATTGTAATGAATTGATTTTGAATTTAATGAATGGATTAATGAATGGATACAAGACCAATTATTAATTAATTTTATTTAATTTTGAGCTATTTATGTAATATAAAATATTCATAAGAAAAAAAAATATCTTATATAATAATTAATTTCTATAATTTTTATCAATATATATATTGTATACAATACTTCTATTTATATATAATTATTTTTTATATTTCTTATATTTTGTATACAATAAGTTTTTTATAAAGAGGTTTTTCTTATATTTTTCTTATAAGATTTTCTTATAAAGAGGTTTTTTAATGTGGAAAAGGTTGAATTCCAACCAAATGTGTGAAACATTTTCTTATAAAGAGGTTTTTCTTATAAAGAGGTTTCTTATAGAGAAGTTTTACTGTATATTATATTATATATATTGTTTTAATATTTAAATAAATAATTATAAATAAAAAAATAATAATTTTATAATAAATATTAAGAGTTAAATTTATATTATAAAAATTAAAAAAAAAATTAAATCAATATGTTTATTAGGGTATTTAATATTATTTCGTGATTTAATTGTGAGATACTAATAAGTTCTATTATACTACAATTACTAGTAAGTTTTGTCATTATTTCATTTATATCTTATTGATAGTTTCAATATGTACTGTTTTTTTTTTAATATAATAAATAAAATAATTAAGAATTTAAAAAAAGTTGATTTAAATTGGAACAACCTTGAATAATACTTTGAAAATTCACTTTATAAATTATTTAAAACGATAGTATTACCTATATCATTTATATGTTTTATATGAATTATAGAGAAACAATTTTCATCATATCTTTATAATTAAAATTATATAAATATATAACACAAATTATTCTAAATTTATTTAAAATTACGTGTAACTAATATGATATCATATTTATAGAAATACGACTTATTAGTTAATAATTATAATGCGTATAATAAATATAAATATGATATTAGCATACATTATTATCAAATAACATTTGTAGTACTAAAAGCATACTTTACATCATTCTCAAAGCCAGTTTTACGAAAAATATGTAAGTCGTAACCTATTTATAGATGATCAAGATGACCTAATTAAGCGGGAACCTGGTCTCGTCGGAGGTGAGGAAGAGGTATCCACTAGTATATCTCATATCGCCGATGCAGATTTCACAGAGTACATGACGGGTAGGAAGCTACCCCCCGGTGGCTTGCCTGGAATCGATTTAACGGATCCTAAACAACTCGCTGAATTTGCAAAGTTAGCGATATTATATTTGGTATGCTTTGAATTTCTGTAATCATATCTGAATAGTTAATAATATGCTTCTTCAATCCATATATTTGTTTCTCTGATGCTAATCTCTCATTACACTCTGAATAATTGTATTCCTATTTAAAAGTTATATATTTATAATATAACCAATCCTCGTTCAATATGAATAATCTAACAAATTGCATACTTTATAATATTATTATCGATTATAATCGGATACATATCATTTATTTAATTTAAAAAACTATCTCTTTATTTTTGTGTATAATAAATCTAATATTATTATTTTAATTAGTATTAATAATTATTATTATATTTTAGTACGAATATCCTATTACTATGACCTATTACACGATGACAATAAAGTAAACGCACACATACCCACACCTTATTGTAGACCGAGAAAACCCATAGACGACGTACCCAGGACAGTTCCATGTCCCCATAAGGTTCACAATCATTGTAGACGTATCGCATAGCTAAATAATATACACCACCGCGCTAACCCATTTAATAGCTATTGTTTAATATCTATATACGATGAATTCTCTCCACATTAGTGTGTACGTTGTAGCCGCAGCGTATATCTAAACTAATACCACCATCACCACGACCACCATCAGGGTTGTTCTAAGATGTTCCGAGACAACGCCGCCATGCGTAAACACCTGCACACTCACGGCCCCAGGGTTCACGTGTGCGCAGAGTGCGGTAAGGCCTTTGTGGAGAGCTCCAAGCTGAAGCGACATCAACTCGTGCACACCGGAGAGAAACCTTTTCAGGTACTGTGTGTGTGTGTGCGCTTGTGTGTGTGTGCGCTTGTGTGTGTGTGCTCTTGTGTGTGTGTGCTCTTGTGTTTGTGAAAGATAAATGTACTCTATTCAGTGTATTAAACATGTTTATAATTAATATATTAATATTAAAATGTGTTTTATATTTATTACACATTAATTAATATTCAATTGGTTACAAAACTAAAACATGTGCATTGAATTATATATTAACTATAATTAATCTATTAAAATAATTACATAATTACATAGAAAGATAATAAAACATTATATATTAATATGATAAATGTACATTATGATATACATTATTTATGGCTCATATAAGTATAATCTACATATATGTGTATTATATAGTTAAGAGGTAAATGCTAATGGTTCTATTTATAGTATCTGAAACTGTGTTATATAATTTAGATCATTTAAACATTATATTCAATCAACCCTTTTTTTTAATCAATGAATATACTATTTAATATGTGTATATATATAAATGTATATATATAATATATATTATATATATATATAATAGTAAATATAGTAGTAAATATAATATCTGTATTTCTATATTCTTGCATATTTACTTCTTGAAATACATATATTCATTATAAATAATGTATGTTATAACATTAGATCCTATTATATTATATAATCAGTATATATATATATATATATATATGTGTGTGTGTGTGTTACATTACATTGGAATGACCTAAATATAATACATTTTATATAAATAAAAGATACAAGTATGAATTGTAAGCACTCACTTATTTCATTTCATTGAATTAGATTCATTGATATTATATCACTGAATTATATATCAAGAATAATGTATATGTTTGTAAGATGTTTCAAACAAACTTATTTAACAGATAAAATATTATGAAATAATAATTAATAAATATACAATTATTTTGGCCTTTAAATTTTGAAGGAATATATATATATATATGTCTGTTAAATAAAGTTTAAATTTGTTTTATATTATATTTAGTTTTATATATATATATATATTGTTGGTACAATTGCATTATTTCTAATAAAAATATGCATTATAAATATTACAAAAACAATGTTTTATATAGGTATTTTATCATAGTAATTTTTAACATATTTTAATTGTAAAGCTATTTATTCTGTTAGTTTTCATATTTGAAGAACTATTTATTTTATTATAGCTAAGATATATCATAAGATGTGTAATATAATATATTTATCAAGCCATAGTTATACATTTATTTAAAAAAAATTATATATTATAATATTTTATATTTATATATATTATACAATTTGAAATAAATATGAATCCGATAATTTTATAAAAATAAAGATAATCGTATTAGATACGATTTTTTTCTGAATAATTATTTGTTTCTACTCACTCTTACATAAGATAGAATACTAATTATGTTTTCAATAGTTAGCTAGTTTATATATATCTATTGTTATAGATTTTTATATTTATATATTTACTTTAAATATTTTATATTTCCGACTTGAATTACATATATTTATATATAAAGCCAGACATTAGAAAGTTTACTGTTTTCTATATATAGGTAGAATAATGTTGGCAATATTCCAAAACTATTATATGGTTATTTCTACTATGTATCTCATACCTTTAACATGTAAACATTGTGTGTTAAAACATATAATTTAGGATAATATTAGCATAATTCATTTACTTAGAATGCTACTATTATACAATTTTTGAAAACAAATATTATTAAAGCGTTTTCATTATTTTTTATTTAAACAATTTAATTCTTATTAATAAATTATATATAAAAAAACGCTATATTTATACTCAATAAATTATATAATTACAGATATCATAATCTAAATAATGTTTATTATGTTATCACAATCCTATTTGAATACTCCCCCTCCCCACATACAGTGTACATTTGAAGGGTGTGGCAAGAGATTCTCGCTGGACTTTAACCTGAGAACTCATGTCCGAATCCACACTGGTGATAGGCCGTATGTTTGCCCATTCGATGGGTGCTCCAAGAAATTCGCCCAATCTACGAATCTCAAATCTCACATATTGACGCATGCAAAACAAAAGTCCTTAGCGTTAGTCACCAAACATAATCATACTTGTATATATATATCAAACTTTTGAGTTATTATAACATTTATACTTTATTATACTCATTTATACTATACATTATATACAAGATTCAATGATGTAACAAGTATGTATAATTAATTTTAGTTAATTAATTTATAATTTGTAGATATTCGTGTATAAGAAATATTTTGTTGTGTTTTTTTTGTAGTTTTTAATATTTTTATTTAAATCATAAATCCTGTAACAACTCTTCGCTAATAATTGATCATCTACAGGAATTCGCAGTATCTTTGTATAGCCCCGACAGCTTACGCGCATATGACGGCGCAGTGACCAATATGAATCACCCTTTGTATTATTTATTATTATTACTACTACTATACTACTATACTGTTAATTTAGAGAATTAAAACACTCTGATATATTTTTTAATAAATAATGAAATTTATTATGAAATGGACGTTCAACGTTAATTGCATAGTGATAATAAATCATAAAATATAGCATATATACATATATATATATATATATATATATATATAATCTCAATGTTTGTAAAAAAACAACATATACGTAAATTATACATAATACAAATAAATAAATGCAATCCAATATTTAAAACTAATGTTTACGCTCTCTTTCTTCTGGGTTCTGTGCATTCGTGTATGTTGGTGTGTGTATGGGTAGTTAAGCGTTAAACAATTTCTCAATTTCGACCAGATGTCGTTGCGTTTCGCTACTATAGGTGGCGATATCAGGCAGCGACCAATTGTCTTCCCCCTCGACAACAGTCTTCTGGAACGCAGCTGCCAGCATTCCATCCGTGGTGAGCTGGTTGTTTTGGGGAGCGTACGAAGAGTACTGTATATTCGCGAGTTCAGAGGTCAAACGCGAAGACATCGATGGCAGCATCAACGATGAGTTAATTAGATCACGTATAGGTGGCGCCATCTGCCTAGAAACCATTTGCGTAGTCAACGAAGGAATGGGAATAGGCGTGGGAATCATATTCTGCGTTGGGGTCATTTGAGGCGTCAACGGGGTGCAGGGTATACTCATATGTGGGGTTAGAGGGGTGTGGGGATTAGAGTGTTCGGGTGTAGCCGGTGGCGATTGTACTATTGATGTCGGGCTGTCGTAACAATTCTGATTCGCATCTGTTGGGTGTAGGTGATATAATAATTTAACAAATTAAATTATAAGAATTTTTTAATAATTTAGATATTAAAAACTAAATAATCAATATGCTGTATAAATAAATTTTATTATAATAAAATTATCAAATTAATATCAATCCTATATCCAAATTATAATGCAAAAATATCTTGTACATTGTACATTATAAAATTTAATAAATATATATATATAAGTTTATTATTGTTAAGAATAGAATAAGATAATGGTATATACAGAAGAACTATTATTAATATTAGAAATTTAAAAGTAATTAAAGTGGTTTTAAATATTATATTAATACATCTAAGTAATTAGATAGGTTAGATAACGAAAGATAATATAAATATAATAAATTATTTTTAATAAAAATCTAATTTAATATTACAAATTTAAACTAGATATAATATATCAATAAATATAGATGTACTATATAAAGAATGAATTGTGTTATACTGCTTTATAAACAGAAAATAGGGTAACTGTATAATGTGATGTCCTAGTTGTAAGCATTAATATAACTTGATTATCATGATCTAGAATCTAGATTCTAGATAGTGGGAAAATATCATACTCTATTTTAGAATCATAATACTTATATATTTATATTATTTATGGTAAATGATATTTACTAAATATAGATAAATTTACACCAGAATATATACTTTGTTATTATTAATTATATGTATTATTTTTATATATGCGTCTGTGTGTGTAATAAAGTCTTTAATCTATTTTATATTAAATATTCACCATATAATTATTATATATATGTCATATTGATTATCATATAATTAAATATTGTAGGTTATATTATATTGTATATTTATGATTAACATTACACACGCATTATACTTAAAAACATATTCATCTTATTAATCAATGGGCTAATGGGCTATCAATAGTTTTAGATATTTCAACATAAGGACATAACATTCTAAAATTGGTGTAACAAATATATCAATACTTGATAGTTATATAATATCATTTATTTGCATTTCGCACCATGATAAAATAATTGTATATGTCAAACACTCCAAATGATGACACTTATCAAGTGCACTGAGTATCTTATTTAGAAGGTATTATCATTGGATATTTTATAAATGTATCAAATATAAATTACACAATATCAATATATTGTTGTATAAATCATGTTATCACAATATCAATAAATAAGGTAGATAACAAAATTATTATATAAAGTAAAATATTATTACAATAAAATAAAATATATAATTTATATATTTTATAGTAGAACAAATTATACTACTAATATAATTTCACATATGAACCGTATTTATTTGCATATGTACACATTGACAAATATTTTTTGCAATTATCACGGAAAAATTAAATAAAAATAATTACATTTTATAATATATAAAACATACTAATGTTAAAAATAAATATCATTAATAACAATTCATTGCAAATTTACAGTAGTTTTTAACTTTATTGTATAATATATATTTTCTAAAAAAAATAAAGTTTGAAGAAGGGATTTTTAGATCACGGTTACATTTTTCTAAATTAAACATTAAAATGAAAATATTAAACAAAAATTTAATAACATCTAATTTCTTGGAATATCCATATAATATTATTTTAATTTGTTATTAAATTAATAAAATTTATGATTCAAAAATCAATAGAATCTTCTTTTCATTTCGCTATTCTATATTTCATTAGAATTTAATAATTGAAATTTTCAAAATTAAAATTTGCAGAGTTGAAACTTGAGATCCTAAAAAAAATAATGGAGTTTACTCACATGTTAATACAAAAATAATGATATAATATATTATTTTGGTGACCGGAAAAAAATATTAAGAAAAAAAATAACGGAAAAATATAACAGGAAAAAAAACGGAAAAAAATAACATGAAATAAATTTACAGTAAAAATAAAAAATATTTTTTATATAATTCAATCAATAATAAAGAATGTAATTTAATCGATAATACAAAATTATTAGATTTTCTGAAATAACTAATTCTGATATTTGTTTTAAAAAAAATTAGAATAATTTTGCACATTGTATATAAATGTTGAAAATGTATAATAGAAATTTCTGCGATATATGATGTTCTTATATATATGTATATATAACAGATTGATATTTGGGTTTGTTTGGTTTTATTGGTTTGGTTTTGTATTACTGGTTTTTTTTAGCTGCATCCCTAAATGAGCCTTTAAAAGAGTGTACTTATACTTTGTACTCATAATGTATAATAAGGTAATAATATATTGTATAAAAAGTCTAATAATATGATTTGATAAATATCAGGGTAAAACAAATAAATACTTTAAATTAATAAAATATATAAAAATCGGATATTTTGTTTGTTATTTTTGTCCATTATTTTTGTTACTTTTTTTTTATTTTTTTTCCTAGATTAATTATTTGACAGCGATAACAGAAAAGATTCCATATTATTTTGAAGTCATTTGTGAGCAAAAGTAAAATACAAAAGAAAAAAAAGAAGAAAAAAAAGTATTCTAATAAATAATAATTATTATTCTTATTTATATATATATATATACTATATATTATATTCTATATATTATATACTATATATTATATAGTATAAATTTTACAGAATATACAAATTGTATATAACATATATTATTTATATATTATATAGTGTACTTTTAAACTATATTATAAGTAAATGATGATGATGATAATACAAACAATTGTAATTTCTTCGTGAAACTGTGGCCCTTATTTTTTCTTTTACCATTTCACTTTCATCTGAGATTCTATTATCTGTAGTGATATATCAAATGTGTTACATAATGTATGTTTTATTAATAAGTTGGTTTAACTGGTTTGATATTTAATATATATATATATATATATTGTAATTTATAAAAACTAAATTATTCAATTGTTCTAATTAATTTGTGGTGGTGTTAATTAATAATTAATAAATATAATTTTTATTAATATCCTAGTGCATAGTGATAATATATAAAATACAATATAACCAAAGATTTCTCTAAGGAAAAATGTATTATGTGTGAAATCGTGTAATTCGATTTTGTTGGCAAAACATAAATAATGCCGCTGAATATATAATGTGGCCTCCGACTATTATGATTACTAATGACAGGGTCAAATCTACAATACGCGTTGCGGGCGTCGACATGCTTAAGCGCACACGATAAAATAATTCGAGAGAGATACATGTATATTATTATATATATTAAATACGCTATTATTACTAAATTACATTGGAATATATATAAATACAAATTTGTATATATATATATATATAAAGTTTACACACACACACATACACATATATACATACACACACGTACACACACACATATATATATATATTATTATTATCAGATTTAGGTTTGCACCAGGGTTTTTGTAGAAGCTAAAGCTTATCGAGACAATTACCCTTAATTTTAAAGCAAGTTCAAAAAAAAACTAAATAAATAAAATATTAGATGAATATGTATATATATATATATATATATATACAAATATATATACTATATAATATGGTATATTACATAACCATGCATACTATATTATATAGTATACATATATTCTAATCTATAATTATGTGTATTTATAAGCAAATAGATTTATACACCTTATAAGTTTATATTGTATTATAAACTATTATACTATTGTATTATGTTAAGTATATAGTGTATAATCAAATAGAAGTGTAAATATATACATATTATTTATATATATATATATATATATATGTTTATGTGATAAACAAAATAAGAGTGCACGAACATGTTCTAATATTTATAAAAAAAATTATTAATGAATAATATAAAATATATAAAAACAAATATATACATTAATTAAAGCACTAGCACCTATCGGTACAGCTATTATCGTTAGCAATATTGAAGTCGTGCGAATGATTTGTTAAATAGCTAATACGCAATAGCAGGGGCGAAACTTTCATATTAACACAGGGGGGATATAAAAATTAATTGGATCATATTGAATATATATTATCTAAATTTGTTATACCGGTCGTATGTAGTGACAATAATAATTGTATACAAAAGATTATACGCTTAAAAAAAGTAAAGATTTTTAATAAACATAATTTATTATATATATATATATATATATAAATATATAAAATATTATTTTCCATATTTTCTGCTTCTCCGTTCAAATGAATTTTCTATAAATGTTTCAATTATTTCATCTATGTTCATATCTTCCAGAATATCTTGATGTACATTGCATACCATTAGTGCATTAAGTCTGCGTTGTCCCATTGTACTCCGTAGCCATGTCTTTATTCGCCTTAATCCACTAAATGATCGTTCAGCTTCGCAAGAACTTGCAGGCGATATCATTAATAATCTTATGAGTTTCTCAATATTTGGAAATAACATTCTCATTTCTGAAGGCATAGTTTTAAAATGTTCTTTCATAGAAATAAAATTACGCTGGTTCGTGTTACTATAGCATTTCAATTCGGCATCTAGAACAGATATATTTATTTCAGGAAATCTTTCAAGTACCAATAAGCTTGTTGAATTTTCATTCAGAATATGTTCCATGTTCTTATATAGGGCAATATCGGTAGAATTAAAATATTTATCAAATGCTTCTATTGCATTATCGATTATTTTATAATAATCTCTTCTATAATATTCCTCAGATGATAATATTCCATTATTATTATATTGCCTTGACATTTTTCTTGGTAATCGTAGTTCATCTATATCGTTGTCATCAATAATTGAGTTTGCTCTATCGTAAATTCTTTTGAATGAATCTTCTGACCTATGGAAGATTTAAAATTTATAAATATTTTATATACTATAGATATTCAATTCAATTCAATTTAATTCAATTCAAATTTATTGCGAATAATAACTAACGAAACAGAACAAATTAGACGCAAAACGATCACAAAACGTAGGTTAAAAATATATAAATCAATGTATTAAATACATTCAACGAATAATAAAATGAATTATATGGACCGAGATAATGGTATATAAACTTATAAGTTATACGTATACGTATATATAATATATAAGTATAATTTATTCAAATTATTACATAATAAATGCATACTGTATATATAATACAAATATTAGTAGACTAAATAAAAATAGATTTTATTTGTGATTTAAATTAGGCTAATGTTTTAGCATTGACGACATTTTGATCAAGGTTATTCCACGTACGAGCGATTCTATTCTTGAGAAGGTTTTTATTAATGTATAATCTAGATTTATCAATAGATAAACGTTTTGAATGGCCACGAGTAATGTTATTATTATTAATATGGATAATTGATGTTTTATCAATATCAATTAAACCATTACATAATTTATAAATCATTATTAAATATATAAATCATTATTCCATACCTTTGAGATTTTAAGTGGCCAACAACACACTTTGCACTAGACAACATTTCTACAACTGTAATTGATTTTCTTTGTAATTGCTTATTAAATTTTTCCATAATATCAACGAAAGGATATACTGTACATATTCCTATATTAAAATATAGCTATTATAAATTATATAAGAAATATTTAAATTATATATTAACCTAAAATGAATAAGGGACTCTTCATATTTGCTAAAATTCCACCTGTTTTTGGAGAAATAGTACTTCCATCATTGGCATAAGTTGAAAGATTAGTAATTATATCAGTATAATTATTTAAAATTGTCAACACTGCAGGGGCACGAGTTAAGAAACGAGTAGGACATAATGGTTTGATACTATACGAGGATTCCTTAAATTGTTGCTTAAAATATCCAGATTTATTATATACTGTTCCTAAATCTTGAACGGTATTTAGTGAATTTCGAATATTAGTGGAATCTACAAATGCCTTCGATGCAATTAGATGTGAAATATGTGCTCCACAATGAATATAAAGAGCCAATGGTTGTTCTTTTTTAATTTCTGCTTGACAACCTATAAGTATATTATAATATTATTAAATTTTATTTAATGTGATAATATATATATATTAGTTCAAACCCTTATGTATTCCAGACATGTTACCAGCTCCGTCATATGTTTGTGATCTTAAGTTAGCAATAGGTAAATTTAAACGCAACAGAGCATCTTTTACTATTTTTGCAATATTTTCACCTGTTGATTTATCATTAGCATAGAGACCAATGAAATCTTCCTTGACTTCAAATGTGTTTGTAACATATCGAATGCAAATTGACTCTTGCTCTATTAATGTAATATCTTGGGTTCCTATGAAATTTATTATATCATTAATGCATATATATATATAGCTACATATATAATGTTAACTAACCATCCACGATAATACCAAATTGGATTGACTCATTATTTATTTTATGACAAATTTTCTTTATAATTTTATCTGCCATTATCCCTAATATTTCATTTTGTATTAGTGGGCTTGTATAATTATGTTTATTTTCATTGAAAGATGATACAAGTGAATTATCTATTTTTGATAATAAGCATAATAATTTTAAATAATTTCCATCATCCTTTTCGTGTCCTCTTAAAGCAATTCCTTGTCCAGATATATATTTTAATGCAAGTATACTTGATTTAAGCACATGCCTTGCATTTAGTTGGTCAGATTTATATTGTGTTGATAAATGTTTATCTATTGTAAATTTTGTTGATATATTTATTACTGATTCTGCATTATTAATATGTACTGTTGATTTTTGATGCTCAGAAAACTTTTCTTTTGCTTTTTTCCAATTGTTAAAACCATTTGAATAAAACGCTTTTTCTTTACTACATCTATTTAACCCCTTTAAATCTGCTGTATAGCAAATGTAGCAAAATACAGAACCCAAATTGGGTTTATAATGTAACCATGTAAATTCATTATACCACTGTTTTTGAAAATTTAATTTTCTAACATCATTATTTTTTTTATTAGTTATAATTTGACACTTAATTTCAGTAACATTCGGCTGATATTTATTCTTCAATAACGACTTCACCAAATTTGTCTTTTTCATTATTGGTATTATTCTCACTAATACTTTTCGCTGGGAATTCTCTTGTATTATTTAAACTCAAATCTCTAAAATATGGATTATTTTTAAAATCGTAGAAAATATTATTTTTAAAATTAATAAAATTTTATACAATATTATATTGAATATATATATATATATATTATTATAATTATTATAATATATTATAATAACATATAATAATTATATAATTAATAATGTAATATTAGTACAATATATATTTATATTGAATACATATATTATATAGGTATAGCAATGAAATTTTTTAAATGTCAGACTCTTCGTGTTAAATTGAAAAATATGATATTTTATATTTCCAAAATATTTGTCATTTTTGAAACACCTGTAAAATAGTAATTTATTAATATTTCTAATCCAATTAAAATGATTTATAATCAGTGCAATATCCTCTACGAATACTATAAAAGTAAATACAAAAAGTGAGGGGCTCTCATTTCAATTTCAGAATCCGCGGTTAGTACATGTGCTTTTTTTTTTAAATTATGTTTTTAAAAAATAAATGTTTATTTATTATTATTATTTATATATCTATATAGAGTATTAAATTATATGGCATATGGTATATAATATATACACTAATATTTAATATTGAGTGTTTAATCGCCTTTTCAAAATCGTGTTTAAATTTTAAAAAAAATCCCAATAATTTTTAATTTAGTTTTTAAATAATGTTAACTTATTAAATCGATTTAACAAATTTTAATAATTATTTCTATAAATATTAAATATAAACTATACTAAATAATTATCATTAAATAATATAGGTATTGTATTAATTTATATCATACACTAATTTAATATAAATATATACATTTATTAATTATTAGAAAATTATATTTATAAATAATATAGATATTTGATAATAAATCACATAAAATATCATTTAAAAATGTCAAATAGACTTAGTTATTTATGAATTATAAAATTAATTGTAGCCGAAAATAAATACATAGTAGGTGTAGATTAATATTAGTTTATGTATCAAACATTTAGATAAGTAATAAAAATGATTAGGGTCAAACTGTACTTATTGACATATTTTTAATAAATTTAATATACTGAAAAATACTCAATTAATTTTACTTATTTAACTCGATTTAATAAATTTTAATAATTATTTCTATAAATATTCAATATAAACTATACTTGAATATTAGTTGATCAAAATTGAATTATTAAAATATCTGTATCCTTTACATGCAACAGCTGTCTGAATTAATACCCTTAAATCTGGCCATTTTTTCACCATAACTTTTGTATTATTAATTATATCAAAAAAGTAAAATATGAACCTTATATTACTTTTTCATCCTCTTTCCAATGGTATTATTAATTTTATTCTAGCTACAAAATAAAAAATCTCATTGCTATACCTATATTATAATAATTATTATAATATATCATAATAATATATAATAATTATATAATTAATAATGTAATATTAATACAATATATATTTATATATACATATATGTATTATATATTTTATAATTATAATTATATTTATTGAATAATATTTATTATAAATAATTTGTATATTTAAAAAAAATTATATTAAAATATTTAATAATATTATATTATTATTATAATAATACTATAAGATAAATAATTTATAAAAAACGATCCCTAATTATTTCAATATCATTTTCAATCTCAGTTAGACGTTCAGTCATATAAATACTTTTATTGATTATAACTCTATAAATATTATAATTATAAATATGTTTATAAAATATATGTTTACTATTTGCATATTATAATTATAATTATAATAATACTACTACAATAAAACAGAAATGACATTTTAAATTGTTAATAATTAGTTTATTTCACTTACTTATTACATATTTGTTTTTTGAAAAAATTACTAATATCCATTATAAATTAATGAATTATATAATTTAATTATTGAATAATTGAAAAGATTGTTGACTTATTTATAACAAAGATTTTGCGAAGCAAAATCTTTGTTTATAATTAAATCCTGCAATTAAATAATTGCAAAGATCGTGAAATCCTTAGATGCAGGACAATTTGTTTTCAAATCAGGGGGGGGTATTTTATATGATATCCCCCCCTGATTTTTCCAGGGGGGGATGTATCCCCCCTATCCCCCCCACTATTTACGCCCCTGCGCAATAGGAATATATCTGTAGAAGTAATAATATCATTTCTGTATTGACTAAATAAGTTTTTAATATCCTCATTATTTTAATAAATATTAATGTTTATTAAAATAATTATTTTGTAGCTTGGTTAGTTTACCCGCATCTACAATATTAACACGAATTCGACGATCATACAGTGTAAACTGAGTTTACAGTATACACTCTCTGAATCATAGCATAATATGCGGGATGTACTAGTGAGTACATGCTGCACTAGGGAGTAGAGGACGGATGTCGTACTACAATATACTGGCGACTATTGACCAGCATAAGCCCGTGAGACTCACGGCGAGAGTCCAGCCTGGCCTAACAGATGTACACTGTACACTGTCACGTGAACGACATACTCACTACAACTGTGATAATCAAGTATATAATGTACTAGTATATGTTTGGGTTAGGAATAGCAAAGCCCTTTGTGCATTGGGCTATGGGAATAGTATGAATATTTGTAACACACCTACATAGTATACATTATTCATGTTTATATATATATATATATATATATATATACAGTATATATAATATACTATTATTTTAAAAGCTATTATAAACTAATAAACACATATACCAGTACACTATTGCTTCTTATTACGTAAATAGATACAGTTTTATTTGTATTGACAACACCTGAATGCTATATTTATATATTTTGCATGTATATTATAATGTGTTATTTTAATTTCACTATAAATTCACTATAAAATGAATAATACCTATGTATTTATCTAATGCAATACAATCTATTACGTAATTAGTATGTGTGTCACATGTCGTGTGCAGCCGAGCGTTACAACTACGGCTTCCTTATGCAAACATAGATGTCGCACCTATAGGTGCGTTATTTTATATATGCATACACATCAATACATTGTGTTATACAGTATATAATATATACACAGAGGTAGAGAGAAATTTCTCTCTAGCTCTATGAATATATACAACATTTATTCAATGGCCAAATACATACCTGTCATTTTATTGTATTTACTTTAAGATAGATTATGTTATATACTACTACTACTACTACTACTACTACTACTACTACTACTACTACTACTACTACTACTACTACTACTACTACTACTACTACTACTACTACTACTACTACTACTACTACTACTACTACTACTACTACTACTACTACTACTACTACTACTACTACTACTACTACTACTACTACTACTACTACTACTACTACTACTACTACTACTACTACTACTACTACTACTACTACTACTACTACTACTACTACTACTACTACTACTACTACTACTACTACTACTACTACTACTACTACTACTACTACTACTACTACTACTACTACTACTACTACTACTACTACTACTACTACTACTACTACTACTACTACTACTACTACTACTACTACTACTACTACTACTACTACTACTACTACTACTACTACTACTACTACTACTACTACTACTACTACTACTACTACTACTACTACTACTACTACTACTACTACTACTACTACTACTACTACTACTACTACTACTACTACTACTACTACTACTACTACTACTACTACTACTACTACTACTACTACTACTACTACTACTACTACTACTACTACTACTACTACTACTACTACTACTACTACTACTACTACTACTACTACTACTACTACTACTACTACTACTACTACTACTACTACTACTACTACTACTACTACTACTACTACTACAATGCTACTACAACACATACATGTATATAACATTTGTGTATATATATATATGTGTATTTTACAGTGAAATTATACATTACACCTGTATTATATGTTAACGAAACTCACACTCATAAGATGTATATATTCAAAAATGGTGTATAAATGTACTTGCAAGTACATACATAATATTATAGATAATTATTTAATTATAATTTTTAAGATAAATACAGACTATATAAAAACTTTGTATTTAATTATTTTAGAATAGTTTAATATATTAGATAAAGTAAACTATATAAAAACTTTTTATTTAATTATATTAGAATATTTTAATATATCAGATAAAGTAAACTATATAAAACTTTTTATTTAATTATTTTAGAATAGTTTAATATATTAGTAGTTTATATAGCTATATATAAATATACATATACACATGATCATGTTATATACATATGATATATATACACATACAATATACACATGCTCAATGATAGATTGCTCTATGATATAATAACATGTTATCAAACAATTACATAATATCTTTGCATATTAATAGATAGGTCAATACCAATTCTATTGACATTATGATATTACATAGAGATGATTCACAATAAAAATGTGTTAGAACCATCGATATAAAGAAAGGTTAGATAAAGCTTTCTTTATATCGATGGTTAGAACCTGTTTGAATTGTAAATAGAAAATTCACACATGTATATAATGCTATATATATTTATATAAGTGATCATATTGTACATATATGTATACATAAGTCATTAGCATATATATGATTATAATTATGACTATTATAGTATATAAATTATATTATGCAGCAATGTATTGCTTTATAAATTGTATGTATGTGTGTGTATGTATGTGTATGTGTGTGTGTGTGTGTAAACTTTATATATATACAAATTTGTATTTATATATATTCCAATGTAATTTAGTAATAATAGCGTATTTAATATATTTAATAATATACATGTATCTCTCTCGAATTATTTTATCGTGTGCGCTCAATCATGTCAACGCCCGCAACGCGTATTGTAGATTTGACCATGTCATTAGTAATCATAATAGACGGAGGCCATATTATATATAGTTCAATAATGCCATATATATAGGTTGTAATTATTTATAAAATAAAAATTAAGTGTTCATTACTAATATATAACAAAACAATAGGATATTTTGGTTTTAAATGATATATTATAAATATATTATAAATATATATATATATATATATATATACATTATTGTATGCAAACTGTGTCAAACCTAAATTTATCTCAGTGATTTCGATACTACTACTATCAGCGGTATGAGTTAATATTAATTATATGGCGTAGATAGGAAGTGTTATATCTTTTCTATAACTAATCTAATTAATGTAGTTATTATTTTACAAACTATAGGTTGAAGTATTTTCTATTTTTCTTCTTTTGTGAAATATTCCATCGGGATCTATGATAAAAATTTATATAAAATATATAATTATAATTTTATGATTATTTATAAATTATGATATAAGAAAATATTGAATATTTCTATAAATATTATGAAACATAAATATGATAATAGTAATATCTATTATAGCCTATAATTTATAGGGAATGGAATATGATGACATAGGGAGGCAATTATAAGTAAGTAATTGATTAATATTTCATTATTAACATATAATTATATACATATATATTTAATAAATATTATTTATATATACATATTATTTATAAAAATATTAAGCCAAATTATAAATTGATTAAAATTGATTAATAAATATGATTCTAAATGTACATCTCATTACATTTATTCTATTACTATATCTACAAACACATAATAATTCATTAGAAAAAGTTATCACAACAGGTTTATTAACTACAGAGGTATATTGATATGTATACACAATTACATGGCTTATCTCATGATTATATACGTGAGTAATAACGATACAATACAATGGATGTTATATCTTGTACCTTGTATTGGTATGGAAATTAAGGTATACAGCTTACATAAATAATTAATAACAACTACAGAAATGTTAGTAATATATCATATACAATCTATTACTACTATAAGATGTTGGCATTGTAAGTGTCATTATAGAAGGAGTAATTCTTGCGAGATGATTTTAGCGCACGAAATGAGGTCGATCGATACAGTCGACCATAGAGCTCTAGCTCTATAATTAGATAAATAAATTAGAGAGAAATAGAGTAGTAAACAAGGTATCTGACATGCGGAAAGCGTCAATCTAATTTGGTCACCGATAAAATGGCGGATTTGAGCTATTTGATTTTGTAGCTAAAATACAATTATTAATACCAATGGACAGAGGATGAAAAAGTAATATAAGTTTCATATTTAACTTTTTTGATATAATAAATAATAAAAAAGTTATGATCAAAATAATATTATATTTTAATATTTCGCTTTCCGCATTGGTTTACGCTGTTAGGCATTGAGTATTACCACCACTCTATTTCTCTCTAGCTCTATTTAGTAGGCGATGCAGTAGGCGCACATGAGAACATACCATCATCGTTGGGAACGTATTGAAATTGTTTAGAATCGCTAGTCTCGCCATCCGATGGTCGTCTAAGCTGGAAGTAGACTGTGATCGCGTTACTAATATCTTCTCTGTAGTAGGCCGGCGTTCGGATTACCAACGCCACCTATTGGCAGATGGAAGAGTCACGTTATTAATGTAATACATATCTATACATATGGTATATTATAATAAATATATTATTACATTAAGGATAATACATCTGGTTTCTATATCTGTAATGGTGCTTGCTGTACTCCGAAATGTATACTTTTTAGTGGTATATTTATTTATATTTAAATTTATTAAAATTCATATTTACGATAATATAGATAAATAATATTATTTGTGAATTAAAATTTCTATATTTTTTTATAACGGAAAATATTGTATTTACCCATGATTTATAATATTATAAAAATATTTTAAATAAAATAAATAATTTATTTATTTTCTATATTATTTGTATCGATATAAATAAATTATAAATAATATAATTTGTAAAAATAGAATTTAGATACTAATAAATGTAGAAATTATATTTAAATCCATTTAAAGAAGTGGTTTTGCATTGATTTTAATATTAAATTTAAACATGTATTTGATATATATATATATTACAGACAGATATTGCCTAATAATTCAATATGATAAAATCATTTTTATTAAACCATCCAATAAATAAATTCAATATATATCCTAAATTAGTATATCCTTAAATTAAATTTTATTAATTTATAACACTTTTTATTTAAAATATTAAAATATAAATACATATCTGATACAGATATATAAATCATATCTAGCTATAATATATTATTATATATTGATTAGTTTTAAAGAAAAGAATATAATAACTACCTTAGAAACCAGAGTATGTATACCTAATTAATTTCAAAGTAATAAAACTAAAATCTGGTTTCTCTCGTGCATTAGTATTAATGAGCATAGACATACAACTTACCTGTCTATGTACATCTGATTGGCTGAAAGTGGCCAATTGTTCCCAGTCTCCTTCGGGTTCATAGAACCTCACCTCGATGTCGTACTGTTTCATTCCGGTGGTCACTAGAGATCGATTGGCTACGCGTAATGTTATGTAATCAAGTAACGTAGAAATTATGTAATATGATGTGAACGCGCTCCGTAATGATTACCATAAATCTGGTACGCTCAACATTAGAATATGTTATATTTAAAATGTTATGTTTAATAATATAAAATGAACGTTTCGTTGTGAAAACTTTCGCAGGGCAAGTTTCACTCTAGAAAACGTTGGCGCAGCAACCATTTTAGGTATCGCGTGAACACCCTATTATCAAAGATTTGCGAAGCAAAGATATACACTCCCTATCTACGCAACGTGATTAGTATTCATACATACAGATGCTAGCAGCAGTAGCGAAATAGATTTAGGTTTGCGGCGATTTGCATACTACAATGTTTTCATTGCTCTATTAAATTACATGCAATATAAATTAGCTTTTACTTGCCACATAGATATTTATAGCATGTAAAACCAACATATCCAATTGTTTTTTTATATATTAGTAATGAACACTTAGTTTTCATAATAAAAATTTAAAGCATATTATTTTTCATTTTAAAAGTGCATAGTTTGATATGAATTTACATTATAAATAACACATAGTTCGGAAAATTGACCTTATTAAGGTGGCGCTGTTGGTTATTGTATACAAAATACTATTAAACGATTTCGCGTGAGTGTTATATCTTTCCTTAGAAAAATCTTTGCTATTATACTGTAGTCAATGTGATTCTAGACTTATAAATGGGAAATGATATAAGCTACACAATTTCCGTATACGGGTAATGTTAAATAAATCTCACGGTTTGACAATATCAGCTGGGGTAGATGTAACATGCTATAGCATTCCCACTTGAAGTCTAGTATCACATTGATAACAGCATTATTTGTATATAAAATAAATAAAACGTAGATAAATCATCAATTGATTATTGATTAACTTATCAAGTTTGATTATAATTTATTTGTAATTAATTAAGGCGTGTAAGACATGTATATAACAGTATAACAGTATATACATGTAAATAGGAAATAAAATATGTGATATTTAAAAATATCAACTAGTTATTTAATGTTTAATGTTTTAAATAATGTTTGTATATAATCTATTAATCTATTAATAATATATATTTATATTATTATTTAAAAAAATATATATACATATAAATTAACTATAGCTATAATCAAAATATATTAAAATAAGAAATAATGAAAAATAAATGTATTTAAATTTTAATTTAATTCATATTTTAATTAAATTATATTTGTATTACTACTTTTAAAACTTATTTTCATATATATGTTAATACACACATATTTCTGAAAATGTGAAGTTAAATTAGTAAATGAATATAATCATAATTATGTATTTATATTGGAAAATAATTATATTTCAGTATTTTGAAGTTAAAGTATTTCTAAATAATATATTATGACATATATTATTACAGTTTACATAATTTAAGTATTTATATATATGAGGAATATTTAAAATTATGAGGAATATTTATATATAAACGAATATTTATATATAAACGAATATTTATATATGGGAATATTTTGTTAATAGTTTAATGTTAACATATTTTTTAAATAATATATTATAAATATTATTATATTTGATGTGAATTTATATTAAAATGTATCCATATTACTAGTTTTAAATTAATAGGACATTTGTTAAATTACATTTAGAAAAATAATATTTACATCATTAAAAGAAATTATAAAAAATTTAAAATATATTGTTGTTGTATAAGTAGAAAGGTGAACAAATGACCTTCAAATAAAATAGAGTGGTATCATATAGACTAGTTGTTTATAAGGAAGTAAAAACACTCTTTATAATATTTTATTGCACATCAAATACACTAGTGTGACATGTGTACAATCAATCACAACACTTGAGGGGGTATATTGTCTACGTATTCATCTTAATCTATCACAAGCATATAATACACCATAATAAATGTGTAATCTAGTCCATTTAGTACATCGATGTATGTCAATGTAGACCTGACATACACCTCACATATTATTGGATTACTCAGTTTTAGTTAATATATATATATATATATATATTAAGGTCAATATATAGATCAATGTGGAACAAACATTTCTGAATCTTATTGGTAAAGATGAATATTTCGTCTCCCCCGCATGTACTACCGGATTGCCTGCTGATCCTCTCTATTCTTAGAGGAAATAAGGTTTCTGTTGTGGCGTGTGTGTGGTAGTGTATAGTATTACATTATTGTAGAGAGAGAGAGATACATTACACTAATCACATTCACAGCAGCAGCGATGCCATTGGTGGTGGTGGTGGTGGTGTGGGTGTATATCACTAATTTGCAATAAATTAAGATAAAAAATATAATAATATATGAAAATGACGATGCATTACGTCGATGACATAGGTAATAGAATGTAAACCATACTGGTGTGTTTACAGTCAGAATAAGAATATACACATGATGATGGTGGTGGTAATGTGTGCAATGATATCCGTGCGTTATTATGAAATAGTTTTATAGTGGTGACGTCGAAAGCGCGACATTATAGATTGCTATAAATAGATGTCTAATGAGGCGCTGCGCTGCTTACTTCGATCGTGGATTACGTCCGAAACTATAGGCGGCAGCACGTGAGAGAAACCGCCTTTATTGTCGGGTAACGTGACCTGGAAACAGAGACGAATCGACTGAAGATTTGTGATGTCTTCGTTGAAGCCCTCTGGGTATAGGGAAGATAGGGATGTTTAGTGAATAGGGGAGATTAGGAGAATATGCAGGTTTAATGGTAAATAGGGGCAGGGAATAGGGATGTTTAGTGTAGAAGGGAAGGGAATTGGGTTGATATGGAAGATTTGGGGAGAAGGGTAAGAGAGGGCAGGGATTTGTGAATAAGGGGAATGAGAGGATGGAGAGAAAGGAGAGGGTGGAGAGAAAAGGGAGTCTAATGTATAGTCCGTGGTATAAATGAAGTCTGAATAGCCAAGACTACGAGATGAGACACCCTCACTCGGACTCTCGTATTAAGACATTACGAGGTGCGATCGTAAATGTGATTTATTCGGTCTACGCTAATTTATGTAGGGTATGTGACGGGGTTTGTGGCACTAAGGGTAACGGCGGTGGTAGTAGTCATAGAAGCACTGGCAGTGGCAGTGGTACTGGTGATGGTGATGACTTATTCATGTACTACTAATGCCACCACCACCACACTACTTACACTGAGTCATAGACACAAACATGGGTACATAATCAATGGGTGGATACTATCCATTCAGTGTATGAAAAGTATTGTTATAATTCTTAATTTAGTAGTTTTGTTTCTATTTCATATATATATATATATAATGATATTAGTATTTATAAGATGTTTGTCAATAGTATAAATCATTCTTAATTTACAATAACAATCAACTATTCACATATAACACGCACAAACTCCTACACATACACAAACACACACGCTCATACACACACCATACATATATATATATATATATACTCTATGAGTGTGCATATTTATTTGATACTTAATTGCATCTTTAACTTAAATTCAATTTAAGTGGGATCTATATAATGATATATAACTTATTTATATTAGTTATTTAGATAGATATATATAAGATATTATATATAATACATAGTACATAAATGCAATATAATTAATATATTTATAAGATATATTATGAAATATCCATCATGTTATATTGTAGATCATAATTAAATAAAAAAATTATATATTTCATAATATAATAAAGATGACTGTACATAAATTATTAAATGATAGGTAATATGAGAAAAGAATGAAGGTTTAATAAAATAAATATTGAATAATTAATTAAATAATGAAATAAAATATACATTATAGATGTCCCCCTAGAATAAACATATAACATTCCATATATCAAATTTAAATCTAATATATTGGATGATATAGATCAGTGTCAATGTATATAACAATGGGATGAAGAGATAAGCACTGATTACTATTGGGGTAGTATGGTATATAGGTTACTAAGGTGAGTAACCAGCTTCTTATTACAGATGCATATGCTATATGTGTATAGAAGATGTATTAATGTAGCAGCAGCAGCAGCAGTTGTGGTAGTGGTAATAATAGTAGTAGTAGTAGTAGTAGTAGTAGTAGTAGTAGTAGTAGTAGTAGTAGTAGTAGTAGTAGTAGTAGTAGTAGTAGTAGTAGTAATAGTAGTAATAGTAGTAGTAGTAGTAGTAGTAGTAGTAGTAGTAGTAGTAGTAGTAGTAGTAGTAGTAGTAGTAGTAGTAGTAGTAGTAGTAGTAGTAGTAGTAGTAGTAGTAGTAGTAGTAGTAGTAGTAGTAGTAGTAGTAGTAGTAGTAGTAGTAGTAGTAGTAGTAGTAGTAGTAGTAGTAGTAGTAGTAGTAGTAGTAGTAGTAGTAGTAGTAGTAGTAGTAGTAGTAGTAGTAGTAGTAGTAGTAGTAGTAGTAGTAGTAGTAGTAGTAGTAGTAGTAGTAGTAGTAGTAGTAGTAGTAGTAGTAGTAGTAGTAGTAGTAGTAGTAGTAGTAGTAGTAGTAGTAGTAGTAGTAGTAGTAGTAGTAGTAGTAGTAGTAGTAGTAGTAGTAGTAGTAGTAGTAGTAGTAGTAGTAGTAGTAGTAGTAGTAGTAGTAGTAGTAGTAGTAGTAGTAGTAGTAGTAGTAGTAGTAGTAGTAGTAGTAGTAGTAGTAGTAGTAGTAGTAGAAGTATTATTTCTAAGAAACTTGACCTTGATTAATTGAACACATGTTTATTTAAATCATAAGTATATATGTCCACAACTACATGTTAAATGGGAATGTACATTTTGTATTTTTTTATATATATATTTTTATGTTAAAAACATGTATTTATAAACTATAGTTTTTTTGTTTTATTTGCTATTCTTTTTGATATTTAGTATTCAACTTAAATTATAAAATATACATATTTTAGTGTATCAATATTTGAATTAAATAAGTTTTAAAATATTAAAAATGTGTATTGCTTAGATTGAATCTAAGATTTTCCTTGTTCAAAATATTAAAAGTTCAATTCCAGGTAGAGGGCAAGAAAGTAGTTTATTGACTGTCATTGTAATATTGTATAGAATGTAGTATGTGAAACAAAAAGTATATAATTTTATCTAAATTATTGATTATATAAATTATTGAACATATAAAATATAATTACATATTTGATATATACATTTATTATATATATTATTAGTTCTAATATATATTCTATTCCTTTATTAAATACATTTATGAGATAGGTAGAAATATAGGTATATATTATTCTCGTACCATAATAGTAGGATGTTAAACAACAAAATAAAGCAAACCAATTACTCGGTTGTAACCTAACATATGATATCTTAATAAACGTCCATAGAGGTAGAAGCACACATTAACTACCACCAGTAGTGAATATTACTGCTATCATATAATAACATGTAATAAGAATCATATTTTAATTATAAAAATGTTATAATATCAACCAAAATAGTAGATATATGATCCTAAAATACATCATAAATATAGAAATATTGATAAAAATTTGATACATAGAATATCATATTATAATATATATATATATATATATATATATATATATTGGTGGAGTCCTTTCATCCCATCCAGGAACTTAGATGAAGTTTTCACTTATAACCATATATGGCTCTAATGTCCCTTCGAAGCCGCTCTCATGTTAAGGCATCCATGGTTTTAACGAGAGCCGATCATTTATTTATACACAATTATATAAGATCACTTCTAAATAATATTTTAAGACCCATTTTATAAAATTAATTAATGGTCCGGACGAGGGTCGAACCCGTGTCCTACTGCTTGTGTGTCTGACGCCTTAGCCACTTGAGCCACACAGGCAGTATAAAACTATAAAAATATATATAAGTTATACATTTATTAGGTTTACATTTAAGACATAATAAAGTATAATTAGAGGTTTATCAATAATTAACTGAAGAAAGGATGGTGAGAGATTGCTTATGGAGAAATTAGAATAACTATGAAGATGGTAATTATGATATTGATGATATTTAAGATGGTAGCTATGATGATGAAGATGATAATTGTTTATAGTGGTGATGATGATTTATGTCTATTTAATTACTGCATAAATAAGTATTTATATAATGTAACAGAGTGAATTCATTAATATTAATAGTATGGTAATAGTGATATATTGAGGGATATAAAGATATATTAAGGGGTTGTATTTGGGTATTTAAATTAGTTGAAAAAAATATTAAATTATTTTTTTATTGAGAAAATTATTATTTAATGTATTTAATTTTATATCTACTGAAACATTTAAAAGATATAATGATTACATTTAATATTTATATAACCTATTTGTAAAAATATATAAATTGGAAAATATGACGTAAATACAAGCTAAAATTCTCATATTTTAAACGTAAATATAATATCTATAAGTTATATTTAACAAATTTTGAAAGTAGCTTTATTTATGATTTATGATTAATTATGTAAATGTATATTATTGTAGTATTCTATTATTGTTATATTATAATACTAGAAATGTAGTAACATATACAAATAATAAACATATATTACCCTAAAATGTAAAATAAAAAGTAGTCAAACTTTTAACTTAATTAACTCAGAATATTTATTTTTAATCTTAAAAAGTTTCAGCACTCTAAATAATTATCCAAACAAGATACAATTTTCACAGTATCTTTATTATTATATGTAAAATTAAACTTTATAAAAATAATATATAAAAAAAATTAGTATCATATTTTGCCTCCACATATTTTGGATTTTGGTGAATAATTTTATTTTAAATAAACTAATGATTTATTAATATTAGATTGGTTAATAATATGCGATTTACAATAATATGTGATTTGAATGTAAATCTGATCAATAAACATTGTGCTGACAATTTGTTAAATAAACAATTTCAAACTCTATTATAAAAGTAAAATAAATTTCCAATCAATGTTAAGTATTATCGAATAATAAAATGTTCAATTGAAATTAGAAATAAAATATATTTATTACGCGGACAAAATCAGTTGAAAACTTATTGCAATTAATATTGACATATACCTTAAAAGATTTATCAAGAATTATACATTAGTAAAAATAAAAATACAATAAATTATAAACTAAATAAATTGATTTTAGATCTATTATTAGTTTTAATAAATATAAGCTTATATTATAGAATGTAAACATAAGTATTTTATATTGTATTATATACACTAGATGAAAGTATGATTATTACTTTGACATGTAGAATTAACAGGAGTCTAAACGGAAGGTCACAGGTCAATATACGAGTGTTAGGTGAGTTTGGATGTTTAATAAAGATTTAATGGATTTACGCTTTAATTACGCTGTAATATTGTACTCTCTAGGAATATAAAGCGCTGATGCGAAACTATGACCTTAATATAGATTAGATTGGTCGAAAACCTCGGTTTGGAACCTATTCGATAGTGAAGTGAAGTAGGGAATGAGTTTAACTTATATTAGGTTAGAGATTATTACATACAAACGTCATGCTTGTATGCACAAATATCAATATTATAGTTGTGTATAGATAGGTAATAATGTATAAGACTAAAATATACAAGTTATATAACATCAGCATCACTCTAGGTTACTAGTTTGAAATGAATGTTGAGAGATTAACAATAGACATCGATTAAGTACACTACCTTTACGTTGACAATTGACCAATCAGATACTCCGCTGCTAAGATAACTATATGATAGCTTTTAGTACACCAAGTTACATTATATATGTGATATTGTAGAGGTGAATCTTTATTTAAGATGTGTATACATATCAGATTGAATATAATTATATATGGCACTGCACAATTGTGAGGAGGTATCCACTCAATAAAGCTTTTCGCTTTACCTGATCCTTTAGACTCTGTCTATAAACTGATTTCATGCATTCATTAATATCAGATACGTCAGTAGTCGTGTGTGTAAAATGATGTAGCCACATTGGTATACGAGTCTATGAAAGTCTACAGGCTAGACTTCAGCTCAATCGAATGCAACTAAAAACATACTCTTATATATTTATAGAATAAAATTAAAATTATTTGTATGCGAGGATGGATTAAAACTATTATTTTAAAGTAATATCAAATTAATACTATTTACATAAATAACATTTGATTAATTTTCAGGTATTTATTAGTTTCTTATACGGATATCACAACAGCAATGGTCAAATGGTCAACTATTTTCTATTTTAATGTGATCAATTGAATCTATTTTCGATAACACTATTTTTCTATTTTTATTACTATTTATGTTTAAATTGATCAGCAATTAATAGATTTTCTTGAAATATATCATAATAATCACTAGGTATACAACATTAGCTTAATTGAATTATTATTTGTAATGAATGCATATAGTGATATTATTCAATATTGTATTGTTAAATTTCATTGAATTTTATTCATTTTATTAGATTGTCAATTGATATGAAATTTATTTTATTTTAATTTAATTTTAAAATGTAAATATTTATAAAATAAAATTATTTCTATTTGGTAGACAACAAATTTATGACCGGCCAATGGTCTAACATATATATATATATATATATATATATACTTTGCCATTAGTGTGACCATACTTTTATTATTATGATGTGATAATGATAATGGTAATAGTGATGTTGATAGCGATGGTGATGATAGTGATGTGATACTAATGTGATTATGATGGTAGCGATTAAGTTGATAATACTAATAATAATGATGTTAAAAAGGATGATGATAATGATCAATCATCAGTGATAATAATGATGTGATGTGATGTGAAATACCAACGATTGAATGGATCCACAGAGGTCTTGGCTCGTAATTCAAGACTTTTACGAACATCTTTCTTCTTTACACATTGGATACCAAGTTTTGTAAAGCTATACGATTATAAACATTAAATGATTAAGTGATTATTTACTGACATTATCGAAACGTATAATATTTAGATCTAAATACGTCTAGAATAACAATGCGTCTATTAAGCGCGTAAAACTACGACGGATATTTATATTAATAATTAAAGCTAATTATCTACACACAATATTGGTTTGTATGCGGCATTCGCTATACGATAGTGGATGGCAGAGAGTGCCGGCATTAAATCATAGGTCAGGCAGACTATGCAGCGAGCGCTTATTTACGACTAATAATTGCATTATATTTAAAGACGGCTTTAAGGTCTCCACTTATAACTATAGCATGAACTGCGCACTGCTTTAAAGGAAACCTTAGCTTAGCTTACGTCATCGCTGGGTGTATAGGAAAATGTCCGCAGTTATTTATAACTAGTATTATTAGATTACCCTTATTTTCGAAATATCAATTATGTATAAAATATTATCATTAGAACTTAATATGGTAATGAAGAATAATTCTTATTGTTTATATAATACGCAGAAAATATATTCCTAGTAATATTAAATTGCGAGAACATAAATAGTATACATATGTATAATGAAATACCTGATACTATTGCCCTGAATGAATGCCTTACACACTCCGTCGATGCAATTAGTTCCGGTGAGATTGTGTGGATGTTGTCTGTACGGCATATCCACCGTAACACAGCTCACAGTGACAATGGCTTCATTCGTAGGCATGTTCTCGATCTAAATGTACGTGTTCTCATATGAATACCTATGCCGATATCAATTATCATATTTAATATTATTCCGCTGTATAATATAAATAGTGTGTAATATAAATAAAAAACTATTCGTCCGAAAAATAATATTTTGTAAACGTATTACTTTTTAGATTTATATCCATAAATAGGGTGAGGGTGAAGAATATTATTGTAAGGACGTATAGAGCTATAAACCAGTTAATGGTGCGTGAAATTAAACATAAACATAGCACAAATAAACATACACTGAAACATAAATCATATAAATGTGATTGAACGTGATTTAGTATATCTATTAAAACAAGGAAACCAAGATTATCTTATGTAATATTTGTGTTCTTATATATAACTCATGTCAAAATTATTCTGTAATAAAACTGGTTTCATTGTATATTAAAGAAATTAATAAAGTGAGTTAAATTAAATATGTGATTTACCTTCGAGAATCTGAAATTATTATAATTCATTAAAATTTAAATAAGTATATATATAATATATATTTAGTATATAATATATAGTATATATATTATATATATATATATATATATATATATATATATATATTATATATTCTACATATATCATTATCATAATTATATATATAAATGTTAATGTAAAATAAAAATTGTTTATTAACTCATTTATAAAAGTATATTTCACTACAATAAATTATGTTGTGGTATACTCTTCGAATCGAGAATGTTATCATAGAAAACTTGCTGTGTGTAAATTATAAATACACGCTAATAGCATGCACCTAATAGAAATCAAGTACACCTACTAATTATTATAATTAAATTAACTTTGCTTTAAAAAACTAGTACTAAAAAGACTATTTAAATTATATAAAATAAAATAGTATATATATATATATATATATATATAATACTTAATATAAATTACATTAATATAACATTACATATTAATAATTTATGAATAAATACTAACTTATATTATTATTTTTATCAGATTTAGGTTATTATACCAAAGTATTGATGGAAGCTAATTAGCTTATATATAATACGCATTTATACAAACATATATACCAGACTGCGTAAGTTAGGTATAGTTTGCATATTAACCTGAATTGTTGGGTAAATGGGACTCTTCGGTGAATGAGTATTGCCCTTGAGAGTTCCTGCATTGCGACCTTCGCAGGCATACCTGAACCTAAGTTCACCAGATCTCGGTTGTTCCGTTATCACAATGTATGGTGGTGCGGGTATGGATCCAGCCATATTATAATTCTGTATATTTTTGTTAAATATTTAAAGACAATTATTAAAATATTATATACATTTTCTATACAAAATAATACATTTATAGATTATATTTTTAATATAAAACACGTTTACTTCAATGATGATAACATAATATATTTAATATAATATCCATTATTAACCATTTAGATTTATATATATATATTTGATAAATTAGAGTAATTAAATTTCAAGGAAATTAAACTAATTATTTTAAAATAATAAATTAATTATAAATATTATTTTGATATAATACATACACTAAATCCATAGCATACTAAGTGAATAAATATATAATAATATAAATTAATATTATTTGTAATCATAGTTTAGTCAAATATATTTATGTAATAAAATAAAATAACATTAGCAATATTAAAACACGAATTACAAGAATATTCTGTATAATTATATATATATATATATATACACACATTATTTATTTTTATTAGGCATTTAAAATATAGGTAAGAGCTATTTTTTATGATTTTTTTTAATATATCAATAGTTACATTATATTACATCACTATTGATTATTTTGTAGTCTATATAGTTGAATCAAATTGTCCTATATATATATATACATATTATAAGTGTTTTTTTTAAATACTTAAAAAAATATATATAAGTAAATATATACATTACAAAATAATAAAGATTAAATATAATGTAACTAGGTATTATTGATATATAAAAAAGTAATCATAAATAAAAATATTTATAACCATCATAAAATAGCTCTTTTCCCTATCTTTTACATGTAAACTCTAGAACATGGGCATTGTGCATCCCATTAATTAAAAATAACATATTTTTATTTTATTTGGGTTAAGATATTTTGTATATCAAATATCTAAGTATATTTATCTAACATGATAACAAAATATTTTATATTTTATTTATATTATAAAAATCTATTCTACAATTCAAAATGTATACCTTAAATAATATTATAATTATTATATTATAATAATTATTATTATAGAACACTTAAGACAAAGTTTAAATTAATTATAATAATAAATATACTATACATATATTTGTATTTGTTGTATGAAATAAACTATGCATGAATATCTAGATTATTAATTGATTAATAGTATTAATAGTATTAATTTAATACACATGATATTATATTTAATATAATATTACTATATATTATATAGTATATAATATATATATATAAATAAATATATATGTTAATTATGTTAAATACAAATTTATTAATAATGTAAACAATGTAATTAATGTATTGAATTATTTAATAACTATTTTAATTGCAATGCAAAGATATATAATGAATTACATTCCTTAAAATATTAATAATAATAATTATTATTAGTAAGCAATAATAATATTATTAAGGTATATTATTAAGGTATGTCTATATCATAAATGATATACTATATGATATCATTATACTAAGTATATGTAGTTATTATAAATTGATAAAATAATAGTGTCATAATTAAAAATCCCATAAAATATAAATATATAGTTCATGCATAAACTTTATGATAAATGTTATCTATAAAATCTATACAATTTATATAATATTTAAACTGACACTGACAGATATATAATATATCAGGCTAATTTAAAATAATATTATATACATTATTATAATGATTATATATAACTTCAATTTAGGAAATTTAAGTTAAAATTACTAACTTAGTTAGTAAGTTACTAACTTAGTAACTAACTTAGTTACTTAATAAATTAGTGAGTTAGTAACTGAATAAATTAGTGAGTTAGTAAATTACTAAGTTAGTAAGTTAATAACTCAATAACTTATTAACTTACTAACTTAGTAACTTATTAAGTTACTAACTAACTAACTTATTAAGTTACTAAATTAGTAAGTTACTAAGTTAATAAGTTAATAACTCAATATCTTATTAACTTACTATACTCATGGCCTCCTTTAGCTTCTAAAGGAGGCCATGCTATACTACTATAATAGTAACTATTATTAATAGTATAGCACTAATTTAGTAACTTACTAAGTTACTATAATACTAATAATGATAGTATAATTATATTATATAATAATTATAATAATATATTATACTATTAATATTAGTATTATAATAACTTAGTAAGTTATATAATATATATATATATATATATATATATATATATATATATATATATTATAGTAATAGTAATAATATAGTAATAATTATTATAATTATTATAATTATATATTTTATATATAATAATTATATATAATTAAAATAATTATTACTATAATTATTATATGATTATGATAATATTCATTATCATAATCATAATTGATTATCATAATGATTATCATAATGATTATCATAATGGTTATCATAATGATTATAATAATCATTATCATAATCATTATGATAATGATTATCATAATTATATCATATAATTATTATAATAATATATGGTATAACTTATACAATGTATAGTTATACAAAATTGTATACATATTTTAAATATACATACATAAACTGTAAACATAATTGATAATTTATATTATATATAGTATACTAATCATCATTAATATTTAATAATATATTAGTATTTTATTAAATTATTAATTAATTTAATGATTACAGGGTTTAATTTAAGGGTTACAACTTTATTTAGATTAGGGTCAGAAACTTTAAAACTTTATTACCTTAATATAATCCTCCATTGTTGGTTATTCGTATAATATCATTTATATAATACAGTAATATAATTAAATTAATATAAACTAATATACTTTAAATCATCAAATGTGTTTTACATAATTTTATCTATATTAATTAAGATAATTAAACAAATAAACAAAGTAAAAACTAGGGACATACATAATTTTATAGCCCAACTTTGATATTTACTTCCGTCATAATATATTTAAGACACGCCCATTTTATTATAAAGTCTAATTTTTTACAATTTATATAATAACTTTATATAATTCAAAATTAAAATATAATATATATATTCAATAGTTAATTTGTTATAATAAACTAAATTATAATTAATTAAAAATCCATGTTTCCCTATGTATAAACAAAATGAGTCATTAGCAACTAAATTATTATATATTTGTGTCTAAATTTTGTATTCATAATATCTTAGTATCAACTAATATATTATATAAATTATATAAATTTAATCTGTCATGGACGAAGACATTGTATTTGCTGATTCTCAAAAAACAAAGGATAAAGTAAGAATATTAAAATATATCTGACTATTTAATAAATAATTATGTAATGGTTGTTCAATTCAATTAATTGGAATCCTATTTTTGTACACCAACATTTTAAAATAGATTGTCTGTAAATAGTTTAATTTTTAAACAAATTATTATATTTTGAATATATATATATATCTAATAGATATTATCTATGTATATTTTTACATGATAATATAATACTTATATATATATATATTTACTTATTCAATAATAATTTTTGACTAATTAATTAATCAATAATTTATTCTTTAATAAATATTTAACAGTTTTTACCAATGCCTAATTATTAGGGATAATTATAAAATCTTCGTTTTATAATAATAATGAACATTCGATATATATATATATATATATATATATATATATATATATATATATATATATATGGAGATACTTATTATCATAATCATATATTATATAATATTTATAACTTATATGATATATATATATATATATATGGAGATACTTATTATCATAATCATATATTATATAATATTTATAACTTATATGATATATACTTATATGATATATATATATATATATATGGAGATACTTATTATCATAATCATATATTATATAATATTTATAACTTATATGATATAAGCCTTATAATATAAGGCCCTTATATTATAAGGGTAGTCAGTAACCTCGTACGAGGTAATCTCGTACGAGTAATTTCGTACGACTTGTTAAATTTAATTTATTTCATAATAATACAGTTTTTATACGATTATATATAATAACTTATTATATATTGATATAATATATTGTATTATATATATTCGTATAAGAACTGTATAATTATGAAATAAATTAAATTTAATAAGTCGTACGAGATTACTAAATAAGTCGTACGAAATTACCTCGTACGGGATTACCTCGTACGAGATTACTGGCATTCATTATAAGTATTATAATAATTTATTATTTATTTATTTATTAAATAAATATATTTATTATAATACTTACATTAATTTAAAAGATAACAAAGTATAATAAATACTTTAATATATTTCAAAAGTAAAGTATATTTTTAAATGTCTGTATTTATGATTATATCCATTTTTTTGTAAATAATTATTTAAAATTTTAACACAAATTATATTAAATAAGTTATAATATAGTTTGTAAAAAATATAAGTATTAGTTCTTATATAATGAATATAATATAAAATTAGTAATTTATATAATTAGTAAAAAATATATTTACAATACTGATAAAGGAAATAACTAACTTATTATAATTATAAAAATCGGATTACAGTCTGATATGGTAGACATTTTAAAATAATGCGAATTTGACGTACGGGGGGGGGGGGGGGGTGTCGCATGCGAATATCAATAGTTTATATTTAGCTGATGACTAATTATGACTAATTAGCGATTAACAGCTTGATAGCACAATATTCCTTTCACTTAATTGTATTGTATACACATCATATAATACACTAAATTATATGATAAATCCATGCACTCTATATTGTTATTGTTATTTGGTGGAGTCCTTTCATCCCATCCAGGAACTTAGATGAAGTATTCACTTATAACCATATATGGCTCTAATGTCCCTTCGAAGCCGCTCTCATGTTAAGGCATCCATGGTTTTAACGAGAGCCGATCATTTATTTATACACAATTATATAAGATCACTTCTAAATAATATTTTAAGACCCATTTTATAAAATTAATTAATGGTCCGGACGAGGGTCGAACCCGTGTCCTACTGCTTGTGTGTCTGACGCCTTAGCCACTGAGCCACACAGGCAGTTAACTTATATCAATATATAAGCTATATATATATATAGTTTATATATTGTTATTGTTATTTAAATTTTGGTAGAGTTCACATTCATCAGTTATACTTGAGTGTCGCTTCCTCGGAATGACGCCTACTAATGTATTTGGAGGGCGGCGTGAATGCGTTAGTTTTCATAGGTTCGATTTGGGATGTAATGCAGCTAATAAAATCAAGCGGAACAAAATTAAACCAATTAAACCAACTAACCCATAAATATCAATCATCGATATAAAGACACTTTCTTTATATAGATGATGTGAACGCGTATTAACGTCGCCCACCAAATAAATTAGGAGGCGTGATTCCGAGAAGACGACACTCCGGATAGACCATTTCATCCCGTCTTAGATGACATTTTCACTTGTAACCAAATATATCAATATCAAAGCCGCTCCCGTGTTAATGAACCCATAGTTTTAACCAGAGCAGATATAAGATGATTTCTAAATATTATTGAGCCACGCGGGTGGATAACATACATTGTATATACTTAATTTACATATATCATTGTAAGAGTTCAAAATAAACAGTTGCCGGAAAGGTAACATTAGAAAGGTATACTTGAGGGTAATATATAACGTGTAAACCTAGCCTTTGCCTAGCTAACAATCGGCAATTAGTCGTGGGATAAAGACAATGATGTACTCGTGCGATGCTGTGTAAATCAAACCCCTGCATGCAATCTAATTCGTATTCTTTTAAAATTAGCAACGATTAAAACCGATCCCAAATATCTTATATGTAAATATCTTATCCAATTTATAAATATATATATATATATATATACAATTATGTTCATATGTAATAATATTATCTATAACTTATACATATATAATGTTATATTTATTATCTGATATTTACAATATTTTATTTGTTTACATAGTTAATATATGTATTAACAGACCGGGTAGCTCAGTCAGTTAAGGCATCATACATGCGAGCAGTTGGATATAGGTTCAAATCCCGTCCGTATCAATAAAGTGGGTATTCACATAATATTCAGAAGTTATCTGATATAATTGTGTAAAACATATTGGTGCTTGTTAAACATTGGATGCATTACTATGAGAGTGGTTTTTATGTGATTTCAGAGATATTTATCATAAGTAAAAAGTTCATCTAAGTTCCTGTTGTGAGTACGGAGTCCATTCAAATAAAACTGATAATAATAATAACAAACTACCTAGAAATCATTTATTTTATCAAGTATAATTATATATATATTTATATATTAAATATGTATTCTAGATATTTGTATTAAACACATATACATTGTATACTTACTTATTTTAGTCGAGCTCTCGCTCGACCAAAAGGTCGAAAAAAAAAATGTGTAGCTGTGTAATAATAGCTCTGTTTGGGTACAGTGTGAACAATGTAAAACTAGGTTATATATCATATAATGATAATTATTAATATATTACTAATTACTAATTCACAATAACACACGCATTCATATTTCCCACTTTAGTTCTCACGTTCACTGAAATGTAATTTCTGAGACGCACGTGCCGCCCGCCACATATTTTTTAATTTTCTATTTTGTTGTTGCTACTTCGCAGATCCTCATAAACCCCCTTAAATATAGTATGTGAAATAATTGATATACAGCTATAATTAATTACATAAGTGTAATGCTAATATTATTATCAAATCATTAATTTAGTTGTATTCATAATCTAATTTATTATTACTTCTAATTTATTAAAATATATTTAATAAATTAATACCCAATATTAATATTATATCATTTATTAGAGATACAATCTAAACAACAGATATAATAAATGTCCAATACATATTCTATTATGACAATACAATTGATCTCATTAATTTACTTGTAATAATAATAACTGAATAATATTTTATTTCTATTTTCGATTATTTTTCATTTATTTTTACGATAAATGTAAAAATTGTTAATTTCTTTTTTAATTTCGTATTATTCTTTGTTTATTTCTACAACGTATGTTATTGTTAGAAAATATTTATACTTTATACTTTCGATTACATTTTCGACTATATATTTGCTTAAATAAATTATCAATCAATAATTATGCAATACTTATGTATTCATATTTAACAATATATAATAATTTAACTTGCATGATTAAAATATATTATAATGATATTTTATCAGATAGTAATAATATATTATGTCATTAATAATATTCACTAATAGTAAAATTATACACTTTTGTTATACTTACATTATTATATTCAAAGTTACATTCCATTACTTTAGTTGTATTCCATTACTTTAGTTGTATTCAATTACTTTAGTTGTATTCCATTACTTTAGTTGTATTTCATTACTTTAGTTGTATTCCAATACTTTAGTTGTTTCCATTACTTTAGTTGTTTCCATTACTTTAGTTGTTTCCATTACTTTAGTTGTATTAAATTACTTTAGTTGTATTCCATTACTTTAGTTGTATTCCATTACTTTAGTTGTATCCAATTACCTACTGTGTGTTCGCTTACTTTAATTGTACTTTATTTGTATTCTATCACTCTAAATGTATTCATATACTTAAATTATAATGCATTATTTAATTTTGTCTATTACTTTAATTGTATTCCATTACTTTAGTTGTATTCAATTACATACGGTGCTTTCCATTACTTTAATTGTACTTTATAACTTTAATTGTGTTCCATTACTTTAATTGTATACAGCACAACTTTAATTGTATTCCATTCCTTTAGTTCTATTCCATTACTTCAATTGTATTTAATTACATACGGTGTTTTCCATTACGTTAATTGTACTTTATTACTTTAGTTGTATTCCATTACTTTAATTGTATTCAATTACTTAAATTACACTGCATTACCTTTGGTATATTCCATTACTCTAGTTGTAGGCATTACTTTACTGCATAATTTAATTATATTCAATTATTTGAATTATACATCATTATACTAAATTTTAGATTAGCTCTCATTAGTATGTTTAAATAACTCTAATACGTGTTGTATTATTTCTACTTGCTATCGATGTATGACCTATAAACATCAATACTTGTATATATATATATGTTCTTACGTGTACGATATTCATGTAATTAAAATCACAATGGATCTATTTTTAGAATGTAGTTTTCCGCTGCTAGTTTTTCTCGTGAGCACTCATGCATTACTTTTATTGTAGTGTTTTTTTTAATATATATTAGTATATGTTTCAAATCATATTTATAATCGTATACTAAATCAATGTTTCTAATAGAAATAAACTTATTGCATAATAGTAAAATAATTTTTAAATCAATTTATAGAATGCCTAAAATAGATACTATTTCTACATCGCATATTTTCTATATAAATATAAAATCTATGATATAATGTATCTTCTTATATTCATAATAAAATTATAATATATGGTGAATAATATCGATTTAAGTATGACAGATAATAGTATACATATTTAAATATTTGTTGATACATTTATATAACTTATATTTTATACATAAATAGGACCAATAGAATTGATATACAAAATATTCAATCATCATTATAGATAATATATCAATTCATTTTATTTGTAAAAATCATTTACAAATATATTTTCTTAAGTTACTTAAATCTGAATATAGGATCACATGTATCCATTAATATATTAAAAAAATGAAATCTTAGATTAATTTACAAGAAATAATATTTTATAAATGAACTTATTTTGCACACAAAAAAAAACAAATTTAAATTTTACAAATTTATAAATTAAAAATGTATCTTTATGCATATATAACATATATATATATATATATATGTGTGTGTGTGTATAAACATTTAGGATATTGATTATAGATAAATTATATTATGATTAATTTATTAAATAGCTGATTAGTTATTTAAATGAAATGAATTATTGCATTCTATAATGTACCCAGTATAATTTATTTATAAATATTTATGTAAGTAATAATAATATTACAGTATATATATATATATATATATATATATATATATATATATAAATAAGCATTATTTAACCCTAGTAATACTCCTAATATATATATATATATATATATATATATATATTTAATTATATAATACCAATACTTTATCATTCGGAGTATTACAAAGGTTAAATAATGCATATTAACACAGAACGCAAAGCAAGGAAGAAGAGCTAAGAAAGAGAAACTGCAAGTGACCGATAGCTCCCTAAACTTTGACGATGACTCAGAGATCCCGATGCCCTCCTCCAAGGAGACGTCAAACCTAAACGTCAGTTAACGTCCGCCACTAGATAAACATTAAATAACAATTAATTACAATTAGTCGTCGGCGAGCGTTGCGTAATCGCCTACATAATATTTACACGAAATAAAATTTTTTTTCATTATTACTGTTAATTTATACTCTACAATATAACACTTCCTTTCGTGAAGTTTGCTAGGCTGTTATTATATTGTGCAATCATTAATATAAATATTATATATTAAAATATATATTTATATATATATATATTTATATATATATATAATATTCATTCCATCACCGCGGTCGCAGAAAGACGCTCCACCTAAACCTAAGAAAACCATCGGAGGCTGGGGTGACGACAAGAGGTTACTTTCTCGATGGCGTAGCGCTCAATCTTTCTAATACGTATCGCTCTACCCGTCGCTTCCAAATCTCTAAATATCTATCGCATTTGACCTCTCGACCTTTACGCTACATCCGCGCTTCGTCCATCATCGTCTAAATGTGCTATCTCCGTCTCTCTATCGATATCTCTCACACGATTAATAATACGACGTATAATCTACGTTCTCGTTTCCATGTGACTTTCTAATAACTGTCGCCGCCGACGCCCTCACCGCCACCGCCGCCACATAGGAGAAGGTTAATATCACGTAGCGCCACCTAGGGATCACTAGCTAGACTTGTTAGACTATCACTAGTACTAGCGTAAAGCTCGTATCGCTCGCATCTAATATTAGCCGTGAAATGTTCGATACAACTGGTTTACTTAGTAGTAGTAGTAGTAGTGCTTAGTGGTGCTGAGTTAGTACAAACGATGAGTAAGTGTTTTCTATCGTACATTCTAATTGTTCGGCGTCGTCGTGTTAACTATTCTCGACTAAAGCTGCGATCTCGCGCCCGATTTTTAACCCACTTTTTATATTCGTATATTGGCTTCTTCATATTTGTCATTTTTTTAAATTCACAAAATTACGGGAATGTAATCTGAAGCAAAATATATTATTTTGAAATATCTAATTTTTAGATGCCGATATATGTCTATAAAAATCAAGGTAAATATCGGGCCCCATTTTGGGGAGAACGTGGCTTAAGAATGTAACTATATATTACATTTGTTATCTTTCATACACAGATCTCAGAAGCAAATCAGCATAGAAGAAGAGTTAGTAGTCATTCATTAGTTTTTGTCATTATCACTGTTAATTTATACTCTACAATATAACACTTCCTTTCGTGAAGTTTGCTAGGCTATTATTATATTATGTAATATTATGAAATCACTAATATAAATCATATTATATATTATAAATATTACATTTATATATATACATATAATATTCATCATATATATATATAAATTAATAGATTAGGTGCAATTCAACTAATGGATTTTTATAACAACATTCTATTATTTGCTGAATTTTATTATAATATGAAAAGTTTAAAATGTGATTACTTAAGTGATTACTTATGAGATTACTTAAGTGATATATTCCTCGTGATTCCACTGAAGTAGATAGAGAGGGGTGAACTAGAAATGAGTACATATTGATTTTATCGATTCACTGAGTATGTGTGCTCAGTTGGCTCATTAGCTTATAAAGCGTCAGACACATAATAAGTAGGATGTGAGTTCGAGCCTTGCCAGGACCATTAAGATAGGTCTTAAAATAATATTTAGAAATGATTTTATATAATTGTGTATAAATAAATGATCGGCTCTCGTTAAAAACATTGATGCCTTAATATGAGAGCGGCTTCGAAGGGACATTAGAGCAATATTGTTATAAGTGAAAATTTCATCTAAGATCCTGGATGTGATGGAAGGACTCTAATATAATAAAATAATAATAACAATAACAACAATATATATTAATATTAATTTATTTAAATATAATATTAGTTATAGGTTTGTAAACTTAATTAGTATCAAAGCATATTATTTTAATAAACTAATATTAAAATATATATACAATTATAAAATTATCAATAGATATAAATTATTAAATTTAAATAATAACTATATATATATATATATACAACATTGTTATAATTTCTATATAGGTGATTTAGAGTTTAATTAAATATAGATTTAAATATTTATTTTATTAACGATATTATTTACGTGTTTTTTATTTGATATTCTATATGATTAAAATAAATAATGAATTATTTATTTTAAGGAATTATTATTATAATTTCATATATTTTAATACAAAAAACTATTTATTTACATTTATAAGAATCAATATACATAAAATATACATACTAAATGTACATACTTAATCTTGCATATTTAATATTTTATCGTAAATAATCCAAATTATCAATCACATTAGTCTAAATTAATATTTACAGCAGTTCGGATATAGAAAGGTATTCAATTCTTATTTAATATTTCCAATGTATAATAATTCTTATCAAAAAAAATATAAATAAATAATATAATATCTACTATTCTAATATTGTATCATATGTTTTCTAAAACACCACACATATCATATAACTGCATGTCAATACATTTCTCTCACCCGGTAGATACCCATCGCAGATACGACCACTTCATATATTTATACCGCAATTAATTCATATATTTTATTGCCCCGTTAACGTTTCAGTTCATGTACCCTTAAGTAATACATGACTATCAACCCCCCCCCCTACCGTAACGTTAACGCTAACTTTGTAATCATACACAGCGAACGATTGCGCCCTCAGACTCCAAAAGATGACTCAGACGATGACGGTAAGTTTGTTACATAGCGCCAGGGTTGTTCACTATTTTTGATAGTTTTTTGTTTTTTTGATAAAAAAAAACATGGTTTATTTTGTTTTTTTGGTTTATTTGTTTTTTTTGGTTTTTATGATTTTTGTATATATAATTATTGATAAATATATTAATTTCAATATTATATCATTTAAAATTAGTATAAATATCAATAATAATAGTATATATTATGTATATTATATAAATATACCGTATTATTTTAAATTATATAAGGCAGTGTTGTTGGCTTTTATCGTTTTAAAAAAACCAAAAAAACCAAAACAATCAATATTATTAATAATTGGATAGATTATGAGTATTATATAAATTTATTCATTTAATAAACATGCCTGTTTAAAATAAAATATAATTTTGATAGAATTTACTAAATCCTGGTATAAATTATACTACAATACTTTTTAATATAATATACACGAAATATCTAATAATAATCATACATCTTTATGTTATCTCGCGTTAAAAATATGTTATCGTATTTATTGTATTTAATTATAGGAAGAACACAGATATGTTTGATATACCTATATAAGGTTTATTTAGTTTATTATAATAACGGAAAGTAAAATAGTATCATCAACTATGTCAATGGTTCTAGTGTAATCACTCTCAAGTGTAGTGGCCTGATTGCTTTTATAGTGAGAAACTAACACAAGAATAATACCATTTGTGGAGTTTGTATTTGAATTATATAGTTTGAAATAACAATGTCATTGATATAAAGAAAGTATTTCTTTACATGGATGGTTAATGGTTAAATTAATGGCATATAAATAGATTTATGTCAAATTGACATTTTCAATATACATTTATATAGAGATAGTTGACAATAGCAAGTTCATGGAATAAAGCAGAGTTTTGGAAATATAATAATATATGTATATATGTGTATATATACATATAATATATATAAATGTATATGATACTGACGAGTAAACAATACTTTGTGGTATCGTATATAATAATACAAATATATATATTTTAGTTAATTTAGTTATAAACCACGCCAACTATTTACAATTACAAAAACATTATATCAAATATTCCACCTCACATTCATACTACGTAGTTACCATACTACATTTAGAAGTATTTATTATAAATAACATTCAATATAACAATTTATTAATAATAATTATTCAATAAATAAAAAAACAATATTCTTCACAAATAAACCATAAAAACCAAATAAACCGTAAAAAAAACCAAAAAAATCAACAACCTGCATAGCCACATCGATGAAGTATTAATCGACAATGATTCATTGCCGATGAATCATAGTGGACCATCCCAATTAACAAAATGGTATCAGTGATTTTTATTGGGTATTAGTCATATAATATATGTCAAATATTAAAAAGGTAGGCTTTTCGTCAAAATAGATTAAAGTGACTTCTATCTATATCAATGGATTTAGATTATAAATATCAATAAAATAGTATGATATCTTCAAATAGTGGGTTTCTACTGCAGCGCCCGTAGCGGATAGTGCCATACACTACATTCAATTGCACAGGTCCACTTTCTTTATATCGATGATTCATACTCATTAGTTTTACATTCTAATTCTCCATAAGCCCTGCATAGTCCGCAAAAGACTGAAGTAACATATTTTATTATAATTATTTGTTTTTAACATTATTATAAAATATACTTTAATTGTTTCTATTATTATTAAAGTGTCTAAATATACTATTATTATTATAATTATTATTAGTATTATTAGTATTACTACCAATAATTACTAGTATTGTAACACTTTCCATTAACTCTATTATATATCTGTTCATCGGATACTAACTATCAACGGGATACTTAGTGAATCGAACGCATAAATAGCTCCTACCCGTTATATATTATAAGAGGAATGATATGAAATTTGAATTGAACAATGCATTGCGCATGTGTCATATTCAAATTTATGCAAATTTTCGAGATTAAATTTTTTTTTCAAGAAAATTTTATGAATATTTTATAATTTTGTTTTGGGCTCCGAGGGCTGAATATTGCTCGAAAACACTTTTTTTTTTAATATTTATTTTAAACATATAATTTAAATTATATACCTATACTAACTTATTGAAAAATTTTATCATCACTCCTAGTGTGTGTGTTTGTGTGTTTATACATCTAGTTACAATGACGAATGTGTTCTTCCATCTCATGCTGTGTAACACTCGTGTGTTTACAGATATACCCGTTATTCCCGAACTGGAGGACAGTACGGAACCCTCCTCTGAAGTCGAAGTAGCTGTAGCCCCAAAGTTACTATTGCCCCATCCCTATTACTCCCCCTATATTATGCCCCTCACCCTCTAACACCCCAAGTTACTACCCTCCACCTCCAATTACTATGCCCAGACGCCTACCACCACACTACCCTCCACCCCAAAGTTACTATCCACCCCACTCCTACCATCCCCGCATTACATATCACTCATTGCTTTGGTTTATAATTACTCTTAGTAAGTAGTATCCGTGCATATTATACTATATAGTTATTTATTATACTATACTGTCTATTATACTCTACTATACCATCTATTATACTCTACTATACGTCTATTCTAGTTATCACCCTTATCGTATATCTACTTATTATTGCTTTTCATACTATAATAATTATATAATTAAATATTTGATAAATATTTAATATTATCATACCATAAGGGTAATTATCTAGCGTAATATAAGCTCTGCTTCTATAATTACCCTTGTGTAAAAACTAAATCTGATAATAATAATAATAATAATAATATCATTATCATATAATATCATCTAGAGTACGTATAATATCATCTAGAGTACGTAATAATAAACACTATTGATGTTAGGCATTAAGCTATAATACGTTTCATCCCACAAAACGCCTATTTTCAGTGTGATCGTGAATCGAGTGGCGACCTTCAAAGAACTCGACAACGACCTCATTAAACACGCCTCTTTTTTGACGCTTGACGACGAAATCGACTTGAAGCTTCTCTGTCAATCATTATACACAGATAGCGAGGTGCACGAGGTTTGTGATGCTGTGTGCGCGGTGTTGTGTGTGCTGCTGCGTGTGATGCTGTATGTGATGCTGTGTGTGTGATGCTGTGTGTGATGATGTGTGTGATGCTGTCTGTGATGCTGTGTGTGTGATGCTGTGTGTGATGCTGTTTGTAATGCTGTGTGTGTGATGTTGTGTATGATGCTGTGTGTGATGTTGTGTGTGGTACTGTGTGTGATTCTGTGTGATGATGTGTTTGATGCTGTGTGTGATGCTGTGTGATGATGTGTGTGATGCTGTGTGTGATGATGTGTGTGATGCTGTGTGTGATGTTGTGTGTGATGCTGTGTGTGATGCTGTAAGTAATTCTGTTTGTGATGCTGTGTGTGATGCTGTGTGTGATGCTGTAAGTAATTCTGTATGTAATGCTGTGTGTGATGCTGTGCCTGATGCTGTTTGTGATGCTATTATGCATCATGGTATACGCATAATTATATCAGTTATAATACTACTTATAAATGATATACATTAATTTCATATTTTTCTAAACTTTATGTTAGTTTTCGTTATACAAAAAATATTAGTTTAAATATAAATTTTTATTATATATTTAATTGGATGTTTTTGTTAAAAATATATGCTAATATAAACTATATTTGTTATTAACTCTTTCTGGTAAATGTAATAAATATATGTTAATTTAATTATTACATTATTATAAATTAACTACTTTTAAAATAATATGCATGTAAATTATAATAGTAATTAATTATGTGAATATCGATAACAGTAATTATTAATAATAATATTGATATTTAATAATGGTGACATCTATTTTCTATTTTAGCTTGATGAAATATGGGAATGGGAAAGATTATTCACCGATGTAAGTTCAGAGTTATTAAAGGAATGGGAGACCGATACCTAAAGAATGAAATCATTGTTTTATTTATTGTTTTTTTTATAAATATATATAAATATTAATTATTTCTAAACAGTATATATATATATATAATTGATATACTTCTATTTAATTGTGACGAAGTACACTGACAAAATGATTATATTAACTTGTTCACGAACCCTATCAGTGGATAGAATACATTATATTTTAAGTTATAGGTTTATAATATGCATGTAAAAACATTATTGCCATTATTTATATAATTAAAATTATCACATTTCTATAATTAATGAAATATTTTATAAATATAAATTATGAATGTTGCCCCCTCCAGTTAATGTGTGAATGTGTCGAAACATCTTGTTGGCAAAGGCAGAAATATTCTTAGACCTGTACATATATTTATATCTAATTCTAAATGTATATATAACACGTTTTAATTCTAAATATAATTATAACAAATATTAATTCTGAATTTAAGTATAATAACATATATTAATACTGAATTTATATTTAATAAAGTGGACAAATACTATTCACTTATTAATAATTCTAATATATTTATTAATAATTGTAAAAATCTATATAATTTAATTTTATACTTTATGTGTACAGTATTTGTATTATTATTAGATAATTTAATATCATACAGATTCAACACGTAAATATATTAATTAATATTAATATTAATATTAAATATTAGTACATGATAGAAATAAAAAAAATAATTGGAAATTTTAATGTACCAGCTTGCAGGTGGTAAACTGTCTGTGTGTCTCACTAGACTAAGTCATCAGACAAACACGAGCAGTATGACACGGGTTTAAGTCTCGCTCGGACCATAAAAATAGGTCTTACAATAATATTATATAATAGTGTAATAAAAGTGATCAGCTTAAACCATGGATCCCTTAACACGAGAGCGGTTCGAAGGGACATTATAACCATTTATTTATAAAATAACTTCAACTAAGTTCCTGGAATGGAAGAAAGTACTCTACCAGAATAACAATATAATTATTATTGTAACACATTGCAGAAATAAGTAATTATTTATATTAGATTACAGCAACGTATAACTATAGTTTACATCGTCTAAGTAGGTAGTGTAATTGTTATTGTGTTCACTTTTATTGTAGACACACACTTGGTTAGTAGACCAACATCACTTCATTACTAAGTCACCTGTAATCCTGTAGAGCAGTCTCAGCTTCATTATAACAAGTAAAGCTGGCCAGACTAGGATACTTGCGAATGACCGCTAACATCATACATATAGATCTTGGTAGATAAATATAGTTTAATATCATTCTCTACTCATTTAGTATTCATTTATTTCTTCGTTATCCAAATGGCTTCGAAATAAGATCTTGGTCTTTTCAGGTTGTTTCCAGCTAATAAAAGCGCACTTATTTGTAAATACTGTGTAACATTCTCGAGCGTGACTTTAGCTTAATGTTTCAATCCTCATACGGCTGATACATAGGTTTAGGTTAATATTACACTAGGTCTCTGCGATGCACCGACACTGATACCACGCATCAAACCAATGCCTTATCCAGTACGAATATCTTGATTACGAGTAGCAAACTAAATGAATATCGTGATCCTAGGTTATATATTACTTGTCGTACGACAAATAACGACATATTAGTTGTTTTCCTGTGGCCGGTTGTTCTGAGAAAATAAGCCATTCTAATATAATGCCATGACAATATTCAACATTACGGAGATAGCTAAGGATGTTCCTGGGTAATCGTAGGATACTTTATTTTCTCAGAATAATTGACCCCTGGTGTGTTAATTATTAATAGGACTAATCTAGCAACCGAAGCTTTCCGGTGTCATGTTAACTACGAGATAATTGCAACAAACAACTAGTAATCTATACCTATAGAGAATCCTGTTAACCAATAGATTACTACAATTATATTCACTTGGGTGATAACAATGAGAATATTGCTTATTATAGTAAAGCCCTTCTTGAGAAATCCCACTTCAAATTAACAATAAACAACAAAAGAAAATATCAAATTATTCTATTAAATAATTATTAATAACGGTGGTATAAATATCATATGAAAGTAATAGATAATCATAGCGTGGATATGAACTAAGGATTAACAAAGTAGGAGATATCAAGCGAATGAAATGTGAGATTATAGGGTATCGTGTATGATTTAATCTAACTAATAACTTAACTTATTCGGTATAATATTTATAATAAATGTAAATGTACTAATATATCGCTGATGTATACTCTTAGATCTACATATTCTAAAACTTTCAGATATAATAGTACTACTACTGTAGTAGTAATACCTCCTATAAACGAGAATATCTTAGTAGTAGTTAGGCTCAACATTTTTCCAAATATGTCAACCAATAAGAATGCTAGACTAAATATATATTACATATTGTAACATTTATACATTATGATATGGTAAATCTATATGCAAATTGTACAGAAATATTAAATTATTAACCACAAAACTGAACTTAAGTAAACTACATAACTAAGATATCAATTTCCTAATTAGAAGAGGTATTTAAATAATGAAGACAATATACTAATAATTAGCTACCTGTTTGAAATAATTAAACGCTGTAAATATATACTATAATACGTATATAATATGTACACTAAGTATATAAATCATTGTTAATGAACATAAAGAATAACTATAGGATACATAGGAATAATTACCTATACTACAGGCATATCAATATATAATTAACTTGATAGCTTATTGAATGACATGTAGGAGGTGAGTCATATATATACCTATAGGTACTTAAGTATGTAATTAAGGCAATTACATTAGTAGTTATGTGTACTTCAGATGCCTAAGTATATTAGCATGGGTAATATAATCACGAATCGTGTAGTATTATGATTGTATAGATTAGATGCGGTGAACAGATCGTGGTTGTCAGGGAGATAGATTATATTTCACATAATATGTATATACCTAAATACGTTTATTTATTACGTATATTTAATATATTAATAGCATTCTATAAAAATAATGAGAAAAAATTTAATAATTACCCATTAAACAAAATAATATGAAAATGATTTTCGAAAATTTTGTGGACACATTTTTGGAACTTTGAAATTAAATTTCAATTATTTACGTACATTTTTTGAAAATCATTTGCAAACTTGAAACATCATTTTGAGAATTTAATAAATATTTAGTCAACAATCAACAAATTTGCTAATCAAAAATAAACTAAATGTAAAAGATATTGTTATATGAAATATTTATATAACTGAAATAAATATATTAATTACTAAAATAAATATTTTGTACTTCATTGAATGAATCAAAAATTAGTTTAACTGAATAAACAGTGATTTAAATGGTATTTTCAGACCTATCCTCCATTATTTTTGATTGAACAATTAATAATGATGTTAAATATAAAATATGTATATCAATATAAATAAAAATTGATTTTAAAATAGAAACATTTTATCTATTTAATATTTATTTCGTTAATCATAAATAAATAATAGAAAATAGATATTTAAAAAAATGTAACCAATTTATCTGCAATAAAATTATATTTCAAAATTTAATTAAATCTATTAATAATCTTAATATATTGATTAATTTATATTAATATCGAATTTGCAAAATTAGTATTTTATTTTCAAACAAATTACAAACTTTGCATTTTATTTGAAAATTATTTTCGTAAAATTTTAGAAACTCTTTTTCGTAAATTATTTTCAAATATTATATAAATTATTTTTTGCTAACTTCGTGTTTTATTTTCAAAAAAAATACAGAAATTAAAAAAATATTGAAAATTATTGAACATTTTTTTCAATATTCGTAAATAAATTACAAACATTATCGAAAAAATTTCAAATTTTGGTTTACTGGGTTTGTAGTAATGGAATGTTTATAGAAATGAATATGTTATCATAATAATAGAGAATGTACACATTCTTGAACATATGTGTTCTCTCTAGATGTTACCCCAGGGTTATCCTAGGTTGGCTATACCCTGTAGGGTAGATATGGTTAGCTATAGCTAATAATATATAGATTATAATTACTTATGGGTACATATGTACCTATATATATTTATTAATATTGAATTTTATATTTACGCTTATTAAGCTACCAACTATAGTAGGATACTATAGTATATAGTAGTAGCCTACCTATAATACAGTATAATGTAGTAGTAGTACCCCCATACTACAATATGTATAAGTAATTGACGAGGTTTAACATCAGTTTAGAGAGTACTAAATTAGTACTAGTAATGTATATACATTAATTCAATATATATATATCCATGGTATATAGGGGAAAGTTTCCGATACCCGACCCCTAAATGATTATTTGTAATAACTTATTCAATATTAAATATATTTATTTGAAATAGTGTAATATTATGGCAATGTATAATGTGGCTATTTTAAATTTTTGATATAATTATATTTACAAGAATAAACAGGGGTTCGGTAATCGGATACATGTTCCTGATACCGACCCCCTTCTCCTATTACCGACCCCCTTACATAATCGTGGTATAAATAATTTTAGTATTATAATATCCAATCAACATAATAGATATTCATAAATATAATTAATTATAACATGCACACAATTATTTTTTATTAAATTTATGTTTTAATAGTAATATCAAATTTAAATTTAAACTTTATAGAAATTATATTAAAATATTGTATATTATTATTTAACATTTAGTTATTAATCAATATGTATATAATCGAATGGAATCATGAATCCTTAATGTATATCAATGATACACAAACAACTTATGACATATTTTAAAGTAAAATACTGATCTATTCTGATTGGATATTATAAATCACATGGGGTCGGTATTAGGGTAATTTAGGGAGTCGGTATTAGGAAAATCATATGGGTTGCTCTACGTAAGATATTTTGGTTAATAGTTATTCAAATTGAATTATTTTTATAATAGTTATAAACAATTTATTGATCTACAATATTATGTGCAGTATTAAGTTTTCTTTTAATTAATAAAGTATTTATAATGATTTAAAATAAGTTATTATTCAAATATTTAAAAAGTAAAAACAGAATATTACATTTTATCAAATAACCCAGCAAACAGTAAGAGCAGCATAATAGCAGCATAACAGCATATGCTAGAGCCTCAAATGTTTACATTGTGCTATTATGCTGCTATTAAATGTCTATTATGCTGCTATTATGCTGCTATTAATTGTTAATGATATTATGCTGCTGTTATGCTGCTATTATGCTGATATTATGCTGCTATTAATTTTAAATGTCTATTATGCTGCTATTATGCTGCTATTATAATAATACATACGAGCACAATGTAAATATGTGAGGCTCTAGCATATGCTGTTATGCTGCTATTATGCTACTCTTACTTTTTGCTGGGAACAATTGTAGGATTACATATTTATTAAAACAAAATACATATTGATATTTAAATAATTATCATTAAATTGCTAACAATTCGTGTATATATAATTTTGTGATATCTCTTATACCTGTTACCTGTTACCTAATTGGTTTAGGCACTTCCATCAACTTCTTTATTGAAGTTTTCGGACGTGCTTTCAATATATTATTGGGCAAAAAGGTATGTTTTGAGCTTTGATTTGAATGTTACAGTTGAGTCAATTGATCGGATATGGTGAGGTAGATCATTCCAGATTTTTGGAGCATGGATGGAGAAAGATTTATGTTGGGAAGATGTTAAATGTAATAGAACTGGAGTTTTTAATTTGAATTTGTTTATGTGTCTTTGTTCGTAAATAGTTGTGTTGGGAGTTAGTAAGTTAGCAAGATAGTCTGGTGTGTTATGATGTGTAGCTAAATGTATGGTCAGTGCAATTTTGTAAATTATACGGGATTTTATTGGCAGCCAATGTAATTTGGTTCTCAAAGGGGATATATGTTGTCTGGAATATTTAGTTATGTTGAATATGAATCTGATGGCTGAGTTCTGAAGACGTTGGAGTTTATTTATTATAGATTGTGAGGAGGCATAGAGACATGAATTACAGTAATCAAGGCGGGGGAGAATGAGGGATGTAGCGATGAGTTTTGCAGTATTAAAATTAATGAAGGGTCTTATTGTTCGTAAGTTGTGTAGTATGTAGTTAATTTACTGTGATAGTGATTTAGTCTGGATGTTGAATTGTAGTGTTGGGTCGATTAATATACCAAGATTTTTTATTTTATTAGCATAAGAAATACTCAGATTGTTAATGGTAATTTGTGGTGGAATGAATATGGTGGTAGATGTTTTAATATGCATTGATTCAGTTTTAAGACAGTTTAGTGATAATGAGTTGTTGGTGAGCCAGTTATGTATTTCAGTAATGCAGTTGTTAAGTACATTTATGTCGTTGTTAGGGTCTATCAATCTACAGTGTAACTGTATGTCATCAGCATACGAGTGATAGTCTATAGTGGGGTATTTGTCAATAATTCTAAATAAGGGAAGTAGGTAGATATTGAATAGGAGTGGACCAAGAACCGATCCTTGAGGTACTCCATGAGTAACTTTACGAGGTTTAGAGATTAGTGAGTTTATACTAATTTGGTAAAAACGATCAGTTAGGTATGAGATGAACCAATCAAGTACAGTACCAGAGATTCCGATAGAAGTTAGTCGATTTATAAGGATATTATGGTCAAGAGTGTCGAAGGCAGCTGATAAATCAAGGAGAATGACCACTGAACCATGTGGTGATGCAGCAGATAGGTGAATGTGATTAAGGATATGTATCATTGCAGTTTCAATACTTTTGTGCTTGGTATAGGCACTCTGATATGGGTTTAATATATGATTTTCATGGAGATACGAATTTAATTGACGAGCAACAATTCGTTCTAGGGTTTTGGAGAGCGTTGATAAGTTGGAGATTGGTCGGTAGTTGGAGAGGATTGATTTGTCAAGGTTAGGTTTTTTTATGATGGGTGTAACATATGCTGTTTCCATGTAGATTGGAAAAATGCCTGAGGTAAGTGAGTTTTCTATTATTTCTTGGTAATAAGATGCTAGATAAATGTGGTACTTATTTAATATAGAATGAGGAATTGGATCTAGTTCGGAAGATGTATTTACTGCACTGAGGAGTTTTTCAATGGTAGTAGTTGATGGTAATGTGAAGGAGGAAAGGGAATATAGAGGTAGATTATATGGTTCATCGAGTTGTGTAGGGAGTGATTTAATTATATTCATGACTTTAGTATTGAAATATTGGTCAAATGTATCTATTAGCGTTGTTATGGGTTCATTTGGTAGAACACGTAGTGATATTCTACCAAGTAGCTGGTTAGAAATGGAGAAAAGTTTCTTAGAATTAGTTGATGCTTCTTTTAATAGATTATTGTAGTATGATTTCTTAGACTTCTTGAGTAGGGTTCTATATAGGCTACGTTGTTTGATAAATATATTGTAATTATTGAGAGATTTAGATTTTCTCCAATAATTTTCATATAGTCGTAATTTGCGCTTTGATGATGAAAGTTCAGAATTAAACCATTTGCAATTTGGACGTTGTGTTATATATTTATATTTGATGGGGGCAAGTTCGTCAAGGGTTCTTGATAGAGATGTTTCTAATTTTGATACTAAGTTTGAAAATTGTGTGTTATTAAATTTTTTAGAGAATTCAGTGATGAAAGTATTGGTGTCAATATTGTTATATTTTCTATATTTAATATTTATAATGGGTCGAGTTGGTCTTGGTGAGCTAATATGGAAGAATACTAAATGATGATCAGAAAATAGATTCTTTATTGAGTGGGAATTGGTGAGGTTAGAATGTGCATGGGAAATTATAAGGTCAAGTGTATTGCCTGCTATGTGAGTTGGGGATGTTATATGTTGGACAAAGTTAAATGAGTCTATTAATATATTGAATTGCCTGGTATAATTAGTGTCAAGATTAATTGGGATGTTTAGGTCACCGAGAATGATAGTATGATCAGTGGATGTAGTCAGGAGGTGTTCTAATTCAAGGAGAAACTTAGGAATTGACTTATGAGGTGGACGATAGATAACTATGATGGTGAATTGACGTGAATTAGCCGGGTGAAATGTACAAGAAAATGATTCTGAGTTTTCTAGTGCGAGATCAATACTGTTTATTAGATTAATATTTGTCTTATATAGGATGCCAACACCACCACCAAGATGGGGGCCGAGTCTATTAAGTTGTGAAAAACTTAGATTGTTAATATTAAGGGATGCAGATATTGCAATATCATTATCCTTAAGCCACGTTTCTGTGAGACAAATAAGAACAAGATGAAGGTCATTAAATAGGTCAAGTGTGTGATCAACTGTATTGCGTATGGAGGAAACATTAAGGATGGCTGCATTAATCTGAGATTGTGATGTGTTGTGAATAAATGGTGGAATTGATAGTGTGGTATCTATTGAGGTGCTAGGAATTGAGATTGTTCTGAGATAATTAGGTCGAGTGGTTGAATGTCATTGTGAAGATTGATGTGATGACTGAGAATTACTGATTGATGAATTCAGTGAATTGGTATTTAATCTATATGCATTGTAGGATGTAGACCATGTATTGTATGTGTCATTTGATATATAAATTGGGTTATTATTCCAGTCTATCTTGGAGTTGGTCAAATGACGAAGTTCAAAGGAGTTAGTGTAGTCATTGAAGGTACATTTGACATTAGATGGGGCTAGGTTAGATTTTGTTGCATGGAAAAGAACTCTACCATGTGTTCGCTCAGTGATAGATCGTTCAGCACGAATGTATAGGTGATTGTATATTGAGTTACTGCGGATGAATGGAATTTTGGAGTAAAAGTAGGAACACTGACTTGATGTATTAAAGAAAATAATAACAGTTGCATTAGAAAAATTATATGATTTTAGAGCATGTGTAGGTATATTGATGTAAGTGAGTAATTCTAGAGTTACTATGATACTAGAGGGGGTCTGTATTATGAGGGGGTCGGTAATTTGAGACTTTCCCATATATACATGCATGTAAATCTATCAATGTATATAACTATAGTTAAATATTCAATGATATTCTATGATGGTTTATGATCCTATGATATGCTATCATCCCATTAACACAATGTGTACTCAAGTATACGTAATGTGTATACACATGCATGCATGTATGCATACGTTTGTATGATATATATAAATATAGTTATATAGTATAGTCTATATATATATAAAAATAGACTATATATATATATATATATATATATATATATATATATAAATACATTGCTTTATTATATTCTATTGAGGTTTGAAACGTGTAAAGTAATTACATGTTAACATGTCCGACGAATAATGTCCGTATATATATATTATATATCTGTGTGTGTGTATCAGCGATATACAGAAAGTTTATTTATATCGATGGTATGTAAGTGTGTATGTATGCGTGTGTGTGTGCGCGTGTGTGTACTATAGCAGTGGTTCGACATATAACAAACTGTAGACAGCAATCAACACTTCCATAACTCCATCATTAATTAGCGACATACGTATTGTTCAGTGTAGTAATAAGCATGGTTACCCGGGGGCGGGGTGGGGGGGTGTGGGGTGTAATTAAACAGGTAAGCCGTAGCCCTTACCTAACATCAATACATCTGTAAGGTACTACCTATAGGTACCCGTGTACCTGTACGCCGTACAGGTACAGTGTACGGGGGACACTATGGACACCGACGTCCTTTCCACATTGTTAATGAGTGATGAACTGTCGTATAAGCTATATACAGCCTACCTAGTCTGAGGAGGAATATAGTATTTGTGTTGAAACATATTCCATAGAATGCATTATAAAATTAGGCATATATATATACCTACAAATGTACATACGTGTTATTTACACTGCGCCAGTGTAAATAATGAAGTCACCTGCATACTCCGGGGGATACACAGCTTACCGCCATCGGTGACCCGTATGACCTGTGACCTACGACGTATATGTCCTACTATAGACATTAGAGTTACCTATGTTCCTCACTCAATATATATGGGTCCTACGTATGGTAATAGCAAAGCCCTTTGGTAATAGCATAGATATAGAGATATCGAGGCACTTCTCTCTAGCTCTACGGGTAATATACATATGTATTGATGTCAATAATCGAAACATGTGTGTTGGTTAAATACAATTACTATTTTACCACTTTACCTTGAAAACTTAATATTAATTAATTACTTAACATTATAATTACATAGGAAACATTAATATTTTATAAACATACCTATGAACAATGTACATCAATAAAAGTAGTAGCCATCAATGAAAGCATTTCATAGATATTAGGAAAAATATATTTATAATACATATAAATTATAAATTAATATATATTGTATATATATATATATTTATATAATTTAATGTAGGGGAAAGTAACCTATAGGTTACTGTAATCTATTATATTATAATACGGACACTTTAACAATAAATGGTCTTAACATTTAATGACTCATTATTTGTATTCAAATATTACAATATATTAATATTATATGATTATAGATATTATTGTGATTTTTAAATTTTATTTAATCTTTTAATTCCATAGATAACGGGGGTGTCTGTATTCGGTGCCCATGTCCGAATACGGACACCCTGTGTTATAATACGGACACGCTATATATATACCACTAGATAAACTATATATTATTGATGAATCAATCAAACAAATTACAATTACATTATTTATAATTAATTTAATTAATAATTTATTCTAATTTAATTAGTTAATAATTTATTTATTTTTATTATTTTTTTAATTAATAATACAATTTAATATCTAAATAATAAAAATGTTAGATTTAGCTTTATTGATGGTATAAATATTATAACTCACGCGATTTTTATGAAAATCAGAATATTTCATACGCTGCGCGCTGATTGGTTATATTATTAAGACATCTAGAGTGTCCGAAGTGTACAAATATAGAAATTATAAATATAATTTTTAGAATACTTTTATTTTTAATAACATAGTATTATATTTTATATCGATACATTTGTATATTCTTGAGAAGGTTTTAAGTTGAAATTTGTTTTCATAAATTTTAAAACGTAATAAAAAATCAGTTTTTGGATATGGATATATCAGCAATATTTTGAATAATTGAAAAATTCTTTTTTAGACTATTTATATAATTATGAATATTTTATTCATTACAAATTTTTTTGTAGGATTTATGGTTTCTGAAATACCTACCTTGAAATATTATTGAGAGTACTTACTTGTTATCGTATTAGGTAGATATTTAGTCTCTATCCAATTAACTTCCTAGTAAATCAATTCGGTTTTTATTAAATGTATCTTTGGTAAATCATCTTTGACTAATTCATAACATATTAATATATTTTCTTTCCATGAATCCTTGTTTTCGTTCATTACTTTTTGAATTAATAATGCTTCAATAGATAATACAATATGTCTTTATTTAATCTTTCTTTCATCTCCATCATGAGCCAATAATTGCCATGTATGTCTCTTTTATTTAACCTTGTTACCTTGTGCCATCGAGTCGAAACCGACCCTAGCGACATCCATGGTAGCTATTCTCCATTCCTCTCTGTCTCTAGCATCTAGTCGGATTAATAATATCTTTAGAGAGATATTTTGTATATTGTCTAGCCAGGTGTAATGTCGTCTGCCTCTTCCTCACCGACCTTCCATTCTTCCCAGCATCATTTGCAATTCACCATATCTGATCTAACAACGTGTGCAAAAAAAGATAAGACAGCCTTGACTATTTTATTTAACCTTGGTAAATAAATTACTTGATTTTAATATGATAATATATGTGATGCTTCTTCATTCCATTCTAATTGTAGGTTATCATTTTACTTCTTCAATATTATCCCTACAAACTTGTAACCCTTTAAATTACACTTTGAATATATTGATTTGCCTTATATGCGTCTATTTATTTACTCTGGAAAGCAGTTGTTAAATTGTCTATGAAATTAAATGAATTATTACATACAATTAATGACATAATAAAATGTCTATTAGTATTACAATATTACTCATAGAATTGTAAAGATCGTTAGATTTTGTTATATTTTCTGAATTCCATATTTATCTTCATATATCCTATATGTCTAACATTGTTTCAAATATTGCTTGATACAGTTTGATAAATACTAGCAAAGCATCATGTCTGAATACATTTTTGTAATATTTTCTTCTAATAAACCTTGCCTCTTAGCAGAGTATTTAAAAAATATGCAGATTTCTAATAATATACCCATCATATTTTGAATTAATTACATTTTGCATGCATATATGCATGTATATATACTCAAAATACTTAAAATAAAATATGTATTAACATACATATAATTATATTGACGATTTTTCTGATTTAACCACATCACCTATTTTATAATCATCCCCTTGTACCCGCCCCTGCACTATGTATGTTTACGTACAATGTAACTAGCGACAGTTATTATATGTTAAAGTAACGTATTAATAGATGGTATTCGGTAGTAGATACGATATTGTATGTTACTTTCAATATTAAATTATCGCCTACATATTTTGATATCGCTACCTGTCGACTCTTTATTCATTACATCATTAATTACGTAGTAGTGTCCTTGGTAGTGGTTGGCTGAAGGACATGTCCTTATCCTTGGTTGACTACAACTATAAGTTACACCTAGCGTAGATGAATGTTCTTATTTAGCAAGTAAATGTGGATAGTTTACCTACTGTGTACAATAAACACTGTACACTGTACAGTGTACAATGTACAGTGTACATGTATACCTATATTATAATATAGGTTTTATATGGGTTTTTAAGCGCTAAAGTTATTTGAATATGATACCATTGAATACTCTACATTCCTTTAGACCACATATATATATATATATATATATATATGTGTATACTAGCCCGCCGGTTACTATATATAGTACTATAGGACTACATATATAACAATAAAAATCAATATGACTGCTATTTACTTGATAAAGAGAGAGGTCTGTTTGCGAGTTTATTAAAGATGGTATCCCACTACAAGTACGCCCGGAAACTTGCGGAAATATTGAAAATTAAAAACCATTTTTATCATGATTCCCTATAAAGTTACAATATTTCCGGCAAGTTGCCTGAAATACTTGTAGTGGGATAATCCCCCTTAAAATATGTTAGGTGAAAATATCGAAATAAAATAATTTTATTTTATAACAATTGTTAAATTTTAAACTTAAAGTGATTTCCATTTAACGCTAATAACAAATCATTTGACATTATTTGTAAGCATTGCATAATATTAAGGTATCACATACCTATTTGAGACGCACAATGTACATGTACAATGTGTGCGTGTATATATTGAAATTAACGTACGACTCACAGCTCATGAGTCATAATATATGTTAATTTAATTAATCAAATAAAATTATTATTTTAATTTTTATTTTAATAAATTAACGAATGTTAATTAACAATTAGTAAATTTATAATATTACACGTAGCTTATATTTTAAAACAAACAAAACATAAACATACACACACAAGCGAGCGAATCAAGCGAGCAAATATTAAAGGTACGTTTACTGTTTATTTACCATATCGTATTATATATGTTGAGGACACGATGTCCTTATTCACAATACATGTTTACCACAACAATAAGTCCATTGTAATACGTAGCATAACTCGTTATTTACGTGGTTTCATCGGAGAAACTCAGCGCATAATTATTCCATAAATTCACTTCGTAACCGACACAAGTATACTATACGTCTATCGCGGACACGTTGTCGAGGACATGGCATTGACGTTACGCTACCGCGGAAATCAACCGGTACATAGGGCGCTCGTTATATTAACAATGACCTAGATAGATAGCACCCACCGTGTTGTATTGTTCGATAGGTCACTGTGTGTTATCTATACCGTGTACCGTACCAATGTTTACGTCTATTATCGCCATTGTTTACTTTACTAGTAGCTTTGTACATCACGTGGTATAACACGGGTGCATTGTACAGTGCACTGTACTATGCATTGTTAATATATATTACGACAAGGTATGCAACCCTCGAGTGAGAGTATACGATATAACAAATATACCCAGAAAACAGTAATAGCCGCATAATAGCAGCATAACAGCATATGTTATAGCTTCAAATGTTTACATTGTGCTATTATGCTGCCATTATGCTTCTATTCTAATAACAGCAGCATAATAGCAGCATAATACATTTTTTAAATTAAGAGCAGCATAATATTATCATAATATACTTTAAATAGCAGCATAACAGCAGCATTATAACATGACAAATTAATAGCAGCATAATAGACATTTAATAGCAGCATATAGCTGCTATTATTCGGCTATTACTGTTTGCTGGGTAACGTTTATACGTTATACAACCCCTTTATACATATATGCGTATTATACATTGTTAATTTTATAGTGAATATGTCGATACATTTAGTCAATTTGAAGCGTACATTGTACACGGTACATATGGTTATGTACGAATAGCATCATATATGTGCGCGCGTGTGTGCATGTTCTTAGCACTGTTACACACACACGCCTACATCGCATGGTAATAGGAGCACATCGTCGTAATATATTCTAGTACATGCGCATAATAACTTAGATAATGTCCATTAGATATCTAATATATCCATATATGGGCCATCGATATAAAGAAAGTTTATTTATAGCGATGATATGAGCATACTGTATACCGAATACATATGTATTAAGATAGTCGATATATAGATATATATCATACACCTACCGAGGACACTGTCATTGCACCTACCGCACCAAAGCCTGTGTTATATATACTACGGTGTATTATGTAGGTCAAACTTATTTCGGGTTTATATGCTTACCACGTACTAGGCGTATGTGTGTGTGTGTGTATGTGTGTGTGTGTGTGTGTGTGTGTGTGTGTGTGTGTGTGTGTGTGTGTGTGTGTGTGTGTGTGTGTGATACTCTATAGGAAATTGTATGCTATACACAAAGATTTTGTAAAGCTCCTTCGGAAAATCTTTGCTATACATATGCATATAAATACACACACACACAGGCTGAGTGCACATATGTATTCGCATGACATACGCACACCTACGGACATGGGTGTGTGTATGCGCATTTCCCCCTGAATATCGCGTTTTTATACGCGCTTGCCTATAGGCTTACCACTATGTGATATAGGTACGTCGTATACGTGTGATATACGTATGTGTATGCCTCTATGGTGAAGAGTATGCGATAAATCCATATATGTATACATACACACACGCACACTGTGCGTCGCACAGTGCGTCGCACACACGCAATCACACGGGCATACATATCATTCCAGGGTCCGGTTGATGAGATAAAATAAAATTGTCCTAGGAAATATTAATATTACGGATACAGCTATATATTCATAAGAAGATACAGACATACATACGGAGACAACTCTATGTTTATACATGATATATATGTCCGTATTACAAGTGACAAGGTGACAAGTGTAAATTATATCCTCCTCCTCCTCCTCCTCATCCTCCATCTCCTCCGAGAGAGGGCCTCTCGTACGTACTACGAGTCATACCGGATACGCTGGTATCATGTGCTCGCTGTACTGTTATTACGAACGCACGCACGCACGCACGCACCCACGAGCGCGCGCGTCTACACCATTAGTAGTGAACAGCCCGCCCACATTGTCTGTATGTCTACCCGCACGAGCGAGGGAGAGGGATATACGTGATAAACAATACACCCTCGAGCGAGTGTGTGAGTGTGTGAGTGTGAGTGTGTGTGAGTGTGTGTGTGTGTGATTATGTTACAGGTATGACATATACGTCGCCCATATTCACGTATCATTAGTATTACCAGGGTATTGCTACTAATATAGTAGGTACTTAGTACAATATTATTGTATAGTCATTGACTACTATTATACTGGTTACTTTAGGACTATAGTACGACTATAATATATATCAGGATATCGATGATATATAGTATACCCTCTTCACTATCTATGCTATTACTAGTATTACTACATACCTAGTATACTAAGCGAGTGAGAGCGGTGTTAGCACTAGTGTACGCGTGTATGTCTGCGTTCTATAGGTATATATAGTACACGCATTAGTACGACGTACAATGTACGTCGTACATATATGTCACATGATCAGCGTGTGGTGACCTATTATTCGTGTGTATCTCGGTATGTCGCTTAGTAGACGTCACAGAGTGAACGCGTTGTACTGACTGGTAATGCGGCCCGGATGCTGTTCTAGAACGTAAACAATACGTTGTTTACCGCATTACTTATATTCCATAGGTAATAGTATACGTCAGACTAGTGATGTTTCGTTGCGTAATACTCTATACGGAGTGTTGCGTAATACGGTATATAGAGTTACGTAATATTGAGAGAGAGAGAGAGAGAGAGAGATAGAGAGAGAGATAGAGGGGGGTTAGGATGCAGGATTCTATTTAATTAATGGAGATGTCGCGTGGTGATAATTCCATGCAGTAACAATTATTACTATTAATAGCCGACGCGTATCCACGTATCGCGTATCCCGTAGATCAAACACTAACATCACGTGACTAAACAATTATATATCCTATCGCTAAGTATGTATTAAGAATGTTCGCAAAATCGCGGCAATATTGTATATATAGCATGGTTTGTTTAAATTACGATTTTAAATAAAATAATATATTTTATTTATTATGCATAAGTTAATCAGCATAACCAACAGGAATATATTAGCGTGATATATCGATATGTTATACAGGAATCGTGATAGGTAGTTAACCTATAATTATGATTATTGACATTTCTGTTTATCTATTATTATATACAAACATAGATCTAGAGATACATTTATCTCTAGCTCTATGATTACAAAAGTAAACAAAAATATAGCCTCTTAATATTTGTGTAAGGATATACAGGTTGGAATATGGTAATATTCCTTATATTATGATTGGATTTTCTATGAATTTAAGTAATGAATAACGTTATTCATTCACGCGTACGGCAGTACCTACTACACGTGTTATTCTACACGTAATGAATATAACGGAATACTTAGTTTAGATAGTGTATTTACTAATTCGTTATATTAGTTATGTTCACTCTTGCTATAGAGAACTTTCTATCTAGCTCTATGACTATTACAAACAGTTACTATCAATATAAAGTATGCCTACTAAAAACATGCAAATGTAACTACTCAGTGATCATATTATATTATTAAATATATATATATATATATATATATATAAATATATATATGTTCACGTTGAATAACAGATGATTATTAACCACATATCTATAGATCTCTATAGAGAGAGAGAGTCTGTCTAGATATATGTTCTAAACACATGGTAAATATGAAATGACCGAGATGATCGTACTCCATTTGTAGTATAAATTCCTTTATACAATTATTCATGTTATAATTCGGGTTATAATATGCATTTAAATTACTACACTTTTTAAACATCGTGTATATCAAAGTACAGCTAGGTTACATAGATGTTTTACAACATGTACGTATAAGGTATTCTTATGGTAATTAGTATAAATACCCGTGAAATACATTATCCTAGAATTACTAAATATACAATACAGGTAAACAACTGTGACCAATGAATGAACCGTAGTTATGGACACACGGAATTGATATTTTTGTCTTTAACCTATGACCTCAAGCTGTCGCATATTATCTATTCATAATTTTATATTTTAATGTTTTAAACTATATTTATAGCATAGGTGATACATAAATATGGAGAAATCAACATCTGAAAAAAGCTTATCACAGAGATGTCCATGTGGATTTTGGGGGTATGTATTTATCGTAAATTTATTAAATAACATAAGTAATTCGAAACGCCCAAATTTGCCTAATCATTCCTACTATAAACAATATTAATTAATCAAACTTAATTTGAGTATATTTTAATTACAGTTAATAACATATACTGGCATATATAGATTATAATTCAAATACAATTATCTAATGTATAATATATGTTTATATATATTCTAAAAGTTATAATTATTTGAATTACAATTACTTATTAAAATTGATATTTAATAAATAATTTATGATGTTAAAATATTTTTGGAATACATCCAATTATTTATAATAACACCTATTATTATATGTTTATGTATTTCATAATGGATTTCTATTTCTATCAATATAAATGTAATATTTGTAAATAAATGACTTTCTAAACAATATAAATTCTTAATATGAATAACAGTATATTTTATGAATACCATATTATTAAATAGCATAATAATTATGATATTATAATAAATAATTATAACTATTATAATAATATTAATAATTATAATATTTATTATACTAATATAATATTAAATATCCAGTATCATATACCGAGTAAATACATTATTACACTGTATATGATATATTGCATTTAGATTTTAATGTTTTATTTCACTAATATGATATACATATATAAATGGTACTTTTAAAAAAAAAAATTCAATGATATATATGACTGTCAAATATAATATATATGATATATGTTCTTGAATAATACAAATATTTGTAAAGCTAAACAAATCTGTATATATTATATACTATATTCTATGGCTATATAATATAGCCATAGAATTAATTATATATAGCCTAAATAATATAATTAAAATGAATTAAAATGAATCATTATAATGATGACTTTTTGTAATATTGCTTTGTACATATATGTTAATTACATATATTTAATTAATGGTCTGATAGATAAGCAGTGATTTCATATGAAGTGTACATTCTACTATTTATAAATAATTATTGACATTAATATATATTATTGAGATAATCAATCCTCACGATATCACTCCCCATGAAATAATTTGCACAAGATAACTGGTATTCATCTAATATATATATATATATATATATATATATATATATATATATATATATATATATATATATATTAATTGATCAAGTTTAATTCTTATTTTAAGTTCATTGATTATCTTCACTCAATATGCTTCCCAATATATATATAATAATCGTCTTTAATATACATTAATCAGATTTTGTTATAATATCAAAATGTATTTAATTTAACATAAGATGCATATATATATATATATATATAGATAACAAGAATTACAAATATACATACCATATAAAACACATATGTATTATATGATTAAGAAAATATAATTCAATATTTTATAAGAATTATAATATTTTAATAATATTTCTTAACTAAATAAATGATTCATATATAATTCGGATTAAATCAGTCAAATAATTATTTAAATTACAAAAATTTGTCCCAAGTTAGGACTCCCAACAACTAAATAGTTCTATTTGTATTAATATATCATATACATGCATATCAATTGATTACATAATGTATTTGATATATTATATTAGTGCAATACATTCATTTCTTTATTATAGTTAATACACTGAATATAAATCCTCCATCATCTACGATTACTTTTCTGATATAGTCACTGAACAATATTCACGTAGAACGGATTAACCTACCATTCCTAAATATATTCTACATTTAAAATTCATATTTTCTATATTATTAATAATTATTTATTTAAAAATCAATCATTAACCGAATTAGTCTGTATTATTTATAATCTAATATTAGCTCGCCTTCGATAACGTAGCTATAATAAAATCATGTAAATATTATTGTATACATTGAGAATTATCATATTTCGTCGTATTAATACATTTAATATCAATACAGAACTAGTGAAACTCAAGGACTTTGCTCTCTCTGCTATAAACGTTAGTTCACCGGTAATCACCACACACATCACTAGACATATCACATAATAACTGCATGGCTAGGTCAATGGGCTAATACACCAGTAGGATACGGGTCTAAACCTGTGCGCACACATCAAATAGGTCTTAGAATAGTATTTAGAAGTGATATATATATAATTATGTATAAACATGATCATCTCATTGATGGCTTAATATGAGAGCGGTTTAGAAGCAAAACTAGAGAAATTTAGTATTAAGTAAACTTTATATAAGTTCTTGGATGGGATTAAAGGACTCCATATAATATTAATCACGTTTTGAAAGTTTCTGATGAAAAACATTCACAATTCTATATTCTATTTTAAACATAGCGCAATAATCTACACTAATTCAGAACAAGGCAACCAACGAACAGAAAATGATAGCCAACAGGCGGCAAGAGGTCGACTTCCTTCGAATCCCCCTAAAGACACTCAAGATAGAAAAAATGAACGTTAGTATGCTGGAACTTCTCAACGTGTTTGTCGCGGGGATGTTCTCTCACAATATTATAATCTGTATTACTATATATTTGTTTAGTCTATGAATTGAGATATAATTTGTTATACTAATATTACTATCTTTCTATCTATTTATATAATGATTGTACCATACAGAATATTCGTCGTCTAAAGATAAGACGGAAAACAACACTAGAAAACGGTTAATACATATATCACTTATATTAGAATAGAAAATTACATTGAGCTTATGAATATTTAAAGGTTTAATTTAATTAATTCTCTTCGCTCAACAGGCTACGCGATTATATTTCATAATCGTCTTACGATAATCAGATTATACCATACATCCTAATAGTATTTAAATTAGCATATATATATAAATATAAAGCATTTTATATAACATCGCGAGCGCTGATACATCGAGAGGTCACCGGAGTAAGACACACTTTACCACTAGTAGCGAACAGACGATAATCTATCATTACTAATACGATCCCCTCCTCCACCCCTCGCGCAGTCTATCCGATTCGGTGAACATAACGGACGACAAGACGCTTCAGGAATTAAGCGAGCAAGGAGAGTCGCAGCAACCCACCGACGCCTCGAAGCTGAACAACTCCTCGTCCCCCCCCTCCGGTGCAGCAGCCGACAAGGATAAGCACTCGTCGCCGCCCGACGCTAAAGTTCAGAAATCCAAGAAACGCTGCTACTCGTGTAACTGTAAACTGGAACCGGCGATCCGAGAGATCGGTCGCTGTCGATGCCGTTAGTACGTCGACACACCACCGCGTAGAGCCACCAGTCGATGGCGCCACCTGTAGGTGATTATTCACGAATATTTGCGTTTTATACATCGCGGTAGATATTTGTGAATATGTGCATATGCGGTCTCATCTTTAACCTGCAGCTTCAATGATATAGAGTTCATGATTATTATATATGTTTATCTGATTGGGTGAGCTATGCATTATTAAAACCAGAGCCAAATGAAGTCTCGTTTAGGAAGATCAATTTCTAAAAAAAAACTCATCTCAAATATATCGTATGCGTTCTTGTGTTAAAAAACCTTCGTTAACACACAAATGATAATAGTTATTCACATATACAGCATCATTTACTTTTATTTAATTATCATAACACATCAATATTAGTAGCAGTAGATAAACACTCTCACTCGATACCCGTTAATTTTAATATATACCAACATTAGATATACTTCCCATATATTAGTACCGAATCTATAACAAATAATATATTCAAATTATATGATACTAAGATTTAAATAACACATTTCTTAAGAACCTGTTAATTTCTTGATTATATCTGTATTGAAGTTTAATTTCCCATTATAAGATTTATTATACAATTTAATGATTGTTTTTTAGTAGTTCATAATTTATTTACAAGATTATAGTTATTATTTTATTAGATAATTATTAATATTATTATTATATATATTCATATTTTATTAATTAAATATATTAATTAACAATATATTATTATTGAAATTTACATTTTATAATTATCTGTAAAATCTATGTTAAATATTTTAAAATTTATAATGAATATAACTTTTTTAATCTCTTTATAATAAAAAATATATTAAAATAATGATTTATAAAAAATAAATAAAAAAAATTATAATAAATTATTAATACAGACTCATAATGTATATAAATTATCACAAAAATATATATTAATAATTTGTATCTATTAAAAATAAGAAAAATCAATTAAATTATATATTTTCTATTGTAGTGTTTTGTATTGATGTTAACTTTTATTTTATATAGAATTTATAATTAATAATAATTGTTGAAATTAATACTATCTGAACAATTATAGTTCTTTATATTATTTTATTTAAAAAAATAAATATCATACAATAAAATATATTAAAATATTTATATATGTATATACATTTCCTAATTAGAGTATATATTAATCTTAAAATACAATATAGTATTATTAAAAAATAATTTAAAAGATCTCCATATATTTTTGTGCGTACTACAATGCACACACACGTGTGTATTACGTAACGATTATATCATACATGTTTATTACAATGGCAACGCAGGCTACTATTGCGCCGTTCTTACTGCGAACCTCTATTGTAATACACGTAAGGCCTAACCCGTAATGAACCTACAGCTTAATACACGCTCAAAACAATCCGTGAATACCACCACCGCTAGGTAGTCAAGTACTTTGTTTAGAAGCTATTGTTTAACGGGTGAATAATAACATGCGTATATCTACAGAGTTCATCCAGTACAACAACGAGAGAGAGAGAGAGTATATAACGACCGTATAGAGAACATTAGCGCGCTATTTATGTGTTTACCGCAGTAGTTTATATTGTATTTTAACTACAGAATAATACAAATTTAAATATACGCGTGATCCTTATGAATTTATAACAAATGTTTTATTGTAAACATTATTATAAGGAAAAATCATATATTAGTCGATATGAAATAGTGTTTATCATAAAATATATACATTTTTTTATAAAATTGTAGACTTGTAATTATATTATTATTTATTCAAATCATTATAAAACTTAGTTTAAAATCAGTAGGATTTTAATAGAAAAAATTATATTTCAATTCATAAAAAATAATCAATACATCACGTACGAGACAATTACTATCATAAACATATATAGGTATTATATAAAAATATATATAAAACTCGTAAAATATCCATTATCGTAATCGTACTTAATATACTGAAACTAGTAGTGACCTTGACCTCTCGCACACACAGAATTTATATTCTGTCAACTACACCGGCTCGCCGAGCAACACGAATGCACGTACGACCACAAGGGGAATGGTCGCAACGAAGCCAGAGAAAGAATGGTACCCGCAGTGCGTTATATGGGCAACAACGTGAAGCGCATTTAATCTATTTTTAGAAACTAATCCATAAGTAGGTAATTTGTAAGAATTTGTAAATACCAACGCAAATAATACTATTAATTTGAATCGCTAATTTTAAAATGAATCCTATTTTACTGAGTTTATGACGCTTGGAATTTTTTTTTGTACGTATTATATATAACATATATATGCTATATAATTATTTTTATAGCAACGTTTCATACTAGATTAAGGATTTACTATTTAGCTGCACTTTTCGAATCTATTATATATATTTAACAAATAATGATTACTACTACTACTAATACTAATGACTACCTCGAGAGATCTGAACATCATTGTTACACTTGTTATACTATATATACACACGTAGGTATCAACTGAATTCATATATATATATAGTAACATATTGATAATAAACGATAATGATTTCAATTGTGTATTTTCTAATCGACGAAAAAATTATAAAATATGATCAAATCAAATAAATAATATATATATATATATAGAGATTGTAAAAATAGAGTGGAAATTGTATGAAAACAGTAATGCCAGGGTGGGAGTGGGGCGGGGTACTAATGATGGCAACGGCACTACGATGGTAATAATAATGAATGTATATTGTGTTGCAGTGGTGGTGGGGTGGGGGGGCGAGGGGCGCTCTAAATAAGATCAAAAATACTGTTTCTACTTTTCTGCGAAGTGAGTTTAGGTTTCTTAGCCGTCGGACCGCATCCACTCTGAAGGGAGATGCGTCTGATCTTGCTACCCTATGTGAATGATGTGATGTTATACGAGTAGCTTAGTAGATAGATATACAGTGGTCGCTATGCGATACTAGATTTTTCAATCGCGAAAGCTACAAAATAATATCGCTATAGAAATGTTACGGAAGTGAATATAGACATATCGCGTCGTATAGTATTAGTCACATTAGAGGTTTGAGTGACAGCTCACTAACATCAGACTTGCCGCTGTCATTATACTGCGTCGACTCCCTCCTGCTCATCGACTTCTCCATAAGGGCAGTCTTGCTGCCAGCCTTGGGCGGTGTCAGCACGTTGAAGGTGAACCTACCCCCTGCGCTAGACTTACCCGCGCTAGACGGGGCGCCTGAGGAGGAGGAGGCGCCCGTACCCTCACCGGAGAACTTCACCATTGACTTGCGGTTCATGTTGAACAGAGAGCCGAACGTGGACTTCTGGTGATGGGAACGTCATGATGTTATAGCATTCTAGTACTATGTTTACTGCGCACAGTTGATGTGTCCACTGCTACTACCACTACCACTACCACTACCACTACCACTACCACTACCACTACACCTACCACTACCACTACCACTACCACTACCACTACCACTACCACTACCACTACCACTACCACTACCACTACCACTACCACTACCACTACCACTACTACTACTACTACTACTACTACTACTACTACTACTACTACTACTACTACTACTACTACTACTACTACTACTACTACTACTACTACTACTACTACTACTACTACTACTACTACTACTACTACTACTACTACTACTACTACTACTACTACTACTACTACTACTACTACTACTACTACTACTACTACTACTACTACTACTACTACTACTACTACTACTACTACTACTACTACTACTACTACTACTACTACTACTACTACTACTACTACTACTATTATTACTATTACTACTACTACTACTACTACTACTACTACTACTACTACTACTACTACTACCACTACTACTACTACTACTACTACTACTACTACTACTACTACTACTACTACTACTACCCCTATACTATTATCTATAAAATCACACATCTGCTCATTCAGTGTAAAAAAAGAATTAATCATATGAAATAATGACAACATTACAATAAGTCTAGCATCCTGTCACTAATAATTATTTAATATATCAGAGTTATTTTTAGAACAGTTTGATATAGGTAATGAAGCAGAGTGGAGGTAGAAGGCTAACCGGAACTTTGAACAGAGAGCTATCTTTAGTCTTAGCACTATCGGAGCTGACCACTTTGTTATTGCTGAGGCTGCTGCTGTTCTTACAGGTGAACTTGAAATCTTTCATTTCTTTCTTTTGTTCTTCCTGTTTAATGGCATTAACACATATAGTAGTATTTCACATGGCACACATATGGCATACATTAAATAGAGCATGATTTATTAAATAATACTAATTTAAATACAATTACACACAAAGAAAATGTATAATATAAACACATATTATTGCAATTAAGTGTAGTTGCATTATGTCAAAATTCACATCGATGTAAACATGCTTATGAATTGCTTACACATATGGGGGGGGGGCTGCTGCGTTGTTAGGGACGGAGTTACTAATTGATATAGATCATCAGTGTTTATAAGGCTTTGAACAACTATGTAGTACTACAGCTGCTGCTGGATATGCTATTCTATTGATCTAAATGAATACCAAGTGGGTGAACAGTGATAGTGTAATGAATCGTAATTTGATATGGGTGTTTGATTTCGACATGACGAATTGTGCTTGTAACTGCTGCTACGGCATATGTACAGCTCTCATTAATGATGGCTGCATAGCACACACACACACACTCACTCACTATAGAAACAGTACACCACCACCACTGCTGATGTGATATGATACTAAACCTGACCACACGAGAGAGACCCCGGGTCATATCTATAGTAATTTTAGCTATAATAGAGAGAGAGCTGTTTAATAGAGAGAAGATAATAGTGCTGCTGCAGTGAGATCATTATATCATTAATGTTGCTCGTGCCTATATCCTAAATACACATTACTAATAGGTATATAGATTATATTTATATAATATAATATTTACAATACACGGAGTATTCGTAATGAAGGAATAGTTAAAGGTTAGCAATATAAGAGTTAAGAGTAGACATACCAAAGGTTATACATATAGGTTTATAACATAGTACTAATAAAAGAGTAACATCGAATACAAAGTGAACATTGGATTATATAATATCATGCGACGATGAACTAGATTGAAGACAAGATAGATCTCCTATAGATGGATGATGTACTGCTTACTATCATGCTACCATGTCTGTCACGAGCTGTTACTCAAGGGCTCACTTTAAGTAATGGCAATACTTTCATGCCACTGAGTGAGGTAATGCAATAGTTACGCAGCTACTACTATTGTCCACCGCAGTATTATAAGCATGTGTATATTTATAATTCATATAGTATACAGTGAAATGATCTTCTCGGTACATATTTATTTTATATTGTTCCGAGCCCTTCAGTTATTAAAACTTGTACAAGTCTACAGCTTCTTGAGAGGTCCATGTATATCCGCCACGCTTATTATACATGATTTAATACATACATATTATTATTAAATATACTAAACATAACGCGATGTTCAAATTAATTGATTTGACTATATATTACGTCTATTCATTATTTATTAGACATATTGATGACACTGTAAAAATGGTTTACGTGTAAAACCTAACATTTATATAATCAAATTATTGTAAACTTGAGGGTAGTTTTACTTTAAGGGAGTGAGGAGTAATCAGCGTACTACGTGTACATATTACAGGTAAACCATAGGGAATAGGGGTATGTTTTAAATGTTAATAACATCATTAATATTGATTTTTGTAGTAATATATCACTAATACTGATCATAATATGTAGGACTTTGAGTTATTTTATGTTGTACATTTATATAAAATATGTTATTATTTTTATTATTGATAACAAATTTAATTATTTAATTCTTTATGTGTAATATATATATTTAGTTCATTCTAGGTTTCAGGGCATCTACACAAACACATAATTATAGGGCATTTAGATATATTTTACTAAGGAAAATATAAGATGATATATATATATATATAGGTTATTACACCATATATTTATAAATTCATTTATGATAAATGATATATTAGATGGACGCCTGAGGCAATTAAAGCTTGTAACAAGTAGATGTCTGAATTAGAGATGTTAATAGCTAAATAAGTATTCGATTCGATTGCTAATTTTACTATTCGTTTCATATACAATTGTAATATCATACATATTATATATTTATTATAGTAATGTACAGAAATGGTCTGTTTTTGGATAATTTTTTTAGGTTTTTTTTTAAATTTTACAAGCATTATTTCATTACAATCATGTTATATGGATATATAATTACTATTCCTGCCATATACAATCACATATCCTATACTAATGCTGTACATTTAGAACTGTATTCCGTCCCAATATATTTTGATACATCTATTGAATATATTCTAATTACAAAAGAAATATAAAATTAATATAAAATAGTTTTTAGTAAATAATATTTATTTTTTGTTTTATACTTTAATTAATTGTATTCTTTTGTTATTTAATTAAATTGAAATGTCTGGTAATAGAATATATTCAATAGATGTATCAACATATATAGTGCAAATTAAATTAATAATAACAAAATACAATATATTAAATAGTTTTTACTAAATACTTAATAACAAAAGAATACATTGAATTAAAACATAAAACAAATAATAAATAGTATTTATTATTTATTTTATATTATATTATTCATTGTATTATTTTGTTATTAATTTCTAATGTCTGGTAATAGAATATATTTAATAGATACATACAAATATATAGTGACCATATTACAGATATATATATATATGGTTCAGTTATCATTTAAATTTTGTAAGATATATATTTTATAAAATTTGTAAAATCAATATGCCAGGAAGAAAAAAAAAATATCATGTGGAATAATTTAAGAAAATTGTAGATTTTAGTAGGAAAGGTCTTAAAGCCCAATGCTGACAATGCAATCTGACATTATATGACATAAATGACAATATATGATATTTTCTAATAACTAATCTTAACATTTAATTTTAAAAAAATAATTTATTTAATACAAAAAACCAATAAAACCATAATAAAAATCATTTTTTTTGTTTTCTTTTAAAACCAAAAAAAACGCCAATCCTGGTAATATACATTCTTTCACATTTATATATATATATATATATATATATATTTATATACAATTATTGTGTTATATAAAATGTAATGGTTATTATAATGATGATATATTACAATATATTACACGAGAAACCCCTTTATAATATTATGTATAGTATAAAGGAATAGTTATTTGTATTATGAAAGAGTATAATAAATTGAAATTAATAATATATACATAATTTAAGTTTATATATATATAGCCAACTATATAATATAACTTAGAAGATAATAAATATATAACATATATTATATATAATATATCCAACACAAATACTTATACATTATTATATATAATTTATATTAGATATTTTAATTTTATAATATAAAGAATTAATTAGAATGTATATTATAATTTTATAGATTATAAATTTAATAATTAAAATGGATTATTCATAATATAGTTGAATCAATTTAATCTTTATATAAAATAACAAACGGATATGTTTGCCATTATTTAAAAAATAATGAATTTAACTTACTATTATGACGGAAGTTATTTATATTCTATTATTTTAATATTTAAATAATAATAGAATAATACTTACTTACCTTACCAGGTCGAGCTTGCTCGGCATAAAATAGAATATATAACATAGAATAATAATAACACATTATATCGCTATTTTATAAATATTCATAGGAAAACTGTCATTTATTATATATTATATAATCATATATTTAAGGCAATACTCATACAGTTATGGCACTACTCATAAAATAATGGCACTTACCAATTTGGGTAGCTGGGTAGCTCTAGAAAGACTGATATACATTACACACATATATATATATTTATATATATATATATATATATATATATATATATATATATATATATATATATGTTTTCTAAATATAATGAACATTTGAAGTCAAAATATACATTATTAAAATGTTGACTATATATTAGGTAAGCATGAATTGTGAAGTCATTATTCCGAGTAATTAGAATCTATAGTTTTTTTATATTTTAAAAGAATTAAAATAAAATTTCTATTTTTTTAATCTAATGATTTATATAGAAAATTATATTAATACATATATACTAACTTTCTAATGCTTTATTATATTTTATGTATATTAATAAGTGATTTATATGTAGTAATAATAATAAAATAAAGAATCACATGATATTTACAGGTGAATAAGTTATAGTTATTATATCAAACCTGTTGATCTCTGAGGAATTTCTCTCTTTCGTGACGTTCCACTCTCCACGAATCCTGCGACATTTGAGTGCTGCCCCCTACTCCATCCTCTTCCTCATCAGAGTCTGGTTTCATCCCGTCCGCATAAGGTTCATCTGAGAAGGATTAGGAGGATGATATATATATATATATATATTTATCAGATTCATTTAGTTGGTTTGGTTTAGTTTTAATATATCCAGGTTTTTTAGCTTCATTACATCCCTATTGAGCCTATAAAAGCATATGTAAGAAATTAGGAAATCACTCAATATACAAGGTAAATATAGAATATAAATATAATACTAAATATATATATATATATTTTAATATTTTAGTGGGGTCCTTTTATCCGGGAACTTAGATGAAGTTTTTACTTATAACTAAATGGCTCTAATGCCCCTTAGAAACTTCTCTCATGATAGGCTTCATGGTTTAAACTAGAGCAGATCATTTGTATATATAATAATTATATTATATTTATATATAATTATATAATTATATTATAATTACATAATAACACTTCTAAATATTACTTTAACACCAATTTTATAGGTCCGGATGAGGCTTGAACCCATACCCTACTATTATGGTATGTTGAGGTTAAGATAAGCAAATAGACAAATGGAACCGGTATGAGACCCCTATATTAAGGGTAAATAAGTTATGTTTTTCACCCTTTTACCAATAGATTTTAATATGTATTTAATATGAAAAATGGTATTGTATTTAAAAGCATAATTATATATAGCAAATCTATTATATTAATATTATATTATATTATATTTTATATTAATTACTTTATTATTTATAAAATCTATATAACATAAATAAATATAAAAATATTATAAAAAAACTATTAATTTGATGAAATATTTAATATAATTAAATATCAAAGAATTCATAAATTAAACTACATTGAATATTGAATAGAATAAAACTTACACAATATGTATTTTATATTATTTATATTTACAGACAATTTCAATTAATTTAGAGAATTATATAATTAAATAGTGTTTGAATGAGTGAAATTTATAAAATTATAATTCTGAGTAAATTGATCCTATAGATTTACAATAAAATTAATTATGAAAAATAATATATTATGTTTATAATTATATTGTATACTTATATCAAAGATTTTCCGAAGGAAAGATATAACACTTACGCGAAATCGTGTAATTCGAATTTGTATACAAAATACCCTGGTGCCACCTATAGCGGGTTACTTTTAGGAACTATGCGTTGTTTATAATGTAAATTCGTATTTAACTATACACTTTTAAAATGTTAAATAATATGCTTTAAATTAATATTTATATGATGAAAACTAAGTGTTCATTACTAATATATAACAAACAAATATGATATGTATGTTTTAACTGCTATAAGTATATATTTAGTGAGTAAAAGCTCATTTATTTTGCATGTAATTTAATAGAGCAATGAAAACATTGTTGTATGCAAACAGAGCCGAACCTAAATCTATTTCAGTGATTTTGATACTACTGCTAGCAGCGGTTGGGTATATTACTAAATTACGTTGCATGCATAGGGAGTGTTATATCTTTGCTTCGCAAAATCTTTGCTTATATTTTGATATATATATATATTAAATTATATTTAATATTCATAGAAAACATAAATATACATATAAAAAAACGAGTTAAAAAAATGAAAAAAAAATGAAGTTGGAAGTTAAAAATGAAAACATTATGTAAGCACTGTTTACCATATGATATTACTATAAACAAAACACTACTTATTGATGTATAGTAATTTAAAAACATAAATAAAGATGTTTGATAGTTGTTTTTAAATTTATAAAATGATCTTATATAAAATCATTAAATTATTATGATTATTTTTATAAAATCATAAATTACATTTAAAAAATAAAAAATAAAGACTAGATAAACTGTTTTTGTAACCGTTTCATTATCTACTCTTAATAGAATAACGATAGTGAATACAAACCGATGTTCTTCCACCTGAACTTCCTCTGCCGGCCAACGCTGTCTGTGTGAAGGTCTGCATCGGGAAGTAAACGTTCTTGGAGATGTCTAATCTCCTTCATATCGTCGTTCATCAGGTTCGCTCTACGGGTGATTACAGTGGTGATGTAATGTAATAGTCTGTGCTGAACGCAATGATGTTATGTAATAGTGTGGGTGCTGAACGCGCTGATGTTACGCTGTTGTTGTCGGCGATGCATCTCTAACTCATAATTAAAGTACGCCGGTATAATAATAATAATAATATCAGATTCAGTTGATGACCGAGATCAAAAACCCAGGTATGGTATAGAAGTTCTATTGAACTTATCAAGATACCAACCTGCTCTTGGTAATGAGAGAATTAATACAAAATGAATAAATACAAAATGAATAAATATAAATAAATATTTTACAATTCTATATTGTTCATTCGTGTTCTGTCTCATAAAAAAGCAATACAATAAAATTAAATATATCTCTCAATACCAAGAAATCATCATGTATATAACAATAAAATAATAATAAAATATAATAAAAATATATAATAAAATATTAAAAAATGTAAAAAGATACTAAAATAATAAATAAGTTAAACTATAAGTATCATGTTAATGTGTGTGGTATCGAGATGTGCATCAATAACGGGGTCGCAGCAACATCTCGTTAGCTCGTAAGTTGGGGTAATCCATAATCTGAATACTATACTATAGTATACTGTACTATACTATATTGTACTCTATTATACTATACTATACTATACTCTACTATACTATATAAACAGTATATTACGAGTGAATATATCGCCGATGTAGGACTATAACGTGAGCCTGGCTATACATAGATCTGTTAGCGGTGCGAGTTACGGATGGACTGGTTGTTCTGAGAGAATACATTGTCCTAGTACAATAGTTAACATTACGGATATAGCTAAGGATCGTCCTAGGACAATATTTAACATTACGTAGATATCTAAGGATCGTCCTAGGACAATAGTTAACATTACGTAGATATCTAAGGATCGTCCTAGGACAATAGTTAACATTACGGAGATAGCTAAGGATTATCCTAGTACAATAATTAACATTACGGAGATAGCTAAGGATTGACCTAGTACAATAGTTAACATTACGGAAATAGCTAAGGATTATCCTAGTACAATAGCTAACATTACGGAAATAGCTAAGGATTATCCTAGTACAATAGTTAACATTACGGAGATAGCTAAGGATTATCCTAGTACAATAGTTAACATTACGGATATAGCTAAGGATTTTCCTAGGACAATATTTAACATTACGTAGATATCTAAGGATCGTCCTAGGACAATAGTTAACATTACGTAGATATCTAAGGATCGTCCTAGGACAATAGTTAACATTACGGAGATAGCTAAGGATTATCCTAGTACAATAGTTAACATTACGGAGATAGCTAAGGATTGCCCTGTACAATAGTTAACATTACGGAAATAGCTAAGGATTATCCTAGTACAATAGCTAACATTACGGAAATAGCTAAGGATTATCCTAGTACAATAGTTAACATTACGGAGATAGCTAAGGATTATCCTAGTACAATAGTTAACATTACGGAGATAGCTAAGGATTATCCTAGTACAATAGTTAACATTACGGAGATAGCTAAGGATCGTCCTAGACAATAGTTAACAATACGGAGATAGCTAAGGATCGTCCTAGGACAATAGTTAACATTATGTAGATAGCTAAGGATTGTCATAGTACAATAGTTAACATTAAGGAGATAGCTAAGGATTGTCCTAGGACGGTTCATTTTCTCAGATCTACTTGTACCTGATACTAACGCCTCTTGTTAACGATTAAAGCGTCATACGGGCGTTATTGTGAACTACTAATGGGGGCGGGGGTGGGGGGGTGACTTACAAGTGAGCCCTTTCTATCTGCTCCATTTGATGTTCATCGTCCACCAGTTCCTCTTCATCTCCACTCTGTATCTCGTAGTTATCCAGCCTCTTGTCAGACTCCAGTTCATCGTCGCTGTCTTCACTTCCTGTCACACGTTCAAATGCTATCATTAACTATCTATGCTAAATAAATTATATTAGATAAAGTTTGTAATGGAATCAATTTTAATAACACCATTTGAATATGCAATATTTTATTTAATACATTTATATCAAAAAATAAATTAGATTGAAAATAAATTATATTAAATTTAGATTAAAAATAAAATATTTGTTAGTTTTATTAATTTTGTTATTGAAAATAATGATTATAAATATCGTATACTGCTCTATTATAAATACATTATTATTAAGAAAATTCTATAATCGTATAATTATTACTATTAATTAGTTATTACATTTAAGTTAAATAATTTAAATTTTATGATTAGGAAATTGTTTTTTTTATATGAAAATTCAGAATTAATAAAAAGCTCATAATAATAATAATTTCATCAAATTTTGTTTAATAAAATAGATATATTCTGTAAAATCACACAACTCTGAATTTGTATACATTATTTATATTAAAACTATATTTAGTTATGTATATCATTTATAGACATTAAAATATTGCATGAAATAAACATTTAAACAATTATTTTATTACATGAATTAATAATACTTTAGTTAAATGATTTTCAGATAAATATTTGTACCGATAATAGTAAACTTTGTTATATATGTCATTACAATAATTATATTTACAATTGATGTTCACTTTTATTGTAATACATATACATATTATTTTAGAAGATATTTATTAGATAATATTAATGAAATATAAAAATAAATTAGTTTTTAACAAAAGACAGGATATAGCTATCCGCAATTGTATTGAGTACTTCGAAATAGATAGTTTTCAGTGGCATATTTAATTATATTTCAATGATTTCAAGCTACAAGATATATTTATTTATTTGTGAAATGATGATTTTCTATATTATGTAATGTAGACATTATTACATTATATTACGATTTTAATAAAATCATATTGATAGTAATTATTATTTATAAATGTACTACTATAAATTATGCTCCTGGACTATAATTCAACATAATAAAAGCATTCAAGCATAAATTAAATATGCTTTGCATGCATCCTATCTTTAACTATATATATATATATATATTATAAATTAAATAGATATAATGTTAATATTTGGTTATATTAAAAGTGATATAATATTACATAATATTTTCTTACAAACACAAACAGATTGAGCTAATATGTCCATTAGAATAAATATAAATATATAGTTTATGATCTGAATAATAAAGCATATTGCTAAATGACGAAATATTGAAATCTTAAATTACTATTTAAAACATATATAATTCTTAAATAATAAAATGTTAATTATATATAGTTACATAAAACAATAATAAACACGTTCTAATTGAGTGAACATGATTATATTATATTTATAATTAAGGGTAATTATCTCGATAAGCTCTATTTCTATAATTACAATTGTGTAAAAACATAAATTTGATAATAATAATAATAATAATAAAATAAAATGATCTAATAAACCTTTAAATAATGCATAAATTAGAATAAAACAATTATTATCTGTGTATACTATTATAATTATTCTATTTATAACTATTATCGATGTTGATATGAACCTGATAATTCTGCCTCATCTTCAAAATAATCCTTTAGTTTAATTCTGTATAAATAATCAGTTATATAATTAATCGTATAGATAAATTAATGTATATATACATGGATTGATACACAGATTGAAACTTACAAAAAATACATATGCTATAACTACTACTCATTGCGTATCAGATGGCATCAGTGAGTCATATATTTAAGTGACCCATCCAATATACAAATACATATGTGGATACATAATGGATCACATGTCTTTACTAGAAAGTGTTTAGCCCACATATGTGTGAGTGTGTGTATGTGTGCATTACATAATGTTTGTTATTATCTATATAATCAGATGTCCTTAGATATCACTGTACACAAGGTGCATACAGGCAGTACAATAGATCTAGTAGTACAATAGATGTGTTGTTTACTACTAGCTGTACTGTGGTCAATGTGGTGTTAGACCTACAATCAGAAAGGCTATACCCCTCACATCTATACACAGTCTGTGTTAATCTCAGATGGTCTCAGTTTGACATTTACAGCCAGGCTGAGATATAACATGGGCTGTATTCATATGGAGGCTAGTCATATTGTAAAGTCTAACTTAACATTGACCACTGTATTAGGGCGTGTGATAATAACTTTGATTTAAGTTTCGATGTGCCGTCGTTGAATGCCTTCCTGAATAGATTAGCGACTTGTTCTTTGTTCTGTATAACAGCGGTGATAACAATTGATTACGATGAAGTCTCATTGGGAGGGGGTGTGGGGGGCGTGGGGGTAGTTACGATGGTAGGTGCCGTACCGTTACCGATTATATAACTATATCGTATATTGTATCTGTACGAATGCGTGCTTAATCATGTATAGTATGTGGGTGTAAACATAAATAGTATTCACGCGATCATCACCTGTTCAGCCTCATCATCATCCTCAGCTTCCCCGTTGTGAACATCTTCACCACCAGCAGCAGCAGCCTCATCATCATCATCGTCGTCGTCGTCGCTGATCACTGCAACTTTCATCTTAGGCTGCGCGCTGCGATGAGTCAGCATTAATACATAGATACAACAATGATCATGACAATGGCTATGGCTATACTACATGGATAATAGCCAACTAATATGTTCAGGGATGGGGTGAAGTACGTATAATATTTGTATATTTAATACATATGCTGATTTGGTGTATTTGTATTTGTATTTGATTTTCGCATTTGGTGTATTTGATCAAATACAGTTTCAAATACACTTTTAAAAATATGTTAAATTAATAATTTAATAGAATGTAAAATACATTTATTAAGGGGACGAGCGCCACTCAGTCTATAAATAGATTTTAACATGTAGGAGATAGGGAATTGGTACGTGTTTTAAAAATCCTGAGACTTTTTATACAATATATTTATACATTTAATTTTTTTTTATTGTGTAGAGTTTATTCTATTCTATATGAAATCAGTAGAACATTTTTTATTTCAATTACCAATCATAAAATATTTATGTTTTATAAAACTTATTATTTTTTATTTTTTTATGTTAAATTATTTGTATTATATATTTTTATGAATAAAATAAAAAAGTACCACTGTTTCATATAAATACAATTAAATATCTTAATAATGGTGAAGATTTGAACAAATTCAATAAAGGGAAAGAAAGCCTTATGGTTTTTAAAGTTGGTATGCATGAGAAAATAAAATTCTAAGAGATAATCGAGTTCAAAGTAAATAGTTATTTTTATGGTAAATGTATGGTTATTTTCATTTATATTGTTGGATATTAGTTATTCCATAGTATTATGGAATAACTTTTATAACTTTTCCTTCTTGGCATATTAGTAATAATATACTAGTAAGAGATAGCCTATGTATTAACATATTCATAAATTCAACTTATAAATAAACAAAATAATATGATAGTTGCTAAATGGTTTTCAAATTATTTCAATCGATCGAGTATTCACAATTATATCATATAATATATATTCTTATAATTTTAACTATTTTGAATAATATTGTGAAAAATAGGTCTATAAAACATCATTTTTTAGATACTTATATGATGATTTATATCACAGTTTTTAGATTTATATATGTAAAAGTAATCAATTATACATATTTTCTCATAAAAAAAAATAGAATACATTTTTTTTATGATAAAACGAGTGGCGCTCGTCCCATTAAACAATACAAATTATATAATAGAGCAATCATATTTAAAGAATTTTATAGATACTATATAAGTAAATTTATGAATTTATGAATGTGATCCTAGTATATCGATAGTAATGTTGATTTATCATCATTATTTCATCCTATATTAGATCCATAAAATGGCATAAAACATTCATGAAATACATACAACAATTTATATCAGGTGGCAACCTGTAATACTAATATTGTTCGTCATTATTATTTTATTTATTAATTTTCGTACCGTTTATTCTATTTTATTTTATTATTATTAATGGTATTTATTGTTTTACCTAATATATTATTTGTATTCTATATATACAATTTTGAGAAATCATTTATGATTTATTTAGGTGTTTAAATAAACTTTAAATCAATCAATCAATTTATAAAATATCCTTATTTTATATATACTATTTATTAATTAAAATATTATCTTTCAATTAAAAATCATTTAAGAAATGTTAAATCTTAGTTTCGAATATGTATCGATATGATTTTAGGTTTTAAAGTATATTGAAGTATAAGTATATTCACATTCGCTATTATTAGTGTATGAAAACTACAAACATTTCTGTGTGGCTGTCATCATCATCGCTGTCACTGTCGATGATACGCATGTGACCTAGTTTAGGCTTATTCGATTGGACCATGAAGTCAGAGTTATTCGAGGTCTCGTCCACGAAGGTATCGGGGGCAGCGGTAACATCAGCAGCTGGTGGACATAGCATACATAGCATCATATTGATAATGATGAGGAATATAAGTTTATTAGCACTAAAATAGGGCCGTGTAGGGTGCGTCGCTCGTGCGGTGAGAAAATAACAATAAAAGTAAAAATATTATTAAATATTAATATTATAACTATTAGTAGATCGGGGTATATATATTAATAGGTATCATGCGAATTTGGCGTGGGTGCCACGTGATATGCCTATTAACTAAGATTAAGCACAATTATAATTCAAACATTTAACTCATGCGCGTATGTGTATTAGTGAGTAATAGAGATAAAATATAAATATAAATTAATATATATATATATAAGTTGTATATATATAATATAACATTCTAATTTAGTGAAAGGTGCGAGTTAAAGTTATCAGAACTGCTGACAGGTGAATGAATATTTAGCTCATATTTTAAATATATATTCGATGAATAGTAAGTTTCGACGACATATTAAGATATATATTTCGAACTCCTCCCGCTATTTCATCGAGAGTTCTGTCGGAAATTTAAAATTTGGTAATCATCGCAATTTGCGAACACATGTTGAGGTGTGAAGTCCACTTTAGCTGCGGTACTATTACTAAGTTAGGCTGTGAGTGGTGTAGCATAGACTGTTGTATCTACTCGATGTACTGACTGACTGTCCATCTATCTAACTGTCCTACTACAAAAGCATACCCTTAGGCTGCGGTTCTACAAAAGTAGAATAAGTTTGAGAGGCGTGCGTTTTAACCGCGGCGCAATGCAACTTTGTAACAATTTATAATGTAAATTGATAGGTAGTCCTATTGATACTCTCCTGTAGAACTGCAGCCCGAGTAGTACTATTACGGCGGTATTATTACAGGGGGTACTATTACGGGGGTAGTCATGCTAACAGACGGCTGTGTTGGGGAACACCCCCGAACAGAGGGCCATGAGATCTTGATGCTGGGTGGAGTCGGCGGAAGTGCTGTCAAACTTGATCTGGTTGCCCCTGAATACGTCGGTGTCCATCTGGCTGATGTCGGTGTCCATCTGCAGTTCTCGGCGGACACTCTCGTGCTTGTCCGGTTCTCCTCGTAACATTCTACGCGAGTGGGCGGGTGGGTGAGGGTGTGTATATAGGTGTATTTGTGTTTGTGTGTGCGAATACAACACACCTCTCTAGTTCAATCATCTTGTTACTTGTTACATACATGTATTCATTATTTGTTCTACATTCAAGCAGCTCTGAATTATATATAGTTCAATTTTATTATTATTATCGGTTGTTTCTCGTTTCTTGTTCTTTTCTATTATTATTATATATATATATATAATTTATTTTAATAAATAACACTTTTGTTTGCTGATTACCGAGTTGTTATCATCTATTTTCATTATAACATTGTCTATAAACTTTACAGATGTGTGTTACGCTATTACAGAAGTATTAAACTATTACAACTACGTTGTTGCAAGATCTAGGTCACTTACCCATCCTCGTCTAGAAGCTGGGAACACTCATCTTGCTGCTGGGGTGGAGATGAACTGAAGGTCGTCGATACCCTATCAACGGTGGGGTGGGGGGGGGGGGGTAAACAGTAGGGATACGGTAAATAAATACGAATAATGAATATATGAATTAATTTTTTAATATTAATTTATATTTTAATTATGGTTTTGTATATATATATTAATAATTATTATGATATAGTTGAAGACACGCCCCTTGAACTAAACCTGTCGGGTAAACAAAGTGTTTAGCGTCTTTTATACATTAGATTAGGTAGCTAATAATTTATTATTTAAATAACTGGTGTATTCATATTTTTCATTATTTATTAAATATTAATTATTTTATAATTTGAATATTACATTAATTATTTAATATATTTAAATCAAGTTTTAATTAATTCAATCGATAAATATATTTTTTAATATGTACGACATATGTTTTTTATATGTGTAATTATTAATTTTGTTAATTGAATATGAAACAAACAGTAGAATTTGTAATCGATAAATAAATTATTATTAATGTCATTTATATATAACCTTGGTAATTTATTTAGAATGAAAGATACGAGCTAACAAACTAAAGACATTATCTAAATACCCTATTTCTCATTAATTATCACCTATATATTAATGTCATTAAATAAAAAACTATTATCATCAAATATTTCAGAAACATGAATAAGAAATGAATCATTCGATATTCAATATATTTACATTAGTAGTTTTAAATAATTTAATTGTAAACGAATATTTAACAACCTACAAATAATTTGTAATCGAATCTATTATGAATCTAATATGAATCTAATAATAGAATCGGTAGTCGGATCGAAAACTTATTTAGCTACACTCATTACAGCGCACGTAGTAAACGTAGTAGATGTGGTTATGTAACAATAGAGGTCATCGTATGCGTGACCTTGAGAACATTTTCTTGATGCCCGAGAAGCTCCTGTTGAACGTAGGACATAAGAAGTCGTCCTGGCTTCTGGTGTCTGTGTTTATCTGTGAGTGTGTGAACGTGTGTGAACATGTGTGTGTGTGTGTGTATAAAGGTGTGTCGTTATGTATCGATGTACGCGTGTGTACATTGATGTGTGTGCAGCTAATATTGTATATTCCGCCGTCATTCATGTGTAAACATATTCACTGCTGGCGTATATAATGAAGATACTTATTAGCCATAATGCATCTATTCTAGAATGAACTTAAACCATACACCAGTGTGGGACCCACACTGTGAGTGAACAAACACTACTACTACTACTACTACTACTACTACTACTACTACTACTACTACTACTACTACTACTACTACTACTACTACTACTACTACTACTACTACTACTACTACTACTACTACTACTACTACTACTACTACTACTACTACTACTACTACTACTACTACTACTACTACTACTACTACTACTACTACTACTACTACTACTACTACTACTACTACTACTACTACTACTACTACTACTACTACTACTACTACTACTACTACTACTACTACTACTACTACTACTACTACTACTACTACTACTACTACTACTACTACTACTACTACTACTACTACTACTACTACTACTACTACTACTACTACAGCTTATAATACTTACAGAGGTAGATCTTTCATTGTCTTCATCACTGTTGTACCTAGTGATCAGTGACTCATTATTATTTATATATCTATATATATATATATATATATATATATATATATAATATATATATATATATAAATAAAATTGATATTTATAAATTTATGAATAAATACTAGTGTATGTAATGCCATGGATACAACTAATGGAGAAGTAGGATGCTAGTGCACTAAAGTAGGTCAACTGGTGTTATACTGACCTACTTAGAGTTAGAGTTTGACCGGCGGGTATCATTGAACCGGGCAAGTAGGAGGATGAGGAGGAGTTAGACTGGCTGTAGGAACAGCTTAGCTCTTCATGGTCGTCTTCGAGGGGGTCAGGGTTGTTATCCACGGGGGTAGACAGTATATCTGTGGGGTGGGTAGCGGGGGGGGGGGGGGGTTATTGTTTTAATCGTGGAGATGGTGATGGTGAGAGAGGGGGGAGTGAGATGGATAGGAATAAAGAAACGGAGAGGAATAGTACTATTCCTCTCCTATACTTATAAATATAGGGAGATAGAGATATAGAGGGAGATGGGAGGTGGAGAAAGTCTATTATATCGAGTGTAGACTATCATTACCCGTATCCTCCTGAGTTTCAGCAAGTTTATCCCTAGTGATGGAGGCGAAAGCTCTTTTCTCTGTTGGGATGCGTGCGTTAAGTTAGGTACGTTTAGACAATATTTATGATGTAATGATGATATAATGATGGTGATGATGGCGATGACAAACCTATCGGGGTGGAGTGAGTAACGCCTTTGAACAAATTGAAATTAGCGACATCTTTAGAATCTTCCCCTGGATGAACGTCGAGGGTAGCATTACATAATGGTGGATAGTTAATAATGTAGTAGATAGTCTACGAAAGCAGTGTGTGTGTGTGTAAAAGTTGTTTGAACTGACTATTATCTAATATCGGAGACATGCGACTATCATCTTCTTCATCGTCTTCTTCATCATCGGAAGTGTCATCTTCCGCAGCTTCGTTAGAGATGAACGCCGATTTCTTCTAGAAGGTGCGCGATAGTGTGGTGATTAGAGTGAGAGATACGTGTCAGCAAGTGATGCCGATACATACCTGCCTATTGTTCTCCCTTTCATCCCTACCGTAGTCATTTTCGTCTTCAGATTCTTCTGATTCTGCGTATAAATATATGTTATTAGTTACGCATATTTAGCCTCTTTTATAATATAATGTCGTTGATAAATATCGTGAATTTTCATCTGTTTTATATTAATTAATAAAACCGATTACAATATAATATAATTTGAAATTAAATTCTCGATAAAATAGATCATTTTTTAATTTTGTTATAGAGTTAATAGGTTTACAATGTAATAATAACGTATCACTCCAATTAGTTTGAAACATATATCAACTTTAATATCTAAGCAATCGAGCGTAAAACTTAGAAAGTTTAGTATCGCTACAAAGACAATAGAAGTGGAGGGTTACCCGTAATGGCGGCGGTGTCGTCGTGTTCCGGTTCACTGGGCATGAGTTCTGAGTCGCTGTCCTCCTCCTCGAGGTATCGTCTCCTAGCCTCTCCATCCTCGTCCTCGCTATCGGTGAACTCAGCCTCTTCCTCGTCTTCTCCCCCGTAGCTCTCCTCCTCGTTGAACTTTGCGTCGGCGATACGACTGCGACGTACCTCAGCCCGCTTCTTCTTCATCTTCTCTTGGAGTTGTTCCTTCAGCTTCACTAGTTTACCGCCTGGGTGGGATAGGCGGGGGTGGGCGTTATAGCTTCCTCGGGGGTTATACCTTACTGTCGCACATAATACGTTAAGGTTAAACCACTAAATACGTAAAGGGAAATAACTTGATATATAGAGTTTAACTACTCGTTAATTAGAGGTCACCTATTCATTAATTAGAGGTCAACCATTCACTACTTAGAGGTCACCCATTCATTAAGGGGATACCGCACTGTGTAAATCAGAGAAAATCAAAAAAATAAAATAAAAAATATTATTCAATAATATTAATTTATCATATATTATGTAGTACCTGTCAAAATATTATGATCGAAAACGGCCTATAAATACCATAAAAAGCATATTTTACAGTGCACCTTTAAAATATATAATGTTGGCTTATTATTTTGTTTGAAATCTACATGCACGATTTTATAATAATGCCTACATTTTATTTTATAACATAAATACTTATATATTGTCAATTTAAAAAATTTAAAAACCAAATTGTATATCTCTATTTATTCTATATTATTATCTTTGTAAACATATATCATGTGATATTATAAACCAATAGAAAAGCTAATAAACAGATGCTATAAAATATTGTATTTACTATATGTCATTTCATTTTAAAATTTATGTTTTTATATCCTTTACCATTTATTTGCATATATATCTATATTATTTATATATCTTTATAGCTAGTTTCATTTATATATTAGTTTTATATTATAAGTAGTATAAAATTGTTCTTTGTATATCATTATTAGCCTTTATATTAGATTTACATTTGACTTTTCAAATACATTTTTTTTATTTATATTCAATATAATATTGTTTTATATATTTACATTTATTTATATTACATTAGTATTATTTACATTTATTGGCATATAACTTTGGAGCACAGAGGATAATGCAGAATCTAGATCAACACATTCAAATTAGAAGTGAAGAGAGTATAATTGAATGTATTTTACAATTTAGAATTATATATTGAATTTACACATCTATATATATATTATATTATAAACATTATATTATTGATTTATTTATTGAATTTACACATATTATAAATTATTGATTTATTTTATCATATATCTATATATATATATATCAGTTATACATAGTATATAATTTACTATGATAACATACAACTATTGCTTTATTTTATAATAATTGATTTTTAATTAGTAAAACTTTAGAATAATTATTTAGTATTACCTAGTTGAATATAAATCATTTTTTAGAAAAAAATATTATAGGTATCCTTCTAATTTTTTTTGCTATATATAATCAGTATAATAATAAATATCTTAGAGAGAGATTATTATATAAATATAATTAAAAGTAAGTGAAAAGAGATAATATTGGTGAAAATATTGTATTACAAAATAAATATTATATGTAATATATTTTATATATGAAATAGATTATTTAAAAAAAAAATCTCTCTTAGGGTTGTAGAATAATATATTATCAATATAATAAAAAAAAATTAGTTAGATTCATTGATTACTTTTACCTAAAAAGTACTTTTAGTAATGGTATGTATTTCCTATCTATTAACATGTAAGTGCGCTAAATGGCGTGCGTTGTGCGGTATGCCCTTAATTAGAGGTCACCCTTCATTACTAAGAGGTCACCCATTTAGTACTTAGAGGTCATTCCCGCCCTCGTTACTTAGAGGTCATTCCCCCCCTCATTACTTAGATGACTGACCTGGTAGGACGCCGTCACATGTTGTAGGCTCGTTTACGCTATCAAAGTTATTGACGTCATAGGTGAATGTATCTAGTTCCAGTTTATCTCCTTCTGCACTCTTCACTACCGTACTGTGTGGGTGTATGTGTAGGTATGTGAGTGTAGGTGTGGGAGTGTGTATACATGCATATAGGTATTGCATAACTTCTAATATAATTAATAATTATATATATATATATATTAAACTTCTATTATGAATCATAATTTATGATTGATATATATATTATATAAATAATAATTTACCATATATAATACCACAGAGCTAGAGATAAATAGAGTGGTAATACGCTATGCCTGGCTGTGTAAGCCAATGCAGAAAGGGTCAATCTATTTTGGTCACCTCAAAATGGCGGATTTGACCTATTTGAACTCTATTTGAACTATAGTTTATATTTTATTTACTAATTAATTTTAATATAGAGTAAAATATTATATTTGTATTAATAATCATTTACATGATGTATATATAAAGTATATTTACTTATTAGTGTATAGATAATACACATATATAAGAATAGATTATAAAGATAAATACGCTTTCTCCCTAGATTAAGCTTAAATAGGTCAAATCCGCCATTTTGAGGTGACCAAATTAGATCGACGCTTTCTGCATGTCATATACATTGTTTACTACTCTATTTCTCTCTAGCTCTATGTATAATACGTACACTATCATTACTGTCGCTTGTATGTAAGAACCTGATTTCGAATGACTTCTTGACCGCTGCCTTACTCTTTCCGTTCACGTTGCTAAGTCTACCGTGCCGAATAGACCGGCTCAACAGTAGATCTATTCCTTTTGTTGCCTTGCTCCGTTGACTGCCTGCATCTGTATGAACGGGGCACTGGAGTGTTACACACATAGGTGGCGTAGTATGGTACAGCGTATAGCAGTGTGGTTGAAATTATGAGATAGTCAGTGCTATGAGGTCAATGCTATAGGCGTATTCTTACATATAATGAATGAATGAATGAATTTATTTACCGAATATTGGCTATAATAATCGGAGGGATACCCAGAAGCTATGTTTAGCTTATACTAAGGATACCCTTAATAAAATAATAATAATAATAAAAATTACGTACATTCTTATGCGCATTTCGCATGTGTCTAAATGTATTACTCAGTTTATTTAATGATAATATTCTTCATCGAATGTACTGTAATATTATTAATTGAATGCGATATAACAATAAAATAACTGTAATATAACAATAAAATAACTGTACATGATTGAATTCTATATTCTACAAGTAATAGTCTTATGAGAAATGCTGCTTTCTTATCTCTTGTAATAGTGAATATTATACATATGTATACACTACAAGACTGGCTAGAATTACTAGCACTACATAACTAAATCTGTTTGTTTGATTTCAACAGGATTTATAGTTAAAAATTATCTATATATTCATTGTATCATTTATTTAAATATAATTATAAATGAAATATATATTGTATTATCTATAATGAATAACTAAAATCAAAAAAATATTGTAATAATAAATGTTATGATTATATTGAAACTATCCAAAATAATTTGTTTCTATACAAATATCAAAGAAATACAAAATATATTGATATATCAATATATTTTGTATTTCTTTGATAATTGTATAGAATATAATTATTTTTGATAGTTTCAATATAATCATAACATTTATTATTGATATATCTATTTCACATATAAGAAATAATGAGATGTGAAGATTGTGTTACGGGTGAGAATCGGGGTTAGAATAATGAACGACCTTGAACAGCTTCGTCGAACTCTATGAACCCTTCAGACCACCCGCCGAGAGTGGGCGTCTCCTGAAGACTGGGTTCGGTCAGAGATAACTGCCGGCTGAGCTTGTCCAGAGCGGCGTGAGATTTGACCTGCGCAGGGGTCGGTCGATGACCTCTGGGTGCCGGCGACGACACTTCGATGATACTGGCGTCGGTGTTGCGGTTCACCTCAGCGAAGTGACCGCTAGTGTTGAGGTCATCGAGGGGCGTGTCTTCGTCGCTAACTCCTCCCACCCCGGCTGCTTTGCTACCGGACTCATCCGTTCTCCCAGCCTCCTTATTAGTCATCTCATCTTCTTTGCCTCCTCCTCGTCCCTGTTCGCTGATGGATTCAGGCTCATCCATACGGATACCGGAATCTGAGGTTCCACCTACTTCTTTGGTTTCATCGGCGGTGGTCTTCGCGGTCGACACTACAGCCATAGCCCTGAAGTCGTTGGTTATCGAGGAGGGCGCTGGGTCAAGGTCGATAGCGGCGCGAAGGTCGCTGAAGTCTCGCAGGCAAGAGGCCGGAGACTGATTGCCTTCGTCGTCATCTGCTGATGTGGATACCGATGGGGCAAGTAGTGGGGGTAATGGGGCAAGCAGTGGGTGTAATGGGGCTGATGGGGCATGTAGCGGGGGTAATGGTCTCGACAGAACGGGTGGTGGTAGTTCCGAATGGCGCGGTACCCGAGGGGCTTTGCTAGACAGGCGAACGTTTGCTCGTTTACTGGCAGCTAGAGCCACAGCTTTCGACTTTGACAGTTGTTTGGGCAACGTGTTCAGCAGATGTTCCGGAATGTTACGTCTCGAGGCTCGACTGTAAACGTTCATGTGGTTATACACCAGCTTGGTTATACACTCATGTGATTATACGCTTGCTTGGTTATACAATCATGTGGTTATACACTTGCTTGTACATATCCATATATATATATATATATATATGTATATAGAGGTTTCAGTTACAATTTAAATAATTTTTTCTGAAATCCTATTTTATTATATCATATTTATTAAAGCATCGTTTATTGTATTTATAAAAATAAATCTATATAACCATATATAATATATATATAATTATTAATATATTAATGTGAAATTCGATATATTGTATGTGACCTACATATGATAGTATCTAGGTCAAAGCAATTACAACGATTCACTGGAGATAATGTTGTGAATAATCTAGAATATCGTTTACAGCCTGAGGGAAGCTGTTCGCAGAGAACAAAAATGTCTTAGGACAATATTTAGCATTACGGAGATAGCTAAGGAACATCCTAGGACAATTGTTGCGTTCATTCTAATACATAATGCCAGTATATGCCTACTAGACCAACTATAACTGCCATTGAGTTTGTATGTGTGTGTGTGTCTGATATCTATAATATAGGCCTGGTATTACACTAACAACACTTCATTATCACCATATTACACATACACATTCACACATACACATTCGTACATACATGCAAACGTATGCATTGATTACATATCAGGGAGTGGTATCTACATCAGTCATACGTAGTGTGTACTGCGACCAGGGTTGGCGGTTTTTTTGGTTTTTTTAAAAAAACTAAAAAAACAGATTTTTATGGTTTTTTTATAATTAAATGTTAAGATTATTAATTGGAAAATATTATATATACCTATCTCGATTATTAAATGTCTGTGCAAAACATATATATATAGAGTAAGTATAAAATATACAACACTAATGAATATTATTTATATATATTAATTATATATATATATATTATTAAATTTTCAATAATATATTATTAATATTTAAATGTTAATAAAATAATTTTATTAAAATATATTTATTATAAAAATAAAGTAAAATATTATAAAAAAAATAGTTAAAAATTGTAACAAAATAATAATTAAAAAAATAATAATAATAATAATTAGATGATTTCTAATAGAAATATAATCAATTTAATTCTCAAAATAAAAAAACAAGTTTTGCAGCCTTATCATTGCCTAATCGATTCCTTATTTTTGATTGAACGCTTTTATAATGTTAAAAAAACCAAAAAAACCAAAAAAACCAATGGTTTTTTTGATCAAAAAAACCGTTAAAAAAACCGTTAAAAAAACCGACCAACCCTGACTGCGACATAATGCTAATGAGACGTTACATCGTGTACATGCCTTATCGTTAACGAGACATTACATGGTGACCTATATCTACACGCTACATGCCTTATCGTTAACGAGACGTTACATGATGACCTATATACAGGGGGCTCTAACTTGAACTTGTTAGCAAAGCTCATCTCGGCGGGTTTCGTTGTGCCTATCCTATCGAGGAAGTTCGCTATTTTAGCCTGGTTAGCTTGTCGGTAGGGCATGTTCATCTGATCTTCTGCGGGGGAGAGAGAGGTGGGGAGAGTGAGGCTAGGGCAGGGATATAGAGGTCGGTAAGTTATTATTTCATACACATACATACACACTCACACACACACACTCATACACACACACTCACACACACTCACACACACACACACACACACACGTACACTCACACACACACACACACTCACACACACACACTCATACACACACACTCACACACACACACACACACACACACGTACACTCACACACACACACACACACTCACACACACACACACACACTCACACACACACATTATTTATTCGTATCAAATTGATAAATTATTGTTATCATAATATCTAAATTTGATATACTCCCGTGGATCTCCCGTGGGAATTTACTTTTGGTAGTTGGATCTGCCAAACTTCATTTGAGGTTAGCTACCATTTATCACTTACATAGTATCATACTATGTAACATAGTCTGCTGTTTTGCCTATATTACTACAGATCATAAAAGCATCGATAACGACCTGAGAAACGAGTAACCTGATAAGAACATGGATTCAAAATGCATTCACTGCAACACATCGACTACAGCTGAAGCATCACATGCCGAGGGACACGTCGTATGCAGATGTACAGCTACAATCCACTATAGATGTCTTTATCCGGCGAAAGAAATATCGATGCAATGGGGTAATAAAAACTCACCTTCAAAACTATTAATAGCATTTATGCAATCAATAGCCTTTAAATATACATGCCCTACCTGCCGTACTACTAATAATACACCCATACCAACTACTAATACTATACCCACACTAACTATTAATACTACACCCATACCAACTACTAATACTACACCCATGACAACTAATAATACTACACTCATACCTACTACTAACCATAATATAACGACTACATCTACTGCGTCTAATAACATAACCATTGAAAATAAACTAAATGATATACTGAAAATACTAGACATACATACTACTCAGATTAACAATATCAAAAAACGGAATACTACAACACCAACAAAACTAACGAATAAGACACTCACTACCTCATATGCACAAGCTGCCAATACACCTACTACTAACCATACTAATACCGACATAAGATTAATTACCGATACTGATATCAACTATACTGCTACTATTGAAAATATAGCTAAAGATAATCGTAATCTAAACTATATAAAGAAATTTATTTCTAATTTTAATATAAACCCCTCTTCGATATCTAAAGTTATATTTAAAAATAGTTATTGTTTTATATCATTTACTACTCTCTATGCTAAAGATTCTTTTATCTCACTCAACCCATTACTGAAAACTACTGACTATAACCGACTTTTCCTACATAACTATCTATCACCCGAAATAATACGACGAAAACATATATATTTTCACGCTATAAAAGCTAATCTAATTAAGGGATATAAATGCTCATTGAACTTAAAGACAAACACATACGAACTCAGACAAAAAATAGATAATAATAAGGTTAACTGGAAAACAAAACCACTAAATGTTCCAAATGAATTATTTACTGATTGGACAACTTCTTTTACAAACTATATTAATAATAAGGATGAACTAACCTCCACTACGGATGAATTAACTTCCACGAATAAGCATACATGACTAAACAACAGCATAAACTACTTATCTCTTACTTTAATAAATGCCAGATCTTTAACTGCTAACATTGATATTATTACTAACTTTATTATGGAATATCGCTTTTCGATTATAGCAATTACAGAGTCTTGGCTAAAAAATGTAGACACCGTCATTCCTGCTGGTCTTAAAAGCCTTGGATACTCGTTTATACAAATGTGTAGATCAGATGGTAGAAATGGAGGAGGAATAGCTTTGTTAGTAAAAAATCACATCACAATTATTCCTCAGCCCGAGATTTGTACATCAAACTGCGACTTTCTTTTTACTAAACTGAAAATAAAAAATAATATAATTCCGATCCTACTAGTATACAGACCACCAAATAACTGCCATACAACTTTTGCTTTAGAATTTACAAACTTTATACATGAACATAACTATGACAACCTGGTCATTCTAGGAGATTTCAACTTCCACTATGACTCTGACAAACTACACCACCAAGACTTTAAACGACTTTGTAACGAACTGAATTTAACTCAACACGTTAATTTTGCAACTCATACCCACGGACATATACTAGACCTGATACTTACATACAACCATTCTAATATACTAATACATAAACCAACACGCTCTACATTACTCACTGACCATTACGCAATAAACTCTCAACTTAATATACTGAACTCCTCACCTAGACAGACCCTACTTACTTACAGGTGTATCAGGAAAATAAATATTGATGAATTTTCATCTGATTTTATCTCTATGATAAATAAAACCCAAATTACAGTACTCAACTTAAACACTATACTTAAACAACTATTAAATCAACATGCACCACTGAAAACAAACTACTTAACTATACATAACGAAACTCCATGGTTTAACTCCAAATTAAATAATTTAAAAGTTTTATTTAGAAAATCATGTAGACTTTTTACGAAATCACCATCACACTCAAATCTAATTGACCTACGAAAAAATAGATATATATACAGGAATGAACTGAAATCTACAAAAACAGACTACTTTACTAACAAAATTAACGATTGTTCACACGACTATAAACGACTCTACTCAATAACTAAGACCCTCTTAGGAAATAATAAAAATTCTACGCTCCCACATTTTCCCGATGATCAACTATGTAAGAAATTTGCAGAATATTTTAAAGACAAAATTAACACCATTTGTAATAGACTCTCTTGTACATTTGACCCTCTTTATAATGCACCCCAAATATTACCATGCACTTCGACACTAACACATTTTACTGTACCTACTAATACTGCAATCTACAATTATATTGTCACTGCTAGATGCTCTTCACCACACGACCCAATTCCTCTATACTTAATAAAAAAACTAGCATCAACTCTGACTTTGACTTACAAAAATATAATTGATGACTCACTTCTAACAGGAACTATTCCAAATTTACTAAAAAACGCAATAATTACGCCAATAATAAAAAAAACTAATCTTGACTCTTCTGAATTCTCAAATTACAGACCTATATCTCAACTACCTCTACTAACTAAAATTCTTGAAAAAACTGTTTATACTCAACTTTCACACTACTTAACTGAAAATATGTTGCTGGACATACGACAAAATGCATTCCGTAAACTACATAGTACTGAAACTACCGTACTCTCTCTTTTTGACGACTTATATAACTCACTAGACACTGGACAACCAATACAGCTAATACTACTTGACTTATCCTCTGCATTCGACACCCTTAGACATGACATACTGCTAGAAAGACTTAGAAACATAGGAATTCAAGATGTAACTATGGAATGGTTTTCTAATTTTATTAAAGATAGAAATTATTCCATTAAAATAAGAAATAATTACTCTAAATCATATACCATCGATCACGGTGTTCCTCAAGGTTCAATACTTTCCCCAATTCTCTTCTCTATATATCTTATTCCATTACAAACAATTATGAAACGTTATCCATCTATTACTTACAACTTATACGCAGACGACATAGAACTACACGCAACGATAACAAACTCTACCCAACTACAAGACTGTTTAAATGAACTACAAAACTGGCTAACAAATAATAACCTACTACTAAACCACAATAAAACTGAACTATTAAATATAACTAATGACCCAAATACTTACTTCCCTGAAATTATTATTAATCAACACAAAATCATTCCCACCAATTCTGTTAAATACTTAGGCGTCAACTTCAATAATAAACTTAATCTAGATAAACATTACAGCTTACTTACTCAATCTACGACTGCACAGCTATTCAATATTAAAAAAATACGACCATACTTAAATAGAAATACTACAAAACTACTGACTCAGACTCTCATACTTTCAAGACTACAATACTGCAACTCACTATTCACAGGAACTGAAAAACTGAAAATAGACAAACTAGACAAAATAATTAACCGCTCAATTAGAAATATATACCGACTACAGAAGACTGACTATACAACTAGCATTACTGACTTACGTAAAAAACTTAACTGGCTAAACACTGAAGACTCTATCAACTACAAAATACTTACAATACTTAAAAAGACTATTACTTATAACTTACCCTATAATTTACGAAACAAAATAAAACATAAACCAAACACTAGACTTTTACGTAATAACAATTCCACTATACTACACCAACCTATTACCCATTGCATCAAATACGAAAGAAGAAAATTCAGCTCTTCATCAACAATTAGATGGAATAAACTACCCCCGCAACTTAGAAATCAAAATATATCAATTAATATCTTTAAAAAGAAATTAAAAAAATTTCTTATCGACAAACATTGATATTCGTTTATTCATAATATTATCGTGCGAATTATATATATATATATAATATTATATATATATATAATGTATACATTCGCTATTTTTATCTATATGTGATATATATTGTTAGATACACATTATAGAATTATAATTATTAATGATGTGATTAAAATAAATACTTAAACAACAACAACAACACACACTCACACACACACACGCACACACTCACACACATACACACACACGCACACACACACTAACACACACTCACACACACACACGCACACACACACACTCACACACACACACACACGCACACACACACACTCACATACACACACACGCGCGCACACGCACACACACACTAACACACACACACTAATTCATACACCACCAATTCTGTTAAATACTTAGGCGTCAACTTCAATAATAAACTTAATCTAGATAAACATTACAGCTTACTTACTCAATCTACAACTGTACAGCTATTCAATATTAAAAAAATACGACCATACTTAAATAGAAATACTACAAAACTACTGACTCAGACTCTCATACTTTCAAGACTACAATACTGCAACTCACTATTCATAGGAACTGAAAATAGACAAACTAGACAAAATAATCAACTGCTCAATTAGAAATATATACAGACTACAGAAGACTGACTATACAACTAGCATTACTAACTTACGTAAAAAACTTAACTGGCTAAACAGTGAAGACTCTATCAACTAAAAAATACTTACAATACTTAAAAAGACTATTACTTATAACTTACCCTATAATTTACGAAACAAAATAAAATATAAACCAAACACTAGACTTTTACGTAATAACAATTCCACTATACTACACCAACCTATTACCCATTGCATCAAATACGAAAGTAGAAAATTCAGCTCTTCATCAACAATTAGATGGAATAAACTACCCCCGCAACTTAGAAATAAAAATTTATCAATTAATAATATCTTTAAAAAGAAATTAAAAAAATTTCTTATCGCCAAACATTGATGTTTATTCGTAATATTATCGTGCGAATTATATATATATAATATTATATATATATAATATTATATATATATAATGTATACATTCGCTATTTTTATCTATATGTGATATATATTGTTAGATCCACATTATAGAATTATAATTATTAATGATGTGCTTTAAAATAAATACTTAAACAACAAACAACAACAACACACACACACACACACATGCACACATACACACACTCAAATCATAACATTGATTCTGATAAATTTGCTTCTTTTTTCATTAATAAAATAAAAGCTATTTATGACGATATAGAAATCCACACTTCCAACCATAACATATCTAATTACCTTAACGGACTAACTACACATTCTATTACATCAAATCCAATATCTATTATTTCTCCTGAATATATTGAAACAATAATAAAATCAACACATTTTAAAACATGTATTTACATTGACAACATTACATCGTGACAACTGAAAAAAAACCTTAATTATTTTTGCCTTACATACACGGAACTTATCAATAAATGCATAGAACAGTCACATTTTCCACTATTAATAAAACATACAATCATTACACCAATACTGAAAAACTCATCACTTGACAAAACACTTACTAAAAACTACAGACCAATATACAATCTATCTTTTCTATCTAAAATTATAGAAAAAATAATAGCAAACCACCTTACCAACCATATAACAAATAATAACTTAGATAATCCAAGACAAACTGCATATAAACTAAAACACAATACTGAGACTTTACTATTAGACCTTACTAAATATATATCTTATAATATCCATAAAAACAAATACGTAATACTTATACAACTCGATCTAACAGCTGCATTTGATACTATAAACCATATGATACTTTATAAAAAACTAAAATCCATCGGAATTCACCAATCAATAATACAATTAATACAGTCATACTTAACATGAAGAACTTTTAATATAAAATCCAATAAACCATTCAATACATATAACTGTCCTGAAATAGGAGTTCCTCAAGGAAGTGTTCTCGGACCTTTGCTCTTTAATATGTATACATCCGACATAAATTCCATAATAGATTCACATAATATTAACTACCACATGTATGCAGATGATACACAACTATACACATCAACTACTTTCAATAACCTAAACGAAACTCTAACCAAAATATATAAATTAACTACTGAACTTGAAATATATTTTAACAACAACTATTTAAAATTTAATAAACTAAAAACAGATTGTATTATATTTCATAGCAAACGACTAATCCCACTCCCACTCACACATTACAATAGCCAATACTGAAATAGAAATAAAAACTAATATAACTACCTTAGGTGTTATACTTGATAAACACCTAACTCTAAATACACAAATATCATCTATAGTTAAACAATGCAATAATAAACTATATCAATTAAAACAAATAAAACACCTTCTGAATCAATCATCCCTCAAAATATTAACCTCCGCTTATATAATATCAAAACTTGATTATTGTAACTCCATACTTACTGATATACCTAAATTTCAAGAAAGACGACTTAACAAAATAATAAACCAAACATGCACTCATTTTTAAACTACCTAAACGAACACATACCATAGACTACCGGAAAAAACTAAACTGGCTTACATTTAAACAAAGATCCACCTATAAAACCCTAAATATTATACATACTGCCATATATAACAATCTTCCTAAATACATTAGAGACTCTATTAAACTTAAAGAAATAACTAAATTAAGATCATCAAATAGTACCCTACTGAAACATAACCCATCGACTAACTACTCATCATTATGGAATAAACTTCCCAAAACTATTACTAATGAGAAACTATCAACTACATTTAAAACAAAACTACACAGATACTTACTTGAACTTAACTAACTTTATTTACTAAATTTACATACCGACTAACTTTATTACATACTTACTATCCACCTACAATGTGGGTCCCACACCTTACTTTACTGCATTTATTATAATTTATTTAAATTATGGATGTCGCCATAACATTAATATTATATATATATATATATCACATCCGAATAATTTCTTGAAAATTGGATTTTTGTGAATAAATCAATTTACTACTACTACTACTACTACTACACACACACACACACACGCACACACACACGCACACACACAAACACACACACACACACAAACATGCTCACACACACACACACGCTCACACACACACACATACACACATTAGATATATTAGTACGATATTGATACATGAATACAACTTCAATATAGATAGAGTAGATAAAGATAGTACAGATTCATATGGTAGATCATAGTTTAAGGGGGGAGGCTCCCGTTAATCTAAACAATGCTATTTTAGCTATATCTAAAAATGCTAAGGATAAATAAAGAGTAGAGATTATTTTTATTTCAACAGATACTTTCCTCCATCATTATGTCATCATCATATGGTTCAATATTTATTTTATTTCATAAGTTATAAAACATTATAAACTAAAATAAAATAGTCAGGAATACTAAATAAATTATAAATAAAATAGTAATACTTTTATTTTTGAATAGTATGGTCAAAAAACTACTTTTTATGCTATTTCAAGATTGAATTCATGGCTAAAATTTTTAAATATATTAAAAAACACTATAATTATTAATATTATGGAACAAAAAATAAATAAAATTTTAAAAAATATTTGTGAATTCAACCCATTGCGTGCGTACTGCGATATGCCCTTAAGATACAGCGTTAACATGTATATTAGTACCTCTCTGTAATCGTTGTGTTTCGCTGTGTATTTGTACGAGAGCGGCCTCTTTTGTTCTACGGCTCTTCAGAGTTTCTCTAGGCTGCGTGATGGTGATGCATGAAGGTGATGGTGATGGTGATGCATGAAGGTGATGGTGATGCATGAAGGTGATGGTGATGGTGATGATGATGGTGATGCATGAAGGTGATGGTGATGATGATGGTAATGGTGATATGATGATGGTGATGATGATGGTGATGGTGATGGTAATGGTGGTGATGGTGATGGTGATGGTGATGTTGATGCACATGTGTCAATACAATTGTTTATACACTATTATCATACTAATAGTGAATACTAATTAATAATCATTTTATTTCTAGATTTTTTAAATACATCGAAACTAAAAAATAATTTTAAATATATAATAATAATTTATTAGAAGATTTTCTTTTGTTTGTATAATAAAATAAAAAGGAATACGTTTATCATATTCCTTTCTCCTAAAGGGCTACAAAGATCAACTTTTGATTGTTATCACCAAGAAATATTATATTACTTATTATAGTTGAGTGTCCTAATCAGAGTTCAGTCTTCTATTAGTATTAGTAGTAGTATTATAATTTATTTAGTCACAAAAATCCAATTTAAAATAAGTTTTTCGGATGTGAGATATAAAGTTATGGCGAAATCAATGATAAAAAAAAATAGAATAAATTGTTTGGATATACGTATTAAAGGGATTCGCGGCACTTGAAATTATATTGTATTAAGATAGGAGATATTTTTTGTTATATATTTATAACAATTATCAGCAATTAGGGTATTGATCCGATTTACATTCCATTGAATATTGTTAACGATATAATGATTATAAAAGGTAATTATTTTTAAATAAAATGGTTCAACGAAAATCAAAAATATTTGGGGTCAAGATATGATAAATTAAATTATATTTATTTAATTGTTGTAATTTTGTATATTGTTATTGTATTTTGGTGGAGTCCTTTCATCCCATCCAGGAACTTAGATGAAGTTATCACGTATAACCATATATGCCCCTAATGTCTATTCGAAGCCCTATATGTTATACTATATATAATAAATATATTTTAGGTAACATTTATTATATATATACTAATAAAGATACTTGGAAAATTTCATAAAGTTTGAAAAATTATTTAGAGTGCTGAAAATATTTAAGATTCAAAATTAATTAAAACAAATATTCTGAGTAAATCGAGTTTAAAGTTTGACTACTTTTATTAAATTACACAATCTCAATTACGTTGTTCATAATGCGTTCATTTCTATCTTGTTGACATCATAATAGATCATAGATAGAACTACTTTTAAAATTATCGACTTTAATATATATCATATTATACGTTTAAAATATGAGTAATTCGCTAGTATCTACACAATATTTCTTGAAATTATTTTTTTAAACAAATAGATCATGTAATAAACTATCAAATTGTATCATTTATAAGTATTTATATGCTCTATAAGTTTCAGAGGAAATATTATATATATTAAATAATACTTTTCTCAAATAAAAAAAATGTGTTTTCAATAAATTTCAAATGGCGCGAATCCCTTAAAGTACAAGTTTAAACTAATATTATACTAATGTTACGCACTACTATTTACCTGAACTGTTCCCACATCTTTGTGGTATTCCTTATCGTTTTTGTCCTCCTGCATGGAGATGGGTTGTTGTAGCATATCGCCGATACTGCTATTGGAGGAGGAGTCAGAGTCAGAGTGGGCGGAGCTAGCCGAGGGGGAGGAGCCATTGTCTTCGTCGCTACTGTCATCATTCACTGGCTGCGGGTGTAGTAATAATAATATTAATAGTTTACTTAGACGCTGACATATTAGTAGACACAATTCTCTAAGGTGTACTCAAACAATGTTAACAAAATAATTATAATAAAAGATGTTTCTTCAGTGTATACATGTATATATTTACATGGGTATGTGATATGTAGTAGTAGTAGTAGAAATATAGTAGTATGTTTATTTATTCGAAAAATCGTAATTTATCCAATTTTAAATAAATTCTCCGGAAGTGAGATATACTATTACTACATCGGTTATAGGGCATAACATGGCTACGTACATCTCCACCCGTGTGTATGAGTGCTTGAGTCGACTAACCTTAATAATGCGGTGTTTAACTGGCTTCTTTACAGACTTATCAGGCTCGTGTATCTGCTAGTGAATTGTGTACACGTATTGAATTAAGATCTCGGGTGTGTGATTAATATTACTCGCTACATAATTATTGATATTATTTTTTACGTAATAATTAATAATAAAATAATAATAATAGAAAGGTTTATTGACTCAGAAAACGATGGACGTTTATATGCTTGATATCGATATTATTCGCTACATAAATATTGATATTTTTAACCTCGTTTTCTTTGTTATCCGTAGGATTTATCTTAGTGCCGTAGAAATCAAAAGGATCCTGCGAAATAGAATATTTATATTAGTTTAGAAGTTCTCGTACAAATATACGTTCATTATAACGGAGTGGCTATTTATTTTAGTAATGTACGGGCACATTCTATAGGTATTATATGATGCCATATTAGCCTAATATTATTAGGTATAATAACAATAGGCATACATAGTATTTACAATAAATATTATATTGTATAGATAAATTGAAAATAAAAATTAGAAATTTATATATCATGAGATGATATCGTATGTATGGTATAATACGATACTGTATAAAGATAGGTTATATTCCCTGCCTTACATGCCCGACTATCGAAAGGGGGCAAAGTTTTAACTTTATAAACAAATAACATACTGTGCATAAACATTACGTAATTATCTAACGATTGTCATAATTTCACTGATATAAATATTGGTAGTAATAATATTTCTGTGTACTAATATCTGTACCACGAGTTAACACAGTACACCCTGCCCAGTGCTACGTTTGGGCTAGAGAGAAGTAAGGGCATTCGTTAATAAAGTGTAACAAGTGGCAATGATCTTACTACTATGTGAAAACGGTAGTATTATTATTATTATTATATTTTATTTATTTATATAAACATATAGTCAACTGTATAAAGTTAAAATATTTGCTAATTATGACGCAGGAGCCTGGAAAAAGCCGACAATAATACGAGTTTACAAATAATGAACGTAACGTATTTATAAATATATATATATAATAATATTTTATAGTTGTAGTAAAAATATATGAAAAATAATAAAAATATTAAATAAAAATTATTGTTTATTATTATTTCAACATTTAAATAATGAACGTAACAAATACATTTTATTATAATTATTTTAATTAAATAGATAACTTCCTCATTAGATGTAATACCTTAATATATCTATTATATAAATAATTGTGAGTTAATATCGTAAAATAGAAATTTAAATAGATAAAATACTATGCAATAAATATAAATATTCTTAACATATATATATATATAGTTCATAATATAAATCAATGTATTTACCTTTTCAGAAACATGTTTAATTCCATTCGTTATGGGAGTAATGCTTACTGGTGCAGGTGTATTCTCCTACAGTTTTTTATTTAAAACAATTATTCAATCAATATTTATAATATATATATATATTTTATCATTGATACAATATAAAAATAGTGAAAATATCGTTTTGATCTGATAAAACTAAATGGTTCATTTTTTTGTGAATAACAAATAAAATTGATAACAAATAATTGTTTTACATTATAATTATTTTGTTAGGTGTTATAACATATGTATTCTATTTTTAATAAGAATATAATTTATTAAAAAATTAAATTTAAAAAATTATATATAATAAATTAATTTCAATTTAAATATGTGTATTTAAAATTCTAAATTATATATGAATATTATTATATAAAATATTAATATAATAATTTATATAATATAATTTTTATCGGTATCCATTATGTATAAGGAAATAATCAAAATATATACACTAATTAGCTACAGTAAATTATTCACCTTAATTAATATTAACATAGAATATTTATTTAGTTAAAGTTAATTATTAGATATGTATTTTAAATTAAAATAAATATATCTATATATACATTAATAAAGAAAATAAAATAGTGAATGGACCATTTTCATTTAAATAATCATTAATTATTTTGATTAAAAACTTTAATATCATACACAGGTATATGAACAAATTTATAATTTGGTATTTTACAAAATTTAGTATTCAATAAATAGTTTTATTTGATTTTAAATATACATAAAATACCATGAAAAATTATCATAGTAACCTTATCATCATTATCAGAGTTACTTTCGAGTACCCGATTGATCAAATTCTGCACCTACAGTATTAATAGAAGATTTAGAGGTCAAAAGGGTTATTTAGTTGTAGACGTAGATGTAATCATAAAATAAGTAAACAAATAGTTTGATGTATTGTACAAAAAAAGTATAAAAAATATATATACACGTGATAGGAATATATACAAATAGATATATATATATATATTATTAACTCAGTAGGAAGCATTATATATATATATATATATATACTATATAATTAAGTATATTTATACTATATAATATTTATGATTACAAAATGTATTTAGGTAAATGAGTTTTATGGAATTAATTTTAAGATAAATAAAATATATAAAATTATTGTTAATAAATTAAACATCACATATTTTATTTTACCATCGATGTTACAGTTTTGTCAACATTTATTTATACACTTATATATTTACGCATGCATTTATACTTTAACAATAAATAACACTGATATCAAAGATAGTACAAAAAAAAACTCTATAATAACAACTAGAATACTGAATATTATAGTAGCTAGGAATGAGGATTACAATAGAGAAATGATGCGGTATATATATATAATGACTAATAGATTGGTAATAGAGTACTCTATTACTTAATTATCTTTACTATCGGTAATATTAGGCTATATATATATACATCAAAGTAATTACTAAACTGTATGTGTAATTTATAAATATGTTTGATGATAAGGGGGGATAAATCACCTAATTCTCTTTTATTTATAAATGAACACCTGTTCACAAAGAGAGTTGAGATTAACCCACATAATACACTACAGATGGCGTCAGGGTTGTATCTTCACATGGGTGTGTGTGTGTGTGTGTGTGTGTTAGCGTATCACCATCACTAATATGCTAGCATACAGGTTCCGATTAGCATGGCTACTAGGAGCACGTACGGGAATTTGTCAGAAGGAGAAACCAAAATTGAAAAATAATATATTTATTTAGAATTATTGAGGCATTACATCTTTTATTGTTGTTATTGTTATTTTGTGGAGTCTTTTCATCACATCCAGGAACTTACATGAAGTTTTCACTTCGAATCATATGGCTTTAATGTCCCTTCGAAGCCGCTCTCGCATTAATGTAAGGCAACATATAACATAGTTTCTAGAGAGGGTTTGAGATCCCACACCTCCCCATGAGAATTAACCCCCGATTACACACGAATTAGACACGATATTAGACATGATATTAGACACGATATTAAAACATGAACTAGACTCGAATACCCGGTGGTGTACTATGTACTATGTCCATTGTTAATACATACACCTAGATTAAGGTGACTCATCATCAGTATTGGCCTTAGGAGCAGTGAGTCGCTATAGTTATTGAACACGTGCGTAATAGATAATATTAATTATATAGTAATATTAAAAACTCCGCGTATACCCCGACTTAATTATAAGCGAACTAGAATACACGACATTATCATAATAGATTGTATTGAAGCGTAGGCGTTGCTAAATAATCGCTTACCTCGTCGTTTATTTCATCGTCTTCTTCGTCGTCCGAATCGAAGGAATTCTTGCGCAGTGCCTTCTGGAGTGAGGCATTAGTATCGTGAATATAGAAGTTACGTAGAGGTTACATCTACTACGATTGTAGCGGGGGGGGGACGGGGGGCGGGGGAGCGCGTATCCGTAGTCGATAAGGTAGACGCGCCCTGTCCCCGAATCGTAGCGAGTTTATTACTAGCGGACTGGTTCCATTATTGTTGGCAAAACCTATTTTTACCGTACAGGTTATAACCGCGGTTATTAAACCTTAGGCGGTAATAACCTACGGAACACCTATGGTGGCGGACTAACGTTAAGTGATTCGATATCGCTGTCGTCATCGTCTGATTCAATGATTGCCTTCCTGGACGTGCGCTAATGTAATGATGCCGGTTATTAACACTATCGTAACTAAGCGGAGATAGCGATGTGTGAACTATACTCGTGGGGATTACGTAGTGTTTAGTAAACGTGCAACCTTCAATGCGCTAACTTTACATATTATCATTTGTATATAAACGAATAAATATTAATATTTATTAAATTGAATTAATATATATATATTATTATTTATTATTTTATATAATCATAAAAACACGATTTTCATTAATTATATTATTTATTCTCTATACATACATAATAACTAATACAAATATATATATCTTAATATTGTTAGTTCGTGATATTACATTGTAAATGAAAATTTAAGTGAAGATATATTATAATTATTTAAATAACCTTTACAGTAATAATTTCATCATCGCTAGAATCGGACATATTTATATACCTGAATAATAATACAAATATAATATATATATATATATTCAGTAGAATGAGTGATGGAAAAAATGCAAATATATAATCATAATAATTGGTAAATAGTTTCATATAATAAAAAATAATATATATATATATAGTGGAATAGTGACTCGGTGGAAAGCGATAGGTCCTGGCTTTGATCCGAGGTAGTTCTAATTTGTTCTCGTGTTTATCAATAACTTAATATACGATAAATCAAAACACAAGGAATTGTTATTTACATATTTTTTTGTATTGTCCTGGGCCCCTCACAGTTATTATAACATGTAATAGTATACGACTTCTTAAGGGGTCCATTTGTATCCGCAATTTGTATTCGTGTTTCAATGAATAAATATAATTTATTATTATTATATATAGTGTTGTGAGTTAATAAATAACACGTTTTAAACAGACATTTTAAACCGTTTTAAACATAGAATAAAAAACGAAAAAAACAGAAAAAAAACAAGAGACATAAAATTATACATATATTTATATAATTGTTAATATTTAAATTTAAATTTAATTTGACAAATAATAATTTCTCTGCTCTTTTTTTGATATAATAAATTGTATAATAATTGAAAAATGAATGATTATTTAATAAATGTATATAATAAATGTATAAAAATATAATATTATTATTATATTAATAAAGTTAAATCAGATTTCTTTTATGTTTTGTTATAATAAATTGTATAATAATATATATTATGTTTAATATTATATAAAAAAATAGTATGAATTTTCATATTTTTTTAATAATAATATATTAATATATAAAAGAAATATGAAAGTTCATAATATATATTATTATATAATTTATTATATCAGAACATAAAAGAAATCTAATTTTACTTTATTATTTATAATAATTTATTATAAAATAAATATGAAAGTTCATACAGCTTTTATAATATTAATTATATAATGACATATATCTATAGATTGTGATACAATCTCCATGTCTATAGCATTAAATAATACAGAAATACTCAGTGTTATATTGTAACAAAATAAAAAATTATAATTATTATAATTGTCATACTAATGTATAGTTTGACAATATGATTTAATGATGCTAATAATACAGATAATATATTATTTAAATTATTACTGATTATTCATATATGTACTTATTTTATTATTTAACAACATATCTACTTTATTTAAATAATTTTATTTTTTGTAACAGAAAAAAACGGATAAAAAATGAATAAAACGAATTAAAAACGAAAAAACCGTCTAAAACATGTTTTAAACAAACATTAATAAAAAACGCGTTTTTTAACAACACTAATTATATATATATATATATATATATATATATAATATATATATTCATGATATTTAACATTTATATGAAAGAACAGAAAATGTGATATGTATCTTATATAATGCTTAGTAGATAATCATTTCACATAAAGTGACTCATTGATAATGTGTATCATTGTATAATTATTTAATATGACCATTTTGAACAATTAAGCTATTCATAAATATTATAGTAATTATAAATAATAACCAGTAGAAACAATATTTTAAATACATTTATTTAAACAAAATTAATTCTAATTGATTATACTATATATATAAAAATGTGGATTATGGTCTAGAGCAGCGATTTTTAACGGGGGCGATTATAAAATATTGGGGCATTTAGATTTGTTAGGTTATTAGAAAATAAAAATAAAAACTAAATTTTATAATAAAATATATAACAAATAAAATGGTGTTATCGCATCGGTTGGCAATGAAATAATACCTCAATGTGTAATGTGTGATAACACATTTACAAATGAAGCAATGAAACCATCAAGATTAAAGTCTCACCTAGAAAAAGTACACCCTGCACAATCTAAGAAAGGTGTGACATACTTTGAAGGGCTTGTAAAAAGAAGAACTACTGTTACATATATGTTATATAAACTAAGCATTAATCTATAAAATGTATTAAGTTTTTCGTATTCGATTTCGCTTTTAATAGCAAAACCCGCTAAGCCACATACAATAGGAGAAAATCTTAAAAAACCTGTTATTGCTGAAATATTAAAAGGATGTAATATCGAAACAAAACAATTACTAAGATCAATTCCACTCAGAAATGATACATCAAGAATTAAAGACATGCAAAATAACATTGAGCAACAATTATATGTAGATTTAACTAAATATGAATTTGCAATGAAAATTGATGAGTCGACTGTAAGAAATAGTGAATCTTTTCTCATGTGTTATGTACGTTATATTAAGGATAAAGAATATAATGAAGATATGTTATTTTGTAAATCAATACAAGATAATAAAGGTATTACAGTGTACTGTGAAATATTAAATTTGTCTTAAAATAATAACATACGTTTATAAAATGTAATAGCATTGGCTACAGATGGTGCTCCAGCAATGATTGGCAGAATAAATGGAGTTACTGCATTACTTAAAAAATAAATACGAACATTATTTACAATGCACTGTGTTATTCATAGAGAGCATTTAATAGCAAAAAATCTTGATTCAAATTTGTTTGATTCACTAGATATTATTATAAAATGTATCAATAAAATAAAACGTAATAGCCTGCACGAGCGTATATTCAAGTCCTTATGCGAGGATTACAATGAAGACTATAATAAACTGTTATTACACACAGCAGAAAGATGGCTCTCCAAAGGAAAATGTTTAATCCGTTTTCATAAATTATATAATACTATCTTAATACATATGAAAGAGCATGATAATGTTATATACTCAAAATTGATATATATAAAAAAAGATCTTGCCTATTTAGCAGACATATTTGAGAAATTAAATTTATTAAATAAGTCACTACAAGGAAAAGAAATAACTTGTTATACACATTTTAACGAAATATCGGAATAGGCTTGATATTGTGGGAAATGGAAATTTAACATTACTATTGACATCGAAAGAACCAAACATAGAAGAACTAATAAAGAATCATCAACCACAAGGATCACATTAATAAAAGTATAATAGTTGTTTCAATTATTATTTATTTTAATTTATTTACAGGGGTAAATTATGTAAAAACTAATGTAAAAGGGGCGATTTAAAAAAAGGTTAAGAATCGCTGGTCTAGAGCAACACATTTTTATTTTATATAATACTACGTACACCCATATTTAATGATATTATTTATATAGTATTTCTTTCTAAGTTTTATTTAATGACTTGATAAATACAATTATCAGTGTACTATATATATAACAGTTTATTATAAACGTTATATAGTAATACTATACATTATAGTCTATAATAGTATTCATAAATTAGAGTCAATGGAAAATTATAAAAAAAAACACCGAATATAAACATCGTGTCACTTTAGACCAGATACAAACTCTTTCATTTTTATAATGATTATACAATATAAACAAACACATTATATAAACTATACACATGAATACTATATAGTAAACCATAATAGTTTACTATATATTCCGATATTATGTAGATATCATTAGAGTCCTATATAGGTGGTTTATGCAGAATATTGTTTACAAAGTGATGCATTTACTAAATTATTTAGTCGAAATAGTATCTCAAATACGGTTACTGCACGAGTTGGGAACGGTTTTAAAAATGTTACCAGCAATTGAGGCGGGCGGCGAGCGCGCATAGTGTATACACTATGTCATTTAACTGTATAATACAGTTAACAATAGATTATATGTTTATATTCACTCATCAATGTCTACCGATATTGATAAAACTTATATAAAATATATTATATATTTTATTTAATTTTATATTTAATATTATATTAAATATATATATATATATATATTTAATATATATATATATATATAATATAATATTATATATATATTATATTAAATTATATAATGTATATAACTATATATATATATATATATATATATATATATATATATATATATATAATATATATATATAATATATATAGCGCTATGCTCGCCGCCTCAATTGCTGATAACATTTTGAAAACCGTTCCCAACTCGTGCATCCCCCTCAAATACAACTTTTTCTATTATCGTTTAATAACATAAACTGAAAATAATAAAGTATGATCTATAGACCGTATATGATATGAAATGTGATTTAAAAGTTTCGAGATTATTTTGAAGATTTGAAAGTTTCGAAATTACTTACTCAGAAATTTAACAATAATTATTGTTAAAATATTCCCTATTTAATAGTATATTATAGTGTACATAACGATACGTAATATTTTAAATTAGTTGATATAATTATAAGAATATCAATATGCTATATAATATAATAAATAACATTAATATTATAATATTTAATCATGTTTTAATAACTATTATTATATTATATATATATTGTTATTTATGAGGGTAGATTATTTAGTTGTCATCGTGCTATTCATATTTATGTAAAATACAATATTATAACCCACATTATATTTTAATATATATGTAGAATATAATTTAGATATATATCGTTAACTAACTCATTAATAATTTTATAAAAATTAAAATAATATATCTTTAAAAATAACAATCAAGTATTTAATATTATTAATATTTTGAATTCTGACAGATAAGTTGTATTCTTGTTAATAAATACAATTTTCGCGCTATGTCTATTATCATTGATATTTTATTCAAAATTTATATTATAATTTTAACATAATTCGATTTATAATCCCATAGTATAATATATGATTATTAATCATTGATTAACCATACTATATTATATAGTCTATATATTTATATCAATACTATATTATAAAATATTACTTAATATTACATCAAAGTAATGTCTATATTTTAGGTGTCGATAGTAATTTCACATAGAGTATATGATATACTGTATATCATATACACATATCATATGTAATTTAAACTTAATTTTGAAGGTAGAATTTATTTATTAAAAGTTTAAATTATATATATCCAAATGTCATATGAAACTTAATTTTGAAGGTAGAATTTATTTATTAAAAGTTTAAATTATATATATCCATATGTCATATGGATATAATAATTTAAACTTTTAATAAATAAATTCTACCTTCAAAATTAAGTTCAATCATCTAAAAATCATCTATAATGTAATTCACAAATTATCAATAATACTCTTATAAATTAATAAATAAGCTTATAATATTAATATAATACTCTGTTAAATGAATTAATTTTATTTTGAATAAAATTACCTATATATTTTTTGATTATTTATAAATAGGTGATTATAGAGAAAATGACATACCTAATTTATCGGGTATTTTAGATGATTTAATTTATTATTTAACCCTACTAGACCCAGCCGTTTTTAATGAATACATATAGGTAACTATATATATATATGTAGCCTATAATAAAATATCAAAAGATTAGTAGAAAATTAGATCATAAATGTAGCATAATATTGACCTACTATATTAGTTGTTTGATGGACTTTTTTATTTAGAATATATAATTGAAAGTAGAGATAACCCATCAAATAATTTATCGTCGCTTTTAAGCGCTTTTTCGTCACTTTGATTAAGAATCGATATATTCGTCGCTGTTACGGCGCTTCAATTTTCAATCATATTGAATTCGTCGATTTTTAGACGCTTTTGTTCGCTTCAGTTCTCTATCATATTTAGTAATATTTGGGAACTTATGGTTCTCATTATCACCTAAATGATGTTTGAACTGGCTAGATTTTTGAATGTTATAACAAGTTATGTCGAAAAAATTACTTTTTGTCATGTATAATAATTTTCGACATTTAAACAAATATTTTTCGACATACATGTATTTTTAAAATATATTTTGTAATTTTTTAAATAATTTTTGTATTTTTTAAAATATTTTGTTATATTTGACCACTACTTTTTGAAATATTAAAAAAAAAACAATATTTTTATGAAATATTTTGTTATATTTTTAAAATATGGTAAAATATAATATAAATATTTTATATTAAAAAAAATCAATGCAGAATAAAGAATAGCTATAAATAATATATAGACAAACAATCAAAAACCGAGCATCGCCGGGTCGGATAGGTAACCTACGGGCCGTAGGCGTAGGCTACGGCTAGTATACATATATATTTTAAAAATAAACTAGAAATATATGGATATACCCAGTAATTATTAACAATCTCATAATATCCTCATAACAACATAACAGCCTTAAAATAACATATTCTTAAATTATAGCCTCATAATAGCATCATAATAAAAAACAGTATCATAATAGACTCATAACAGCATTAAGGTAATATCTTCATAATAGCCTACATACATTCTATACAAACTGACTGTTGACAAATTGACTCTATACAAATTGACTGTTATCAAAGAGTTAATTATAACAAAGTGTGTAATAGGGGAAAGTCCCCGATTACCGACCCTTAAATGATTATTTGTAATAACTTATTCAATATTAAATATATTTAATTGAAATTTTGTAATTAGGGTAATATTATGGCAATGAATAAAGTGGCTATTTTAAATCGCGATTACCGACCCCCCTGTTAATTCTTGTAAATATAATTATATCAAAAATTTAAAATAGCCACTTTATTCATTGCCATAATATTACCCTAATTACAAAATTTCATTTATATTTTTACATTTACATTTATATTTTAATCGCGGATACATGTGCCTAATACCGACCCCCTTCCCCTATTACCGACCCCCTAAAATAATCGTAGTATAAATAATTGTAGTATTATAATATCCAATAAAAAGAGTAGATATACATAACTATAATTAATTATAACATGACGTAATTTATTTTTTATTGAATTTATGTTTTAATAGTAATATTAAATTTAAATTTAAACTTTATAGTAATTATATTAAAATATTGTATATTATTATTTAATATTTATTTATTAATCAGTATGTATGTAATCAACTGGAATTATGAATCCTAAATCTATATCAATGATACATAAACAACTTACGACATATTTTAAAGTAAAATACGAATCTATTTTGATTTGATATTATAAATCACATGGGATCGGTATTAGGATAATTTAGGGGGTCGGTAATATGAAAATAATATGGGTTGCTATAATTAAGATATATTGGTTAATAGTTATTCAAATTCAATTATTTTTATAATAGTTATAAACATTTTATTGTTCTACAATATTATGTACAAAATCAAGTTTTCTTTTAATTAATAAAGTATTTACAATGATTTAAAAAAAGTTATTATTCAAATATTAAAAAAAAATAAAACAGAATATTACATTTTAATCAAATAACAATTGTAGGATTAAATATTTTTTAAAACAAAATACGTTTTCATATTTATCATTAAATTACTAACAGATCATGTATATATTATTTTTTGATATCTCTTATAGTTACTGAGATACGTGAGGGGGTCGGTATTAGGAGGGGGTCGGTAATCGGGGACTTTCCCCTACATTTATTTAGGTGAATAATATTCATTATTATATCGTGTATATAGGGGAAAGTAACCTAATACATACACTTTAACAATAAATGCAACATTTGTTGACTCATTATTTTTATTCAAAAATTACAATATATTAATATTATATGATTATAGATATTATTGTGATTTTACAACTTTGTTAATCTTTTAATTCCATAGATAACGGGGGTGTCCGTATTAGGTACCCATGTCCGAATACGGACACCCTGTGTTATTATACGGACACCCTATATACCACTAGATAAACTATATATTATTGATGAATCAATCAGACAAATTACAATTACATTATTTATAATTAATTTTATGAACAATTTATTCGAATTTAATTAGTTAATAAATTATATAATTTTATTATTTTTTTAATTAATAATACAATATAAGTATCTAAATAATACATTTTTTAGATTATGCTTTATTGGTGGTAATACGTATTATTATTATAACGCACGCGATTTTTATGAAAATCAGAATAGTTAATACGCTGCGCGCTGATTGGTTATAGGGTGTACGTATTAAGACATATAGAGTGGCCGACGGACAGTGTCCGTATTAGGGACTTATATTGAATTGAATTGAATTGAATATGGTTTATTGAAAAGAAATAAAATATAATGCAGTATATACAATTTAGTGAGAATACCAGAGATTATCTTGTAATCTATACTCACAACGAGGGTACCCTCCAATAATATAATAATACAATAATATGACCTACTCTGTTAAAAATAACCCTTTAGTTTTCGCTGAATAAACCTTTAGTAAGTGGTACTGTGAGTGAAGGGTTGTCGGCACTTTAGTAAAAGCTTTAGTGAAACATGAAGGGTTTTACTACATAAAGAACTAACGGGTTTTGATCAATATTAACTAAAGGGTTCTATTCTAATTTAAACTAAAAGTTTTTGATAGAATATTAACTAAAGGGTTTAACTTATTTGAACTAAAGGTTTTTTTACATTTTATTAACTAAAGGGTTTTGAACTTATTTGAGCTAAAGGTTTTTGAAATTAAATTAACTAAATGGTTTTGATATATTGGTGAATACAATTTATCTCAACTTAAATTATACATAATTTAAATAGCTATGATATATATATACATTGTAATTATAAATAATTATTTTCATAAATATAACTGTATAATTTAAACAAATCATCATTAATTAAGCTGTACACGTTTCCTGGTAACAAATAAACTCTATTATCATATTTGCGAACATAATATATTAAACATAACCTCCGTGTCATCTGGCACAGACAAGAAATAATTACCTTTTATAATAATTACCTAAATAATATTTATATGTGAAATTATACTGTTATAAAAAAAGACATTTTAAAACAAAATATATATTTGCATATAAAATTAATAATATGCAAATATAGAACAATATTTTTAACTTATAAAGTATATATTATTTAATTTTACTTACTATAAAATATGTTTTAAATATTTACAAAAACTTAATATATAAAAAATATATTTGGTTTTAATTATATATTCAAAATATATATTTGCATATAAAATTAATAATATGCAAATATAGAACAATATTTTTAACTTATAAAGTATATATTATTTAATTTTACTTACTATAAAATATGTTTTAAATATTTACAAAAACTTAATATATAAAAAATATATTTGGTTTTAATTATATATTAACTAATAGATTAAACAACAATTTGTCTCTAAAACTATAAGTATAACTAAATGGTTCGAAACCCTTTAATTATTATTTAATAAAAAGTAAAGGTTTCAAAACATTTAGTTATTATTTAATCAAAACTAAATGTTTTCAAAAACCCTTTAGTTGTAACTTACTAAAAAGGTAAAGGTTTACCAAAACTCTTTAGTTTTGCTTTAATGAACTAAAGGTTTTTATCTATAAACCTTTACCTCGTATTTAACGAAAACTAGTTATTTGTTATAGTCATTATTTTTAACAGTGTAGGTTTATAGAGATCTAGATATATGCTTATAACTTAATATTAATATTTGATAACAAATATAGAAATTATATATAATTTTAGAATACTTTATTTTTTAATAATATAGTGTTATATTTTATATCGATACATTTTTTTATTCTAGAAAAGGTTGACATTTTTTTTAATAAATTTAAAAACGTAATAAAAAAATCAGTTTATTGGATATTTCAGCAATATTTTGAAAAATAAAATAAAAAATACTTTTTAGACTATAATTATGAATATTTGATATATTAAACATTTTTTTGTAGGATTAATGGTTTCTGAGATATCGATAGTGTCCGTATTCGGGCACTGTCTGTATTCGGTTACTTTCCCCTTGCGTGACACCTAGAATCGAGTAATACAGCCATATTTGAAGTGTAATGTGATCAGTTCACGATGATTTAAGCCAATATTATAGATATGATCTGAACAAAATATGTATATATTGATAACATTAATTTTATACGCAATTGCGTGTGTCATGACACAATTGATTCAACATCTATTACATCCTAAGTTAGGATTCCTAACCATATATATATACAGTCATTTACTGGTGACATTATTTTTTCCATATTAATAACATGATAAGTAAGTTTACCAATTGGTATACATTATGACTAATATTCATTATAACAACTAGAATTGTATTGGTATTCATATTGTTTCTATCTCTCATACTGAACATACGTGTTTTGAAACAATCAAATTATATTGTTTTACTGCGTATACATATATATAGTATACATATATATAGTATACATATATATATATATATATATATATATATATATATATATATATATATATATATATTTATCTACTTCGATCAATTATACTATTCTCTGCCACTGTCCATGATGAATATCCCGTGCCTGGTTTGCTCTGGTTGTCGGTTACCCGTCCCTAAACCGTCGTGGCATTAAGTTTAGTAATATCGTATACTAGAATACGTAATACTAATATCGTATACTAATATCGTATATCATAAATAATACATAACTATACTTATAAAACAACTCAGTAAATAAATAATACAGTATAATTTATAATTACATTTATTGTGTATATATAAATATAGATTCTATCTATATCATTTATATCATAAATCTATATTTAGTACTGCCCAGTTATTAATATTGTTAGATTACTGCAACCGCTGGACCGTATCGTTGTCAACACAAACGTCCACTGAATTGAAAACATCGATTTGAATTCAATGTAATGTGATCGCCCCATGTATAATCAATTCACCGTCCTATTGTCTGTATTACTACACTGTAACTACACCATGCTAGATATCGTACGTTAATTGATTTAATATCAAGCATATAGTAGTTACTGTGGATTGTATTTAATTCCCTATCACATTGTCCATTGATGATTAGATGCAATGCATATCATGTAATAATTATATCCATGACAAATTTGTATTTAATATGTTATCGACTGAGTGCAGACTCTGCACTGCAGAGCACACCATATGCATACATATTTTTATCTAAAGCTATAACTATAGTTATAGTAACTATATGTATATAGTCTCTCACTCCCAAACATATATGTTGAACTATATATAGTTCACATGTAATAATTATATTATTACTAAATTCACTAGTATCGAATCTAAGTCAATTGCGAATATATACTCATTGCTTAAAAGTCAAACAGACTCTTTGAAAGATCAATTAACTATAGTTAATTGATCGTATACACTTTCAAACCAATGTATAAATTTGATCAGGGATACGCAATCCGGTGGTTACATACTTCTTAATTCTATATATATAATGCTATTACTAACTTACCTGATACCATAAACTCTACATATTCTGCAGATATAGTTAAATATATTTATATTTATAATTTTATTATTTATAATCACATATATGTGACATCTTCCATATTAAATCCTACTTCATCATCATCTTAGTCATCTAACATATAAAATATAAATCCATCTATAGTTATCGAACACATTTCAACCACTGATCGAAATATCTCTTATATAAAATATCTAAGTCTAGATTAAAATTGCATTATAAATTACTATTTCAGGTCGCATTATTTAAATCTCAGCCTATCATCACAGTGTATATCTGATAGTCTTATTAATTCTCGTTCCACTATTATTAACTATTCCTTTAAAAATCTGTATATCCGCCCTTAATTAGTACCCGCTATAATAATAAAAACTGGTAGAATTTATTTTCATGCACACAAGTCCTTACTAACCGAGTTGAAATGTGTCTTTAATAAATCAACAAACACTTACGAACTTCGTCCACTTATACATCGCGAAAATTAATACTGTATGTATATTTATTGAAAATGTGACCCGTATATACCACATGATAAATAACATTCAATATGGATCAAATCACTGGATTCACAACATAGAAATCACAACATTGATATATTAATAATCACAGAGACTTGGCTATCCCATAAAGAGTGCCCATTACTGTCTTCCCTAAATATAGATACATACGATTTCTCTCATTTACCGCGATCATTAGGTACGCATGGAGGTGGACTTGGAATTTTATACAAGTCATCTCTACATATTTCACCATTAATTGATCACAGACACGCTTATTGTGAAGCTTTTTCTATTTCGGTAAGTTCACCCCGCGCACGCACCTTTAATATTGCTGTCTTTTATCGTTCACCTAGCTACCCGACCCCCCCATTTCTCGATTAATTTAATAATGTCATCATTCATCCCTATAATTCAAACATTATTTTAGGAAATTTTAATATCCCTATAGGGTAGTAGATAGTAGATAGTAGATAGTATACTAACTTACTCTTTCAATATTCTACTAAACTTACCAATATACTCATTTCTTCAAATTATTCACAACTTAAGTTGACAATTGTCAACTTTCCCACCCATGAATTAGGAAATACATTTGATCTTATTATGCACCGTATTGACTCATGTTTAGTTCATTTGATAATAGATGGATCTCTTTTCTCTGATCATTTTGCCCTACTATTTCAAATATCAGTTAATAAGCCTAAACGTCCTACAATTTCTAGCTCTACTTTCCATCTAAATTATATATCAATATATCAGTTCTTAACTGACTTACATATATTGGCTACATGATGCTCAATCTCTTTATAATTTACTACTCTGCACAATTGACATCCATGATCCTGTAATTAATAAAACTACCATTTTACGCCCTAATACATCATGGTACACTATTGGCCTTTCTCATCAAAATCGATATATACGCATGCTTGAATCTAAATGGAAAAAAGAAAAATATTCATCATTACTAACTACCTATATGATGATGATATTAAGTTTATTTGCACTAAAATATGGTCATGTAGACCCCTTCGCTCGTGCGGGAAGAAAATAATAATAAAATAATAGTAATACGATAATAATTTAATAATAATATACATTGAATATACCTACCACGGACAACAATACTAAATAATATAGAGTACTATTATATACTACAGTCTGCATTGATATTGTGTAGTGTTATATACTACAGACTGCATTGATATAGTGGAGTGTTATATAATAATAAGATAATAATAATACAATAACAAATTAATAATGATATACATTTAATATAACACGGACAACAATAATAAGTTGGATGATTTAATGATTATGGGTAGAGAGAAAAGAAGAAGTAAGATTTATAAATATTTTGTGGGATCACATAGAACGAATGGTATGAGGGAGGGAATTCCATAGGGTTGGACCGGAATTTTTAAAAGCTCAGGAATTTAGGGAAGTTTTACTAGAGTTCTGGGAGATAAGTAGAGGAGCATTTTGGTAACGAAGAGAAGGTAATATAATACTTTTTTTAATTAGATCAGATATATAGCTAGGGGTGAAAGAATATATTGATTTATGGATTATAGATAGTATACGTAATTTACACCTGAGGGAGAAGGGTAGCCACATACGATATAATTGATGAGATGTTGTATTAGAGTTATTCATTCGTGTTATACAGTAAGTCGTACGTATTGAGGAACAGATAATCCGATTAAGTGGAGCGGTAGCTTTAGCAGGAAGTATATTCAGTAGGGAAGAAAAGTAGTCAATTCGGGATAGTACAAGTGCATTAATTAGAGTTTTAGTAAGGTTTCTGGAAAGTGATGACCGTATTTTTTTAATTCTGAAGATACGAAAGTTGGAGGATTTTGTAATGGATGATATGTGATTCTTAAATGATAATTTGTCATTAAATACTAATCATAGGTTTTTGGAGGAATGAGAAGGAGAAATAATCATATTATTTATAGTAAAGTTTGGAAAGGAAGTTTCAGAAGTAGATATATTAAGTACAGTAGTCTTAGAGGAAGTACTCAGTAGTTTATTGGAGAGGAGACATAATATTATGGAGTTAGCACACTCGATTAATTCAGAGTTAATGGTATTATGAGAATTTATAGGGAAAAAGGTAAACAGTTGAATATCATCAGCAAAAATATGGTAGTGAATATTTGGAATTTTTTTAATTAGATCAGTAATAGGGCGGATATAAATAGAAAAGAGGGATGGACCTAGAACGGATCCTTGGGGAATACCATGGTTAAGTGGAATAAGAGGCGAGTAAGATTTATCAATCATAATAGAGATATTTCGGTTAGTCAGATATGAAGTAAACCATTTTAACGCTAAGACAGATATACGCATCAAAGTAAGTCGCGAGATTAATATTTTATGGTCCAGGGTATCAAAAGCAGATGAGAGATCAAGTAGGATTAGCTGGCAACACATGTTGCTATTTAAGGTAGATAATATTATGTCAGTAATACGGAGGAGAGCTGTTTCGGTTGAATGACCCTTACGAAAAGCACTTTGAAACGGGTCAAAAAGATTATTTTTATTTACATGGGCGATGAGTTGTTTGGAAACAATTATTTCTAATATTTTACTTAATAAGGGTAGGTGGGAGATCGGGCGATAATTGCAAATGAGTTTGGGTCTAGGTTTTGTTTTTTTTTTAGAATAGGGGATATTATGGCAGTCTTGAGACAGGGTGAAACTTGGCCAGAGTTTAGTGAGTTCGCAATAATATCCAAGAAAATAGGAGAAAATAAGGGTGAAAATGTGTGATAAAATGTTAATGGTAGGGGATCAGTGGGGGAGGTACAGTGACATTTTATGAGTAGGTCATTTACTTCATACAGTGAAGGGATAGTGAATGTACTTAATGATTCAATATGATGAGTAATATATATGGTAGGATTGAGTATGGAGTAGATGCGCAAATAATATTATTAATACTTGCAATTTTATTTTCCAAGGATTTTTCAAAAAGAGAACACAGTTGAAAATTTGACGTGTTTGGTAAAATGGGGAGGATTTTTTCATCTGGAGGAGAGAGAATTTTATTTATATATATACAAATTTGAAAAATATATTGATATATATATATATTGATATTATTAACGCTAAAGCTATGTTTACGCTAATAACGTTTATTTCTATGTAACATAATAGTAAGTTACTTTTTAAGTTAGCAAATAGCATACTTAGAAGACAAAAATCACCATACCCTGACTTTACTGATGATGACTTACCTAATTTATTTGAAAAATTTTTCAATGATAAAATCACCAATATTATTTCATCATTACCCAAATCTATATCTATATATCTCTTGTCCTCTACAAATAATATACTCACTTCCTTTTTTCTACCTTCTAATGATCAACTAATTTGTCTACTTACAAATTCTCGCAACTCTTCTTCTCTTGATCCAATTCCTTTAAAATTACTAAATGATGTAGCTCCTCATATACTATTAAATATAGCTCATATCATCCATTAATCACTTACTTCTGGTACCCTCATTTTCAAATAATCTCTTATCACTCCTAGCATTAAAAAAAAACCTTCTCTTGACCCCTATCCTTTAATAACTATAGATCTATTTCCAATTTCTCAATACTTTCTAAAACCTTAGAAAGAGTCGTTTCAAACAACTCTCTTCCTTCCCGACTACTAATAATATACTTTGCACTTTCCAAAGTGCTTATGTACCGAACAAATCTAATGAAACAGGCGTATCGAGGACTATCGTCCGCTGGATAAGAGGATTCCTCTGCGACAGAAAGGCAGCAGTGCGGATCGACGTCGTTATCGGCGCCAGCAGAAATATGCAACAAGGAGTGCCCCAGGGAGCTGTACTATCACCCATACTATTCCTCTTCTATATTAATGGTATTAGAGAAGAAGTCCCGAGCGGGGTGAGTGTCAGCATGTATGCGGACGACATGGCGATCTGGAGCCAAGACCACGATAAGACTGTTACTGAGAGCAAGGTGCAAGAGGCGGTGCGCAGGGTATAGGCGTGGAGTTATCTCCACAAGCTAAAATTGAACACGTCGAAGTGTGAAGTGTCGTTCTTCACTTCCGACACTCATGAAACAAAGTGGATTCCGTCGATTACCCTCAATAACCAGCCCTTCATATTCAACAAGACTCCCAAGTTCCTCGGGGTCACCTTTGACCGATCGCTGACCTTTCGGCCACATGTCTACTATGTCAAGCTCAGAGTGATATCCAGGATCCGGATCCTATCCTCCCTATCATCCAAAGAGTGGGGATGGAGCAGAAGATGCATGAAGCGGATCTATACATCCATGATTCACAGCACACTGCACTACTGCGGCGCGGCTTCGCAACCGTGGCTCGCGAAGTCGAACGTTGCCATTCTGGAACGAGTACAGAATCGGGCTCTACGTATACTAACAGGTCAACTGGCTGACACACCTCTCGAATGCTTACGCACGGAGGCCTAGCTAACTTCCTTCGAGACATAGATCAGGCGTAACTGCATTGTTGCCTGGGAAAGGTCAGCCAGGCTCCCTGCCGGCAACCCACGCAAAAAACTGTTCACCTCGCCTATCGAGCATAAATGGAAAAGGTCGAGCTTCAGCACCCTAGCTCAAGCAGAATGCTCGCGCATCGGCCTGGACCAATTGCCTAGAGAGAGGTTTGCTCCAAAGAAAGCGCCACCCTGGAAATCGGACAGCGAACCAACATGGACGATAAATACGCGACTAAATGGCGGCAGCCATAAGTCCTGTGACCAGAGAACCCTGCTCACGGACACAATGGACACCATTGCGGCAGCCGGAGAAGTGGATATCACCATCTATACGGACGGATCGGCGGAAAGCGGATATAAAAACGGAGGCAGCGCAGCAGTAGTTACATCAGGCCCAGCCACTGACCCAGTCAAAATCATCTCCAAAACACGCAAGGGAATACGTCTCACGTTATCCTATGAGACGGAAGTGACATCGATGCTACTGTCAGTTGGCTGGATCAAGAACCGCGAGAATCAAGGCCCCTTCATTATCTGCACCGACAGAAGTCAACCCTGACAGCCCTACAGTCGCCTGGATTGAGCGACGGTTCAGACCTAGCAGAGACCCGCCGAATCCTAAACTCACTGAATACGCGTGTTTCGCTACAATGGGTCCCCGGCTATTATAGGTCTCATCGGAAATGAGTGGGCGGATGGCGAAGCCGGAGCAGCGGCATCTTCAGACGAAGAGACAGCGGCAACGAATGGTGGCATAACCTTCCAGACAGCCAAAGCCTTCACGAAGAGAGAAACGATGGACCCAGCCATAAGTCACGAAAGAACCAAAGCTGTCTTTAAAGGCAAGCGAGCCCCAGTCTCCCTATCTAGAAATGATTCGGTCCTACTAGCCCAGCTCCGCAGTGGCCACTGCCACAAGCTGGCAGCATACCGAAACATTGTCGATGCCGACTCCTCTGCGACCTGTCCACATTGCCAAGGAGACCCAGAGACGCTCGAGCACTGACTCCAAGAGTGCCCGGCCACAGCTCGAAGACAAATCCGTGAGTTTGGGGGAGCGGCGCCCCCACTATCAGCCTTGTTTGAACAACCATAGCCTGTAATAGCATTTTCGCATGGACTCCCGTCCATGTGAACGCTACGCAGCGAACAACAACAACAACAACTGAAACAGCAATAACCAGGGTAACAACAAATATTTTATATGACCTTAATAATACATATGGAACAATTCTTGTTCTACTTGATATATGTGCAGCAATTGATAACATTGACCATAGTCTTCTCATATCACGATTGGCTAATATTGGTAACGCCGGTAATGCATGCACTTAAATGGTTTACGTCATACATTTCTGACCATACTTCTTCTATTATTATCAATAGGCATATATCATCTCCTAGAAATATTCTTTACGGAGTCTCCCAAGGCTCTGTATTAGGACCGATTCTTTTTAATATTTATATACTTCCTATTTTTAATATAATTTATAAATTTCCCCTTATATCAGTTCACCCGAGTGATCATACGCCGATGATATACAACTTAACGTAAAATGAACTTCTGTTATACATTTTTCTCCAAATAGTATGATAATAGTATTGTATTAAATCTAATGTAAGTGGCTTTCAAATAACTCTCTATCACTGAATCCCAATAAAACATAAATCATATTTCTTCACCCCCTAAACGCCCATTAACAATACTACCTTTTATCATGGTTAACAATCATAATATCTTATATTCTGATAATTTTAAATATATTGGTGTTTATTTCGACAGTTATCTATATTTTCATCGCCACATCTCAAATCTTCTTCGCTCTATAAATTGTCATCTATTTCCGTCTAATCCGTAAATCCATCTCCTTAAGTGTTTCTATAACTATCGCCTCATCTTTTATATTACCGCTTTTTGATTACTACAATATTCTCCTTTTCTCCTTATCTGGCTATCAAATTAAAAAATTACAAATACTACAGAATGTGTTAGTACGATCAATTTTTAAAATTGATTGCTTTTCTCAAATACATATTTCTCCATATTTAATGAGATTGCATTGGCCACCAATACAATTTAGAGTACTATTTAAAGTTCTTTTACTAACTCATAACCCTCTTCACCACAACCGACCTGCATATCTATCTTCCTTAATCTCTATTCCCACTCATACTATTTCTATCCGTTCTACCATTTCTTACTTTATACACCTACCCTCTACACTTAATCTCCATACCACTAATATTCGTGCATGGCATATATCGGTCCCTTATTTATGGAATAAACTACCATATAAACTACGCTCCACTAAAGATTTTTATTGTTGAGTACTTTCTGTATTCCTATTGTTCGTGCTTATCCAATGATATTTTCAATATATAGTCGAGAAAAATATTGAATATACATGGTGCAATCGTATCTCCGAACATTACTCCAGTAATTATATCGAAGAAGAGAGTGTCACAATCAGGTGATCTTACCATGAAGCGAGTGTTCTTGTAGATCATCTATATAGAATTATCGATTTTATTGGGTATACCGATGGTAGGGTATACCAGAATAATAATATTTAATTATAATAAGATTAAGATATCTATCATATTTTTACGATTTATCGGATCAAGAGTTTTTGAAAATACTATAAATATGAGAGTAACTGGTAGTTTTTAAACTTTACACCTTCTAGTATAGGTAGGCCTATATACATATATATATATATATATATATATACATCCTATAGGAGTAGGTTAATCCTATACGTCGAATGGTTACTATTTAACCCGTCGTTGATCTCTTTGTGCGGAAACCATTTTTGATTTTTCATCAATATATATATGATCCTAAATTATACTATACGATCATATAGGATATATATCAAGTATTATCATATTTAATAGTATCAGGTTATATGTCTTATATATCTTATGTAATTATATGTATTATATATCAAGTTATATATCTTAGCTGAAATGGGAGTTATTGTGATTTCCGATAGTTCTTTGTGATAGAAATATCTCTTAGTGAAAGGTAGTAAACACCATTCATTCTATCTGTCTATTGCAATAAATATATTGCAAAAGAAACATGGTTCTTTTGAATATACACTATTGTACAGGTTTAGTAAGATTTCTTGAAATTTTTCTAGTATCCATAAAGAAGCTTCTGTTGGTATTTCAAACAGCTTTTCCATTTTGTATGCTTTTATAAAATTTCTTTACTTTAATTCCTCTATTGTAAAAAGTACTTTTATTTACCTATCTAGTTCATTTTAACATTAATTTACCTGTTTACCAGTGCTTATTTATAAGAATGTAGTACTTATTAATTTATCAATATAGTTAATGATTCTGCTTTATCGATCGGGATTTGTAGACATCATATTGATTGCTATTTAAACTTATTTCTAGTATAGATTTTATGACGAAGAGAATATAATATCCGCTGTTACTAAGATATATCTTAGTAAACTCATGAAAGTTAATGAAAATATAATTAGAATCTTCAATGCCTATCTATATAGGCTATGAGGCATGCAGATTACCCATCAATTACTTCAATTGTTAATCCCAAAACTAGTCTTTAAGGTTGTGTCATTGATACAATTCTAGAATTCTACATGGACATTACCACCGAGATTACCCATGATGTCCTACTTCAGTAGGCTATGTGGACATGAATTAGTAGCTAACTTTAAATTCGTGCAAGTTTCATTTCAATATTAGCGGAATTAATATCGTGGAAATAGTTTCTAAACTCAATTTTTATCTATGAGATATGTTCTTTTATGTAATATCTTAGTTAATTTATAAGTTTTACTTCACAAATTATCTCATTCTAACGTATAAATATTGACTATAGCCTTTACATGAAATTTAAAAATCACAATACTTTCTATAATCGTATAATATAAATATATTGTAATTTAAAAATATTGAGTCATAAAATATTAATACCATTTATTATTAAATTATGTTACTTTCCCCTATACGGCATATTATTTTAATAAAGTGGCACAAGCTTAATTAAATATATTGCATATATATATATATATACAACCAAGATATATCAATCTAATAATATACAAATATAATAATATCAATATATATATATTGATCAATTACAAAGTCTGAAATATTATAGCCTATATTCTCTATTAACTTATTTGAAAGTCACGAGATCCTAAACAATTCTGAAATTTACATTACTAACTATTAATGATAATTTATTATAGTATATATATATATATATATATATATATATATATATATGTATATGTATGCATAGAACATGTTCCCCCACTAATTTACCATTAGGTTCAATGATAAACTATCAAAATTGTGCTAATGATATTAATGAATGGCTTATTTCAAATAATCTTCTTCTTAATTCCTCCGATACCAAATTGTCACATACTTACTTCCCTCATTTTCTTATTGGTGATATTTAATCTCTTCTTTAATTACGGCATCTAACTTATGCATTATTTTTCTACCCTTTCCTTATATTACTGTCATCACTAATATTGGTAATAATGATATATGTTATAACATCTGTTAATTATCATCTTTACAGAATTAGAAAATACGTAAATTCGTTATTGTATCTATTATTAAAACGTTAGTTAATTACTAGATAACGAATATATGGAAATAAATATATATTCTTCAAATACATACACATGTATACAAATCTTTGGGCAACAAATATTAGTTAATTTTTTTAAATACATTTTATAAAATAAACATTTGTTAATTCCCTTTATTCACCTATAATTGTGAAATTATTGTAAGTTTAGGTTTAGTATCACCATTATTAAATCTAATACTCATATGTTGGGTATTTTTAATAAAATTTAATTATTTATCATTTAAAGGGTTTGGAATTTCACAATAATTAATTCATAAAAATTACATTATCAAATAATTTGTATAAAAAGATGTTTATTGTTGTGTTACGATACAATAATGGCAAGAATGACGAAGCCGTCATTAACGAATCATATAAAATTATATAAAATCAATATATACATATACATATATAGTACAATGAATACACACGTGAATACACGTGCGTGGATAATAAAATAGTATTGAATACGATGTTGGAATACTTAAAGTCTAGAATACCCTGTACGACCAATTTCATTGGCAGTGGCTACGTAATAAATAGAACGTTCGCTCGAGTTAACGTTAAACTCGCGCGATTTAAGTAAGGGTGTGATATTTGTAGCGTGGACAGTTGGTCAGATGGACAGTTGTTCAGATGGACAGTTGGTCAAATGGACAGTTGGACAGATGGTCAGTTGTTCAGATGGACAGTTGGTCAGATGGACAGTTGGACATATGGTCACTTAATACATCACGAAGCTACAACTGTAGTCATTATATCCGTCCTCCCGATCAACTTCCGGCGCTACAAACCCCACCCTCAGGCGGTCACACGAGGAATCCATTATTGAAGTGGACGGGTCGTTGTTGCTCGGCGTGGTCAGGCTGCTGATGGTCGCGCGTGGGCGAACACTCCCTCGAAGACAACGTACTACCGGCGCCGCTGTCCTCGTGCCGGTGACTAACGGCCAGCACGAACACCCGCTCCAATGACATCAGCAATCGCTTGCGGTCGCCTAGCAACGAGATGCCCAGTTCGGCGAGCCGCTTCGAGTCGAGCTTCTTCAGTTGGCCGATGTTTACGTAGCCCGCCTGAACGGTGAGGTAGTCAGCATTAGTAGGCGCTTTAGGCAGTTATACTTCTAAATCATTCATTTGTATTCATTTATATTATATATATATATATATATATATATATATATTATATTATATAAATTATATATCGTAATAATATGAATTTATTGAATAACGATATATTGGATATACAATACAAATTGTAGATACAAATGAACCATATCATATGTACGTACATATTTTTTAATTAACTATTTATCATTAGATATTATGTATATGATGTATGAATACACAATATATCTACACTGAAGTGATCTTGAACCTGTAGAAAGTGATGGTCGTAGTGCTGGAGGTCTATGGAGGTTAGCCATTCACTAATCTTTGTGGACGGGTTTAAATACTTTTGTGGAGAACTATTTCATAAATTTAGAGAAATTACACATTATATCGTAAATCTAAATGTATATATATATATATATATATATATATATATATATATATATATATATATATATATATATATATATATATATATATATATATATATATATATATATAGTTTATAAATAATAATATATAGAGTTAAGTATATAAATAAAAAATAATATATATATAAACGCATATATCTATAAATATATTTATATATAACATATGCTATATCAATGTTACGAATAAGAACATAGTGAGCTGCTTACATAATAGTCGCTATTTTGTCAAGTATCGACGGATCTCTACAAATACTGTCGAGTTGTTGATAGAGTTCGGAGAACTTCGGTCTACTTTGTCGCTCCTTATTCCAGCAATGCAGCATTATGTTATAAATAATTTCGGGACAATCCTGTGGTGTTATTATTAAAAGTAAATAGGGCGTAATAGGGAATATTGAGCTGATTATGCGAGGTATAATACTATTGTAAGTTCATATCGCGTACACTATGTAAACCATAGGTGGAGTCAGTCTGTAGCCCTTGTCTATTTCATTGATGACGACTTGATTCGACCAGTCCCAATAAGGTCTTTCTCCGAACGTCATAACCTTTTAATACAATTGATAATTTATATACAAATGTATACACATATATATATATATAAATATATACATACATATGTTTAAAAATACTATTTTCAATACCAAATGTATATATTATAAATAATATAGGTGCTGCGATTAATATTTATTAAATAAACGGGAAAATATTTAATTATTTCAATGAATTATTGTAATGCAGATATATGTTTGATATGATCGAACAATAGAGCGACAATATAATAATAAAACGAAAGAAACCTCCCACATCACAATACCGAAACTCCAACAATCGGAAGAACTCGTGAATTTCCTATAGGCAATAGCTTCCGGCGCCGTCCATCTTACTGGAATCTTTCCACCCTGATAGTATTAATGACGATGATGATGATGTAACATATTATATAACGGTTATGTAATATGTGTGTGTACACTTATGCATATGTTTGTAACCTAATACAATCTATTTCAGACGATATTTAAATTTTAATAACATTTTTTAATCTAAACAATGATAAATTAATTTGTATATTTATTATTAATATATTATCAGATTTAGGTTTTTATACTAATTGAGAAGATAAAGATTATAAAGTATAAATATGTTTTATTTCTTAATATTTATATATATATATATTTATATAATTATTATTGTTAATATAGAATTGGATATGTATAGTTCATAATAATATAAAGATTAATAACATTATAATATATATATATTTAAATTTATACATTAACTAAAATAATCTGAATAATATTATTTTAAATATATTATTTAAATATATATATATATATATATATATAAATTCTAAATAATAAATGAAAATAATAATAATGAAATATATAAATTATATATTATTAAAAATATCAATACAAAATACGAATATAACGAAGTGTCATTAATGAATCAACACTACAACATGAGATAATAAGATTAGCTTGGAAACCTTGGTAGTGTATGATCCTTCACTACACTCCCGAGAGAGACCAAAGTCCGATACTTTACAGGTCAGGTTTTTATTCACTAAAATATTCCTAGCAGCTAAGTCCTGTATGCGAAAGTATCATATATTTATAATTATAGAGGGAACCTTCGTTTTAAATTTTTATTGAAAATTAGTGTATTTTAAAATATTGAAATGTAATTCATTATATTTGAAATGATATATACGTTAAAATTGATCTATAAGTGCCTTATTTATACATTATATACATACTTATGTACACAACATATGTTAAATAGAATAAATATATATATATATATAGTTTAATAATTTAAAGAACATCGCGTAAGTAGAGGGAGATTATCGCGTTAAATGGGGGTGGAGAGGGGTTATCGCGTTCTACGGGGTGGAGGAGAGTTATTCTAACCCTGTGCACGTAGCACATATCAGCGAGATATTTCATACCGTCGGATATTCCTCTCAACATCTCCACCAGATTCAGAGATGATATGCTCTTGTCATCGTGATTCTAAAGGATTGCGTCATCGTTATTACGTAATAGTCGTGTGCGCTATTACATCATACGCGGTGGTGTTAAGTTAATATATGGTGTTAAGCTGAGATCACACACGTATGTACCGATTAATATGCTGGCATGTATATATTTTAGAAAATAAATAATTGTTGTTAATTAACTAGCTAATATTATGGATTCGTTATTTTCTATACATTTTCTATACATACTATAAAACATACGTATATATTATATATATATTCGAGCGTGCATAATGAAATAGAAATAATCCTATTACATAGGGTTTGGAGCCAGTGTTATCTAGTATCCGATGCTTGTCGTGTGAGACATACGCGAGTTGTACGAACCCGCAGATATTTGTCAAGAGATCCGTTCTCCATGAACTCCGTAATGATCATCACCGGGTTACCTGCGTAGGTATTACGTAATGTCAGTTATGTAATGCGTATTGCGTAACTAGCGCTCGGCAACAGAAATATTGATTTACAAACTACTACGTTTTAGTGTATATTTCGCAATAAATATATATACATTTTTTTTGAAATAGTTTAAAATAATAAATATTAATAATCGGATATACGTGAATATATAATATAACAATAAACATAATAAATAATAATGCCTATATAATACATATAGTAATACATATGTTTACGCAGTAATGTACATCATCAGTTTCATTGTTAAACGTAAACTGCATGTTCATTTTAAATAATCATACTTCGTTCTATGTTTGTATTCGTTTTCTATTTATTTTAGTTTTTATTATCTAACGACACCTATAATCACCACATGTTTTCGAAGTCATAATAAACTATATTTTAGCTATATTATTATTTTATTTATTAAGAAACGACACCAACTTTTAAGCACCACTCCTTCGAGGAAGATCACATTCTCGTGGTCGAATTGTCCCATGCAGCTGGCCTCGGTGAGGAATTCCAGCTTGCTTCTCTTGTTAGTGGTATCTTTGAGGGTTTTGATCGCCACAATAGACTTACTACCCGCGGGTCTCGTCAGATATCCTTTGTAGACTTGACCGAATTCACCTTATAGGCGATAACTTGCGTTATTATATGTATTGAAGCAGTATAAATAAATTAGTAATAATTTAATTATTATAAATACTATTTTTCTATCCATGATTATATATATATATATATCATACAAAAAACATAATACTATTTTTCTATCCATGATTATATATATATATATTATACAAAAAATATAATTTATTGGTACTAATAATAGTTTATTAATTATTGGAATCATTAAATGGAATAATCTGGGAATATATCTAAGATACTTTAAAAGTGTTAGTTCCTAAAAGTGACTAATGTTATGTTCATTTTTTATTTTTTATCAAAACAATTATTTTATTTTAATGTGAAAAAATAATTACTTATCTTTAAAATGATGTTTTATATTTAATTCAAAAGTAACTATAAGAGCATCATTCTGCATTATACATCTGTAAAAAATACGAGATAGTAATGAATATTATCTACATATTAAATAAACATCGTTATTGTATCTCAAGAGTTATCGGTATTCTAGTAGCCATTTTAATTGCCTATCTTTTACATGTAATACAGCGAGCATAACTCAGGTCCTTAAAAGAAAACTATTTAACAAAATGGAGATATTTTAAGAATATAGTATATCAATACAGCTCTTAAAAGTTGCATTATTTCTTTGTAGCCCGTTGATCGACTAAAGAAGTAAAAAGAAAACAAATAAAATAAATGTTCATCAACAAATTCTATTTAATTCTATATTTATTATTCTTAAGAATGAAAATTATAATATACACTACATAATTAATTCAATGATTATAATTTACTCTACGATTAACTCGAGATAATATGGCATCGTTTGTAATCATTATTAGTGAATAACCTATACCAATGAGCGCCTCTATTTCGATGCGAGACAGACAAATCTCCTTGGTGAACTCCGAAACGGCTTTGTTGACGTCTTCGTAGGTGTGAGGATCGATGTAGGTCTTAAACTCTGTAGGTTGTGGATATTGATTAGCACACGCGTTGATTATGTACTGCGATGCGATGTTACATAATACACGATGTTTAGACTTTAAGGCATGATAGTTGTGTTTTGAGAAAATTCGGGAAACAATTGCAACGATTTAAGACGTTTCTTCTATAATTCGATGGAAAATGCAACTCACGCGAATCGAACGTATCGGGAAACCCTCCCGGGTTTGGAGGCGGGCAGGTTTTCGTGTCATTTGAGTTTATCATCGTTTATAATAAATATAATTTATAAATAAACTATATTAAAAAGATGACGGTTATTAGTAAACATAAGTTACCTTGTTTTCTCTCGCCTCTCAAATATAAGCCGCCACCCTTCAGCGTAGATGTATTGCATAACGGAACATCGACTGCGGGTTGCGTAATAGTAGAATATGATGTAATGCGTGCATGAGGTTGTTATGTACTAGTTAGTGTATCGTTACTTACGCGAGTTATTCAAGGGTGTGCCGTCCATAAATCTCGCGCAATTCACTGTAAACGTAAATAAAATAAGTGGAATGTTTATAATTATAATCTACCAATAAAATAAGATATATAAATTATATTATACATCTTTGCATACAATGTACAACTGTATATCAGTAAGTATATTTTATGCCAGATAACGCATATATTATGTGTATTTATTTGATTATAACCGTTTGAATATTGGTCTCCGTCATTACAATCCTTCTCTCGGGTCCTGTATCTCTTTTTCCTATGCACAGATTTCACATATAGTATGAGTAATAACTTAAATGCATATTCAGGGCCCATAACTTATGGGTGAATCATCGATTAACTTGATTTATTATCGTAATCAAAGTAGGGGGTATTAATTCAAATGTTCGTATTAAAAAAGTGCTTTATTAGAAAAGGAATTTAAGCGATTAATATTTATTACGAGTAACAAATGATCGCATTAAAGGGTGCATTGTCATAACATCGATCCGTACTGCGTGGCTGAAACAATGGATACCATTAATCACATCGGATAATGCGCTAAAGAAATAATTGATGTTGTTGCGTGATTATTAGATTAGAGTCAATCTATTAATCAACTCTCCCTAATCTTAAACCGATCACTTTTTGTACGTATATTGACCTACTTCTATATTTAATTACAGTAGGATACAGTATAGCATATGGCATAGTATACATTATATAGGGTGTATACCGATAAGATGTTCACCAGTGAGTACCAGTGATGTTTTAAGGGTTTGAAAATGGGTATGGAAAAATTCATAAATAATATTGTTGTTTTCAATTATATATACAAAAAAAACCTAATAATATACATCTCCTACAGATTTATATTAAATAAATAGGATTATGATATAATTAATTATGACAAATCTGATCTTTTGTGTAGGCAAAAATACAAAAGTGGGAGTCAATTACCCCTTAAGCAACCGGTATGTACTTCAAACGCATGCGTAATGGTTGATGATAACCTCTTCACGCACAGTATGACGACGGCCAATAGGAGTCCGGCGCAGATCACAACCGCGACCACCGCTCCGGCTATGACTGCAGTGTTAGCCGAGCCTCGCTGATACTCTAGCGGTATCGTCGGCTTAGAGTCTTTGTACACATCGGAGGTAGTCGATGAAGGAACTGCGCGGGGGGGTAAGTGTGTTTGTGGTGTATTATGTTAAACGTATAACATACGTATGCCTTAATATGTGTGTTGTTATTTGGTTGAGTTCTTTAATCGCATCCATAAAATTAATACAAATTTTACTTATAATCAAATGGCTTTAATGTTTCTTCGAAGACACTTTCATAAAATAAGCAACCATTGTTTTAAAGAGAACCGATCATTTTTCATTCACAATAATATAAGCTTCGCTTACGCATTTCGCTTCCTATTACCTGTGCCTTAGCCTTAGGCTGCTGAGCTACCCACACAGTTATGTGCAGTTATATATATATGTATGTATATATAAATTCATATTAACCATAGTCTAATGTCTTTATAGATCGGATATGCGTAAACGGACTTTCCGTCTCAGTATCGAACGGATACCGCGGTCTAATCTAAATATAGCGATAGTGGCGGTGATAGACAGTGGATATATTGATGTACATGAACAGTGTATTGATTACGCCTACCTTGAAATGATAGACGGTGTCGTAATCCAGGCCGGTGATCAGGATGTGATGTAGTTTAGTGAACGTCGTCACCAACTGAGTTTCATCTTCGTAGTAGACAATCTCGTAGCTGTTCACATACTTTAAACGCATATTTTTATTTTTTATTACGTTAAAATTTAAGTTAAAAACGTTATAAACTAATATATATATTTTTGTGCCCAACGCAACGCAGTCATTATTTCATATAGTAATTTACTATTATATATATATATCTCTATCTATCTTAGAAACCTTATTAACCGGAGATTTCCACTTGAGTTCAACGGAGTTGTCGGTAATGGAATACACCTCGAAATTAGTAACGGCGTCCATATTCACTATTAACGTGTGTAAGCGATTACTATAGTATATAAAGCTTTATTTACATGCATTTAAGCAGTTACATGTACATCTATAGATACGACGGTAACTAAAGGTACAATAATTCAATTTTAATTCAATCCCTTATTAGTTTCATCTGTTCTTATTTCGCGTATTATTGCAGTATTATTATTTATTATTTCTTTTTATTATTATCGTTCAGAGTGTCAATTATACTCTATTACAATTCAAACTGTATACATCTATCGATAGCACACGCTAATAGTTACCTGGTTCCTTGCCGGCGACTGTGACCCGCTGACCGGCTGGGTGACCTTCACTAGTTGACCTCCAGCCGAGTAGGTTGCGCGAGACGATCAGAAACTCGTAGTCGATCGATAGATTTAGGCTACTGATTGCCACACTGTTGAACAGAGGCACAGTTATATGATGTTATTAGGTGATGTTATTATGTGATGTTATTAGTAGGGGCGCTGCAACAGGGTGGGACGGTGGGGATATTTCCCCCCCACCTTTACCATACAATTTATTTTGATTGGTTAGTCCCCCTACATACACTATCGTTACAGTGCGCCTAGTTATTAGATGATTTTATTAGGTGAAGTTAGCATGAATTGTTATACTGAAATATCACAATTAAATTGTTGTTCTATGAAATATATAACTTTTTTCTTTTAAGTAATAATATTTAAATATACTTTTTTTCCATTTTATGAAACGTAAAATATTTTAAAAACATTTTATTTTTCTATAAAAAGTATAATATTATTAATACACGTTAACTTACGTTAATAAAGCAATAGTGACAAGGTAAATAACGTCAATTAAACAATGAAAAGTTACAATCAGAATACTCGTTGCGAGGGCTTACCTATTAACAGAGATGTCCGTCTGAGAAGGAGCGTACCGGACACCGCTATCGTTACATCCCTTAACGCAGACGACGCTGTACCGCAGTTCAGAGGTCAATCTGCCCCCGAGGTCGGCGGGGGCTGACCACGAGATGTTCACGTCGCGAGGGCTCACGTCCGTTACGACGATGTCGGTAACAAAAGAAGGAGGAGCTATGGCGCATGGAGGAGTGATTTAAACTATTTTAATATTATCTTTATGATAATATTATTTTACAAAATATATTTATTATTTTACAAAATATATTTATTATTTTACAAAATATATTTATTATTTTACAAAATATATTTATTATTTTACAAAATATATTTATTATTTTACAAAATATATTTATTATTTTACAAAATATATTATATAAATTTACAAAATATATTTATTATTTTACAAAATATATTATATAAATTTACAATATATATATTATTTTATATTATTTTATAATATATTATTTTAAATTTATATATTGTTTTGTATTATGATTTTTCTGCACTGTATATCATATATCATATATCATTGAATTCATTTGAATACATTATATATCATTCTGTATAAACTTATGAGTCATCAAGAGTGGGGTGATTCACTATTGATGTAGATAGTTATCATGGTTGTTGATCATTGTTGACCAAATGAATCACACTTGTTTACACCCACTATAGTATATATAAGCCATCATTATACTGACCTGTGCAAGGACTCGAGTTGTGTTCCCCTTTCACCCTACTGAACCCCTCTTTACAGGGGCAAAACGCTTGACCGGTGGTCTTACTATCAGAGTTATTCGGACATGGTTGGCATTTCTCTACATCGCCTTTAGTGAGCTTATACATCCCTTTAGAGCATGCTGTGAATGGTAATGTGTGTATGTATATAGTGGTGTGTGTATGCATAAAGTGGTATGTGTTTATGCAGTATGAATATGATAAGTAGGAACGTGTTATTGTTTGCATAATATTGCATAATAATGCTTACATGAATAGAATTTGAATAATTTGAATTATTTGATTACTTGATAAATAAAAACAATAACACAAACACACATACATATATATATATATATATATATATATATATATATATATATATATATATATATATATATATATATATATATATATATATATATATGAATGACTAATTGTATGTATATATATATATATTGTTTATTGTTTGTTTTTTGTTTGTATATTGGTGGAGTATCTTGATGCCATCCAGGAACTTATGCATGAAGTATTGTATACTTATAAAAAAATAACTCCTATCTCACGAATACCTTAACATGTTATCTTAACATGGTATCCATGGTTAACATGGATATCTGGTAACTATTGTATACACTATTATATAGATTATTTAAAGACTTATTTAATGGTCAGGACTTGAACCCATGTCTTATTAACTATGTGTATGATGCCTTAGTCAACTGAGCTATACGTGCATTTATATATTAATATATATATATATATAAACTTAATAATCTTATAGTAGATACATTAATTAACTAGTAAAAATAAATTAATTAATCTACGCTTTTCTTAAATAATAATTGTAATTATATAATATATGTGTTATTCATTTGTATAACTTCATTTACATCACATACAAATAAGCTATAAAACTATAAAGATATGCACATATTCATGACCTCTATAAAGCTATGAACCTAAAGGTTTGTATATAACCATTATAGATGTGTATGTAAATGATATAAATATGAGATGGCCTCTTAGAAAGATGATATGATTTCATTTAAATAATACTGAAATACTGATGCCCTCCAGGTCTTATATATAGATTATATCACATTACTAAATAGTACAGGCTGTTTCATATCTCTAGCATTAGATATGATATATTTATAATTATTATTGTGTTTAGATACATATGTATATATTATAATAGTTATTAGAGATATCTGATAAATACTGTGTAATGTAATTTTATAAACATCATGATATCTATTTATTAATGTAAATCATATCATTACCAAATACATATTTTGATAAAAATATATATTATCTAATGATTACTTATTATAAATATTAACTTTCTATGTATGAGATTTAAGAGTATAATATTAATTTTTGTTTTAACTATATTAGAAAATGTATTAATAATTAAAAATAAGGGTAATTATATATATTAGGAAATGAATATATGTAAATGTATAACACCATGATTTGTTAATACAATGATGGAACATTGTTAAAGTTGTAAGGTGTTAACACTAATGACGATAAAAATCAACTAGTTTTCTTTAAATACCATGTAAAGGATTTAAATATTAAAGACCTTTAGTTCATTTAAGCAAAAATGGGTATAGGAAAACCTTTATTTTTTTATTAAATAATAACTAAAGGGTTTCGAACCCTTTAGTTATACCTTCTAGTTTTAGAAATAAATTGTAGTTTAATATATTAGTTACTATATAATTAAAACCAAATATTTTTCTGATATTTATAGTTTTTGTAAATATTATAGACATATTTTATAAGTAAAATTAATCAATATATAATTTGTAAGTTACAAATATTGTTATATATTTACATATTATTAATTGTATATGGAAATATATATTTTTTTATAACAGTATAATTTCACATATATTCTATAGAAATTGTATTTAAAAAGCAATTCTTTCTTGTCTGCCATGGATGTTTTGTTTAATATATTATGAGAAATGAGAATATAGCTTAACTTTATTGTCAGAAAACGTTTACAGCTTAATTAATGCTGTATTTGTTTAAATTATACATTTATATTTATGAAAATAATGATTTATTTAATTACAATGTATATATATATAATATATATATTATATATATATATATATATATATATATATATATATATATGTTATTACATATGATATAGAATATATATTAGTTTATATAGTTTATATATTAGTAATAACATATATATTTTATGATCAATACTGATAATACTAGCATTATCATTATTATGTATATATTATTATATATATATATATATATATATATATATATATGCAAATATGAGCAGGAGAGACATGATAATCTACACGGCAACATTACACCACATGATAGGAAGGTCGAGCCTGTCATGAATAACTGATCACTGGTCCACTTTATCATATATTATAATGGCCACTGGAGAATTATCAATGTCAAACATCACCGCCATTATATCACCGCCATTATAATAGACCGCGGTACTACCTAATTACGATGTCTAGTGTATCAAGCCACGTGATATGAAGACATACTATTACGTAACCACCACGTGATCTATCCTGCACATGCACGTGACTAGCATTATAGGGATGTGCCGCATTGTAATGACGAACTAAATATTCAGGTAGCGCCTTATTAGGCGGTATTACATCACAGGCATCACGGACCGTTGTTATTATAGTGCACGCGGTAGCAAGACTACAGGTAAGGACACGTCCTTTCTTATGAGCATACTATATATATATATAATATCATATATGATATATATTATATCCTATAGGATAACTTCCTATAATGTGAGCATGCGCATAAAGCAATTGTCATGCTTATATACCGTGTGTTACCTACAATGTATACATATACACTATATAGAAGGACTATAAACCCTATATATGGGGTAAATGACATAGGAATAATATTCCAACGTTACTGTTCACCGTAACACCCACAACATCTGACCGTAACCTGGCCGACATGCGCAGACGACGTGTACATTACACATGCAGTAATGTATAGGTCACGTGCATAGGGCACGTGTGTTGGTGCACGTTACACCCCAGGGGTTGTGGAGATAACGATTAATAACGGCGTGGTTTCCCATCATCAACATCACTATCACGTGATCATGTCACATGTTATCACGTCACGTGTTATCGTGTCACATGTTATCTCGACACGTGACATGAAATTTGTCTACTCGCGTGTAGTAATCGTATACAATGTATACATTCATGGCGATGAAGCTCTAACATTCGAATTTATCAGACATAAATGCTATCTCTATATAATAAAGTATGTTAAAATGTATTCTAAATGTTAAATAGAAATAACCTATATAGGTAATATATATTGTAATAGGTATGTGTTTACTAACAATATAGCGATAGTAATAAGTAGTGATGGGAATGAAACCAAATTTTAAGGTTTCGAAAAGGTTTCAGTTTCAAAGACAAGGAGTTTCGAAACGGTTTCAGTTACAAAGATAATGGTTTCAGTTTCAATGTATGTATTTCGATAATAATACATTTTTAAATTCTGCATATATTTAATATATTAACATAGTTTCATTTTTAAATTTACATTCTGAATTAATCCAAACATACTCGAAATTACTCGCAATTACTCGAAACCTACTCGGAACCGACTCGATATTACTCGAAACCGACTCGGAATCGTAATTAGGAAATTTTAATTACTCGAAACCGTTCGATAATTACATTACTCGAAACTGCTCGAAAATTACTCGGTTCGATCCCATCACTAGTAATAACTTACTAATTACTAATAAGACATATTTATGTGAAATTAGAGTTAGCATATATGCTATAGTGTCATCAATATGGTATAGTATATTGTATAGTATATGGCATATGGTATACTATAGTAGGCTATAGTAGGCTATAGCGACAATGTATACATACACTATAGTGTCGTACTACATTTGGTAGTTTCATCTCCCAGATTTATCACATATATGACATCCTAGTGTCTTATTTATATTGTATTAGTGTCACAGAAGTGTACAAGTATTGACATATTAGTGTCATGTCAGTGTACTATTATTGCACCTAGTACTATTAGCATGCCGATGTACTATATATATAGTCTATTGAATTAGGTAATGAAGAGTATATTTAGATATAGTTTACGAAGCTGGTAATTAACAATATCACGTGACAGAGATAAGTCGTATTAAGTATCAATGTTTATTTATAATAAACAATAGAAATATTATACATATATGCATGTATATATATAAATATATATATATATATATATATATATATATATATAAAAACATACATAATTCATAAAAACCTAATCGTATACGATATATATATAAATTATAATTTATAAATTGTTGTATATGTTTTGGTATAATTGATGAAATGTCGTAGACTTAATATATATATATATATATATATATATATATATATATATATATATATATACTATATTGTTATACCGTTATACCAAATCCCTGGTTATACTATAGTATATATTATAGTATATACTATAGGATATACGATATTTCACTAATACGACGTCGAACGTGTGCTATCTACAGATGCGAATACAATGGAATTAGGTCATCGGGCGCTGAGCAGGTAATACTACTAGAGAGAGAGAGAGAGCTGTTGTTACGTCATAGGCAGACTACCGGATGCTCACCCGGAAGTGAATAATTCATCACGTGAGCGTATTGTATAAGGAAATGTCTGAATTATAAATCTACAATGATTCTTATATACAATATAAAGATATCAATGTATATAAATGTTTAAATTAAAAAATATATATATATATATATATATATATATATATTAGTAATATTCATTGTATATACTCGAGATAAATGAATACTCGACCCAGGCTTCTCTACTTAACATTAAGTTATGTAATAGATAGTTGTTACATAACAGTGCGCATTAAATCATCGTTATCATCCGCTACATTCCTCATTAATAGAGATACATCTACATAATGTTGCCCTAGTGTGTTTACGTTCCTAGAGATGTGGCACGCTGTACTTATTTATATCATAGCCGGCATTCCTTCATTGGCGACACGGCACGACTCGACTGGTTTCGTTAAGTTATGATAGTAACGTACTTAGATATAGGGGGTGATGAGTTGAGGAGGTTGAGGAGATAGGGGATGTGGGGTGGGGGTGGGATATAGGGGTGACGAGTTAGCAGGTAAGCGAAGTAGTGGTCGAGAAATAGATAATGAGGAGATAGGATATAGCGATTATAGGGGATATATCACAATTGAGACAGGGATGCGGATATAAGGGTGAATAGTTAGGGGAAATAAATAGGAAGTGTTGCGTTAGGGAAGAAGAGATAGGGGACGAGGGATATCGAGTTTAACACCACCATATCCATCTCCATCGCGGCGTTCGTTATATTCACTATTACATAACCTAAAACAGAGTGTACCACGTCTATTGTTAGTGGTATCGTTATATATTGACTGCTGCTGCTATTTATATCTTAATCTGCGATACACTTATGTTCACCGTTACAATAATAGATCAACAACAATAGATGCCGATCAACACCCATTGTTATGCTGTTATTTGATTCATTATATTTCTATATACAATACATCGATATTAATGGCGACGTTAGAGACAATATTATGTATACATAATATGTATACATATTATGTATACATAATATGAATACATATCGGTATACCATGTCAATAATAAGCGGATGTCGTGAACAACTAACACATATCTGTGATCATAACCCATACCACCAACTACGCTTAACCTACTATAGTAGGATACGCGGGTGGTCTAGTAAAGACATGGTACATAATTATTACGTAACCCTTGTAACATAACGAACACTTCGCCTCTGTCTGTAGACTGACGTAACATCTATATATAGATTAGTGTTAAAGCTCTCCACTCCATAGGATAAGTTCTATTAATTAAGCGTACACCTGAGATATGAATTATCGATAGGCAATTATCACGAAGATGATATTTCGATAACGATTGGTGGTGCGAGGTAGCGAGGTCACGTGATTACGTAATCACACGTTACTTTCACACGGTCACTATTACGTAATTACACACACTAGCTGTAAACACGTGATGTAACACCTTCTGAAGAGAGATAGGTCGCGTGATCACAACACATTGACTTACCTTCAGCCAATGAACATATATATACTATATATATTATATAGTATATATGGTATATATATATATATATATATATATATATATATATATATATATATATATATATAGCGCGTGCGGCGCATGGCATTTCGCATAGTCCGCTAATTAACAGCCTCGCTCACGTAGGTATACATGTACAACTGTATACATGTACAACTGTAGGTATACAATATACTACACGACGTGCACGTTATATAACGAATAGGTGTTCGCAGTAATTAGCTGTCGAATTATTATTATTATTATAGTTTGTGTTATTTGTCATTAATATCTATATATATAATATTGGTATAGTAAATACAAATACAATTAATTCGATTTAAAGTTCCTTCTAAAGGATTTCAAATTAAGATGTTGCCATTATTGGCGTTAGCTAATATATAATATGTGATTATATAATATATGTTTATATAATACAGCCATAATGTGGGTGTGACTATAGGGGCGCTGGAACGATTTTGTATTTAGGGGGGACCAACCAATCAACATTAATGTTGTGGTAAAAGTGGAGGGGTACCAATACATAGGAGGTCCCCCTAGATTGTAAAGTGGGGGGGGGACATACCCCCCTGTTACAGCGCTCCTAGGTGTGACCAGTGCTATCTTAGCATTTGAAGCATTTGAAAGTTGAGAGTCTAATTCTAAAAATAATATGTTGATTTTTATTGTATATGAAAAACAATCTACTAATATACATCTATCTATACACTTACTAACATAATTCTATTTGTTTATAAAAATAATTAGTATTACAATATAATTGGTTAAGAAAAAATCGAATTATTTGATGCGTACAAATTTAAAAGTGGGGGGGGGGGGAAATTTCCGACAAAATATCCATTAAAAAGACGGTTAGTAACCCATTCACTTATTGGGTAATATTGTACCTAGCTGTAACGGTAGAGGGGAGTACTAGCTAGGTATGTCTCAGATCTAGGGCAACACCACGGTATGATAAGTCAACAACTACCTGATGATGCATCACCAGTGGCCGAACTAGAGCTAGCTGACCACTACTGACTACTACTGACCACTACTGACCACTATGGTGCCAGCGCTGTCATTGTATTGATCAGTGATGATCATCATCTCCGCAAGGGGGAGATACCGGTACAGCTAGGTAGCGGTGTTGGTCATCACATGTTGTCAACATATCCATCATGCGTGTGCATATAAGCAATCTATATATAGTATCTTGCTTATATTGCTTATATTGTGTATTTTATTCTCTGTATTTACTATATAATCCTGTAATTATAGTATAACATGTAAGTAAGTAATAACTATTAAATACACACACACATATATATATATATATGTAAGCATAGCTTAATGATATATCTCCCTCCCTCTCTAACTCTCCCTCTATAGAGGGTATACCTCTCCACCCAGTTCAACACCGTACACATTTCGCTTCAGAAGCTGCTGCTAACCTCTACACAGATGTTGACCTTGAGATGCATAGCCTGGCGAGCAGACACAACTTCCCATCACGTGTTTCCACAGCCCTGTGTCCTTGTTGCACACGTATCTAGGGTATCCTGATTCCTGTTGTTTGTGTTCATGCGATTATCACTAACATAGGTGTATATGCCTATATATATGTATAATATACATTGTATATATATAGATTAGGCTGTTTAATATGTATTCTATAGAATAATATAGTACTAGCTGTAATACCAGGACTCCGTATATATAAAAATATATATATATAAATTATTGAAGAATAACATCATATTCTATTAATAATTACATAAATCACATCAATCATGTGTAGATAGTATGTACACATAATCAATTCACAGTGCTGTGTATTTTATACATACATTACTATGTTATTATTACAAGTTTGTTATTATCTAAACATATCATATATCTACTGACTATTAATTGTTTGTCTAATTCATAGATGTATTATAATTAATAAATATATATATATACATATATATACTTATTTATATGCATTTATAATAATACATATATAATGTATATATGCCTACTATAATGTCCAATAAATTATAATATGTGTATATATATTATTATTATTATTATTATTATCAGATTTAGGTACAATTGTACTTAATACACTTACATACATATCAATTACCCAGGTACTTAAGTACCTGGGTAATTATAGAAGCATTGCTGCTTGTCGAGACAATTACCCTTAATTTAACTTGTTGACAGATATCCAATAATTTAATTCCATTATATAAATATAATGGAATGTGAATATTGTGGAATATAAAATATATATAATAATAATAAGGTTGACTTCCTGTTTACACTAAGATAAATATAATATGATAAAATGTTGATATCTGTCAACTCGTTATTGATTAATTCATCATTTAATAATTAAATAAACTATAAAATAAAAGATAAAAATAAATAAAATTAGTGTAAGTATAAAAAAAATAAAAATACAAAAAAATCATTAAAATAATTTAAATTTCGATACTAAATAATAATATGAATATAACAAATAAAAAGATGAGGAAACTATACTGAACAACAACAACAAACTAAGATTTATAAACAAAAATATAAATAAAAATTATATAGAAGTCAAAAGTGATAAAAAGTAATTTTCAATAAATGTCATTAGAATATAAATAAAATAACTATTTATTAATTTTTATATGAGTATAATTTTTATATAGAAGTCTAAAATTATTAACAACAAAATATTGTATTATAAAAGGGAGTAAGAAGATTAACATTATTATTATTATTATTATTTTTTTTTTTTTTTAAAGTTGTTATTTTTATATAAAGGTCAAGTTAAAAACAAATTATTTTATTAAAGTCATTAAAAAATATTTTGTAAGGATTTTTTAAATTTTTATATAAAGGTCAAGTTTAAAATTATAACTGAGAACAAAAGAGCAAAACAATGAGGATAATTTTTATATAAAAGTTTAAAAGGATTAAAAAAAATATATATTTTATTATAAAAGTCAATAAGAATAAAATGATTATTTTTTTAAAGTTTGTTTTTTTTATATATAGGTCTAAAGGGTAAACATAGTTATTTTACTAGAAGAGTAATAAAAACAATTTTTATATAAATGTCAGGTTGAAAATTATAACATAAAAGAAAAGATAAAATATTTTTTTTTTATAAATGTAAATGTTTGAATTATTGGATTAATTGTAATTATCGATGAATTTGTCATGAATTTTTTTTGCGAAAATTGATTTTGATTTTGATTTTTTTATGTCAGAGTTTATATTATTCCATGTTTTTGGTCCATTAAAAACTAAAGAAAATAATAAGAAATTTTTTCCTCATAATTCTATTTCAAAAATTAAGGAATCGCGAATATTATATATTATATTTTTCTTTTTAAAAAATAATGATGAAGACGAGTAGAATGTATTGTACATGAATATACTAGTGATTTTTTCAACAAGGTCACAAAATTTAAGAGTATTTATATTTTTAAATAAAATATTAGTATGGTCATGAATTTTTTTATTACAAATTATTCTCAACATTTGTTGTTGTTGTAACAGGATACAATTTGTATTAGATATATATGTATTGCCCCATATTATATTAGCATAATTAATGTGAGGAAGGAATAAAGATTTATATATCATTGTTAGAGCTTTGAAATTTAATAATCTTGCGACTTTACTAGTTATCCAGATTATTTTATTCAGTTTAGCTCTTAGATATGAAATATGATATTTCCAACATAGTTTGATGTATAACATATTACATTTACATAATATCTATTTCATAACAATAAGTATATGATTAATTGTAAATATATTATGAAAATAAAATGGTATGCTATTAATAATGTATACATTTCTATAAACATAAGGTTATCCTATTGAATATTATGTATATTATTGTTATTAATTGTATATCTTTGTATCTAAATCGCATAAATATCAAATATATAAGCCTATAATACATAAATGTAATAACAAATATGTTGTTTACAATTATAAATAACGGTATCACGTGGTGTGCTGTTATTATGACATCACTACAATAGGATGACATAACTGATAATTACGTAATACTTGTTGATTACTCTTAAGCAGTACATACCAGTAGGGGTTCGGCATTAGCTACGCAAGTTGAACTGATGCTGAACTTCATCCGGGACCCGACAGCCTGTCTGGGTAGTGCAGCTTTACCCAGCGTCACGGCCGGACATTGTTTGTAGTACACCCGGATGGTCAGTATGGTCAAGCAGACCGCTTCGTTCATTAGCGCTATGAAGATACCATTCGTGTTCATCTGCAATGTCAAGGTCGTTAATCGAGGCCGTATTATATTATACATTTACACAATTCTAATAATAGAAGTGGATAACTTTCATCCCAACCAGGAACTTAGATACAGTTTATCTTTAAAATATAATGGTTATAGTGTTCCTTGAAGTCCGCTCTCGCGAGATAAGGCATTGGGATTTAACGAGATCGTATACAATCATTTGTCATACATATATAAAGTTATAATTATCTATTTATAACTATAGTTCACTTCTAAACACCATTGTACGGTTTAAACCCATGTACTATTGTATGTGTGCCTGACGCCTTAGCCATCCAAGCCACACAGTCAGTTGATTGCGAGGGTGATAATGATATAGGTTATAATCCTCATTGATATTATAATATCATTATCATAATTAGAGAAATATTCGGTTATAAGGTATTAATCTTTTGGTTATAATCTAATGGTATAATCTAGGTTATAATATAATAACCGAATATTGCTCCAATGTCCCTGAAAAGCCACTCTAATGTTAAGGCATCCAGTGTTTTAATGATAGACTATCGTTATTGTATATATATATATATATATATATATATATATATATATATATATATATATATATATATACAATATATATAATGTATATAGTATATAGTATATACTATATACATAATCATATAAGATCAATTCTATATATTATTGTAAGATCTATTTTAATAGTCCGGACGGGGCTCGAACCCGTGCCCTACTGCACGCGTGTCTGACGCCTTGCCAACCGAGCCATGCGGGCAGTTATAACCTCTAATTGAGAGGTCGAGTAGCTGGTCTGGTAGTTATCCTTTTTCTGGTCGGAAAAATAGTTCGGCGCTACCGTGCCCACTACTCGGTATCCGTCTTGCCCAGGTATCTGTAGGTGATGGTGGTGGTGAGGGGGTGGTGAGGGGGAGGGGGCGGGGTTACCAAGGTCATGCCCTCTATATTACGTAACGCCATATCTATGTGCTTACGTCGTTATCACGTGCTAACCTTGATGTTCCACGGAGGAGTTGTCGAAGTGTTACCGTGAAGTGTATCGTAAGCCAACACCGAGAAGGTCGACTAGAGGTCACAGGCCGGTGTGTTATTGTATATTATATATATAGTATAGCAGTATACTGCTAGCAGCGGGATGCGTGCATATTAATTATGCGCGTAGATAGGGAGTGTTATATCTTCGCTTCGCCAAATCTTTGCTAAACGTGTGCTGTTTGTAGCATGGCAAGTTGTTCAAGTGTATAGGTGTACACCGTTCTACCTACGAGAGGTACCCACATATCACTGTCCACCTGTCCACCTGACTAACTGTCCTACTATATAGCAGGGTGGTGTTATACAATACCATATCCTTACAGGGTTGTGCACTATATACTATAGTATACTAAAGATAGCCAACCTGACATTTATTCGCGTTTTCCGGTTTGCTAATGGTGGAACATTTTATCAAATACAGACTAAGATCCAGGTATATGCGAGAGGTTTGCTGGGGCCTGGCTATCCACGGTAATCTCAGGTAGTTAGTGGTCTGTGTAACGCGTATACAGAAGAATAAAGCCGAATAAAGTCGAATGGAATCGAGTGGAACCGAGTAGGTCCGAGTGTTAGTGAATATTATATAATCCTTACACGTACACCGACACTATAGTATAACTATATACGTATAGTTACCCACACATATAGTTACCCACACATGGAATACACTACCAAATATTATCATTAACAAAAAAATCTTACATTTATTTTGAATCAAATAATCCCTAATTATTAATTACACAATTACTCGAACTCAACTAAATTCTTTACGAAATTCACCGTTGTAATATGATATATTTAAAAAGTATTTATTTTATTTATTATCATTCGTATGTCTCGATATCTCAACAACTAACACACACCGGATACACCGAACGCACGCATACACCGACGCACGCAATCGTTACTAACATTGTGTTGTAGACGGCAGCTGTGATACACTTGCGCATCCGTAATACGGTTAGTGGACTCGGTCCACTGTTTGGTGACGGTTTATCGTTAATTAATTAACTAGCTAACATTGCATATTAGTTAATAATTAATATTATACAGCATTATGATTGTATGAAACTATTATAAAATAATATTCCTATATATATTAACTATATATAGTTAATATATATATGTAGGAATATTATTTTATAATAGTTTCATACAATAATAATGTATATATATATATATATATATATATATATATATATATACATTATCTATTGATACCTACTGATATTGTTATATAGATACATAGAATACAATATGAATAATAATGAAATACCGTAAAGCGCGGTAATATTATATCAATGTCCTCGGTTATATAAATGTCCTCGGTTATGGATAACAATGGAATCAGGTAATGTATTACCTAACGACCCAACACCCAGCTGCCTCACTACTTGTGCCGTATGTCTGATGTTCTCAGTGTAGGTTACGTCATCCGTATAATTAGATGTGGCGGTACAAACCGGTATTCTGATTATTGCGTCACTCATTACATCATCATCATACACATTGTTTACATTTTAAACAAAAATACAGACAGTATGCGTCGCACACACACATACACATACACACACACATACACATACACACGCATACATATTTACACACGCGCACATACACATACACACTCGCACATATCAACATGCACACGAACACAAAAACACACATAACCACACCTCCATACACACACGTACACACACATGCATACACACATATACGAACATAAATATGCAGACTCACTCACACATACACACACACACACGCAAGTAGAATTAAACGGGATTAAATAGGATCAATTAATCATATATCCGCCGAGGAATTAACAATTAAAGCGCGCGCGTCAGATATGACCTCTACTCTCTGATTGACCTCTAGCGCAGCGGTCACGCTACAAGCAGATGGTCACTGGGGTACCGCACGCGAGCACTATACACGGCCAGTGACCACAGTGGCGTTGCTAGTGACCGCGACCCTTAGTTAAATAGAATTATACCGCGGCCGAGCGTACATTTAAATTCATTAATTACGTAACATATCGTAATGAGAGGTATTACGCAACACCTAGTAATGGAGAGATACGGCGAGGTATTACGTGGGCGTGGTTATTATGTAATAATGGGTATTCGAACCGGGCAGGCGGCGAATATAAATGTCAATTAAGTGTTTTATTTTAATAATGATACATAACTACATAGTACATATATCATATATGATATATCATATAGCATATATGTAATATATAATGTATATTAAACATACACATACTGGTATATCCTATACTGTATAAGTTATACATACAAGTACACATACATTATATATAAGGTGTCTATATACACACAAAACTATTTCAGAAATTATATTCAGAAATTACATTTTTTAAAAGTATTCATTTGACTATCACATATTATATATAATTGTACATTGTTTATAATGTATAATAATGTTTCTACCTGTGAATTAGGATATTATATCATCAGAGATCGTGTTTAATACAATATATATATTGTAACTATAGTTGAAATAAATGAGTAATATATAAGATATTTATATCACATATAGTTTTATAAATATACTTGTATGTAAAATGTGTATATTATATTTACCTATACATATACACATAACACCTATACACAATGCATACAGAAAGTATATGCTATTATATATGCTATAATAGAAGTTAGCAACACTTATTTTCGAATTAGGAGGCCTAGCAAGAATAAAAATAATACCGACTAAACAACTGTTATAAGAGTTGCGTTGTCTAGGAGAAATACTGTCTATGACTCATACAGTCTATGCGTCATCCTACACATGAGTCATACCGTTAGCATGATGCTTACTGTTTACTAATGGACTGCGATGATCAATAGGGTTTACGTGGAGATGGAGATAGGAGGATGCCGGTAGTTATGAGGAGGAGGAGGATACGTGACGTTTTTAGACGATGGAAGCTGATCGATGAATGATTAATCGGTATATCGGTGCACAAGTAGGATGATGAAAATGAGGAAGAGGAGTAGGGGGGGGGGTAGTGGGGTAATGTAGATTATGATGGTGATGTATCCATGGATGCTGGTATACCTAGCTGTATATATATATATATACCTAGCTATAGATAGTTGCTGATCAGTTAAGTGGCGTCGGTTAAAGAGGATCTACGAAGAGGATGAGGAGGATGATAGGGGGTTCTGATGGATGCTGATGGATGATAAAACAGTGTCTACCAATAGATTATAGTGTCTACTAAGAGATGGTTGTGTCTACATATAGATGATAGTGTCTACCAAGATATACTAGTGTGTTCAATCGGTTACTTAGTTATCATTCCGAACACGATCTCTATAGACATGCGGACTATAGAGACAGTAGTGCGTTCAGACAGTTCCCTGAAGAATATGTCGGCGTGCTTATTTACACGTTGGTATTGTAAATAGGCAACATATTACATCATCATATCGTTACGTCGTGGTATCTCTCGCGCACACACACACAAACACACACATATCTATTTATAGACGCATATATGCGATGATACTTATAAGTATCATCGATATAGTCGTATACGTACTAAAGGTACTATCGTGCGGCACTACAGTGTATACATCAGTGTGTGGTGTTCTGCATCAGTGTATAGCGTGCACTGCAGTGGTGTGTAGTATGCTACAGCAGTGTATACATCATAGAGCTAGAGAGAAAGCTATCTAACTCTATGGTATACACGAACGATATGCATTGAGCTTGCTTAATGCGTTATTGGTATTGATCTTGACCTATATACGGCTCGTTGTTATATTGACCTATATATATAGAGTTCATTGTTACGTTGACCTATATAGAGATCGTTGTTACAATGACCCACATATAACTGATTGTATTATATCCGGATTGATTGCAATCAAACCTCAACAATGCGAATATATTTACTCGCTTATCCAAACTCTAGTATATATATATATATATATATATATATATATATATATATATATACTTATATATATATATATAGACATCAAAGTGACGGTGTTAATCGCGTATTTAAATCACTTATAAGAATTCTATAGAAGTCAATGATCGCGAGATAATTGCATTATAATTCGTAATGCGCTATTTATAGCTATGACGTAACACCGCGACCATTACCTGCCTATAGGTGGCGCTATATGTACCCGGAGTCCCTATACCCGGTACTTAACTCTTACGTAAACAACTGGAGCCCCCGGAGCCACTCGACCCTCTCCACAAAGGAATGCCAATAGGTATACATACTTCTCCTTCTTACGGAGAGAGAGCTCGGACCTTCGCCTACTTACGAGTGGTCGGCTCGCTTCACGTAATAGCTATACAATACAACAGGCTATTGCGGTACTGTTTGCACACTGCAGTGTATACATGTATACATGTATTTATATGTAAATGGTATATTATATATATATATATACACTTATATATAAATGTAAATAATATGTATATGTGCATATATACTATATATTACATACTATAGTATACATACTATATATTATATAGTATGTGTATATATTTATATGCAAATAGTATATACTATATACATATATATATATATATATATATAGGCATATATACCATAATGTGTATATATATATATATATACAATGTGTATAGATATGCGTATACTTGTACGTATAAACAATGTAACACTTTCAAAGAGTTAATTAAACAATAGATTAGGTTACAGATAACAAAGAGAATAGCCTACGGTCAAATCTTAATTAAGTCCAAAGTTTTAATTAATTCACACACACACACTCACCTATATCGTGTATATTACTGTATTATACGCACTATTATATGCACGTTTATGCGTACTTCTAATGTATATTATATAGTATAATATAACATAATATATATATATATATATATATATATATATATATATATGAAATATACACTAATATACATATACCCACACTTTATATAAGGTGTTTAATATATTGTTGAATATATTTTTTATTCTGATATGTATAAATTATGTTTACCTTAAGTATACTTAATGTAAGTATCTATAGATAGGAGATATATCGCATGTATACATAGCTTAATTGTATGTACGCAATTGTATGACATATGTATAGTTAGTATTGATATGTCACGAAATGAGGGAGACATTTAAATAATGTAATAAGTTTAAATTATTAATGTGTAAATATTTTTTTTATTAGGTAAATATTTTACATAAAAACGATCAGATGGAATTAATACCACAATAAACATATGAATGCATAAACACATCTGTGAGTTAATATTCTGACCTATAACCTAATGTTGCTTATTTCATACATGTATTAATAACACATATTCGAAACCTATGCATAATACTTACAATATGATATATGTATAACTAAAGATTTTGCGAAGAATTCCTTAGACAAATCTCTGGTATATCTATAATAACTCAATGTTATCTACTTTATCAAATACTCGATATTCTATGATAAGTACAATATGGCTAGTAATGTATGTATTAGTTTCATTAAGGGATAGTTTAAGATCGTCGTATTAAAAATTCATTTGTAATTATTATAAACTAATATTTATGTACTCTTGATAAGTTATTACCTATCTATATCCGCTATATATATATATATATATATATATATATATATATATATATATATATATATATATATATATATATATATATATATATATATTCACAGTTGGTTATGCATTTGCACCGTCTAACAATAAACACAATACAATCATTGTAGTTTAGGACATATAATTGATTTTGTTAAAACTGTGAAGCATGTAATTCGATATAATGTTCTTCTTTGTTTGGTTTTTATGTTTAGAAAATACAATAGGCGTTACATAATAATACGTTATGCTATTCACTGTATATTGTCAAGCATACAATTAAATACATATATATGTCCTATAGTACACCGATATAATGTACCCTTGTGTGCATATATGTTAATGTTAATGTTTCTTTAAAATAATCCACTAATAATTAGAGTATTGTAATAATAACGTTTTTATTTCAAATAGTTATTGTCATAATACATATATTTAGAGAAAAGCCTTTCTAATGAACTAACCATGAGGAGAATATCACTATAAAGGGGTACTATAGGCTATACTTGTACATATGTATAATGACATAATCCTGGTCATATGCGAACAACGAACACATATTTGTAATGAGTCATTATATTGATAGGTTTATTTCAGGGGGAACATTAATTTGATAATTTCTCACATATTTGTATTATAATTATACAAATAGTCTACACAATTAAATATTAAACATTTGTAAATAAATTAATGATTAGATTACATGTTTTATGTACACATGTGTATATATCTATTAAGATATTTAATATATATATATATTATTCTTATATTATATTTATAAGTTAATGGTGTACACTTAGTGGTGTAAGTGATGCAAGTTAATGTATATACTAACAATATAGGAGTATTTATGGGAAATGCATACACGACCAATAGATTACATGTTGTAGGTTACTTACGTTTACACTAGTATATTAAATGCCATTTATATATAAGTTTACTCATTAAATAACATGACAGGGTTTACTATTGTTATATATATAATAATATTGTATATATACATATACTCATATACATATATTGTATTTATATATATACACAATTTATATATATATAATGTACAAATGATGGATATGCAATACACATTGTTCATTGTATATAAAATCTCGATCTAAAAATATATCGAAATATATCGAAATTATCAATTATTAAAATATGATGTAGACAAAATATGATTCATACATAATATTACAACTTTACCATATAATGTCAATGTTCGTATATTGGAAAACATAATATCGGATTGTGTAATAATTTATATATATATATATATATATATATATATATATATTATCTTGTGAATCAATATTATTACACATATTTTTACATATCTACATACTATAGAATAATATTGATATCATAAGAATAATAATAAATAGAAGTGTACACTGTGTGTATGATGCAATAATACATAACAGCTGCCCCTAAGGAGAGGGGTCATGGTGTTGGTGAAGTAGTCCCACCGGACTGCCGGTATCATTTACATGCACAATATATATATATATATATATATATATATATATATCGATATCGATACAGCAGCACATAGTCGTATGTGTTTATTTCTTCTTGTAATAATAACATTGATTGATGCAAATTAATAAATAACATATAAAAGATCTTCGTGCATTCCATAATAATGACGAGTAAATAAACAAGGGTATATAATTGAGTACTCAAATGTAGAGACTTGATTATCTGTTGTTTAAATAATACCGTAATAAATAATACACAATTAATATCTAATAATATGTGAAATGAATGTTAATGAAAATATATATAATTTCGTAATTGACTTGATTATTTGTAGTTTAAATAATATCGTAATACATAATACACAATTAATATATAATAATAGGTGAAATGAATGTTAATGAAAATATATATAATTTCATAATATAAATAATGATAAACACGATAAACAATAACTAGAAACACTACACTAGCTACAGAAGAGTATTAAGATGACAACCTCCGCGCATGCGTGAGAGAGAGATGAGATGAAGTTATTGACCTATATCTGCGAGGTAATTAATGCACACACACACACACTAAAGCTAATGGCGTCCCGTGGGAAGGGATGGGGATGAAGAGTAGGAGACAGTGAGGAGGCAAGGATGAGGCAGGGAGGCAGGGAGACAGGGAGACATGACATGCCTCTATAGCCGGTAATACGGACATGGCAGTACTACAGGAAAGGCTCGTTAATCAATGACATGTAGGACCGGTGTAATTAGGTGCAGACATCCGCCCCCACCCGGCCCCACCCGGCCACATCACCACTCCATCCACACCGATACCCACACATGCACCTGGTGCATTGTACCATCAATATCATCACCCCACTAGTACCACCCCCATAAGTACCATTACCCCTACTAGTTCCGAACACCACCACCACCACGAGTCAACCGTCACGTAATACAATGTTACGCGCATGCGTAATGCTTTCTTACACGTGACATATATATGTACGCGCACGTGACATCTATATCATCGGTATATCACGTGGGTCACACGCTATAGTACACGTGTCTAGTGTGTATAGTTCACGTGTATTGTTTTATTCTATTGTCATCGTGATAGGTGTGATGTCAGGTGTTAATAGTGATGGAAGAGCATTGTGAGTGTATGCGTGTATTAGTAAAGAAGATATAATACTTATATTTAACATATACTTATATAATTTATACATATTATATTATATATATATATATATATATATATATATATATAAGCATGCATGTGAGTGTTTATGTGTGTTGATTTAAAATTGAATGTATTTCTATAATTAATACATATAATTATATCAATGTAATGTTCAATCATTAATATTTTATAATATAATTTAAAAAATAATAATATTCAATGATTAAAATAATAAATTATGGTACTTAAATAAAGTTATTTTAGACATAGTAGTTCTTCTATAGATCTATTAATAACTTTTAATTCTTATTTCGCGGCGATTAACACAATAGAGGCGGATTAATCTATTGTTTGCTCGTGACACTAATTCTGTTATTTTTAGATTACAATCCACGCTAGATGTGTATGAGATACGTGCACTGTAATGCGCTATATAATCACACAGATATAATATTATAATATCCCCAGCTAACAGTAATAGCCTCATAATAGCCTTATAATAGTTTACATTGAGCTATTATGCTGCTATTATTTTGCCATTAAAAGTCTATTATGATGCTATTATGCTGCTATACATATTATGTTGCTATTATTATAATATCAACATAATAGAAGCATAATAGTCTTTTAAAATTTATATCAGCATAATAACAGCATAATAGAATTTGAAAAAAAACTAATAAACACCCCTTTAAAAAGGCACTGGTCTCTTTAGTGGGTATATATAGAAATTACTACATATTATCATAGCCCGGGGATTTTCTACTAGGTAGGATAAGTAGGTACCCATGGGTAACTGCAGTTAACAGTAATAGCTTAATAATAGCACCATAATATAATTTTAATAGCTACATAATAGCAGCATAATAGACTTTTAATGGAAACATAATAGCAGAATAATAGCACAATGTAAACATTTGAGATTATATATTCTATTATGTTGCTATTATAAAGCTATTACTGTTAGCCGGGTAGGTAGGATACCTACATGATACGATACTGATAATCAGTATGATTGGTATAATTATTATAATTATAATAATAACTATTAGGTTTATTAGTCCTACTATTATCCTAAACTAACAAGATGCCATTATTGATGAAGTTTAATATATCGTAGCCTACATTTTGTAGGTATACTGAAGTATGCAGATATTAATTAATTGAGTTAATCACAACGGGGGTTGTCTGTATTGTGACGTCATACGAGTATTGGATTGACATACAATGTGTATGTGACATGCATGTGACATAAATAGTATTTACTAAATGCTATTTACGATTAAATTTTATATATATTTACAAAAATATAATGTAATTAGTTATAATATATACTATATATTTAATATACTTTAATGAACTTTACGATCAACGGACAAATTAGGCGGATATTGTTGTCCGTCGATCGTAAAGTTAATTTGATTGTAGTGTAGTTTAGCATATAGTTTAGCATATAGTATATGATAATCATATACTATATTTTGGGTACCAGTAAACTCGGACCAGGTAAATTCGGACCAGGTAACCTCGGACCACTCTTGAAATAATCTCGGACCACTTTTGAAGAAAACTCGGACCACTTTATGCTTTAACCCATATTATAGAAGTATACTATATATAGTTATTTTAAACTGGTCCGAATCTTCTTCAAAAGTGGTCCGAATTTTATTTCAAAAGTGGTCCGAGTTTACCTGGTCCGAATTTACTGGTATTCCTATATTTTTATATGATATAGAATATATGACTATCCCAGCAAACAGTAAGAGCAGCATAATAGCAGCATAACAGAATATGCTAGAGCCTCAAATGTTTACATTGTGCTATTATGCTGCTATTAAATGTATATTATGCTGCTATTATGCTGCTATTAATTTGTCATAATATTATGCTGCTGTTATGCTGCTATTATGCTGCCATTATGCTGATATTATGCTGCTATTAATTTTAAAAGTATATTATGCTGCTATTATGCTGATCTTCTAATAATTTAGGTTTAACCTAAGGTTACCTATTTTAAAAATAATGTTACCAATTTAAAATTATTATTATAATAATTATAATATTTATATTAAATATAATTATTATATTTAATTTTATATTAATTATATATTTAATATATATATATATATATATATATATATATAGGCCTATAGCCTATAGGCCATATTATATAGCATATCAAATTACGATTTACTTTACGATCGACAGACATCGATGTCCGTCGAATTTGTCCGCTGATCGTAAAGTTATCTTGATCCGGATATTAATATATTAGTTTCTAATTTATAACTTTTATATATTATTTATTTCAAAATTTATTTTATAAGTTGTTTTATTTAAATTTTAATTCATTATTAGTATTATTGCATTTTAAATATAAGCCTCCATGGCGCAATTGGCTAGCGCGTTCGGCTGTTAACCGAAAGGTAAAAAAAAATAAAAAATAAACGCCCCCAGGTGGATTCGAACCACCAATTGGTGGTTCGAATCCACCTGGGGGCGTTTATTTTTTATTTTTTTTACATGACGTTTATTATACAAGTATTATATATTAATATATTTAAGTATATCTAGGTAATATAAACGTTAATTAAATTTAAAAAAAACACAATTATTAAATTAACTAATTTATTCAGATTGATTTTTAATTAAAATAATTTGGTTATTTAAAATAACGTTATTTGTTAATATAAATAATATAATAGTGATATAACAATAATATAATAATATATTTCTTTATGGGCATGTAATCATATAAGTTTCAAGCATTTTATACTAAAAGATATACACATTAAATAAACATGTTTAATACTATACTTATTTATTTCTAATCGAAAACAATGTAATACAATACATAATAACACCTACCCACATGTAACTATCAATGTAATGTGATTATAAAAGTAATATAAGTAATGTATAAGGTGATAAATCTATATATTATAGTAAACCTATATAAGTATGGCATATATTTCTTACCTGTATGTTATATATATCTATACTATATTAGCGAAAATGTCTGTCTGTGTGTCTGTGTGTGTGTGTGTGTAAGTATTAGGATCTCGCGAATGCGAGATCCGTTTTCCGTAAGGAAAACCACAGGTGATAAAGTGGGGCAGCGGGGTTTTAATAGATGATTTACTTTTTTGAATATGTATTCGCGCGATACCAATAATCGTTAAATAATGTCATTTTTTAGTCGATTTACGTAATCGAAAAATTTAAATTCGACGCAAATTTTTAATAACAAACATAATGTGGAGAATTTGATGGTAAATAATTTCGTAAAAATGAGTTTCTTTAATTTCGAATACATTACGTAGATTTACGAAATCGTACTTCCGGTTTGAATATTTAAATAACATTTGTTACATCGGAATTTATTTACCAGTATTATTGAGAAAAGTTCACGAACGGGTAAAATCGAGTTAATATTAATTATTTTCTATCTACGCAATGTACAAATAAATTATTAAACATAGGTGATACGATACGGTTATGTAAAAAATCAAAATCTACAATAATTATTTGATTTCAATAATTTTAACTTTATTAAATATATAATTAAAATAGAATATACTTTGATAAATTGTGACTTCTTATGTTTAATATACTTCGAGCTACGGCTGAAATAGTGAAAAATACATGATTTTAGAGTAGTCTATTTGACCGACTTCCGGTAATATTTTCGTACAAATTATGGATTCATCAGATTAGGAGTACGAAAATACATGTAAAAAAATGAGAAAAATCATGAAAATATGAATAATAGGGTTTCAATCTCTGTTTTATTATTTCGTCAAATGTCATCATATATGGTCAAAGAAAAAAATATAGATTTATAAAAAAATATTTTTTCTAAAATCTATTCTATAATTATATATGCATTACATACCGAGTGAGACTATACAAGCATATATATATATGTGTGTATGTGGTCATTGATATTTTTAGTTATAGTTATTGTCACTGTTGTGTTTAGGTTGGGTTAAATTTTAATTTGTGTAGGTTTTTTTTAGCTGCATTACTTCTCGAGTGAGCCTATACAAGTATATTGTCACGGTTGTGGTTAGGGTGGGTTAAGTTTTAATTTGTGTAGGTTTTTTTAGCTACATTACATCTCGAGTGAGCCTATAAAAGTATATTTATTTATATTGTTATTTTCACAGTTGTGGTAAGGTTGGGTTAAGTTTAAATTTTTGGAGGTTTTTTTTAGCTGCATTACTTCCCGAGTGAGCCTATAAAAGTATATTGATATATGTCTTTGTGTGGTCATTGATTTTAGAGTATTAGTAATTTTTCATAGTTGTGGTTAGGTTGGGTTAAGTTTTAATATTGGTAGTTTTTTTTAGCTGCATTACTTCCCGAGTTTAGCCTATAAAAGTATATTGATATATGTCTGTGTGTGGTCATTGAATTTAGATTATTAGTAATTGTTCACAGTTGTGGTTAGGTTGGGTTAAGTTTTAATATTGTTAGTTTTTTTTAGCTGAATTACTTCCCGAGTGATCCCTATAAAGTCATATTTATTTATATTGTTATTTTCACATTTTTGTTTAGGTTGGGTTAAGTTTTAATTCGTGTAGGTCTTTTTTAGATGCATTACTTCCCGAGTGATCCCTATAAAGGCATATTTATTTATATTGTTATTTTCACATTTTTGTTTAGGTTGGGTTAAGTTTTAATTTGTGTAGGTTTTTTTTAGCTGCATTACTTCCCGAGTGAGCCTTTAAAAGCATATTTATTTATATTGTTATTTTCACAGTTGTGGTTAGGTTGGGTTAAATTTAAATTTTTGGAGGTTTTTTTTAACTGCATTACTTCTCGAGTGAGCCTATAAAAGTATATTGTCACGGTTGTGGTTATGTTGGGTTACGTTTTAATTTTTGGAGGTTTTTTTTAGCTGCATTACTTCCCGAGTGAGCCTATAAAAGCATATTTATTTATATTGTTATTTTTACAGTTGTAGTTAGGTTGGGTATATAAGTTTATTATAAAAGTATTATGATATTTGTGTATGTGTTCAGTGATATTTTGAGTATTTGTTATTTTCACAGTTTTAGTTAGGTTGGGTTAAATTTAATTTGTGTAGTTTTTTTTAGCTACATTACTTCCCGAGTTAGCCTATACAATCATATTCATTTATATTCTTATTTTCACAGTTGTGGTTAGATTGGATTAATTTTAATATTGTTGGTTTTTTTAGCTGAATTACTTCCCGAGTGAGCCTATACAAAGATATTGATATATTTATGTTGTGTGGTCATTGATATTGTGAGTGTTAGTTATTTTCACAGTTGTGGTTAGGTTGGGTTAAGTTTTAATATTGGTGGTTTTTTTTAGCTCCATTACTTCCCGAGTGAACCTATAAAAGTGTATTTTCACGGTTGTGGTTAGGGTGGGTTAAGTTTTAATTTTGGTAGGTTTTTTTTAGCTGAATTACTTCCCGAGTGAACCTATAAAAGCATATTTATTTATATTGTTATTTTCACAGTTGTGGTTAGGTTGGGTTAAGTTTTAATTTGTGTAGGTTTTTTTTAGTTGAATTACTTCCCGAGTGAGCCTATATAAGTATATTTTCACAGTTGTGGTTAGATTGGATTAAGTTTTAATATTGGTATTTTTTTTTAGCTGCATCACTTCCCAAGTGAGCCTATACAAGTATATTTATATATGTCTTTGTGTGGTCATTGCTTTTAGAGTATTAGTAATTTTCCACAGTTGTGGTTAGGTTGGGTTAAGTTTTAATTTTGGTAGGTTTTTTTTAGCTGCATTACTTCCCGAGTGAACCTATAAAAGCATATTTATTTATATTGTTATTTTCAAAGTTGTGGTTAGGTTGGGTTAATTTTTAATTTTGGTAGTTTTTTTTTAGCTTCATTACTTCCCGAATGAACCTATAAAAGCATATTTATTTATATTGTTATTTTCACAGTTGTGGTTAGGTTGGGTTAAGTTTTAATTTGTGTAGGTTTTTTTAGCTGCATTTCTTCCCGAGTGAACCTATAAAAGCATATTTATTTATATTTTTATTTTCATTTTTGTGGTTAGGTTGGGTTAAGTTTTAATTTTTGTAGGTTTTTTTAGATGCATTACTTCCCGAGTGAACCTATAAAAGTATATTTATTTATATTTTTATTTTCACAGTTTTAGTTAGGTTGGGTTAAGTTTTAATTTGTGTAGGTGTTTTAGCTGCATTACTTCCCGAGTGAACCTATATATGTATATTTTAACTATTGTTGGCTTAAGTTTTAATTTACCTATATAAACATATTAATAAACATTCCCAAGTACATTACATCATCAAGTGAACGTTACGCGCGATCACGGGCGAAGCCGGGCCCCGACCGCCTAGTATATATATATATATATAAAATCTTCAACTATTTTTATTTACACGAAATATTTAATGCTTCATTGAGTTTAATTATAATAGTTAGCTGGTTTAAACTATATAGTGAGTGTGAATACAATATTGTGTTAGTGTATATAATCTACCAACACACACACCCACATACACCCACATACACATACACACACCTACGTATATATATTATATACAATTGTGTGTGATATTTATTTAGTCTATTTAGAATTGCTTAAAATAACATGACGATTATGTATACTATACATGAGTCTATTAATACACACATCGCCTACCCCACACATGTATACATGACTATATATATATATATATATATATATATATATATATATATACGTATATATATATATATATACGCGGCGTATATATACACGGCGTGCGTATTCGTGTGTGTGTATTGATTACTCGTATTATTACCTATGTATGATGTGCGCACACACGGTGCGCGCTCCGTAAACACTCGCACACACACACTCGCACTCGTACACAATAAAAGTAACGCTCCCCTGCGCCTCCGACTCACAGGTGTCAAATAAACGTGTTTAATTTAGAAGTTACGTAACAATACAACAATAACAACAAGACTTACACACAGCGCCAGTGTGTGTGTGTGTGTCAAATAAACGTCACGTGTTAACCGTTACGCAATAACCACGGAGGTCACCCAGAGGTCACCCAGTGCCCCCGTTGCCATGGAGACTAGCCTATCAGTGGTCGACATGCGCTGCGTTACCGTGAACGTGATTATGTAATAGTTAAGCATTACGTATATTTGAAAAACAATAAATATAACATTATTTTATTAAATATAGGTATATCTATATATCTATTGAGAGATAATAAATATAATATATTTATCTTTAAATAAAATTATTAATCAACAGTTTCAGAGTAAACATCTTTATAAAGTAAGTATACGCAGAAATAGTTTCAACCTAAAGAGTAAACTTCATCCTTTATAAAGAACGAATAATAAAACAAATCACTAAACAACATAATAACATTATATTAGAGAGTTACCTAAATAGTAACCACAGTGACCCGAGTGAACAGCTGCTCGCTAAGTATACACATACAGTATACATAGATATAGTGTACCTATCTAAGATGTGAGGAAGCATCCCGTCGGAAAACCTCTGTACCTATCTACATATATATATATACATATGTAGTACATATTATGTATGTATTTTGTATATATATATATATATATATATATTTTGTATATATATATATATATATATATATGTAAATAAATGTTTCTATTAACTAATTATTTACTATATATATATATATATATATATATCTATTAATTCGACTATATTATCGATATATCGACTACTCATGTAATACACCACGTCACGCGATACGCTACTGAACACGTGATAATCTATAGAACACGTGATGAACTAGCACGATGCACGCGGTCAGTAATGGTCAGCATTACCAGTAAGGGGAGGGGTTAAGCGAGGGGTAGGCGAGGGGTTACGAGGTTAGCGAGTGACGAATTACACCACGTTACGTCATGCTGCGATGCCGGTACAAGTCTCGCGTGACATGGTACCCTCCTCCATTATCATCTCGCCTCCTCTACCCTTCTCACCCCTCCCCTCCCCATCCTCCTCTATCTCCCCCTCTATCTTCTATAGAAACAGATTTCCCCTTCTTCCCTATCAGCGGGTAGGTGTCACGTGATCTCGCTGTGTCATGCGCAGACGGGGCGAGTCACGTGTTCTATATCTAGCGCGTGCGTAATGTAATAATAACTAACTCTATTAACACATATACGTAGGATACTAGTTTAATTATAAATATAGATTGTATACTATAAATTTACCATATATATTGTATATATATATAGTATACTATAAATATACCATATATATATATATATAGTATACTATATACTATATATATATATATATATATATATATATATATATATATAGTATATATTGGGTATTTATTATATACCCCAAATATAGTGTATAGTCTCATACACATAGGAGTATACTGTTTAAGTTTAAGTTAAAGTACACAGTATGTACTACACACAATACATACATATTATATATATATATAGTATACATTCAGACATATATGCCCTATAATTACCTTTGTAATGATGACATAATACGTTATGCAATTATTATAGCTATAAATATGCTATGAGTGACATATTTTATTATTATATTGCTCTATATATAACATAATATATAGTTATACTCATATACATAAACATGTGTATATGCATATATATAAACATATATATCATATAATTCTAATAGATAGTGAACTATTACATATACATATATATGTTTAGATAGACATTCACCTATTAAATTAGTATGGACCCTACACGTTAGCCTAACGGGTAGGGTAGGGTAGTTAGGGCAATACACCCGTTTACATACCTTCGAATATATTCCCAGCGTATAAGCATGTATACATGCCCATTGTATGCTCGTAATAATACATCATAGTACATGTTACACGAATCGATATCATTGAATATATATATATATATATATATATATATATATGTATATACATATATGTGTGTATATATAAATGGAGGTTTATCATTTAAAAACTCACTACATCTACATATGTTACACGGCAATAAATTACACTTTATAATCTGTACAATTGTCAGCAGACGAATACGAGTTATCTAGGGTAGATTAGTGATAAATAGTGCATTATATGTATTGATTTTATATATAAATGTGTTTATATGTGTGTATTTAGTATATATGCTTGTGTATATGTGTATGTATGTATCTGTGTGTGAATGTGTGTAAATGTGTGTGTGTGTGTGTGTGTGTGTGTGTGTGTGTGTGTATGTGTGTGTGTGTGTGCGCGCGTTTGTTGAAATAAGGTATTATATATATATATATATATATATATTGAATTTCTTATATAGTCTATATATATCACTAATGGATATTCTATTTAACATTCTTTATTATACTGTAATATATATATATATATATATATATATATATAACAATTCTTGTTTGATATTAACGCAAATTCATCTGTACAGGGCGAGTGTGAGATATACACAATTATTGAAAACACATTGCACACACACACACACACATACACACACACTCACACACACACACATACACACACACACACACACACACACACACACACACACACTAGTGTACATACAGCACACAAACATATCATATTACAGGGGCGGAAACTGGTGTGAATTACTGGCAATGATTAGATATCACGATCACGATGTGGTTGATGATGATGATGATGACAGATCAGTTTAAAGGATCAGTCCTTCATTACCGCCCTTCATTAACACCACTAACGATGCTATGTTCATCGTGTATGGACATGCATTACTACACGCGTGTTCAAGGACTATTTGTTAATGTGTAATTAATAATAGTTATTCCACCGTTTTCAATAGAATTCGTATATATATACGTATATATATATAAGAAATTACAACGATTAGTATTCACATCGCAAGTATTAATATCTAATGTATCCCCACACATATTTGCATACATTGTATACATTGCATAACCGAAACAGTATCGTTTATTTATGAAATTAATTTGTTTTAAAGTATTATTTATCTCTTATTTCTTAAATTATAATATATTTCTTGAATATTTGTTATCATTAAGCTCAATGATAAAACAATAAGTTATGCATACTAATTTAATGATGTCTGATTATGTTGAACATGAGGCAATGAAAACAACCGACACATGTTAATTAATCACAAAACGATTAGTGCCGAATTAATATAGATGTAACGGAGTACTTAATATATCGTACACTAGTACCATATTATACATATGTAACGGAGTACTCTGAATAGTATGATGTTATTATTTATGTTTACGCGAAGTTCTTATTCGAGTGCTACTTCAATAAGTGCTATAGAACTTAGCTATATATACATATATGGCTATAGCTAGCATAAACAAATATACATATTATATATATACATACATATATATATATATACATATATATTATAATAATATATTTATGATCAATTAACATGTAAATAATATTTGATATCAACTTATTATTGTATATCATATGTATATACAGTCAATGCGTATACTATATATACCATTACTAAATGAACCTCGCCACACGTGTGTTCGGTAAAGTACTGCTCGAGGGGGGCATTTATATCCGCCATGTATCCATGATATATATGATATATATGATATATATATATATATATATATTAATATCGAATTACAATAAATACATAAATATTATTATTATAGATAAATAGCTTAAATACGTGTTATTTATACGGTATATATAAAAACAAAACCAACAAATATATATTTATATTGGTAACGAAATTAACTATGAATACATTATGTAGAGGTGTCATTTCTCCATAGATAACAGCTCACTCTACTACGTCGTATAGTACACACACGAACATACACACGCATACACACACATACATGCACACACACATACGCATATACGATGGTTATCTGCGGGTACCAGCTGCAGCTGAATCGAGTAATTAGCATTGATTAGAGAACCGAACCGAAGACCTTCCCCGGGGAGAAAGGGATTTTATTTCAAACGGCGATAATTTCACGCATCCCCTATCGGATATTACATCAGCGATTACCTAATCCTGGCGGAGCGGAGCGCAGGCTATCATATCATTCCGGTTGCGTACACACACACACCGTTAACGCGTGTTCAGCTGCACGTGACATCATTATAGCGCATGCGCGTATCCTTACTTAGTCACGTGACGCATTATGACGCAATAGCATCGTTAGCCGCGGTCACACATGATACCGTACACTGAGAACAATAAATGCATCTTATGAGTTAACATTTTTTAAATGCATCAAGAAAACAGCGTTTTTCGAGTCATAAATTATAAATAAATTCATCACAGAATTAATTTATTTTTTTACAAATGCATCATTGAATTAATATACTACTACCTTCCATTGAAGGCGTACAATGTACACACGAATATACCTATATTTATATGTGTTTAAAAATAGAATATTTCGTAAACAGTTAACATTATAGATATTTTAACTTCTACACATATATTAATGTGGCTTTCGTCTGAACAATAACAGTGGTTACATTTCGCAATGCGTCATACTACATGACTCATACGTATCACGTGTGAAAGCTACCGGTTGCGTAACACCGACAAGAACATACAGCTTATTACGTAACACAGAAATACGCTAGATTACGCAACACTTACCATTCCGTGCGAAGTACTCCATTTTGTCGTCCGAAGTGACGAATCGAAAAGAGTGACTGTGTAAGGTAGAGGTTAGAGGTTAGGCTAACGAATTTAACGTGGTTAGAGGTTAGAATTATAATTCTAAAGCCTATAGGCTAGCCAGTTTAACGTGGGTAGGGAGAGGTTAGTGGTTTACAAATAAAGTTATATTTAATAGTTAGATAGTTATAGTTGGTTATGGTTATGTTATGGAGTTTAGTATATAGTATATAGTATACTAAACTGAATACATCTATATGTTGTATGGTTATATATATATATATATATATATATATATATATATATATATATATATATATATATGACATTCTTATATTGGTTGTGTTGTACACGTATAGCTAGCTTATAGTCATACTAAATATATGTATTTATGATATTTACTAATTATATGTTCAATTATATATACGTATGTGTTTTCGTATATATATATATATATATATATATATATATATGTTTGTGTGTATGTGTTTGCGAGTGTATGCGTGTGTGTGTGTTTATGTGTGCACGTATACGAGAGCGTGTGTGTTTACCTCACTACCACTACTCACCATAACGTATCATTAGCAGCAGTAATCACCCCGCTATAACACAATAAACACAACTAACCACCCCGCTACATCACCCCACTACATCATTACGCACGTAAACACCCACCCAGCTATACCCAGGCTAATGTATATTCGGTATCGATAGAGGGGGTAGAGGGGGGGGTTGCTGACCTATAGGTCGTTATCGATGACGTAACATTATCGATCGGCTACGATTAATAATGGCTGCGGCCGACACCCTATAGGACGGTGGCGGCGAGGACCCATTATAATCGCGTATATCACACCCTGCAGGGGGCGCTCGTCATTATCCGCTCCCCAAATAGCCGCACACACACTCACACACATACGTGTGTAGACTTGCTCGCTTACCTATATCTATACCCGACGTATATTATTATGAAAGTTATTGCAACTATTTTCCGACATATTACATAACATATCACATATTACATAACATGACATCATATTACATAGCATGGCATCATATTACATAATATGACGTCCTATTTTCACAAACTCTCCGATTGTATATCGTTTATAGCAAAATTTATGTTCAAGTTTCATTGTATCTATACAAATAATGGTTGTAGCTATCTATTTATCTAGATTACCTTCGTGTTACCATATATGGTAGGGCAGTGATCTCGCTCTATATAGTGCGGCTTATGGATATATTATACCATATATGGTGTTGTACTTCATTAGAACCTAATACTCGATATATATATATATATAAATTATACATTATATACCCATAATGCAGCATTGGTTTATATATACGTGTAAAACACTCCGTAATGCGAGTATTTGTTATAAACACGTACTAGATAAGAGGGTTACTTAGTGTACAGTATACAGTGTACAGTATGACACACTACGTTGTATTCGCGTAGTCAAATTGTGTAGTAATAGTATCAGCGGATTCAGTTTAAAATGAAATCAGAAATCAGAGATTGAATATAATAATGTAATGTAATATAATAGGAAATAATCAAAAGTTATATAATGTTAATATAAGTCGATATTTTTGTGAATAAAGAAATTTAATTTGTGACCAAATAATTAATACAACTATTCCATACTCTATAAAGAAAATATACGATACAATACATTATATATACACGTACAATTATTATCTATATATAGATCTGGCTATATAGCCAAAGGGGTATAACGGGTCGGGTGGAAAATGATAATAATGGCAGGTGCGCGAATATGAAAACCTTTGAAATGATTACATCATACCTCACCGATTACATAACACGTAGCCATCAAAGCTTGCAGGTATACCACGTGCTTACGTAATGATGTTACGCAACATCTAAACACATGCGCGACCATCCTACTACTAATGATGTGTATTATTCCTGTTCATTATTCCTTATATCTTATAAATAATAATAATAGGTATTAATTAGTATACATTTACTTATGTAAACATTTATTTATATAATATAAAATATCCTTTATATATATATATATATATATACTTATACATCTATAGATGTAAACTATAATATCTAATAAATGGATAACAAACAAATACACACACATACTGTATATACACATATACACAAATAATATATGCTTTAGGTTATCTTCATGTATCACGTAGGTAAAAGGGGGGGGGGAGTATTCATCAACTATTAACTCCTCATGAATACTTCTATTGTTAACATCAGTATCTAATTAACAATAGCGGATGTAAGTAGCGTGGCTATCACTGATGGATAGGGTAGTACTATAGTCACATCGGGTATTGTACCTATTGGGTAGTTAACATCGGGTACTACCCCTATAGCAGATCTATAACATGTATACATGATACGTCCACCCACTATAGTGTAACACTAGTGTAACACCTAGCTATAGCCGGACATAGACATAGGTGATGATAATACGAGTCACTCGATTTAATCGCTTCGAAACCGATTTGTTGTCATAGTTCGATATTATTCGAACTGTTCATTTACAGCACTATATTATACTCGATTATGATATATATATATATATATATATACTGTGTAATACATATATGTGGTGATATATAATTTAGAAAAACGAAATATACAGCTATATATAAGCATACAACAATGACGACCTCAGCATATCATATTATAAAACAATATAGATCATAACATCCATAGAACATCCTCATGAAATATCGTTTTTAATATTTTTAATTAATATTTTAATATTTTTACGTTGAAGTTCACAACCAGTGACGTCATTTGTGCACACCCTATCATGAATAACGTACGTAGTAATGCCGTTATGAGTATGATATCATGATTTATGACTACAAGTTACATCATAGTCTAGTAAATGATGTTATATATTAATTAATACCTATACAGATCTATAGTTATACTTAAGTATGTATACTTATACTAATAGTATATATATATATACTATTAGTAGTATTAATAGTATACTATTGATAATCTATAGTATCTATAGTATCTATAGATAATCAATAACGTAGTTCCATCCGAATGGTTGCAGTGATGTGAGATACACACAAAGCGAGTTCGCTAATACCAACACTGCACTGTATACAGAACTATAGTTACATTGTTTACACAGAATAACGGTAATAAGTTACGGCCATTGTCTCGATGGTATAGTTATGCAACAATAACAATAGACTATATATAGTTCACATACTACTATAGTAGTATTAGTGTACGGTATATAGTATAAAGTGTTCACGAGTGTGGATAGTATAGTTAGTTATTACTTAATTAATTTTATTTATATTATATAATATATTCACCCGGTATAAATAACAAAAGTGAAATAGATAAGTGCACTTATTCAGAGGGTGGTCACAATAACAAACGATATACTATTCTATACCTCATATAGTATCTACTAACTATCACTACACGACGTGCATTGAACGTTTATGATGAAGTTACAACCAAGATCTCCCACAACCCTCAGAGTTTATAGTCTGCTTACAACCCCAGCGGCCGGGTAATTACTGGCTATAACTATAGTAAAGCAGCTAATGTAAGAATTGTAGACATATATTAAGGCATACTATATTATATATATACTAGTAGTATAATATAGTAATGATGGCATCATATATATATATATCCTATATTATACAGTATAATATAACATTATGTATATATATATATATATATATATACATATATTATATCATTATTTATTATATAGGCTATAGCCATAACCATATATGGTGTCGGTATTACTATACAACATAACGTCTATTAGTAGATATTTGTTTATTACAATCCACCGGATGATCGGGAGTTCGTCTAACAATCATATAAACAATTAATTCATTCATTCATTCATTCATTGATAATACAGCACTGATACCGCATGACTCATATACGATATGATGCAGTATCCGCGGATGTCATTAATTATATTGTATTATATGTAATACTATAGTACAGTACACACACCTATATGTAATGCAAATAGTTTAAATATATATATATATAAGCACATAAGATTTATATAAACAGTATTAATAGATATTAATAGTTATTATTTATATAGCGCGTGTATATGAAATGGAAATAGTAACATCGTTCCCGTATTTACTATAGGAAATGCATGGGAAAGATCTACTAATAAACGCTGTTTGTTTATTTAATAACATTTGCTCGAACACATGGGTTCTTTTTATATAATCTCAGCGAATGTATAGAGGTTTGTTTATATTATAGGTATGTCTATATATATGGCCACTATTGTATGTGCGTGTGTGTGTGTATGTATGTGTATGAGTTTGTGTGTATGCGTGTGCGCCAATATGGGTGAGTATGTATGTGTGTGTATGTATGTATATATGTTAATATATATATATATAATGTATTGATACAAAATATCATAGATACAAAATATTTATAATAGATTCTATACATCAGCATTAATGATTTATCATTCATTTCATATATGATTACACCTATAGTTACACGCTTATAGTGCATGTAGCCTGAATCAGCGGGAGATAATTACGGTAATATTATATATTCGTTTCTTATAATATATATATATATATATATATATATATATGTAAATGTATAAATGGATGCACAGTTAACCAGCGGGGGACATGTCACATGGTACAAGCACACACACACACACACACCCACACACACACGCTCACGTGACTGTAACATGACGACAGCGTAGTAACATACGGTAGTGTTGTATTAGCATGTTAGCCACGCATGTTCGGCTGTATATCGCATGTAAAACAGGGCGCACATTGGCATGTGTTACGTATGCATTATTAACTATTACGATAGCTTACTTCCGGTTGAGACAGTTATACATACTTTCGTGTCGTATAGTATATATATATATATATATATATATATATAGAGAGAGAGAGGAGAGAGAGAGAGAGAGAGAGAGAGAGAGAGAGAGAGAGAGAGAGAGAGAGAGAGAGAGAGAGAGAGAGAGAGAGAGAGAGAGAGAGAGAGAGAGAGAGAGAGAGAGAGAGAGAGAGAGAGAGAGAGAGAGAGAGAGAGAGAGAGAGAGAGAGAGAGAGAGAGAGAGAGAGAGAGAGAGAGAGAGAGAGAGAGAGAGAGAGAGAGAGAGAGAGAGAGAGAGAGAGAGAGAGAGAGAGAGAGAGAGAGAGCGAGAGAGAGGGAGCGAGAGAGAGAGCGAGAGAGAGATATTCCGTGAAGTATAAATATATATATATATAATATTAGATCTGATAATAAAATCAATGAACAAACTAATTATTTATTGGTCATCTAAATTATATATTCAACTAATATAATATTGATTAATTGTATAAATATTGAATATTATAATTACTAGAAGTGAATTCCTAGAAGTGCCACCACAGTGTGGGCCCCACACCTACCCAGTTATAGTACAATAGAATACAACTCAGTACACAATGAAGGTGAATCAATAACAATATGCATTGTTAACCATATTTAGGTGACCTATAGTATATATAGTGTGATATTATAGTATTTGTGGGTTATATACATGTATATGTGATACATATATATATATATATATATATATATATATATATATATATATAAATATATATATATATGAGTGTGTGTGTGTCTGTATATATGTATGTAAATAATATATGAAGATACTATTAAGAACATTTGAAGTTATAATAGTAATATCAGGGAGTCTCCCTGGTAATATCCAGTATTACATTTAATATAGAATATTTAGTATAACATTTAACATGATGATAATAATAGTATGAACTAGTAGTACACACACAAACACACACACTATAACACATATACGCACTGTTGAGCGTTGAATGTTTACTACGATATTGTTATTTAATGTTTTCCGTAGAGATTACGAGGTGTGACCACACACACCCGCACACACACCCGCACACACGCGAGTAATAATTGTTAATTGTAGACTGCTATCGCACACTATAATAGTTATATTATAGTATTATATATACACACACACGTATATTGGTGTAGCCTATAGGCTATATATATAGGCATAACGTACCGGTATTATTAATACTGCGGCATATATTATTTACTATATATATATGTATATGTAATATAAATTGTATTACTAAATTGCAATATTCTAAATGTTGATATTTCTAGTAATAAATAGTTATAAATAGAAATGCACGTGACACTTCAGTGCGCATGACCATTATAAGTGTATCATATACTATCAGTTACAATGTATAACCAAAGCCCTTATGCTATGGTATAACTGTGGCTACTATACTTTATTAATTGTTACCTACAAATTATAATTAATCTATTGATAACAAGTTATGTTATTATTTCACTATGGTGTAATGGACATAAATATAGTCTATATTAACTTTCTATGATATTTACCGCGAAATAATAATATATAAATATCACTTAACTTAATTAATCTTAACTTAATTAATATAATAAGTACAAAAGTGAAAATATATCATTATATATTTTATTTATACATATTATATATATATATATATATATATATATATAATTAACATAACTATTGTGTTCATGAAATACATGACAGCGCACAGTGTGCCGCACACTCACACGAAAGGCACCCACTAACCTTACATACATACACTATTAATACAACCCCCTGTAAATCCCCTATTAGTAGAAATGATTTCTATTTATAAAAATGAACAAATACAACAATACTTTACACGGTATTACAATAATCCGTTATAATCTATTGTTCACTTTGGTCATCCCGTGTACAGGTATAGCTAAGCATGCAGTATAGCTAAGCCGGCAGTTCATCATGGTTAATACCGCATTATAATGCACGTCACTGATAGGATAATAACATCGGTTGTAGTCATAGAGCTAAAGAGAAATTTCTCTTTAGCTCTATGGTTGTAGTAGTGTATAACAGTATAACAGTGTCTATAGATGACATGATATACATGCAGGTTAACATTACCTACTATAGTAGGAGTATATAAACGAGTATAGTATAGACGATCCTATATGATCTATACGATCTATAGTTCGTACATGCGGGAGTTATATTTTATAAATTATAATGTAACACTATGTAACATATGATATCAATGACTGCCTTTAATCTACTACCTACTACCCACAACTACTACCTACTACCTACATATAGCATGTGACGAGTAATGCAGTCACGTGTCCCGTGATGAACTCGTGACTAACACGTGATAACCACGTGATACATGTGTATTACCAGCAGGTATAGGTATAGCGAGACATGCTCGGAGTGCTGCCATTCTCGGTAGAGAAACACAGCAGGGATGTGCTCATATATTATATATATATATATGTGTGTGTGTGTGTGTGGTGGCTAATACTGCAGCTACAATAACCACAGCGGGTCCACCAGCCCCATATATCCCCATATAGCCCCACACGGACCCCATATATGTAGATGATGAATGCGTCGCACAGTAGGATATCTACTGCCAAATCTATTTGCAAAGGGCTTTGCTACTACTACCACTACTACTACCACTACTACTACTGCCACTACTACCACTACTACCACTACCTCCACTCGATACATAAACATAATGATTAATAACGTCTGTCCATCCATACACACATATACTATGTACGTCGTACATTGTATATGTGTATACCCATACACGCTCACACAAACATTCACATGTATACCAACATACACACTTAGCCCTACACACATACACACACCTATATGTTTGAACCTACACAAACATCCATTAGCTATTGCAAACACATACAGGTAATCCTTTAGACACATACGACGTGCATAATATATAGTGGCTAATATAGGCATATGTATAGTGTTCACGTATATGTAGCAATATATATATATATATATGTGTGTATTTTTAAATTATAAATCAGTTTAAGGTGATATTAAACTAGAGTTTTAGTATTGATGCATGCATCAGATAACAGTGTTAATAATGAGAAAATATGCGAGTAGCTGGTGTAGTTATTTCAATATTTCTATTTATATATTTAATTGTACTTTATATAGAATATTAAAAATCGATATTGAATATATTTACTAATTAATCATATTATTTATAGATATATATATTTATATATATATATATATATATATATATATATATAAATTATATATATATATATATATATATATATATATATATATATATAGCTATAATGACTCGCTAGTATGTGATGGCTACATACTTAATTGTATATAATTTAATATATTACATGGCGACTATATGTATAATGTAGGTGATATGTAAACATCATACAATATATGTCGTCAGTGACATTTGTATACATTAATTAGTAACAAACATAGTGATGTCGAGAATATATGTATTATGTATATGCTACATGTGTATTGTGGAGGATAGTGCTGCACTATATATGTAAATAGATGACTAATTATTTGTATGAATCAGACAAGTCGATGTCCAGGAAATCTACCCAGAAATATAGTAAGTATGCGTATATTATATACGTATACAGTATATATATATATATATATATATATACTTATATATAGATGCATAGTATACATTGAATGCAATACTATGTGTAAATATATTGGCAATTGTCCATTTAATAACAACTATAGTTGTATACAATATTCACTATATATATATATATATATATATATATATATATATATATATATATATATATATATATTTATATATATATATATAAATTCAGGTATAAACACAACGTATCGGATATTTTACTAATGTATCTTTTATCTGATTATACAACAAAATACAATATGTGGATGCATTATATAAATAATGCAATTTATCAATAATCATTATACATTTGTAGAGTTCATCTATCTGCTTCATTCTGATTATGCACATTGCTCACTGATGCACGTTATACACATGTACAATGAACTTTATACACATGTACAATGTACATGTGTACATTGTACATTGTACGCCGTTAAATGGTGATATATATTAGCGTACTTATAAGTATATATATATATAATTAATAGGTAATATATTATAGGAATATTCATATACATATATGAAACTATAAAATAAATATATAATAAACTACATAGTATATATACACATTGTATAGGTATTGCATCACTATTGCATAACGATTGCATAATGATTGCATAATTATTGCACTTATATTTAAAGTAATAGACATTACTGTCACGTGACGTCTCTATGCGCGTTCGATGACCTATTGAATATAAATCACCGTGAAAGTGTGTGTGTGTGTGCGCGCTGTAATTATTACGTAATAGTAGTTGTCAGTAGTGGTCAGTAGTGGTCAGTAGTGGTCAGTAGTGGTCAGTAGTGGTCAGTGGTGGTCAGTAGCGGGGGAGGAGGAGGAGGAGGTGGACAGGTACAATATCCATTAGCGGCCACGGTGGTGTTGTAGTATCGGCCCACATAAAGGTAACGCTCAAGGCAAACATTAAACGTCACTTTAGCCCCTCCCCCTCACCACAGCGATGTGTGTGTACATACGCGGCGCGCGGTGCTGTACTAACTCACCGCTAGGCGTCGTTATGGTAGTGTGTAGTGGACACTGATGTCATAGGTAGACAATGAATTCCCTGGTGGACATTGAGGTATTAGGTGGACATGGAGTCCCTGGTGTAAATTGAGGTATTAGGTGGACAATTAGTTCCTAGGTGGAAAATGATGTTATAGGTAGACCGGTAGGTCCTATGTAGACCGAGAGATCCTAGATGGACAATGAGGTCCTAGGTGGACAATGAGGTCCTAGATGGATATGTATGGTCTAGGTATTCACACTGACCATTAGATTATACAGATGATTCCGTTTATTTCGTAATAATTACCTGTAATACTTCACTAGAGGAATATCGATAGATAGGTATGACCACCTGGTTTACAAATAGTGAACTAACACTCATTTGTATCACTAGGTGGCGATAGGATCGTTATGACGTATACACGGTGATCAATGGGTAACAATACAGCCTATATAGTAATGAAGTACGACAGTGTTACTGTATATATACTATAGTGTACAGTTGTACAGTATTACCTTCATCAGATATATAAACATAGAGTTCCTAAAACAACCTAGCGGTACAAGTTATGACTAGAGTTAGTTCACGTATATACCGTATAATTATAATAATAATAATGATAAAGGTTTATTAATTATGCTTAAATACTTACATATATATATATAAGTTTATATGTAAGTATTTAAGTATAATTAATAAACAATTATCATTATTATTATTAATATTACTCGATGTGGAATAAGCTGCATCCGGTGATAAGATAATAGTAGAAACAATTATCTAGTACAGTTAACTATATAATTACTATTAGTATAATATACTATACTTAACTAATAATAGTTACATCTAGTGTATCAAATAATAATGTTAACAAATAATTATAATAAAAGATGCTCTTCAATCTCTTGCGGAACATTTACATGTAAAGAGCACTTCTTATCACGAGATACAGCTTATTCCGCATCGAGGCTTCACACCATATATGATATATGTGTGTATATTCTTACTTATCCACCTATATATATATATATATATATATATATACGTGTACTTCATTAGTGGTGCTACATTTAGACGTACTCTGTATACAAGTTATAACTTTGTATACATGAGCGTGTATATAGCTAACACACACACACGCTAGCACTACACACACGTGCATACAATAGCTTTATTGTTACGTAGCTCCACGCGCTGAAGACACAGTCGTACACATGTAATACACGCCCCCACCGCTACGGTAACAATGGGGGTGGGGGTCGTTATCGGGGGTGTATCACGCCTAGGGTATACACACACCCCCACCATTACATAACATCGGATCGCTCGCTCGCTAGGTCGGCTGAGAGTGTTATCTTACACGTATCTCGCACACACACGAACACAAGTAAACATCATATCTTGTAACATCTACAAGATACAAGCAGTAGCAGCAGTAGCAGTAGCAGTAGCAATGGAGGAGGTGGTGAGTTAGGTGCAGGCGTACCCATGGGTAGGTTCAGCACTGCGGGCGATGCGCTATAGAGTCATAATGTAACGCATACCGTGCGAGTTTTATACGTGTGAATATTTAGTATTGTATACAATGACTTTAGGTAGTATAAGTATCCATGTAAGTATATACTATATATATAAATATATATATATATATATATATATATATATATTATATATACTATATACTATATATATATAAACAAATAGACACACACACAAGTAGATACACACACCTACACACCGCGCTGTTTACATAGTATAGTGTACCTCTCTCTCTCTCTCTCTCGGTGTGTGTGATCCCTAACACGGGTCCTTAACAACACTTATTAGCGCATGCACATCGGTTAGCAGCGCCTGTGTGTGTGTGTGTTGATAGCCGCGTGTTAAGTGTGGATAAATAACCAGGGGGCGGTGGCGCTTGTTTCACGCCCTGGCGATCGCCTCTCGAACTACTAGCGCTATTATAATCAAATACGAAAACAATCTGTCATCGCCTCATCGTATAAAGTACCTCTCGACTTAGCGATAAATATCGCTGCGGAGGAGGAGGAGGCGGGAGAGGCTGAGAGGATGAGAGGGAGAGGCTGAGAGGATGAGAGAGGGAGTCGTGTGAACTTTCATCTCAGCCGTAGACCCCCGAGAACACACACACACGCACACACACGCGTACAAGAGAGGCTCTACATAAGCCATAGAGCCTCTAGAGACAGCTGATGTCTAAGCATGTACGAGTGCATGTTTGGGTAGTAGTGGCAGTAACGGTAACGGCAGCAGCAGCATAGATGTGGATCAAAGTGGAGGGGGGGCAATTAATTAATCGCGTGAGATATTAATATTCTAGTAATACACACGTCAAGTAGTATTGCACATACACCCACACACCTACACACACCCTATGCGTATATTATATATTAGATATTACGATCGTAATGATGACATAACGATTAATGAGATATATTACGTTACTACACACACCCAATAGATATAATGATAGTTTACCCGGCGAGCTTCATATCTGGCTTTTAATATGGTCTACTTTATCTTAGCTTCTCAGCTAAGATAAGGCTAGTAAGAATTATACACTATAGTGTTAAACTATACACTACACTATTAGCTGTATACAGCTAATAGTGATCTACCACTGTCATCATATCCGATATATACACACAGATATTACATACCGTACATTTAGTTATTGAATACTTACGCGAATTGTCTTTACTTATTTATATATATATATATATATATATAAATCCGCTTATAAGAATATCCACTTATAGTAAACACCTTTATAGTAAACATTTTAAATATTATGTGTTGGTCTATTTAGCTAACATGTAAGTGTGGTCGGTTATAGCAGAGCGTCTGATATAGTAAACATCATGTCCTCATCCACCGCATTTCTCTTTGCTCATATTAGTTAAATATAACGTATAAACTATATTAAATTTACCAAGATTATTATTAAGAATATATATAGTAGTTCACTATAGTATTTACACCTTAATAATTCCCACGGTCTATGTTTAATTATTTATATCAGTTATAACAAATGTCAAAGAATAACATTATATCAATTAGAATAATTATTACATAATTATAACATTTTAATAATATTTAGTAGTAATTAAGCCTGCTTTGAAGTATGCCCACAGAGTTAAAACAATAACAGGTCTGGCCTAATTATAGTTACGTAGACTGCAGTCTACGGTTATGCTAGTTATGGGCGTAACTTAAAGTCACATGTGACTGCAGTATTAATAGTACCTATTGTATACATCGAAGATATGGACGTGAACCATTACAATTTAAATCAAAAAGTTAAAATACAATTACAAATTTACATGTATGGGTTTGGATATTGGTAATAATATAATATTACTAATTATAAACAAATAATGTATATAACAATGTATATAATATATAAAGGCTCATTTGCGTGGTTAATGCGTCATCCATACAAGCAGTATAACACGGGTTCAAGCCCCGTTGGGACATTTAAAATAGGTATTACAATATTATTTAGATATTATTGATATTAGTGATATTATATAATTGTGTATAAATAAATGATCGGCTCTCGTTAAAACCATGGATGCCTTAACACGATATTGGCTTCGAAGATATATTAGAGCCACATATGGTTATAAGTGAAACGTCATCTAATTTCCTGGATGGGATGAAAGGACTCCAATAAAAGTAACAATACAATTGTATTTAAATAACAATATATATATATATATATATAAATAATGTTACACGTATTATAGTAATTATCTTTATATTTCATATGTAATACAATATGAATCAAATAATTATAATTAAAATTGTTCACAACGAATAGACTACCCATTACAGTAAATCCCGCTTATAGTGAACAATCGTAGATTACCGATTAACAATACGCGGCTTTCACTTTATATACGTTAATATAATAGACTAATGCGGTATGTTTGACATTATACATCGCGGTAGATCAGATCGACACGAAAAGAGAACACACACACACGTGTACCTATTGTAATACGCATCTATAGCCTAGCCTACATAGAGATACGATACACCGCGCCAATATGAGCTGTAGTATCGCAATGACAATACACGAGTGTATTGAACGCATGCGCGTGGTGGGTGTATCAGTTTGATACGAAATGATATAGCTCGATATCGATATGCGAGATTTTAATTACAAAAATGCTACAATATATCTAGCGGAACACGAGACTCAGAGTGATATGTCACGTGAGGCGGTCGTGTCAATGCACCGCACAGGTAGCAGACGGCTGATATTAATGGATTCAAGTACTTTATATATATCGTTAGCATTATTAAATGCGTTGTTAAATATGTATATTTAATATATATATAATGTATATATATATATATATATATATATATATATATAATGTATAATATGTATTATATATCGTTAGTTAACCATGGTGTAATTGTTAGTTTCAAATTTGACTAATTATACTATTTGTTAATATATTAACATATATATGGAATTTAAATTATATATATATATATATACATATCATTATATTTAGTATATGTTACACGATTAATATGAATCGTATGCATATCACATTGTTATATGTTAATACCCACTCACCCACCCACCCACGCATTCTTATCAATTCTGAGACTACTACTTATTACGTCACTAATCTCAATATTAGATTAATATGTTGTATTAATATGAGTATATTTACTTTATAAAACACGGAACATGTTGTACAGATTGAATAGTATATATATATATATATATATATATATATATATATATTAATCTACAAAGGAACATAGAGAAAAAGTATGTAAGTAAATAAGTAATTTAGTTTTAGTAATGATAAATATATATATATATATATATATATATATATATATATATATATATTTAAACATGTATATATATACATAATATGCATTTATTTAGTAAAAGCAATTATGAACAAGACATAATAATTACTTGTAGACATGCAATGTTTCATACGAAACGTATACACGGTATTAAATTCCAATTAATTATTGACATGGTAATTATGGCCGCGTATCAAGTTATCACAGCGAACACACGCGCGCACACACACACAAATACATGCGCGCGTGTCTGGGTTAACTGTTACTATATAGTGGGGGTGGGGGTGGGGTACGGAACACGATCACGATAATAGTACTGCTGTATAACTGTTATGTAATAGTTATTATTACAGATTATAGTAAATAACGTACTTTAATATATTACGGTTATTGTTATATCATATACAACCATAATAAACACATAAACACTCGTTTATACATACAAGAAAATAAAACATATATATTGTTATTTTAATTTTATGTTGGTGGAGTATTTTCATCCCATCCAGGAACTTAGATGGTGTTTTCACATATAACCATATATGGCTCTAATGTCCTTTCCAAGCCGCTCTCATGTTAAGGCATCCATAGTTTTAACGAGAGCCGATCATTTATTTATACACAATTATGTATGATCACTTCTAAATATTATTTTAATACCTATTTTATTGGTCGGACGAGGCTCGAAACCGTGTCCTACTGCGTATATGTCTGACGCCTTAGCCAACTTAATCACACAGTCAGTTATATCCATAGATTTATAGTTTATATTAAATTATAAATCTATGGTTATATCATATATATTTATATATTATAATTATATCATATTAATACTATTACTACAATAAATAATATAATATTTGTATAATATAAATTAATAACTGTATATGTAATACATTGACCACTGTTCAGCGGACAGTGGTCAGTCTACAGTGGCCAGTCTATAGACTGTATATATTGTAGACAGTATACTGTTGACAGTTGTTATAATGAAGACTGTACGAGACGCTAATGTGCAATGATCATAAAACACGAGGAGGGGGCGTTCACTCTAGTTACTAGGGTAACGGTAACCTAGGTAACCCGTACCACGTGATCACGACTGTGCTGCTGGTGGTGGGAAATAAAGATTAACGACGCGGTCAGCATACAACACACATTATAGTGTGTAGAGCTCTATAGATGTTAAACGGTGCTAGTAATTATACACATTAATGTTGATATAATCGAGCAGGTATATGTGTAAGGAGGGAGGGGGTGGTCAATAGAGGTAGTGGTCAGTAGTGGTGGTGGTGGTGGTGGTGGTGGAGGGCAATGGGTGGTCGTAATCAATGGTGGCACACTGCAGTGTCCGGCGCTGTAATTGTATTTCGCCGCTGGACACAAGGACGACGGGAACACCTCTCTCGCGTCACGTGATGGTCAAGCGATGAGTGTGCGACCTGCTACAGTTGTACCTGGGAGTGCGAACAGAGGAGCGCACACAGAGGAGTGCGCACCGCGAGTAGTGAATTCACACCGCGAGTCGCGTTAATAAACTTACGACTACTACTACTATAAGTTCTCTCGCGTGCGGTCAAGTACGTAGTGGTCAAGTACGTGTGGTGAAGTACTACCGTTATTGTGTGGAGAGGGGGGGGGGGCTGGTTTTGTCATATCTCAATGTCATGTAGCGTGTAAACACACACACATATTGTATTTATCTAACATTATTAGTATTGTATTCCACTATTATTCCACTACCGTATATACGGTAATTGTTATATATATATATATATATATATATATATATCGTATTATTACTTATATATATAAACTATTATTACATATATGTACATATAAATACATATATATATATATATACATATATATGTACATATATATATATATATATATATATATATATATATATATCATATATCTATACACTATAGTATAGTACTATATACACTACAATATGTACAGCACATCTTACATAACTAATACAATACTCGTAGGGGAGTGAATGAATAAGCCACTTGACCCGAGTAAGTTTTACTTTTTGTAAACTTTGTGTATTCTTCATTAGTATAATATTAATTATATATTAACCCTCGCTCTCTATATATAATATGTAAGATCACTATACATAGAATAGGTAACTATAGTTACCTATTCTATATATAGTGATCTATAAATATATTAATTATATATATATATAGTTAACTGTTCATATACTAGTTAATTATATAGCATATTTATTATATTGAAGAGTTATCAACATAAAATAATTAACTATATAAAAGTTAACTATAAATAATTAATGTAATATATATATATATATATATATATATTTCTATTTATATATTATCATAAATTAAAGGATAATATTTTAAATCAATTTTATATTTGATTAAAATTAATCTATACACACAATTATAGTAAAACTATCTATATATATATATATATATATATATATATATTTATATGTACCAACAGAACAAATCGTGAATCGCCTACAATGTACGACTATTTAGAGTCGCGCATCATAATAATAAGAAAATAATCTATATATATATTATTATATATAAATATATTATAATTAATTATTATAACTAATTATATTATATAACTATAGTTAAATGGTGTTAAAATAAGGCACCACCACCCGCCTCACTAAATACATATATATATATATATAGGTAATGTGGCTCCTGCAGGACATGTCGTTATCATTCTCCCATTTTAACTATTCTATTTTGTTATTATCATAGTATGAGATTATCATACTATATAGTATGCGATTATAAACGCTAGAGTGTACGGTAAGCTATTCTAAAAGCGCGTCCTAGTATGATACCTATCTATATACAAATACCTATTATAACTTGATAAAATGGTTACTTAATAAAGATAATTTTTAAATTAAAATATATTATTAAATATATATATATATATATACATACTTATAGTGATAAGTAGTAATAGGTAAAAGGTAATAATACATATTAATATACCTATGTATTTATAAAGTAATACTCAAGTATACCTAAGTATACATATATGTATAATTATCTATCATTTTTTCACATATGCATATATATATATATAGGAGTGCATATATTACTTATATATACTTACATATACAACAATTTTATAATTATAATAGTTAACTATTATTCGCTGAACTTTATAATAACACAGTTATTTACCTATTTTACATGTAGACATACACCTATAATATATATTATATACACATATATTATATTTATATATATATATATATATATGTATCTGTATATACTACTATTAAATGTATTATATAATATGTATCTATATGTTAGTAAACGTACCATTTTCCCCATAGGTGTAGCCGGTAAATAATCCAAGTGTGATCAGCGAGAGGTTAACGAAAATGCCGAGAAGCGTGCGCTCGTCTCGAGGCATTTTACTGAATGATAATCGTAGCAGACTATACCGCTCGAGTAGGCCGTCGACCAATCAGCAGCGTCCGTCTCGGATTGCCGAGCACGAATGTAAACAACTGTCGCGTGGTCTCCGGCGCGGCGGGCTAATGTTATCTTTATGGGCTCCGTAGCGGCGTGATTAAATTAACGATTATTGTTATATAGGTGTGTGTGTGTTTGTGTCTAATGCCTTATAAGGTGTACGTACTTTTACATCATTACAATAGGAATAGGCTCATTAACGAGATCGTAAAGATACGAGCGTAGTATTTAGACGTGAGTAACTGTATATCTTAATTGTATACAATGATGTATACATATATACATCATCGATATAGATCTAAGCGATAGAGTCTGTGTGGTCCACATCAATATATATATACTTATGTATGTTTTTTATATAAATATACACGTATATGTGTAGATGTGATTATATATATATATTTATATATATATAAAATACATTAGATACACATATATAATATACACCAGTTATGTATGTATATGTGTTTTATCGGTATTATGTACGAGAATGAGGTTATTATTACTACACGTGTGCGACTTGTTTTGTTGATATATATATATATATTGTTATTGTTATTTTTATTTGGTGGAGTCCTTTCATCCCATCAAGGAACTTGGATGAAGTTTTCACTTATAACCATATATGGCTCTAATGTCCCTTCGAAGACGCTCTCATGTTAAGGCATCCATAGTTTTAACCATAGAGCTAAAGAGAAAATTTCTCTTTAGCTCTATGGTTTTAACGAGAGATCATATAACATATATGTATACATTATTTATGATACACATTTATTAATGCATTATGAAGATTGAGAAATAACTATAAAGGTTAAATTATAGAATACAATTATATTTAAAAATACACTTTTTAATAAAACTATAGTTTATAACACTATTTATATAGTATACTACAGTATAATATAGTATATATATACTATATATATATACTATATATTTTAATTATATATAAGTTATTATGATTTATTTATTTTAAAATGTTTACGGAATAATAATTACAAAACGAATACAAGTGAATATACACGAACTGGTGTATGTTGTATACATGTGAACTATAGTAAATAAATATATACACGTGTATATAAATATACGTACATATACTTACGTGTGTGTGTGTATAGGTTAGGTAAATATAGCGAAAACTTCAATGGAGATTCTGGCGACAATGCGTTGCGGTCACTGGCGGTCTTGCTTTGATCAGTAGGCGTTAAAAGTCATTATTACGTCAGTCACGGTCCGCTGAACACCGGCGGGGACAGACAGACTGACTGCGAATCCGTACGGAGTGCGCGGCGCGCGCGGTACTATAGCGAGTGTGCGTCTTTCAAGTACGCATGTGCGCGATTCCCAGCGCTCTTAAGTGTGTGTGTGTGCGGGTGTGCGGGTGTATGTGATTTCGAGTTACTTACGTGTGCACACACTGGGAACACACGGTACATTCTGTTGACTTTATAAATTAAGGAACAATAGGGAAGCCGACATAATGTTTTCGATATAACTGTACTATATTATATATTATAACCTATCCATTTTATTTATATTACGGTTCTACATATATGTAATTCTGGTAGTAACGTAATTATTGTGTAATACATATATATATATATAGATTACGATTTAAAAAAAGTGTATTCAATTATGAATTTAGAGATAACTTGTATTATTTATTAGGCTTACAAATATGCATAGTACATTTACATATAGTAACGTTACTATCGTACGATACGCACACATAGGTGTGCTTGTTTAACATTCATGAACGTACGATCTAATGATTCAGTTGATACATGACTATTTAATTATAATAATTCTAATAGATGTATATTACTAAATTGCCGTTCTATTTCTGCAAATTTTGATCTTATTTTAGATGTCATAACTGATATCAAACCTTCTATTTGTTTTTTTTACTGAAACTTGGCTACATTCATCTGACACTTCTACGACAGCACAATTTCCATCTAATTTTACGTTTATTCATAGAACTAGAGATAATAATAGACCCGGTGGGGGAATTGGTATATTAGTAAACAATGATTATTTTATAATCGAGTCTTATAAACTTCTTGATTCACATAGCTGCGAGTCTATGGTTGCTTGCATTTCTTCGAATGGAATAAAGCTTACTCTTATAGTTATTTATAGACCACCAAATAATTATGAACATTCTATATTTGTTGATGAATTTTCTGAATTAATTTTAAATTCGGATCCTAAAAATACAATCATAGTTGGTGATCTAAACTATCACTTCAATTCTTCACACACTCCTCATTCTGATTTTCGTGATATTTCTGACACGTTATCACTTATTCAACATATTTCTTTCCCTACTCATATAAAAGGTAATATTATTGACTATATTTTTACTAACTCTTCAGTCAGCTTGATTTCCAAAACATATTGCCATTCCCGTGTTTCTGACCACTTTGCCATTGTATTCGATTTAGTTACTCAATACTCACAATCTGAATCAAATATAGGTTCATATCGTAGATTATCTTCAATTGATATTCCTAATTTTTCCAATGATTTTAATGAACTTGTTTTCCCTGGTATAGACATTTCACAAATGAATGATATACTATCAGTATTATTAGACGCACATGCTCCTTTAGTTATTCCAAAGAGATCAAATTTGCATAAAGCTCCATGGTATAATAGAAATCTTGCTAAACTTAAACGTACAACCAGGTGCCACGAAAGAACTTTCTTAAAATATAGATCTGAAATATCTTATAATGCTTTCCGAAATGCACGATCTGAATACAGAAGTTCCATTCAAGAATTGAAAATGAGATATATTAAGAGTAAAATATCAAGTTTATCTATTAACTCTCGACAATTCTTTAATTTAATAAATAATCTTACTGGTAGGAAGCAAAAACCAAGTGTACCTAACTTACCTAAAGAAATAATATGTTATGAATTTATTAAATATTTTCATGATAAAATTACTTCAGTTTGTGAATGTATTAAATCTGAAAAAAATAAATTTGGAAATAAACTCAATCCACTAGCTTCAATCTTTATTCCTTATTCAGATTCAAATTTAACATATAGTTTTAACAGCTTCAATATGACATCAACAATGGAAGTATATCAATTAATTACTTCTTCAACTTCAACTAGTCCAAGTGATAGTATTCCTATTAGCCTAATTAAAAAACTTGTACCTATTCTGGCTCCATATTCTATTCTACATTCTATTGTTAATTTTTCTCTTTACAGCTCCATATTTCCTGACGTTTTTAAACATGCTGAAATAATCCATTATTGAAAAAAACTAATTTAGATTGCAATAAACTTTCTAATTATAGACCTATATCAAAATTGCCATTACTGAGTAATATAATTGAGAAGATTGTTAGTAGACAAATTATAGAGTACCTACTGTTCCATAATCTTTTTGATGAATACCAAAATGCATATAGACCAGGCCATAGTACTGAAACTACACTACTCAAGTTCGCTGATGATATACTCAAATATTTAGATAATTATGATTCCGTACAATTAATACTTCTTGATCTTTCGTGTGCTTTCGATAGTTTAGACCACAGTATTCTTATTGATAGAATTAAATCTATTGGGTTTACTGGCTCATCTTTAGACTGGATTATTTCTTATTTATCAAATAGAACGTATTTGGTCTATAAACATAAAAGGATTATATTCACCTATTGGAAAATTACGGTATGGAGTACCACAAGGCTCTGTTCTGGGTCCCCTTTTATTTTCTATATGTATTGTTCCTCTTTCTTTAGTTATCAAGAATTTCTCTAATATTCATTATGCAATATATGCAGATGACATACAATTATACTGTAAAGTAAATAAACAAAGTAATACAGAGTTAAATGATTGTATTGAACAAGTTAATAGATGGCTCATTTTTAATAATTTATTCCCTAATTCATCCAAAACTAAACTTATTAATATCACAACTAAATCATGTATTTTCCCTACTGTACTATTTGACTCTACTATTATAGAACTTAGTGAGTACGTTACATCACTTGGAGTTACATTAGATTCTAAACTTTCATTCTCACGATTCATCTCATCTATTTGTAAATCTGCAAATTACAACTTATATAATATTCGTAAAATAAGGAAATACCTAACTGTAACTTCTACAATGACGTTAGTGCAATCACTAGTTATATCTAGATTACGTTATTGTAATAGCATTACTATTCATTCAAATAAGAATATTTATGACAGAGTAGACAGGGTAATAAAATGTTCAATTATATTAATATATAATCTAAAAAGGAATGACCATATTATTGTTAAGAATATTTTAAATTGCCCAAAATGGTTTAACCATGATAAGATGACTACATTTAAGTTACTCTGCATAATGCATAAAACATTATTATTCGGTACCCCAAACTACCTCAAAAATATATTTATTAGGGAAGTGAAGATAAATCCGCGTAAGCAATATGATGAAATGTACAAGGTTCCTTCGATAAAATTTAAAAGATTAATGAAAAGATCAATAAGCTGGAGTGCCCCTACGCTGTGGAATGACCTACCACGAAACATACGAAACCTGAAAAATCATTCAACATTCAAGATTAATCTACAAAATTATTTAATTAAATTATAATTATAAACATATATATATATATATATTTATTTTAGTTATTTATCGTTTCTGTTATTTTCTTTTCATTTACACTTGTGAGATTGAAAAATGTACAAGTGTATAAATAAATAAATTACTTACTTACTTACTTACTTACGAGGTTATCTTTAATGCATATCTACTATAGTAGATATAGTATATAGTATACATACTATGTATTGCATAGTATATTACATATATGTATACTATAGTATATTATAATTTGTAAATATTGTATATACAATGTTATAATAAAAATTAGAGTTTAAATTGTATTTGTGTTATTCGCTTCCAATACCGGGGTCTACTAGTAATTGGTATACATTATTTAATACATATAGTTTATAGAATAAATCAACAAATAAAAATATTTATTGTTTATATCCGGGTTTATATATATATATTATTATTATTTATTGGTTTTAAGGATTTCATAATTGAAAAAATTATTTGTCGACGTTAACGAATAAATCATAAAACAAAAAATAAACAAAAGAATAAAATACATAAACGAAGAAGTAATGATAAACATACAAATAACTATAGTTATTAAAATAAATAATAAACATTAATATTTCTCTTAAATAGTTTAATATATGTGGTTATATAAATACATAAAATAACATTAAATTTTAATAAAATGAAGTTTTAATAAAATACATAAACGAAGAAGTAATGATAAACATACAAATAACTATAGTTATTAAAATAAATAATCAACATTAAGATTTCTCTTAAATAGTTTAATATATGTGGTTATATATATGTATGCGTATAAGCATATGTTATATATATATATATATATAACATATGCTTATACGCATATATAGGACACACTTATACGCTTATAGTATACTATTAGGTAACCTACTATATTTAATAGGGTAACTTCCACAACGTTAAAGTAATAATTATATATATATATTATTTCTTCAAATGTGATATATATATTTTTTAAAGATCGTATATATACATATATGTATACATATATGTTTAATTTTAATTTTTAAATTAAATTACACATACATTTTCTAATCTGTTTCAAATGGTATCCATTCATATTTTAGGTAATTATAATTTAGAAAAATATATTAAATAATATATTATTATAATATAGGCATATCATACCTATATAATGACAAACTTTAATACCTTTTAATATTATTTACATTACATTCGAAATCAATATATTCTAATATACATAATATCCATATAATATATTAGCCTATATGCATACTATATTATGCATTATTAGAATACAACTTATATATATATATATATATATATATATATATATATATAGTATAATATACTTTAATTGGATATATTTATGTTGTAATTATTATTATTGAATAATAATAATCTATAGGTAGTACTTATTACATTATTAATAAATGATATCGATTATAGATATATATATTATAGATCTATAATCAATATAATGATTATATAATAATAATAATCATATACGTATATACACACTTATATATATATATATATATATATATATATATATATATATATATTATCATATTTATGTACAAGTACCTGGGTAATTGTAGAAGCATTGCTGCTTGTCGAGACAATTACCCTTAATTTAACTTGTTGACAGATATCAAATAATTTAAATCCATATAAATATAATGGAATGTGAATATTGTGGAATATAAAATATATATAATAATAATAAGGTTGACTTCCTGTTTACACTAAGATAAATATAATATGATAAAATTGTGATATCTGTCAACTCGTTATTGATTAATCAGCATTTAATAATTAAATAAACTATACAATAAAAGATAAAAATAGATAAAATTAGTGTAGGTGTAAACAAATAAAAATACAAAAACATCATTAAAATAATTTAAATTTCGATACTAAATGATAATACGAATATAATAAATAAACAGATCAGGAAACTATACTTAACAACAACAACAAACTAAGATTTAAAAAAAATATAAATACAAATTATATAGAAGTCAAAATTGATAAAAAGTAATTTTCAATAAATGTCATTAGAATATAAATAAAATAACTATTTATTTATTTTATGAGTATAATTTGTATATAGAAGTCTAACATTATTAACAACAAAATATTGTATTATAAAAGGCAGTAAGAAGATTAACATTATTATTATTATTTTTTTTTTATTTTAAAGTTGTTTTTTTATATAAATGTCAAGTTAAAAACAAATTATTTTATTAAAGTCATTAACAAATATTTTGTAAGGATTTTTTAAATTTTTATATAAAGGTCAAGTTTAAAATTATAACTGAGAAGAAAAGAGTAAAACAATGAGGATAATTGTTATATAAAAGTTTAAAAGGATTAAAAAAAATATATTTTTTATTATAATAGTCAATAAGAATAAAATGATTATTTTTGTAAAGTTTGTTATTTTTATATATAGGTCTAAAGGGTAAACATAGTTATTTTACTAGAAGAGTAATAAAGAATTTTTTTATATAAATGTCAGTTTGAAAATTATAACATAAAAGTAAAGATAAATATTTTTTTTTATAAATGTAAATGTTTGAATTATTGGATTAATTGTAATTATCGATGAATTTGTTATGCATTTTTTTTGCGAAAATTGATTTTGATTTTGATTTTTTTATGTCAGAGTTTATATTATTCCATGTTTTGGTCCATTTTAAACTAAAGAAAATAATAAGACATTTTTTCTGCATAATTCTATTTAAAAAATTAAGGAATCACGAATATTATATATTATATTTTTCTTTTTAAAAAATAATGATGAAGACGAGTAGAATTTATTGTACATGAATATACTAGTGTTTTTTTCAACAAGGTCACAAAATTTAAGAGTATTTATAGTTTTAAATAAAATATTAGTATGCATACTGACCATGGTCATGCATTTTTTTATTACAAATTATTCTCAACATTTTTTGTTGTTGTAAGAGGATACAATTTGTATTAGATATATATGTATTGCCCCATATTATGTTAGCATAATTAATGTGAGGAAGGAATAAAGATTTATATATCATTGTTAGAGCTTTGAAATTTAATAATCTTGCGACTTTACTAGGGGAAAGTAACCGAATACGGACACTCTAAATGTCTTAATACGGGCACCCTATAACCAATCAGCGCGCAGCGTATGAACAATTCTGATTTTCATAAAAATCGCGTGCGTTATAATATTAATACCACCAATAAATATAATTCTAAACAAATTATTATTTAGATACTTAAAAAATAATAAAAATAAATAAATTATTAACTAATTAAATTACAATATATTTTTTATAAAATTAATTTTAAATAACGTAATTGTAATTTATCTGATTGATTCATCAATAATATATAGTTTATCTAGTGGTATATAGGGTGTCCGTATTATAACACAGGGTGTCCGTATTCGGACATGGGTATTGAATACGGACACCCACGTTATCTATGGAATTATAAGATTAAATAAAATTTTAAAATCACAATAATATCTATAATCATAAAATATTAATATATAGTAATTTTTGAATAAAAATGATGAGTCATAAAATATTAAGACTATTTATTGCTAAAGTGTCTGTATTAGGTTACTTTACCCTAGTTACCCAGATTATTTTATTCAGATTAGCTCTTAGATATGTAATATGATATTTCCAACTTAGTTTGTTATCAATAATTACACCAAGAAATTTTATATTTGTTACCCTTTTTATATTATTTTTATTTATTTGTATATTCATGTTTTCTTTACAATTAAATATAATGTAATTGGTTTTATCAGTATTCAATGATAACCGGTTATCAATAAACCAGTTATTTAATTTTGATAATTCCATATTTATATTTCTTGATAATGAAACAATTTAACTATCATCAATAAATAATGTGGTATCGTCAGCAAACATGGTAAATTTAAATATATTAGATGCATTTACTAAATCATTGATATATATTAAAAATAAAATAGGTCCAAGAATAGTTCCTTGGGGTACTCCACAATTTATAGTAGTTATGTCTGAGTATACATCATTATATAATACAATTTGAGATCGATCTGATAAATAATTTGTTAACCATTTTAGTGGTATACCACGGATGCCATATATAAATATATATATGTATATTTAAGTATACATAATAATACGTATAACTTGTTAATACAATGAAAACTATAATGTATATATTAATGATAATGAGTTATAACATATAATTGTGATTTTATTATTTAGTATACACGTACGCACATATACATCCATGCATACCCACACCCACCCTTAAACACGTACACACATAAACAACATACATATATTTACGTATATACATGTGTGTATATATACATATATGTATGTATACATACACATGCACAGTAGGGTGGCTCGTCAGTTATTAAATATGTTGCTTCAGTAAAAACTATAAACATATAATATATATAAACAGTAGTGTAACAACTAAACATTGTGTTATACTCAATTGAGTTGTCAATTTGATGTTTAATAACATTTTATAGGAAAAATACTTGTTTATAATTATATTTACTGCGCATGCGTAACATTTATTTATTTATAGTTTTACCTTGACAATCAATTAATTGATATCGTCTTCTAATTTAATTATATATTTAATATGCATTTAATAGACTTAAGTATATTTAAATCAAAATATGGATCTAACAAATTCAGATTATAAATTTTTGATAGTAAAAAATATTTTTATTTTTTTTAAATTAGAAAAAAATATAATATAACAAACATTTTATTGCGGTCATCTCAATGATAATTAAAATTATATTATGGTAAAAAAAAATAAAATTGACTAGGTCCTAGAAATTTTTTATTCATCTTTCCTTGAAAATATTTATTTTTTCTATAGAAATCATTAAAATTCAAATTATTCCTAGAAAAATATTTAAACAAATTTTTTTTTATAATCATATATAGTAAATATATATTATACATTTATTAAGAATATAATAAACTTAATCTGAATTTTATTTTTGATTAAAAACAAAAAACAAAAAATATTCGATAAATAATAAACATAAAAAGTTCAATCCTAGAAATGATAAAATTATAAAGAAATTATTATTTTAAAATTTTTTTTTTCTGTTATTCTGTTAATAATATTTCATTCTAGTATATATATATCGTATGACAAAATTCATTAATAGGAAGTATATTAAAAAATGTATTGAATTAATTTTGTATTACATGTTTTCTAATATTATTTCACTGAAGCGATAAATTATCTGAAAATTTTATATTTTTCAAGCCGCTCTAATGCACAATGTACGAAGTAACCTTAAATACACAAACTTATATGTTAATAGTATTAACTTAATACTCTTATTTTAAATTATATAATAATTTATAATTTATAGTTTAGAGATAGTACATAATTTGATAACAAAATAATGTATTTTTATGAGATAATAATTTATAATTATAGTACTATAATTATGAATTATTATCTCATAAAAATACATTATTTTGTATATATATATATATATATATATATATATATATATGACTATACCAACAATACATAGTTAAATAAACGATAGTGATTAATTATAAGATTCAATAAATAGATTATTAATAGATTATTAATAGATTATTATTATTAATAACCACACACCGTAAGTATAACACTTTCGTTGTTATTATTATTAAGGGGCGTGACAAATATTTACATTGTTATTAATATTGACGCCTACTCGTGCACTAAATTCACTTTCGCGCCCCGCAAACAATAGAGCTGTTATTCGCAGCAAAACAGTCTAGAACAAGTATAATCGTGGTGTTATATCCAAGGTCGTGTCCTTTCTATAGCGTGACCAACTGACCACTGCGAGAACAGTACAGTTACATTACAAATATGTTTTTAAATTTTAACATAGAGATGATATACATTATTATTAAACTTCGAATTAACTTATTTTTAACAATTTTGTTGTTTAACAATTAATTAATATCTTTATCGTTTATATCTTTTTATCAATATATATATATAAGTATAACTATATATAAACTATAGTTTGAATTTTATATTTTTTTTATAAAAATATATCTAAAAAATTGTGTAATATAATATAGGGTGTTCACATCATTTCCATTCTGTAATAATGTTGACTGTGTACACTATTACGGGTACTTGGTCACGTGTGCACTGGTCACGTGGAAGCGATGTATCACGTGGTAGTACACATAACATAAGAGTAGGTTACGCCCCATGTAGGGTAATACCATTATAGAGCGGAAGTAACGCGGCCTCGCTCTCACGTGATATATTACGTCATACCGAGATATCTATTACGTAATGTTATCTAATATCACGTGGTAACAGAAGCTATAGATCGAGAAAGTAAACAACTTTTTATCGACTAACTACGTATAATCTTTATCATTACTTGAATAATACATTGTATTATAAATTATAATACATATATACACTTATTTATAATATATATATATATATATATATATATATATACAAATAATGATAATTCATATTATATTATTAAGTAAAATACAGATTATATAATCATCATATAAACAAACAACTTAATATATTGTGTATATGTATACATATTATGTATCGCTTATTTATTTACGTTGTTATTATTTTTTCACAAAAATGAGAACCCTCTTTGTTATATAAATAAATCATCTATATATATATATATTTATATATATATATATTTGAATACATATACCAAAGATTTTGCGAAGCACATTTTAAAAAATAATATTCATTAGAAAAATCTTTGCATATACTATTTAAAGCATAATTACATACAGTGAAAACCGCTTATTTTTTACAAAAATTCATGAATTCGAATACTTAAGTAAAGTACCAACAAGTGTATTTATATTTTCATTATATTTTATAATAATATTGATAAAACAATACTATAGTTAATTATTAATTCATAATGAGCCAACATATTTCATAATTTTCAGCTTTATTATTAAACAGAATTTAACTACATTGTGTACACACTGAATACTTCATATATATATATGAAGTATGTGTATATGTATACATATCATTGTATATTATTATTATTATTATTATTATTATTATTATTATTATTATTATTATTATTATTATTATTATTATTATTATTATTATTATTATTATCATTAAATATATATATATATATATATATATATATATATATATATATATAACTATATGTTATAGAGTTAAACAAAATATTGTAATATCACATTTATATCCTATATTCACTATTTTTATGCTTATTTTCTAAAGAATTTCATTTATATAACCGATAAGCCTACTACTTTATATATAAAGGTAATTCCTGGAATGTGCAATGAGATGCTCTATTTCCTGTATATGAATTCATTACTGATGGCTGATATGCGTATATAGGCAATACGTATTCCGCGTATTTTAATAGTGAACTTCTATTCCTGTGGAATACACGTACGTACACACACATATACACACACACCTACATTCACACTCTCGCTAGATCTATATCATTATAGCGTTTAATGATTAATCGAGGAGGCGGCGGCACCGTCACATCACTAGCCAATCCATCGGAACCGTGGCATCACTACTTCCCTTCGCACGTCGTCTACCTGAGAAGACGATTATTGAATTTTAATTACTGACCACCGCAGCCCGGCCGTAATGCATTGTCCGAGTTGACTGGTCGAATTCGGACAGGTCAAGTCGTAATCAGAGTGCTGGTGCGTTCCCATTGTGTGCGGTGTGCGTGAGTGCGGAGTGTGCGGCCTATACTAATAATTAATTGCGTTAGTTTCTAAAGGGGAATATTTAATAATAACAGACAATGAAGTCTGTTATACGTATACGTATATGTAATGCATAACCATTGACGTATATATATATATGTATACATATACACCATGTAATAATGTAGAGTGCATTTCCTTTGTTATATTAAATTATATACAATTAAGTAAGGAGCCATCACATTTGACCGAGAGTCATTATCGCTCTCTCTATATATAGTGTTTGTATGGCTAGAGAGGTATTCCTCGCATCCATTAAGATACTATAGTACGTATTAAGATATTATATAGTATAATTAGAATACTAATACTAAAGTACTATATATAGTTATACTATAGTATAACTTTATACTATATGTAGTATAACGTATTCAGTAATCCGAGTAGTGATCGTATCGATATATATATATATATATATATATATATATTATTGTTATTTAATTTGCGTGGAGTCCTTCCATCCCATCCAGGAACTTATCCAGGAATACCTATATATATATATTGGTATATATATGGATGGTACCACGTAGTATTATTATATAACAATCACACGTATTACTAATACTATAGCGGCTGCACAGTTGTTGTTGATATCGCTAGGTTAATTACACTGTATTCACTTTACATTAATTATTAACCAATAGTGGCGCGATCCTATAGCATCATATAGGCCATATATGGTATAGGTAGTCGGTTATACTTCCAATAACAATACATTGCAGTACACGCTAATTGTACAATGTATTATAGCCATATATGACTGCATCGCGAGTAGAATAGGTAATGTATAGCATAAGCTTATATACAAGCTAGATGTATAGAACAGATATCAAATATATCTATATATTTATAAATAACGTTATAATTGTATATAGATTATTTCACAATATTCTAATAATATAGTTAGTATAATAATTATTACTAATCTGAATAAACTAGAATATCTATAGCTATACGCAGTTTACATTTTATACAATGTATACAATGCATACATTGTACAATTTACAGGTCATTAACATATTATAACTGAAATGACAAATTTAAGAATTATATTTATATTATTTAATAACTCTATTAAATTTAGGAAACGTCATTTAAAACTTACACATAAATATGAAAATATTTATTTATTTATAAACTTATAAGTCACGTATATAGGGTCGTCACAGGGTGATTAAAAGTGGGAGTGGGATATCTCAGACTCATCAATTATTACCATATAATTTCTAAGAAGATAAATCTATTCATAACTTGTTCTCTCTATATATATATATATGACTATATCTCAACTATACGGCTATCTAGTCGAATAATCTCGATACGACTTAAGGCAAGCCACATGAATATAATCATATACAATTATAAACTCCTACATCAACACATACTGTCGAAGAAATATAAGATTTGTATGAAAACATAGAGAACACTATAGCTGAATGCGATGGAGACTGGAACGAGGAGACTGGAACGCCAAAGTTGGGAAACATGTACAATGGAACGGATGTATTGGACGATTTGGTATAGGAATCTTGAACGATAGAGAACAAAGTCTACTAAAATTCGCAGAGAAATATAAATTATTTATAGCCAATACACTACATCAGTACAAAACTCAAGAATCACAACATGGCATTCACCCAATAGACTAGTACACAATCAAATAGATTATATACTAACTCCACAAAGATTAAAATCGAGTATTATTCGGACTTCAACGAGAACTTATCCGGGATCGGATATCAACAGTAATCATGACATCATTTTATGCAATCTAAAACTCAAATTACGATAAAAAAACAAAATGATTACACATTAATGTTAACAGACTAATGGATCCTAAAATTCCTAGATTTACTCAAGTAAACTAGATGAGAAATTTAATAATCTATATATAAATTTCGATACTACTAGTAGGTTATATACACAGCATTTGAACAAATAATAATAAACACTGCATCAGAAATAATAGGAAAGTATCGAAGCAAAAAAAAACAACCTTGGATAACTGATGACAACTCGATTTATGCGATAAGAGAATATCATTAAAATCCAAAAAGATACAACAGCCAGAACTAGACATCCATAATAGAAAAATAAATTCTACTATTCGGAAAGCAATGCAAACGGCAAGAGATAATTGGATCTCAATACAGTTCAAATCAATCGATGACGACATGAAATATGAAAAATAATAAACTAGCGTACCAAACACTGAGAACCCTCATAAATACATCACCAAGAATTACCACCAGCTAATTTTTTCAATCATTGAATATAATAATTGAAAACCATTAGCTGATGAAATGAAGCTTCTAAATCGATGGGCAGAATATTGTAATGATCTATATAAACCCCGATACTCATGTATAGAGTAATACCGCAATTTTCAACGAGGAGTCGGATATTGTTAAGTTACATATACTCGATATTGAAGTAATGGATGCAATCAATACACTGAATAAAGGTAAATAACCTTGAATTAATAACATACCAAGTGAATTAACCAAACACTGAGTTAATTCTGTTGTAAAGATTCTTACTGTTCTGTGCCAAAAATCATGACTAGCAAAACATGGCCAGCATAACGAATCTATCACTAGTGATATCAATTCCTAAGAAAGGAAACCTTAAGAAATATCAAAAAAACAGAAAATTGAGTTTAATATGTCATTTAAGCAAGTTCTTATTAAGGATCATTTTTAAAGATCCTCAAATGGAGCAAATAATGTAGGAGGAGCAATCATGATTCCGGAATGCAAGAAGCACATTGGACAGGTATTAAACTGCATAAATCTCATTGATAAACATCTGAACAGCCAAAAGAATCTATTCCATAACTCCATATATTTTAAGAAGGAATTTGAGTATATCATGATGGACTATGGTCCGCACTGCACAATTTTGGAATCCAGAATGAAATTATTGTGATGATCAAAGCACTATATTATAACTCTACTAGTGCATTCCTGGTAAATAATACTCATGGTAAACTTTTCAAAACCACTGTTGTAGTGAGACAAGGTAGTTTACTGTCACTAATACTCTTTACACTCTTTCTTGATTAAATCATGGCTGATATACAGTACAAATACTCATCATTAATATCAATCGGCGGAATTCCATTATAGAATTTAAAGTTTGAAGACGACATTGATCTGTTTACAGGTACAAACAATGAACTATAAGAACTGACAAATTGACTGGCTAATAGTGCCACTAGATAAGGTATGGAGATTTGTGCAGAAAAAGTAAGATAATGGTGAATAGTAATCATACGTCAATAAATGCAAACATCACTCTTTATGGGAACAAACTAGAGGAAGTTAATAAGTTATGTTACCTATGCGCACCCTCTCAAAAGCTGGAACTTGTGAAACATAAATTGAGATAAGATAAGCACTTACAACATCGGCTATGATACGCCTATTCACCATATGCAATAGCAAACATATAAAATTTAAGTTAAAGTATAATTAGTACTGTTAATTTTTATTATCAATACTAACATATGGTTACTATACCTGGACGATTATTGATGATTATTTCCATAATCTTCAACTACTATCCTCTCCTTCAAACGATTAAACTACGCAAGCTAAAATGGTATGGACTAGTGATGTAAATAATACCGAGCTTTTTGATGCCGAGCCGAGACTTTTGGTTATTGATGCCTAGTCGAGGCTTTTATTTTCGGAAAAAAAATGAGCCCGAGCCGATGTGAGACTCTAGCCAAACGAGCCCGATCCTATCCGATACTCTAATAAAACGAGCCCGAGCCGAGTTGAGACTTTAGGTAACTGAGACTGAGAATGAATTATGCTTTAGATTTGAGCATCATTTACATCACTAGTATGGCCACATATGCATATATGATTGACTCTTCAAAACTATACTTCAAGGAATGGTTGAAGTAGTACGTAAACGAGGACACCCGACAAAGCAATGAATAGATAACATTACAGATCTGTTGTGGACACAGATGGATATTAATGTTTTGTTATATATGATCGATACGTGATGATGAACGTGTTTCAAAGTCAAGTATATATATATTAGGAATTAACATACTCATATACGATTTTCGAGTCACGGGATTAAAAGTAAAAGTAAGTATATATATATAATGTATATTATAATTAAATGATTATAATTTAAGTATAACAAGTAAATGAGAATAGAGTCTTAATATGAATGACTTGTATTGGGTTGCATAATATAAGTCAATGTTGGATATAATGATACTACAAAGACAAAAATAACATAAATATAATATTTACAATGACTTAAATAAGTTAGTGTAGATCTTTAAAGTGGGTGGGGGATATTATATATCACATTTCCCCCCATCCCCCATTTATGACGCCCGACGGGCGACGTACGTACACTGTACGACGTGCGACGTGCGTCATACATCGTACACCTATACAATGTTTATACCGGATGTACGATCTGATAACTTCACGCATCAATTAGAAAGTTGTCACTTATTCATATACATGCATCATAGCATACGCTTGTGACAAATTTGCTCAAATTTCGAAATATTCTCAGATTATATATTATAGATACATTAGGTTTGCTAATATATATGCGTATTTATATATGTATGCAACAACTATTTCTTGCTACATACGTATACTAAATATGTTGTGTACAATCGTAACATATTTTTAATTATATTAATATATGTAAACTTACTATATTTTATAACAAATACTAATGATTAAGAACACATACACACACATACATATATATATATATATATATATATATATATATATATATATATATATATATATATATATACACACATACACATATACACATATATATATATACACACACACCCACATATATATACAGATTTTATATAATATTTCATTTATCTTAATATCAACTTTCCCATTACATTATCTAGATATATTATATTAATAGACAACACCATCATTCCGTGGTGCTAAATTATAATTGATAATTTATAGCTCTTTGCAGTATAATTATTATTTATAATTCTATTATTCACACTCTAGTTTATTACATAACTGTGTTATCGTGGAATGTACAGCAGTATTGTGTGTGGGGTGGGTGGGGTTAAAGAGAGTATCGCACAGTTAAACAATATCCGTATTAGCAACATAATAAGTGTAATGAATAATTAGTATTTTAAAATATATGTTAACCCTATATGGGGCCTTTCTTTTATATACATGTATGTATATTTATCTAATTACATACATTCGTTAGCATAATATATATAAATATATATATATATATATATATATATATATATATATATATATATATATTAAAAACCCATAATAATTATATATTAAATCAAATTATCCTATTATCCAGACCTTTTATTAACATTAATAACTTATTAATTTAATATTAATATGTTATTATGCAATATTTCTGGACTTTTATCTATTGTATAAATTCAATGAATGTCTATTTTTTTATTTTTTTATATATAGTTTATTGACTACAAAAACACATGGTGGTTATAGGCGCGTTAGATAATAAAAAACAAAAATAAATAGAAAACGAATAATAAAATAGAACGTATTAAAATGACTTAAAATGGAAATATATGTACATACTGTATACAGTTTACGTTTAAACAATGAAAGTGATATTACACAACGAATATCATAAGGAAGTAATTTCCATCTTTTCGGAGAAATAACCGAGAAAACTGATGCAGAGAATACCAACGATGTAGATCGTTGCATCAACTTCATGATGTGGAACTTCCGACTGTAGCTGTTCGAACTCTGAATAGTAATGGATTGAGCTAAATATTCAGGAAATCCACGGTGATTAGCATTATGTGTAATACACAATAGCCTATGTATACAAATATATATACACTTAAGACAGCCCAATGATCTCATTAAATAAAATATAGAAACTATTGAGGAAAAGTTTAGTTTATATAATACACGTATATAACGACGTTGTTATGTTAATATGGTAATATAATAACAACTATTTTCCAAATGATTGTTTTACAAATTCATTTGTCATCACGAATATTGTATTTATATATATATATAATAATAATATGTATTTATTGGATCACGTATAATACATTATATAATATAATATAATATATATATATATTCGCTATAGCGGATACAAATGGACCCCTAAAGAAGTCGTAGACTTATTTGAGTCATAAATAATTGTGCGGGGGCCAGGCCAAAACAAATTTTAACATTTTTTTCTTGTGTTTATCAATAACTTAATAAATATTAAATCATAACAAGAACTACCTGGAGTCGAACCCATGACATCTCGCTTTCTATCGTTTGACTATTTCACTGAGCTATATTACTTATGCATATATATATATATATATATATATATATATATATATATATATATATATATATGACAGTAAATTGACATATTTATGATAATATAAATTAAAATTATAATCATCTACTTATAATTAACTTAAGTTTGTATTTATATGGAACTATTAATACATCGATACTATTAATTTTTGATACTATTAATAGAATAATATACTGCTACATCAGAATCCCTTTATTTTAGAAACCCCCGATAACTCAGAATTTAACGAGTGTTATTGTGGTTTTGTATGTACATATATTTAAGAATAATTATATAGGAAACCTATGCATAGGTTTACCTATGGGTTTAACTCAGATGTATATAACTGATACTGCAGACACATTTGTCGACCTCTTCGATTATGAGTTAGAGGGAGTAAACTCCTAACTCCTACTAACGTATTAATATCTAATAATAATAATAATAATAGTAATAGTAATAGCTATAGATAGATAATATATCACATATATTCACTCGTATACCTCACACAATAGTACCAGTAATCGAGTGTAATAAAGACCTAGACTATTCGATTACTGTTTAAAGTAATCACTTCACTAATTAGCGAATTCTAAATTAATTAGTTACGTAATATACACACGTGACCTCTACGCTGGAAACTCTTTATTATCGCCCGTATTGAAGGTGTCACTCCGCCATGACCTCTAACGAAAGTGTTTCGTGCCACTCCAATTAACACCTGCCACATTATACCGCAGACCATTATATATCGAACACGAGTATATGCTATAGTGGATATTCTATATATAGGGTATATTTTACACCCACTGTCGCCACCTCACACACCTACACAAACACCCACATATCGTATTGTTATTGTTGTTGTATACACGTATGTATACAATACTATGAATGAAGTACACATTTCAATGACTAACCGCATGTTCGTATTTACTTTAAGACTTTGACACATTCTCGTGACTCATCCAATGGAAATATTCTTATAATAATATACAATTTAATCATAATATATTGTGATAATTAAAAATAGTCAAGTTTAATAATGGTTGTGGTTATAACAACAAACATTTAACACATTATATATATATATATATATATATATATATATATATATATATATATAGTATAATATAGGTATACCATGTTATAATGAACATGTAATCATGTCCATATTATACGTGGATATTTAGAGATTAGGACAACATGACGTGATTGACCAGTGTCGGATTTATCAAATTTATTAATATTTAATAAAATGATTAAATAATTTTAATAATAAAATATTGTAAATAATACTCTTTAGATATATATGCAGTAGATGCCTGTCGTATCGACATCCGATGAGAATTCTAAAACACGTCGATACAGGCGTACGACAGCCGTATACAGTTACGTAGGATAAGGGCGTGACTTATTTAAAGTCACACACACACACACACACACACACACACAAACACACACACATACACACACACGCACACATACACACACACTTAGTATAATTTATATTTCCATTATCAATGATAACATATTAAATACCATTGCTTTGAATTAAATCTTACTTGGATTATATATATATATATATATATTATAATAATATAAATATATATATATATATATAATTAAGTATTTCATATACTAAACAAAATACAGGCTGTTATATATATTTTATTTTTGTGTTGTTGATATAATCATTTTATAATAATTATTAAGACAAATAATTAGTAATAATAATATACCTGTGTATGTGTGTGATAGTGTGTGTGTGTGTGTGTGTGTGTGTGTGTGTGTGTGTGTGTGTGTGTGTGTGTGAGAATGTGTGTAGTAGTAGTTATTAACTGTATACACTATTATAATACGTTTAATAAATGTAATACGTAATTTAATATTAGACAACTAATGACTTATCATATATAATTATAATTATAAATATTAGTAATAGATATATAAGTATGTATGTTAATGTGTATTTATTCTACGGATTCAACCGATCATACAACCTTCCGTTTTTGCAATAGATTATTAAATTAATGGTTGCAAATAATATCTATATATATATATATATACTTATTGGTTAATAATACAAATATTTACTGTATATTCGCCATATATCGCCCATTGTGTTGCTATTGTATTGTTAAGTATTAATAATCGCAATTAAAGACAGGTTTTAATTTTAAGATATTACTTCTAAAGAGTAGATATTCGAGTATATACAATGTACAATGTACATTGTATGTGTGTTCATAGGGTATATTACTGTATACAGTATCGATGTATACATCAACAATATATTATAATATAGAGATTCAGTCTATATAACTTCATAATTATTTGATAATATACTAAGTACATATATGTAAACTATAGTTTATTATTAACTACTGTCAATGTAAACGATAACAAAATATGTTAAAACAGCGAACTTTTTCATAATGTCTATACATGTGATGTACAATTCTAAATATAGTTGTAAATGGTGTCAATACATCAATATTGTTGATACATCAGTATTGTCGATACACGCGACATGCTTTAACATGTAGTATATGTCAATTCCAACAAGTTTATTTAAAAATGTCGATATAACCGATTTGTTGATACACGTGTTGTCGATAGAGATGTATATATATACCCATATATTCATAATCACCTCTTTGCTGATAACTTACAGTATTCTGTTTTTTCCACCTGGTTCTGATATTGACATAATTCAATTGTTTCAATTTATAACTGTATTAGTGATTTTATCTCTTGGTTTTCCTGTAATTATCTTTCATTAAATATTACTAAAACTGATATAATTATACTTTCTAGATCTCTTTCTTCAATTACTCTCACTCACCCATTCCTTATCTCATTTCTTATCTCAAACACTATCACTACTATATATTTTACTATTAATAATATTATTCACGTGAATATTCACTAGAGTATTCAGTACATATATCAAACACTATCCGCACTGCTAATTATGTCTTGTACAATATAGGCAAGGCTCGTTCTAAGCTAATATTTACTTAAATAAATCATGAATATATTCATTAGTATTTAGTAAACTTAGATATTAAGTCAACTTAGATATTTTAATTCGCTTTTTATTAACATTCCTCAAAAAGTGATGAACAAATTCGATTAAATATAATGTATAGCTATTCGCATACTATGTACGTTTAGCATACATATATAAGCATATATATATATATATATATATATATCATTATCATGTATTCTTTTAAAATGTATTATTATTCGTGTATTTATTTATTATATAAACCTGACGCCAATACAAGTCTATCGTTTTCATTAGGTAAATAAAACTTTATTATATATATATATATATATATATTTATATATATTAATATTCATACGCATATTTCTATTAATACTTACGTGTATGTGTGTTTTCATGTGTAAAATGCACTGATTCAAAAATATTCCAACTAAATGTCTAAAAATAGATAGAATGCAGATGTTGTTTGTTATTATACATGTAAGTTGCACCTTAATATGCATACTTGAATGTTTGAGTGTGACAATATTCATTAAATCATCTTATCCTTACTGAAAATATGTGATGACGAACAATTATTATGCAACTATAGGTGACAACATATATATACATATATATATATATATATATATATATATATATATATATTGCAATAAAGATTATTTTGGAAACATTGCTAAATATGGTAATCTATTTTATTATGGTGGTGACGTCGATGCTGATGCGAATGGTGATGATAATGATGATATATACAATATTGATGATTCTATAAATAGATAATTATGATGATAATAATGATGATGATGATGTCGATGTTTACGATGTTGATATTGATGGTAATGAGTATCATATTTTAATATATATATATAATGCTAATTTATTTACAAATATATTCCAATATATAATAATGTATTAATTATATAAGTTATATAACATATCAAGATTATATATTTTAGTAATAGGTGTTTAATAATAATGAAATTTGAAATGTGATGAAAATTCACTATTTTTATATGTTTTAAGGATATGAGTCAAACAACACTTTATGTAGTGTTGCATGACTCATATCCTTAAACATATATAAATTATATATAATTATGTAATAAATATAAAATCAATATTTATATGTTGGGATTTACTTTATGAGTCATAAATTACGAGATAAAGTTACATATTACGTATCACAGTTCACAGTTCATATATATATATATATATATATATATTATTTATTATATAGTATTGAATATATATGTAATTTTTAGATTCATTTATATTGAGTTATAGCTATATTATATTATATTGTACTATATTAAAATAATGTTATAATAATGTGATATAAAAGGGGATATCTAGGGGATATGCATTATTGTATAATATATAATGTAATTTAAACAGCAATGATAATAGTATATTAATATAGTATTCTAATATATTAGTATTAGTATCAATTATAGGGTAGTATAATTTATTTATTCACAAAAATAAAATTGTAAATACATTGTTCTGAAGTGATATTCACAAAAAAGTAAATTAAATGTTATATGTATATTTATCAATTTCGTATTTGTTATTATTGTTATTTAGATAAGTTGTAATACCGTCATCTACTTATAAGTATTATAGTATACTATAATTATATAATAACTATATGTAGTTATGAAAATTATAATAGTTTGTATTATTTTTTAGATTATATCATTTATCGTGTTATTTATTTAAAATTTATAATATATGCATTTAATAGTATGTATAATGGCTATACTAATATATATGGTAATGAGGAAGCTATTTTAACTAACTCTACACACATATGTATGTGTGTATGTGTATATTTGTGTGTATATAAGTGTGTATATGTGTATGTATGCGTATAAATACGTGTGTCTGCCTGATCGTGTGTATCGGCTATATGGTTATTGAAATATAATTATCAACTAAATATGCATAATATCACGCTATTATTTAACTATTACACTTCTATATATATACCATATCGTTGTACATATCTGAATATCATTTCTTTAACGGGAGTTTACATATACGAACAGGTGACTTGAAAAAGAAGATACGAATGGATCATAGGTACTTGCATAACTCGTAATAAGAAAATTGTACACTATGTCTACATTGTACCATCCCTAATCTAGTAGTACATTCAAATTATGTGATACAAGTAAATACTCATGAGTGCACTTACTAAATAGAAATATGTATGTAACAAATTACAATATCTATTCCGATCTCTCACAAGTTATACATCGGATCCGACTAAATACATGTTGACCTCTATAACAGGCGCACGTATACATATATGGTGATGTCAAGGTGAAACATGTATTATTCGCATATATATATACATGTATTATGTATAATATTCAAGATAACATCACTATAACGATGAAAACATGACTACTTCAGTTATCTGAAGTACACGTGATATATATGAACATCTGAATAATTGAATATATATATATGTAAATATATATATATATATACATATATCATGAAATATCACTTGACATCATCATACATTATCTTATCTGTGTGTCACATGTGATAATATCTTGAATAGTTTATCTACATATATTCGTGTAGTGACGAATGCTAAAGTAGATATTATTGATGGAGGTTAATAGTAGGTAAACTTGGTTAGGATCGAGTGTAAGTATTATATATATATATATATATATATAAGTAATAAACATTTAATCTAAAATATGTACAAAAATAATAGATTATTACTGAATTCAAAAGTTTATTACAAATATATTTTTTAATGAAATTATAAATCGAATTCGTATTAAAACTTGTATATTTTTATAATTTTTAAATTTACAGATTATGGGTAGGTTTGGGACGACTTATATATAATATACATGACAAGTATGTATATACGTTATATATGCGACCTCTTATATAGAAAATATCGATGATATCATATATATATATATGTCTATAGACGTAGTATACTAGGGTCCTAATAGTACCGACCCCTATAGGGTATATACGAGGCACCTTCAATAACAATTGTTACAATAACAATAACATTAATGCATTAACGTATGCATGTAGATACATCATACGCAGATATTAGTGGACGAACACGGTTAAAGCTACAACGAGAGGGGGGGGGGGTTACAGTTAACAATGAGGGGGGGGGGTTAAAGTTAACAATGATCGCTAAAATCACGTGACCACACTATTTCAATCGCCAGGGGGAGATTAGTAAACACGCGAGTCGTTCAATTAGTTTAATATTAACTACTTACCCCCATAGAGGTACACCTATAGGTGTACAGGTATGCTTTAATTAGACTATAGTACATATATGTGCGTGTTTATACGATATGTTTACACGACACAGATCATTAATTTGGTCCTAATACAATTAAACGTATTCCCATATACAATATACTGTATACAGTGTACACTGTACGTGTACACTGCATAGCGCAATGTACAGTGTATATTATACTATATATGATAATGTATAATATAGATTTAATATTAGGATTGTAATGATACATAATATTTAAATAATCTATTAGAATCACATCATTGAAATAAGAATATATATCAACCGATTCTACCAAAAATAGAAAATAGAATATTTTGTTTAAATTAGGAAATTTACTTTAATGTATTAGTTAAACAGAAAGGGAAATTTAATTCAAATTATTAATAAAATAGTTATAAATATATAATTATTGTTATAATATATATATGGGAAATAATATAAATATACAAATAGTTGTACATTTATGTGTACTACATAAGTGTGCTAACCGATCTGATAACCGAACTGAAACTAAATTACTCGAAAATTAAAGATTTTAAATGAATATACACAAAGTATGAGTTTTTATTTTGAAATTATATATATATATATTTGTTCCTATACATTTACACCTGTTTGGAGTTAGGTACCATGTCCTCTAATAGTGTACTTCATATCTATCTGACCGTAGTAGCCATATACAAATATATAATTCTTTGTCTTCCCCTTCTCCTATGAAATATTGTTTTCCCCAATGATCGGTCCTTCACTTTTCTCTATTTATTTATATCCACTACTATCTATAATATCTAAATATGCACAACTATTACCATATATATGAATATAACATACAACTATATATATTTCTTTCCATTAATTCATCATACAGTCTCAATAAGCAACTCTCCAATTATGCTAATGATATTAAAGAATGGCTTATTTCTAATAATCTTCTCCTTAATACCTACAAAACTACATTGTTGAATCTTTCCATAACCAACTTACTTCTCTGCTTTTCTTATTGATAACATGTATTATCTCCTTCTACCACTGTAATATAACTTATGTGTACTTTTTGATTCTACCCTTTCCTTCATTCCTTGTATTACTGCCATAGCTAAATCTGTAAATTATCATCTATTTTGAATTATAAAAATACGAAAATCAATTACTGTATCTCTTACTAAAACTCTAGTTAATTCCCTTGTACTCTCACGTATAGATTACTGATCCTCACTCCTTATCATTCTTCCATTATCATCTATCTCTCCCCTAATTCAAGTTATTCGTTCATTAATCAAATTAGTACAACATATAACCTACGTATTCGAGATTATTCTATATCTACTTCTACTTCCTCATACCAACACTTACCTTCATGGTTCCCATTTAACAAACGATATGTTTATCACATACAATATATTGTTCATTCCTCAATATACTCTTCAAATTGCCCCACATATATTTCTGCTTCTCTAGTATAAAGATATTCCCTTCCATTTCTTAGAAATCATGCATCTCATATATTATCTACCCCTATTCTCCATCCATCAACAATGAATACTCGGGTACTGAGTTATATTGGTCCAAAACTATGGAATTCACTCCCATGTGTGCACCCTATATTAGATCCATAAAATGGCATAAAACATTCAAGAAATATATACAACAATTTATTTCAGGTTTATTCTATTTTATTTTATTATTATTAATGGTATTTATTGTTTTACCTACTTTTATTATTTGTAGTCTATATAGGGGAAAGTAACCGAATATTGACAGTGCCCGAATACGGACACTCTCAGTATCTCATAAACCATACATCCTACAAAAAAATTGTTAATGTATAAAATATTCATAATTATAAAAATAGTCTAAAAAAGTATTTTTTATTTTTGAATTATACAGAATATTGCTAATATATTCAATAAACTGATTTTTTTATTACGTTTTTAAATTTATGAAAAAAAATTTCAACTTAAAACCTTCTCAAGATTATACAAATGTATCGATATAAAATTTAACACTATATTATTAAAAAATAAAGTATTCTAAAAATTGTTTTTTTAATTTCTATATTTGTTATCAAATATTCATTAAGTTATAAGCATATATCTAGAGGTCATATAAGTTCATAATACGGACACTCTAAATGTCTTAATACGGACACCCTATAACCAATCAGCGCGCGGCGTATGAACAATTCTGATTTTCATAAAAATCGTGTGCGTTATAATATTAATACCACCAATAAAGATAATTCTAAATTTTTTATTATTTAGATACTTAAATTGTATTATTAATTAAAAAATAATAAAAATAAATAATTTATTAACTAATTAAATTACAATATATTTTGCATAAAATTAATTATAAATAACGTAATTGTAATTTGTCTGATTGATTCATCAATAATATATAGTTTATCTAGTGGTATATAGGGTATCCGTATTATAACACAGGGTGTCCGTATTCGAACATGGGTACCGAATACGGACACCCCCGTTATCTATGGAATTAAAAGATTAAATACAATTTTAAAATTACAATAATATCTATAATCATATAATATTAATATATTGTAATTTTTGAATACAAATAATAAGTCATAAAAAGTTAAGACCATTTATTGTTAAAGTGTCAGTATTAGGTTACTTTCCCTTATACACTTTTGAGAAATCATTTATGATTTATTTTAGTGTTCAAATAAACTTTAAATTCAATTAAATTCAATTTAATATATATATATATATATTTATAGTGATATATTGTTAAGCATTATGTTTATAATAATAAAATTGAAAAGTCATTAATATTTCAATATATATATATATAAACTATTTTGTATTCTAAGAAACTTTTCTAAACTGCATAATTAGTATTTTTAAATTAATTAATATTATATTTAAAATTATATATTTTCTTTATTATGAAACTTTGCTTGCAGACAATAATTTAATATATTATTTATACATTTATACGTTTCATATTCCAATGTTATATATATATATATATATATATATATATATATATATATATATATAATATATAAGTTATTAGTAATATACATATGTAATTAATGAAGACTTAATTAAAATTAATGTATGTTGTTATAATGAAGATAAACATACCCGTGTATTTTACTTACTGGTAGGTATATCTGTTTACATTCATGTATGCATTAGTTAACTATAGTTGAACACGAACAATACACATGCATTGTTAGTTCTCGCTATCATATATTTACCTAGTGATCTGTAATAATTATCTATCGTGTAAAATACGTCGGGGGATGAACAAACGGGAGCGCCGCTTTTTAATCAATTTTATTAATTATAGTACTATAGTATACCGTCTGTACTACGACACGGGGGCGGGGCGGGGTGGTGAGGGCGGTGAGGGTGTGAACACGAGTATCTCACATCGCGGTACCGCTACCGCACACGTGAGCGCTCACATTAACGCGAACACATATGTGCGTTAACCTTCATTAGAGCCGTCCGAACGGTGCACCATTCATCAAATTTAGTAACTTAGTTGTTCGCCAGGGGGCTGACCACATCGATCTAATATCGATCGCAGACGATTACAACTCGAGAGAAATCCATTAATTAAACTCACCGCCATTACCACTGACCGTAGGTCCGCAGTCTTTGACCGTCGTCATATCGATATAGAACGTAAACAATAATTATTATTCGGCAACTCGGTTACATTATACACTGTGTACTCGAGTACAATTATGCAAATGTATAGTTGGATCTATTAATTTAAATAAATGTTGTCACAAAATTGATATTAACTATTTTAGTTGTTATTTGTTATTGTATATAATATATAGTATATAGTATACTATATACAATATATAGTATAATACTATATATTATATAGTATACTATATATATATATATATATATATAGTTGTTATTTGTTATTTTGTAAGATTAGTATACTGATCTTACAATATAACAAATTGTAGTAATATAGAAAGTAGAAGAATCTTGCAATTACGTCATATGTTTCCTATAATCTATATATATAGATTATATTACCTTTAGGTTTTCAAACATATTATTGGTATATCTAAATGTACTAATAAGTATGGTGTTAGAGAAATGTTCATATTTATCATATATTATGGTATATTCGAGCACCATTCAATACTCATTTACAATATTTAATATATGGATTATAAATATGCAATTTAAATTTAAATATAGTTTTATATTCATTACGATATTTTTAATTATATAATATAATAATACAACATATTATTAGATCTAATCATTTTAAATAATTTATTTCGATTACAATTGTTTCTTTGTAAATATACGTGGGACAGTTTTAATCTTTAATTTACTTGGTATATTATTAACTGATTTGATGTATTTTATGTTATCCTTGTTTTAGTCTAGCCTATAGGCATATATATATATAAGCCATTTAGGCTAATGGTATACTATTAGAAAAAAGAGTTTAACAGCGTGTATTAATATTTAGAAAACTATTTTTTATAATGTAGAAAACTCTTTATTTAAAAATCAGTTTTCTATCTACTAATATGACCAAATACCGTACAAAAGAGTATTCCATATCATAGCTGATATAAAACTACCAAAAAGAGTATTTAATATAAATGACATTCAAGTTATATTTTATAAAACTCTTTTTATATAATGTAGAATACTGTTTTTATTGTATATTTAAGTTAATATAATGCTTTAATAAATAAAATATTTATTTTAAAAACTAATATTATTGAAGTATCCTATGTATTTTTCTAAATTATAAATTACAATTTAAATCATAATTATATTGATAATACAATTAGAAATCATGTTGAATAATTGCTCAATATTGAATATATAGCAATGGAATATTGATCAAATATTGTTTTCAATATTAACATTTTAATATTATTGAATTTAAGTTTTAAATTTAACTTAAATGAAATTATATAATATATTACAATTGTATAAATATATATACGAGTTAATACTTTCATGTTATAATACTATAGTATATAATATATTATTATATTATTAATATAAATATAAATAATTATTGATAACAATTGTGTATATATACAAGATATAAATATTATCTATAGATAATAATTATATAATATTTATTTATTGAAATCTCATATATATATATTGAATATATTCAATTGTATACAATACAAATAGCGGATACAAATGGACCCCTCAAGAAGTCATAGACGTGTACATGTTATAAATAACTGTGAGAGGCCCGGACAATACAATACAAATAGTAACATAATATATATATAGTGGTATTAAATATATTTGATCGTATAATTGCATACGTATATTATACTTTTTAAAATTTTAAACACCCTCCCTTATGGGAAATAATTATTAGATTAAATAATATTTTGATAATAACATATCGTGTGTAACATTATAGAAATTAATTATGAATTAATTGGTCTAAATTCAATCTTTAATTTCATATATATATATATATATATATATATATATATATATACATTATGTATATATATATATATACATTATGTATATACAGTCAACTCTCGGTAAGTCGGACTACGGATAAGTCGGACTTCTCGATAAGTCGGACACATTTAGTTGGTTTGGTTGGATTTGTATCTAGTTCAATGTTAAATTAATCGGATAAGTCGGATAAGTTGGATTGGATAAGTCGGAATTTTCTATAAGTCGGACACATATTATTGTCATTTTTATGATTTTTATACTGGATAAGTCGTAATTTTTATAAATTGTCAGAAATGTTTACTTTAAATAATGTATATTATAATATTAGTAAGTAATATTATTGAAATAACGTTTTATGTTTTTGATTGTTGCATAATTCCACATTTAGGTAATCCTTTAACTCATGCTGCGCATCTCATGTCTTATTTGCATGATATTTTGAATCTCGGATAAGTCGGACATCTCACTAAGTCGGACACATTTTTCGGTCCCTTGCGAGTCCGACTTATCGGGAGTTGACTGTATATACATACATTTATTTAAATTGTTTCAGTTTTAGGACAAAATCTGTAATAAAGAAGAAATCGGCCGTCCATATAGGTGAAGTTATAACATTACAATGTTTTAATTTAATATAATATAATTAAATACATATTAGGTTTATTAGAATACTGAAGTTTATAGTTGATTGGCTCATACAGATGGGTTTGGTGAGAATTATTCAAGCGTATAGGATGTATATTTTCCAGGAGAGAGTATTAGTTGAATGTCAATTATGTTTTGATGGTAGTAGACGTTGGAATGTATTGGTTGACTGGCTGGTGATTACCAAGCAATTTAAGTTTGAGAAAGGATTCTATATAGTCGGGAGGTTATGGTGAATTACTTTGAGTGCAAGTGGTAGAGAGTTATATATGATACTATGGCGTACGAATAGCTAGTAAAGTTTATTTGGGAACGAATATATTTGAGTATGAGAGTATACTCTACCAGGTATACCTACTTTGGAATATAATTCTGAAAACATTTCAGCTTGGAAATATATGATGAGGAGATATTGTAAAGAATACAGTTGTAGTATTCAAATATAGATAGGATGTATACTGTACTAGTGTACGGTGTAGTACACTGTACACTAGTACAGTATATACAAATTATATGATAGTAGAATTGTATATTTCCTATTTACGTATAAGATTATTGGCCTATAGGCATAGCGAGTATTTGTATGGTTTAATGGCTTTGTAATATGGAAAGGTTGTTTATAAAAACTAAAATTTCTGTCAAATATAATACTAAGATTGTTAAATTCAGTTGAATACTTGATTGTTTAATGAGGCTGTATGTTCATGCTGTCGACGTGAGATGTTGTAACGTTTTACTTCGAAGTGGATGGTGAAGGAAGATAGCCTCGGTTTTAATTTGATTGAAGTTGAGGAAATTAGTGGTGAGCTAATTATGAACTGTTATAATAATATAAGAGATGATGCTGATATGAAGCATATATACGACCATATAATGTGAACATTTTATAAGTGAATAATTTTTTTGGATATGTTTAGACAGATTTGAGTGAGTCAACGATGTGAATGAATTGTTTAGGAGGTCACAAATATGTTTAGATTTAGTAAATTGATAACACATGTATTATATAACACATTACCGTGTAAACTGATTTGGTTATTATCCATTCCATGTAAAGCTTGTGCAGTTCACGTTGTCACTGATGTAGTGTAAGGGTATATCATATAGTGAGGTATCGAGTATGATGATAGATCTGTTAATAATGGTGATTTGAGCGTGGGAACAAGGTTGGTCGAGATAGAGATATACGTAAATAGTTCATCGACGGAGTAATTTGGGAGGGAAATGAAGTCGATGGATTCATAAGAGTTGATCATATTTTTTTGCGGAAATAATTAATGACGATATGATAGGGAGGTTTAGAGGTTGAAAGGGTAAATAAGATAATATTACGATGAGTAATACGAGGGTGAACAGGGTGAGAATATATTAGGTCCGATACATGGTGGGATATGATGATATCTAGACAATGTTTGTGTTAACTCGTAATTGTAATTTGTCTGATTGATTCATCAATAATATATAGTTCATCTAGTGGTATATATGGTGTCCGTAATATAACACAGGCTGTCCGACGGACAGTGTCCGTACATTCGGACACCCCTCGTTATCTATGCAATTAAAAGATTAAATAAATTTTAAAATTACAATAATATCTATAATCATATAATATTAATATATTGTAATTTTTGAATAAAAATAATGAGTCATAAAAAGTTAAGACCATTTATTGTTAAAGTGTCCGTATTAGGTTACTTTCCCCTATAGGGGAAAAAATAACTATAGTTATTTTTTCTGTTGATTATTAAATCCGTATGATATATATTTTTTTCACACACCCAATCTCCAGGTAACATCTCATTACTGTGCAAATAATGTAATTTTATTGTCAACTTATATATATATATATATATATATATATATATATATAATAATTACAAGGTAGTGTATTTTTATTAACTATCGTAAATATTTGAAAACCTTATTTTAATAATTATATTATTTTCGTAGCATTTATATATCATCATTTATATAGCAATTATACTATTATAATAACTCATAGACAATACGAGTCTTTGAGCTTATTTAATATTGGATTATACGTTGTCAATTTATTGCATGAATCTTATTCAGTATTTGATAGATCATAGATATTTTAAGTTATTTAGGGGAAAGTAAGCGAATATGAACAATATTCGTAGGACAGTTCTTAACTACGGACATTCTCGTTATCTCAGAAACCATAACTCATAAAAAAAATGTTTAATGGGTACAATATTCATAATTATATAAATAGTCTAAATAAGTATATTTTATTTTGTAATTTTCTAAAATAGTGCTGATATATTCAATACACTGACGTTTTTATTACGTTTTTAAATTTATGAAAAAAAATGTCAACTTAAAACATTCTCAAGATTATATAAATATATGAATATCAAATATTACAATATATTATTAAAAATTAAAGAATTCTAAAAATTATATACGTAATTGATATATTTGTTATCAAATATTAATTAAGTTATAAGCATATATCTAGAGGTCATATAAGTTCATAATACGGACACTCTAAATGTCTTAATACGGACACCCTATAACCAATCAGCGATCAGCGTGTGAACTATTCTGCTATTCATAAAAAGAGCGTGCATCGCGTGCGATACGCCGTGCGATATAATATTAATACCACAAATGAATCTGAATCTAAAAATGTTATTATTAGATATTTAACTTGTATCATTAATTAAAAAATAATAAAAATTAATAAATTAATTATTATTAAATTATATTAAATTATTAATAAAATTAATTTGTAATAATGTAATTGTATTTTTTTGATTGGTTCATAAAAATGTATATAGTTTATCCAGTGGTATATAGGGTGTCCGTATTATAACACAGGGTGTCCGTATTCGGACATGGGTACCGAATACGGTTACCCCCGTTATCTATTGAATAAAAAGATTAAATTAAATTTTAAAATCACAATAATATCTATAATTATAGATATTATAATCATATAATATTAATATATTGTAATTTGTGATTTATTAAATATTGATTCATAAAATGTTAAAACCATTTATTGTTAAAGTGTCCGTATTAGGTTACTTTTCCCTACATTAGCTATTCTTCTATTTTTCGATATATAATATATATACATTTCAATGGGAATTTAGTATTTGAATTTCATTAGGTTATTTTTGTTGTATTATAGATATATACAAATTCAAATCTTAATATTCTTTATCTATGGTAGGTATATGCTTTACCTATGTCTCATCAATGAATAATCATGGTGATTATAAACAGAAAAGGGGAAATCCTATATCTTATATATTTATGGCTTGTATGGATTAACTTGTATAACTTAACTTGATGTAATATTCTGATAGAGTATATTAATTATATATTATATAATACTGATTAGATCCGGAATTCCATATTATTTACATATTTTAAATAACATTTTTTATATATAACGTCTAATTAGACGTTAATGTATAATTGTCCTTACTTATTTGTAATTTGGAAAAACTTTGAAAAATTATATAAATGTCATGTTATTAAATTGTTTTTTAAATAGATAAAATATATCTACTTACAAATATCCAAATGGACGAGACAAAATCATCGCTATTGATACAGAATAAAGTAAAATATTACTCATTATTTCAATGATATTATTATTTATTTATGAATAGGGGAAAGTAACCGAATACGGACAGTGCCCGAATACGGACACTCTCGGTATCTCAGAAACCATAAATCCTACATAAAAATGTTTAATGAATAAGATATTCATAATTATATAAATAGTCTAAATACGTATTTTTTATTTTTAATTATTCAAAATAGTGCTGATATATACAATAAAGTGATTTATTTATTACGTTTTAAAATTTATGAAAAAAAATGTCAACTTAAAACCTTCTCAAGAATATACAAATATCGTTATATCAAATATCGATATATAATATAATACTATATTATTAAAAAATAAAGCATTCTAATTTTTTTTTTTAATTATATATTTTTTATCAAATATTCATTAAATTTTAAGCATATATCTATATGTCATATAAGTTCCTAATACGGACACTCAAAATATCTTAATACGGACACCCTATAGGGTGTATATTATATATAACTAATCAATGCACAGCGTATGAACTATTCTGATTTTCATAAAAATAGCGTGTGTTATAATATTAATACTACCAATAAAGCTAATTCTACAAAAATTATTATTTAGACACTTAAATTGTATTATTAATTAAAAAATAATAAAAATAAATAAAATATTAACTAATTAAATTACAATATATTTTTCATAAAATTAATTATAAATAACGTAATTGTAATTTGTCTGATTGATTCATCAATATTATATAGTTTATCTAGTGGTATATAGGGTGTCCGTATTATAACACAGGGTATCCGTATTCGGACATGGGTACCGAATACGGACACCCCCGTTATCTATGGAATTAAAAGATTAAATAAAATTTTAAAATTACAATAATATCTATAATCATATAATATTAATATATTGTAATTTTTGAATAAAATTATGAGTCATAAAAAGTTAAGACCATTTATTGTTTAAGTGTCCGTATTAGGTTACATTCCCCTACGTATTTTCATTTATATATATTTAAATAAAATCAATTACGCATAAATTTGTGAATCTATTATATTGAAAATGTTGAATATATTCTCTATACATAGATAGCCCTACAGGGCTACGTATTGTTAGCTATACATTACAATCATAAAAGATAAATACTGACGATATATACTCTCTAAATCTTGTTAACATTTTTATTAAATCTTTAAGATAATTATCATTAAATAAAAATTAATTATTTAATATAATAAAAAGTGACCACATCATAAAATGTATCCCAATATACATATATACATTCAATGTAAAAATTATATTTATATTTTATTCTAATTAGCAACCAATAGTCCACTTATAGATATCGATGTTATGTAATTCTATAAATATATAAAATATAAATATTAATTATTAAAATATGAACTTTATTAAAATTAATAAATATTGTATATATATATAAAACAATCTCAACTATTATAATTAGTGATATTCTCATTGAACTTAACAATATCACCGATCGAATAATATACTATTATGTAATAGTATACTTTTCTTTAGTGGCGTAATCATACGAAGAGAGAGTTACAAGAGTTATACAATGAATCAGGTTATATATGTTATGTAGGTTTTAATACGCATAATACAATGATATTATTATAAATTACATTTAGAAAATAGTATGTATATTACATCACGAATAGTGCAATACATAGGAATACTTTATGATAATAAAGATGTTAGTTGACCAATATTATATATATATAATACACGAATACACGTATCGGTAAACCAGTGTGTCGAGTACATGCCATTTGTCTGAGATGAACACTTAATGACTTTAATCTATTTTAATTATTGTTAATTAGATTATAAATGTATCATATATTATTCAATATATTTAGTATATAATATATATATATATATATATATATAAATATATACTACACCTATACAATACATACAAGATATAAAACTGTACACATTGAAGGTGTTGAACATTACAAATGGCATGTGACAAGAACATAACTTCAACATATCGATTTACTTATATTTTTTGATATTTATATTTAAATAAACTATGTATATATGCATGATATACATGTATAGATGTGTATACATGTGTATATGTACACGATGTATACGTAATACGTGTCCATTATTTCTCAATGATAAACCACGAACACCCTCTGAGCAAGTATAATATTCTATATTTTAGATATAATATTAATATTATTGAACATTATTAATAATTATATATTATGCTTGAAATATTCAATATTGGAATATATCAATAACGTATTATTTATAATTATACATATGTATATATCTATAGAAATTTAATATTTAATATTTATAATATTACAAAATATTATATACATATTATATAACGATATTTTTGAAAAACAACTTCGGCCTCAATATTATCGTAATATAGTTGAAATGTCTACATTACAAATAGGTTATAAATAGGATATAAAATGAATACGTCGTCAATAAATGAATAAGATATCCAGCGAGGCGAGTATCATCTATTGCGTAATGATGACGCCTACCAGATAAGTAGGCCACGGAACAGCCAGACTCGAAAACGAGGCTCGATTACGTAAGAACGGTGAAGTCGGACGTGGCGTCATCGTCGTCGTCGTACTCGAAGTATCCGCTAGGGGTGGGGTCGGTAACGGCGCTGTGGAAACCGGGCACTGATGAGTCGAACACTAGTTGCAGTGTTCGTCCGCTAGGGGAGCTGCTGTGTTCTAGAGAGACGACGTCACCGAGAGATGAACGCGGAGATTGTTCACATTTCTCGTATGGGGAGGCGGGGCAGGAGGAGGGAGAAGAGGATTTATCGTGTTCCGCTTCATCGCCTGCTTCTTCAGCTTCTATGTGTGAGTAGTGTTAATTGATGTCGAATAATTCGATATATATATATTGCTATTGTTATTATTACTTTTTATTTGGTGGAGCCCTTTCCAGGAACTCAGATGACGTTTTAAATGATAACCATATATGGCTTTAATATCCCGGACAGTATACTATACACATCACATTGTATTCATTTACATTAGTTAATATAAAATTAACAACTACCAACAATATTTGAAATTCATTACAATGAATATTCTATTGAATTAATGTAAACTTAATAATATTTTATAACTTATAACCAAGTCCAATCATGTAATTCGGAGAGAATAAGTTATTTTATAAATATATAGGATGTATTATGATATTCATATATTTGAAATGTAATTATTATCATTTCATCTCTAGAAATTGCATATAAAATATGCAATTAAGTTCAATTGTTAGATGTGAGGGAAAATATATACAAAGAAACAATATTTAAATATATATATATATATATATATATAATATACATTCATTTAAATATTGTTTGCTCTACGTATTACATCGATGTATAATAGTTTATATTACTATAACTAGTACCATATAGTAGTTACTATAGTATACTATATTACCAAAGATTTTTCGAAGAAAATAAAACATTAGAAAAATGTTTGATATTACAATAACGAGTACACTCTATAGAGTTTCTATAGACCCTATATATATGTCTATAGACGTTGATGTTACCCTATATATATAGGGTAACATCAACGTCTATAGACATATAACATGATCACGTGATATGCGGCACATATCACGATTATTAATGTAATCAAGCTTTCCTTCATTCACTTCATGTATTAATAATATTATAACCGCTGACATCATTTATTTATAATATTATTTTAGTTACATTTATAACGTGTTACACTTTAGTGTATATATATATAATTATCATTAATTACGCTTTTATAAATTCTGGCATGAAAATGTCGCTAATTAACACACCTGTACAGACGCCGCCCGTGGCCAGATGCGAGTCGGACAGGTGTATAAATACGCCCATGGGCGTGATTTGGTAATGAGGGTGTGGCCAAATACCGGTCTTGGATTATAATTATAATTATAATAAAAGTAATAAAAGTAATAAACTATATGAATTATTCCAATTACAGCTGTAATAATAGACACAGGCACACTTATACGTGTTATAACATATTTATAGGCATACTTTGTACGCCGTATATATATAGCAAGATACGAGCTATAGGAATATATTAAACAATGTGTAGTATATATACTTCACATTGTGTATAGGAAATGTATTACAAATATATGTTATTGTTATTGTTATTGTTATTTTTATTTGGTGGAGTCCTTTCATCCCATCCAAGAACTTAGATGAAGTTTTCACTTATAACCATATATGGCTCTAATATACATTCGAATTCTAATACCGAGTATATGTATACGTATAATAATAATATTATTTGTAATTCAAATAAAATATTGACGATATTAGATTAGAAATTTATATTTCCACTATTATAGATGATAATGATATTATTTAATCATTACAATATTTAAAATATGCTCTAACGCATAAGAATATAAATATATTAAATATATAATTATAAAAAAAGTGTACATTATTAATTAATTTATAACAATAATACATGTTTACAAGTATATATATACATTTAATTATAATAATTAATAATTATTATAATACTTCATTGGTTATATATATATATATATATATATAATATACACGAATATACGTATGCGAATATGTAGTATCTATACAACATATGGCGTATGGCAAGAAGTCAGATTAGCGCATACATATTGACAGTAATCTTATGCAAATATTGATAGAAATTAACTGATTAAATCTCTACGCCTAAAAGATAAAACGTAAACAAGCGAACAAAAGGAATTCCTTAAGGTGACCAATCACATACAAGACAATCATCGCATTATGATATATAACACTGGGACGCATAGAATGCAATTATATAAATTGATGACAACACCTATATATATATGTAACATATATATGTACACATGTATATATACACAAAAACACTCGCAAACTACAACACATATACGACGTATATTATACGTGCGCCGCACTAATTCACACACCCACAACTACCCACACACCCTGGCACACACTCATACACATACATACACATATACCCACACACATAATCACATACAAACACCAACACTGTCCCGAATCTAGATATCTATAGCTATAGATAGGTACACCAACAGTATAGTTAGTTACACCGTATAGGGGCGCTGGAACCATGGTGTCTATGTAGGGGGACCAACCAATCAACATACATGTTGTGGTAAAAGTGGTTGGGGGACCAATACATAGGAGGTCCCTCTAGATTTTAAATACCCTAATAATAAATTATCCCTAATACAAACACATATACACCCACACATATATGTAAACACATACCTAGTGGGTATTACCTACACACATATCTACACATACCCACACATTTGTATGCAATACGTACTATGCATACACACATACACACCAGTGTGTACGTATACACACACACGAGCACACATACACACACACACACACACACACACACACGAGCACACATACCAACATATACACAGCATCGATGTAAATAAACTTTTATTCATATCGATGATATACACACTTATATACAGAGTTTGGACGTATATCAGCGTATGATTTTCAGAACACGATGGCGGTATGAACGGGGTGGCATTATTAACGGGGGTGATATCGAGGTCTGCAGTACCCATAGTGCACTGCGACTACACTATCGGATACCTCAGAGGTGTTAATATATCAGTGGAGAGTTGTATGAGGTACGATATATCGATACTGCCTATAGGCTATGTGCTTGTTAATGTCCTTGTTATCTCGGTGGAGTCCTTTCATCTCATCCAGGAACTTAGATGAAGTTATTACTTATAAACATATAACTATAATGTCCTTTCGAAGCCGATCTCATGTTAATACATCAACTTTTAATTATAGCCGATTATATTTTGATTCGATTTGATTTTATATTCGATTAAAATGTGGGTATACCAAATTAATTTATATAAATGGGTAATTGTCTCGATAAGCAACACTGCTTTTATAATTACCCTGTCATTGCCTAAATCTGATAATAATAATAATATAATCACAACTAAATATTAATTCAAGAAATAATGTATTAATGCGTAAGAGGGTTACCTATACGACGTACAGGCTGCAGGTATGTATGCTGCACGTATGTCCATGACGCCGTACTATGCTGCATGCATCACGTTATGCATCATGTAACATGTACCGTGTTTAGATAATAACGATGTATTATGATGGGATGTTTTTCATTATGATGCGATGTGGTGAATTGTAATGCGTGTGGTAAGATGTGATGCGTGTTGTAAGATGTGATGAGTGTGGTAAGATGTATTGCGTGTGGTAAGATGTGATGCGTGCGGTAAGAAGGCGACCCGGATGTACTCGCTGACCACCGTCCACAGTTCGGACGCCGTCATTCTGATCGATGAGCTATCGTTGCATATCGATTATGTCCTAGGCGTGTCCTTCCACCGGTGTGGTCAGCGATAATTAATCATGGTGAAGAGGGCGTGGAGCTGTGCTGACCACTGGGCACTGGTGTTGCGGACACTGTCCGAGTGGTCAACGTACACGTCGTTAGGGTGTACAACTTATTCCGCCCACTCGTTCGCCCACCCCTCCCTCATCACCCCTCGCAGTACACGCAATATTTCACTGATAATCACCAGCTTACTACCTCAGCTTACTACCTCAGCTTACTACCTCAGATTCTCGTTAACGAGATGCTGGTTTCCCCGACTACAGTTCACGATAGTGGGCGTTATGTGTATGTGTCCGATCTATACTAATAACAATATTGATACTAATAAAGATGTGTAGGGCTATAACGGCCTATTAGTATACTATAGTAATTATAGTATACCCGTGGTACTCCCTGGTATACCTGAATGTTTATATAATAAAGGATTGTGTTCGTAATAATCTTTATAGCGATATTTTGACAACTTAAAGACAATTTAATAAGGATTTAAAAATCTATAGATTTTGATAAATTACGTAATTTAGTATTATAACTAATAGTTTTGTTAATTTAGTATTCATACTACTGTAGTAGTATTACTAAAGGGTTTATTATTATTATTTAAATTATTATTAATACCACTAGTATTTCTAATGCATTATGTGCATGGACATAGTGTTGTATTACGTGTTTGTCTGTCGTAGCAGCAGAAAGCACTACCGTAAGGTTCAAGGTCAGGAGAACAGGTGCGATTACGTAATAATCACGTGTACTGATCACGTGGTTATTTACATCACTATTACGTAATAGCGGGCTAATTGAGTGTCAATATTAGTTATGTGATTCACAGCTTAAACAACCGTTTCTCGAATATACTTTATAGTAATCAGTATATGTATACATATATACTCTTATATGCGTATATATTCGTATATATTCATATATACTATACACTATATATATATATATTAGAAAATCATAGGTGATCCTTTCAAGACGTAATGCGTGACCCGTAAGTATTTACATTATATTTATAAAAGGATACCACCAGTGTCACAGCATGCATGTGCATAAAAGAAATCTCATTATATACATAAATTTATAACTAAAATAGTGTAACTGTCCCTCCACTGATACCCCCAGCTCGTAATGAGACAATTGAGGAGGTGATAATAGGAATAGTCCACTATTAATGCACTTGGTATAATTAATTAAAATTAAAATTTATAATGATTATATATAATAACTATAGTGTATCTATATATATATATATATATATATATATATATATATATATATATATATATATATATATATATATATATATATATATAGAAATATTACATTATGTACAGGAGATAGATTGTGATTCGTATAGAGAAGGGATGTAACATGGGAGAGAGTGTGATAAATAACATATTAGGGAACGAAGTAGAGAAAGAGAATAGTTGGAAGGTACCTATAGATATAGACATATATACATCCTGGGTTATAGGGGGAGAGGGGGAAATATAGGGAATAAATTAAACAAATTAATTAAATATATAATTATAATATTACGTAAATTGTCAATAGGGAATTTAGAATGCTTTGACAACGATCACCGAAACGTGAGAGCTTTGACATTGGATATCACCCCGGTGACCTTGTCCCCAGAGATCGTTACAATTGACATCCCTTCAATTTGCATCGCTTATTTGCATAATGCGTTTGAAATTGAAACGCGCAAGGGACAATGAAATTTACAAATAATGTAATTAAAATAATATATATATATATATATATATATATATAAATATATATATATATAAATAAATATATATATATATATATATATATATATATATATATATAAATAAATATATATATATAATTATACATAAATATATATATGATTATATTATAATTTATTCATTATAATAAATTATTATTTCAATTATATTATTTGTAGATGTCATTGTATAATATAAACTGACAGTTATAGCAAGGACATAGCTATGTAAGTCGATCTATAGATGCACAATTATTATATTATATTTAATCAATAAATATAGAAATCTATCAATAATAACCACTAGTATTATTATTGTTGACAATCGACTAACAATAGTGTGTGGAATACTTTGAACTATTCTCTATTGAAATTAGAAAGGTGTGAAATCGCTTACGCATTTCAACCATGCTTATTATTATTATTGTTGTTGATATTGATATTGTTATGGTTGCCACAACAATAGGCGTGGCGGTAGATTTCTATGGCGTATTATTATTAGAAATTAAATCACGCACTTGAATAATTATGTAAGTCAAGGACATGCCAAGTATGATATGTCGTTCTGATATGTATCGCATTTACAGTAGTATATTTAATGAGCCTACGTTTTTATATTATAATAATATTACCTATAGGTATAATACATATATGTATGATCATAATTATAATATGTATTATTCATTATAATTCTAATATAGACAATTTCTATTAGACATGTTAACAAGTCTATATTTAATATTTTATTTAAACATATAATTGTTATACTTAAAATATAATACTAATAGTAATACTAATATTGCAATATGTTATTATATATATGTGTATTTAATATATTATAATAAAAATATTATCAAATAATAATTATTCAGAGATATATATATATATATATATATATATATATATATATATTAATCATTAATTAATAATTTTACAAATATATTAAAAAAAATAAATATAGATTTGTATTAATTAAGTAAATTATTGTTATGTTAATATAAATAAATATCCAATAATATATCAGAATTCAGCTATATAATATTTGTATGTATACATGTAAATTTTAAAAGTGTATGTATGTATGTATGCGTATTGTTACGTATGTATGTGTATGTATGTATATATATAGAATATAATATATTCGCGTATTATATTTAATTTGAAATACTGTAGCGCCACCTATAGGTATGTAAAATATAAACTTCGATTTTATATTTGTATAGGTGTCGCTACTTACATCACCACATAATTAATATCATCATTATTTGAATACACAATTATATATATATATATATATATATATATATATATATTTATATATATATATATATATTAATTCCTTCAAATACAGTTATAAGGGATATGAATTAATATGTAATAATTTCATTTCTAGTATAACGTATACATACTATATATATATATATATATATATATATATATATATATATATATATATATATATATATATATATTAATAAGAATATAATTTGGAGATATATATTAGTTGACATATATATATAGGACATATATGTATACGTTGTAGGTTTATGTCATAGGCTATATTGTATCTATTTAAATATATATATATACATATAACCAGACCAATATAATAAATCTGAATAACATTGACGGATCAGATAAGTATAATTACATACTATATATATATATATATATATATATATATATATATATATATATATATATATATATATATATATATAAGTGTAATTTGTAAGTAATGAATACTGATGTGATAGGATATATCAGATTAGTGACCGCCATAATTGAGAAATATAGCTGAATGCATAATTAATGAATTTAAGAGATGATATATTGAGGTAGGATTGACCCAGGGAGAAGTCGTGGGAAGTGGTTGTGGAAGGATTACAATTTAATAATATATTATATATATATATTTTTTTGTATTGTATTTGTTATATCATTTGGTGGAGTCCTTTCATCCCATCTTGTCGTCCCCTCTCATTCAGGAACTTAAATGAAGTTTTCAATTATAACCATATATTGCTTTAATGTACATTCGAAACCTCTCTCATGTTAATTAAGGAATACATGGTTTTAGCGAGAGACGAATATTTATTGATACACAATTAAGATCACTTCTAAATAATATTTTAGACCCATTTTATAAAATTAATTAATGGTCCGGACGAGGATCGAACCCGTGTCATACTGCTTGTGTCTGGCGCCTTATCCAACTGAGCCATATAGGCAGTTATATATATATATATATATATATATATATGTGTGTGGAATTGTTTATACACATTACTACCATGGTATATGGGTTAAACTGCACAACAGTATAACATTTAATATATTTAAACTATTTAAGGTAAGTTATTTAAAAATAAATCATCGTATATCTTAAAATGAAAATGGAATGGTACATGGAATGAATATATATATTATATCTATAACATTGGCTTAGTTGAGCTTTACATTTATTAAACCACCAATAATAGTATTATAATAGTAGTATATACATTCGTATCCAACGATACATTATTAAGATATTATACATTTAGGTTGTAAGTATTTACCAAGGATAGGTGCAATAGGTTTTAAAAATATTAGAGCAATAATATATATTATTGTATATACATGCTATGCTCGAAAGATATTATATACTTAGGGGAGGGTAGGGGTAGTGTCCAAGGACTTAGTAGTGGCCGTTTTAATTAACGCTTAAATGGTGCTTGATAGGATACAAAGTAGTGCTGTAAAATTTCAAATCTCAAATATCAAATCTCAAATCTTTTTTTTTCGGTTCGGTTCAAATCTTACATTTTCGGGTATTTGGAAAGATTTGATGGTCTCAAATCTTTATTTTAAATTTAGTTTCGGTTCGGGTATCATGTCGGGTAATTGTTCGGGTAATGATCGATTAACATAATTATGTAATCAGTTTCTTTCAACTATTTTAAAATATCTATTAAACTGTATAGATACTATTAATTCGATCATCAGTTATGCCACCTATATGATAATATATTTAAAATAGAATAATGGTATCAATGACACCGTGTCCTTTATTTATTATACATTAATAACAATATTTAAAAATTATTACGTATATTCTTCATATCGTACCTACTCTGTACTAATATATAAAAATGTTAATTCATAAACCGTTTAAAACTATATTTGTCTACAAGTACATATTGAATAAATATTTGACACTATGGTATATATATATATATATATATATATATATCTATATATAGTCTAAATATAATATTTATATTTAGCCTTCTATATAAAGCTGTGGTGTATATAGTATATAGGATTCCTCTTACAACTTTACTAAATAGGTTTTCAATTACTATATAGGTTTATATAGCTATATATGATTATTAGAATAGTAACGTATTCAATAATTCAAGTAATTAATAATTATGTATTGTTAATTATTCCATTATAATTTATTAATTAATAATTATTTATCAATTATTATTATTAATTAATAATAATTAAATATATATTATTTTAATAATTATTAATTATTTTATTATAATTAATAATTATTTATAAATTAATTATTATTATTATTAATTAATAATAATTATTTATTAAATATTATAATTATTTATTAATTATTATAATTATTTATTAATTATTATAATTATTTATTAATTATTATAATTATTTATTAATTATTATAATTATTTATTAATTATTATAATTATTTATTAATTAATATAATTATTTATTAATTATTATAATTATTTATTAATTATTATAATTATTTATTAATTATTATAATTATTTATTAATTATTATAATTAATAATTAATTTAATTAATAATCATTATTTATTAATTTATTTATTATTATTAATAATAATTAATTAATTAATATCTAATTTTTTTCTTCGTTAACGTATTTTAAAATATTATTAAAAGATTTGAAGTTCTCGAGAACATACCTAAATATGAGAGATTTGAAGTTCTCGAGAACTTGATATTTTTTTAAAGATTTGAAGTTCTCGAGAACAACATTTTAAGATTTGAAGTTCTCGAGAACAACCAAGTATTTGAAATTTTACATCACTATTTGTATTACAAAGTTCTATATACAATATTTAGATAATCAAAATATCTATAATATATAGACATTTTTTTTAAAATAATTAATTAATTACTCTAACTACTTTATTATATAATCATTTTTTGTCAAATTTTGACAAAAAACTTGATTATATATATTTATGCTTATTTATGTGTAAGAGTATGTGTATATATAATTAAATCATTGAATCAAATAAGGTGCGTATGCATCATAAATATAATTATTTAAATTTTCATAATTAAAAAAATATAAATCGAATACATTACGAGACACCTATCGCCTTTTTTGGTGCTAGCGACCACTACTATAGTAGTGGTCGTATACGGCATTGCCTTATTTGAGTGATTTTTTGAATGCCTAATCAAACGTTTATATTATTAGGTTAAACACCTTATATATAAAAGTGAAATCAAAGTATTCTAGAACTATATGATTTCTAGTGAATTCAAAAAAATAAGAGCATAAAATTCAGTATTTATCGATATATTAGAAATCTTCTGAGGCATATTAATTATCGGCCACTACTCCCTTCCCTCCCCTATATCATAGAGGTAAATATATATATATATATATATATATATATATATATATATATATATATATAATATATATATATATATATATATATATATATATATATATTTAGATATATTATAATATAGATAATTATCTATAATATATTCGCGTATTATATTTAACTTGAAATACTGTACAGCCACACGTAGCGTAGCGCCACCTATATGTAGGTAACATATAAACTTCGATTTTATATTTGTATAGGTGTCGCTACTTACTTTACCACATAATTAATAGCATACTTATTTGAATACACAATAATATATATATATATATATATATATTAATTCCTGCAAATTCTATAAAAAGGGATATGAATTAATATATATATATATATATATATATATATATAATACGATTAAGAAATGAATAATAATCTGTTCTGTAAATTAATCACTAAAGGTTTATATAGAAGCTCAGTCGATTTTAGAGATATCAAACCTTTATATTAAGGTTATTTAAATAATATTGAAAGATACATTTGTGATTCATATGCATTCAGCATAGACATACATTTTTAGATTAAATGATGTTTATTAAATTACCTCAACAAATTACCTTAATTACGGCTAAATATAATATAAAGTTATCAAGGAGATAGAATACACATTTTGAATAAAATGATTTATATATAAAAAAATGGTCAGCGAATTAATTATACATTCTGAGTTGGGTTATTAGGTTTATTAGGTTTATTAGGTAATTTTTATTAGGTTATTAGGTTTGTAAGATTTGATCACAATTGGGGGTGGGGAGGGGGGAGAGAAACACACGTCGTGCGTGTGGATGGATTCAAGGTTTTTTGACATTGGATAAACTCGCGATAGTTAGAATCTAGATGTATACATGACAATTATTAATACATTAATAACTTCCTCGATAACATCACGACCCATATTAGAAGACACGTATAATATATTATACGGGTAACCCCATGTATGGTTGGGATGGTCTAACGATAGTTCAAGTAGCATCGTGATGATAATGAAACATGATTATAAAAGAAGCAGTTCATAAAGTGTTGAGAATAAATATGATAAATATATGATTTAATTTTTTTTAAATTAATGGTTTAATATTACAATTTGGGTTATTATATATATGTGTAAACACTATGTATACATTATAGTTATCGATATCGTAAATAGTATACTATATATATATATACTATTTATATAGTATACTATGTATATATACAATACTAATATATTGCATACATTATTGTTATGCTGTACACGCTATAACGTTGTACAATAGTGATCACGTGTTATTTAACATGCGTCACGTGACTTCATATAGAACAAACCCGGGAACAAACCTGATTCAATGTATTCGGTTATTCGGGAAGTGTAGAAATTACCCCTCGCAAGTTTTCTAGTGAAATTTTAGTTATTATTAATCAATATATTATCTATAGTTATTAACATTACTATTTGTTTTTATATTATAAATAAATATATATAATATTTATTAATATTAATATATATATATATATTAATATAAATCAAAATAAATATATATATATATATATATATTAATTAATCGAATATCATTATATGTATATATATGTATGTATTATATATATTATATGTATATATTCCAATATTATCAATATTATTATTAATAAATATATATATATATATATATATTAATTAATCGAATATCATTATATGTATATATATATATGTATGTATTATATATATTATATGTATATATTCCAATATTATCAATATTATTTAGATATTTTAAATTTTATATTTATATATTTCATATTTATTCATTAACTGAAGTAATATTTATAATATTAATCTATGGGCCATGATGTAACATGTTATTTATTCACTAATATTATTATATTTTGATTACTTTTAATATTTAATTCGTATCAAATATACTAAATAAATATGATATTTACTAAGTTGTTAAATTATATCAATGAATTCATCACCACATATATATATATTTATTTTAAATAAAAAACATAAATAATACATATTTATTTATAGCGCTAATATTTAAATGAAAAAATCATGGACTACATTGATAGATTTGATTATTCCTATATATATATATATATATATATATATATATATATATATATATATATATTCTCAGGTTCCATTAAGTCCCTCAAATCGGTGTTTAATAAAATAACTAATTGTTATGAGTTAAGAAGAACTATCAATGATAAGATTGACTGGATATCTGATAAATATAACCCTACGCAAGAGGAAATATCCGCATGGAAGATATCTTTTGCGGCTTTTTCAAAATCAAAATCTGAGACTGAGTCTAATAAAAAGTGACTATGTATGTTATCTGATGTAATTAGCATTTCCCTTATTAATATTCGATCTCTTCGCTCTAATAGTGTACTACTCCTTGCCTATCTAAAAATTAAACCTATCTCTATTATTGGGATCACTGAAACCTGGATTAGCATTGATGATACGGATATATTCTCATTGTGCTGCGAGGCGGGTTATAATCTTAATCTCCAACCTCATAATTATTATCGTGGGGGAGGCGTTGGTATCTTAATTCATATGGACTTACCAACGCCTTCCATTTCTTCTGTTACTTTTTCTTATAGTGATTGCTTATCTTGCACATTTAATTTCCCTTTCGATATACTTCGTATTATAGTTATTTATCGGCCTCCTAGGCCTGATTATTCCATCTTCTTTGATGAATTCTCTGATTGCATAAATAATGGATTACATTCTAGCTCTTTTAAATTCATTTGTATGGGAGATTTCAATTATCATTTTGACTCCATGTCTCAACCCCATTCCTTATTTGGGCAATTAACTGAATCCCTTGGTCTTCATCAACATATATCCTGTCCTACTCACACAAGTGGCAATATTCTTGATCTGATTTTTACTCCTAATGATACACATACTCAGTTTATTTCACCCTGTATTCGTTATGATCTCTTAACTGATCATTATCTGATTCATACATCTATTTCTCTAAGGAAACCTGTATCAACTAAGTCATTAGTTTTTATAGGGAGTTGAGGAAATTAAACTATCATGAACTTGGGTTACAAATTGAGAATAGATTATCCAGTGATCACATATCGTTTGATTTTTTAAATTACTGTCTTTCATCTACTTTGAATAACTTAGTTCCTTTAAAATCTCGTTACTTCACTCTACATACTTCATCACCTTGGTTTTCTTCTCATCTTGCTATAATGAAACGTTCATTAAGGAAACTTGAGCGTAGAATTCATCAATCTTCTTATCATAAGTATATTTTCTTGGAGGCAAGGATGGCTTATAAGAAAGCAATTTATTCAAAAAAAGCTAATTTCTATGAGCAAAAACTAAATGCCTGTGGTTCAAATTCCCAAAAATTTTTCAAAATAGTGAATAGAATACTTGGTAGTAATTTAAATCCCATATCAAATAGACTTTCCGACTATAATATGTGCTCTTCTTTTGTATCTAGTTTATATAATAAGTTATCTAGTATTTCTAAATGTATTAAATCTAAACTCGCTTTGATACCTCCGAGTATGATTGCCCATCAAATCACTGAACCAACGTTATGTAAATTATCTAGTTTTTCCTTGCCTTCCATTTTTGAAATACACAAATTGATTATGATGTCCAATTCAACATCTCCTATTGATCCTCTTCCTTTGGTTGTCTTTAAAAATTTAGTTTTATTACTTTCGATTACTATCTCGAATTTAATTTCGGAATCACTTAATGATGGGATCATGGCTAAATCTCTAAAATATGCTATTATTAAGCCGATTCTGAAAAAATCCTGTCTCGATCCTGATGATCTTATGAACTATAGACCCATATCCCAACTTCCGATAATCAGTAAAATCATGGAACGTGTAGTCAGTAGACAATTGATATTTTATCTTGAGAATAACTATTTAATGGAACCCTACCAGAGTGCTTATAGAAAACATTATTCCACTGAAACTGCTTTAAATATTATTACTGATACGCTCTATAAATCGCTCGACTCCTCTCATTGTGCGCAACTATTGCTACTCGACCTTTCGAGTGCGTTTGATACTTTAAACCACAATATTTTTATTGAACGCATTAAGGAACTCGGAATTGAAGGTTCGTCTCTCAGCTGGTTAACTTCATTTCTTAACGATCGAACTTCCTCAGTAAAAGTGAATGATTATATTTCGCCTCCCATTGATATACTATGTGGAGTTCCTCAGGGATCAGTACTCGGTCCTTTATTGTTTTCTATTTACTTGCGTCCTCTATCTAATATTATTAGTAAATTTCCTAATATTACCTACCATATATATGCTGATGATATACAGCTAATTATTAAAATTCCTGTTAACTCGCTTAACTCCAATTTGGAACTTCTGGAATGTGCATCTGATATCATTAATTGGCTTCTTAGAAACGATCTACTAGTAAATACCTCTAAAACCGAACTACTAAATGTATCTAGGGTATATACTACTTTTCCACCGGTAATCATTGATGGTAGGGTTATACATCCTTCTGCTTCAGTTCGTAATCGTGGAGTTATATTCGATAGTACTTTATCTTTTGATGCTCACATTAATTATATATCAAAATCAGCTAACTTTCATCTACGTAGGATTAGACATATTAGAAAGTATTGCTCTAAGCGTATTACTAAACTACTTATTAATGCTCTAGTATTATCCAGAATTAATTATTGCGGATCATTATTTAGTGACTTAAAGAATATAGAGGTTAAAAAGATTGATAGAATTATTCGCGCTTCTATACGCCTTATTTATAATATCAATCGTAGTGAACATTTGAAAACAGATGAACACCAACATAATCTTAAATGGCTATTATTTAGAAAGCGATGCAAATATCGTTTACTCTGTCTAGCTCATAAATCTTTATTCTTAGGTAAGCCTGACTATCTGCATACTCAACTGAAACGTCGTCGCATACTGAAGAAGATTCGAACATCTGATGCAATACTGTTGGAGAGCAATACTTTATTCAATGGATTTAGTAATCGGGCATTCTCCTCCGATGTTCCTCGCATATGGAACGTCCTACCGTATGACTTACGGAAGGTACAATCCTTATATTGTTTTAGAAAGAAACTAAAACATTATTTAAACACTTCTTAATTTATTTTTGTATACGCGTTATTTAATCTTTATATCCTATCTAAATCTATTTAATTTAATTTGTTGTTATTTTGTATTTTCTATTCGTTTGTTTTTATTATTTTTCGTTATTATTATACACCAGAGAGGGCACCCGCTATATTGGTGTTTAAATAAACAATTCAATTCAATTCAATATATATATATATATATATATATATATATATATTTATATATATATAGGGAATTACATTATAATACAGTATAATACAGTATAATACATAAGTTTTATATACATATATATCTTTTAACTTTATGACATACCTCAGTCACATTATTATGTTTTAATTAACTTCCTGATGGTTAATTATTAATTTATTAATAATTAAATATATATGTGATGATGTTAATGATAATGAAATATGTTTTTTGGGAACCATTACAAATTGAAGAATATCTTCATAAGTGCACGTAAAATAAATAATAAAAATAAAATACAATAACCATAAAAAACGAAAAAACTAACGGAACAAAGTGTAAGTAATAATAGCGAAATATAAAAGATAATAATATAATGCAATCAGATAGAGGATATATCCTATGTATATCCTATACATATATATATATATATATGACATGCATCGATGGTGCTGTATCGAATTAAGAGTAAGTCACATATATATGAAGGAGTGGAGGAATATATAGATTTATGGGTAATTGAAACAAGTTGAATTAGGGATCGTTTTTTATAGGGGAAACAGTTTGGTAGAAGTTGAAAGGATTTAGTAGATGAATGGTAAGATAGTCTAATATTTAAAATGGATATTATGGATTATTCTGTTTATTCTGTTTTCTGGTGTGGAGATATTAACTCCCATCCAGCGGGTCCCCAGGTGGTGGATAGGGGAAGTAGACCTCCAGATATGGAGTGTTAGCTGCGAATACATGAATAATCTATTCAATAAGCAGTCCTGAACCAAAAATCAGAGTCGTCCTTTGGCAAGACCTATTACTCTGTTGCCACCCGCACCAGGGTTACGGTGCAAACCCCACTTGTGTATGGAGTGGCGACCGCACATTTTACCCAGCTACCGAAAGCAAATTAAATGACACAATCACATATCCCATCCCGCATCGCTCGTCGCGCGGAACAAGGAGCGCGTCCTGCAATTCCATCTCAGGTTGCAGTCGAAAAAATAGCTACTGAGAAACACAATACACCAAAACTTTTAGTGTCGAAGAAAAGTATGATCTTCGGATCATTAAACACACAGACTTTACAAAGAAAATGGAAGGTACCAGAACTAGTATCTTCAGCTGAAAAAACCAGACATGATGTTTTATGCATACAAGAACACAGATTCGTACACCCTAACATTGATATCAAAGAACACAACTTCGGAAAATGGATACTAATAACTTGCTCTGCATGGAAAAACAGTATGAATGCTGCTACCGGTGGAATTGGTATACTATTGAACTCGAGAGCATATGATAAAATAACAAGCGTTGAAAAAATAAACCCCAGAATAATGGCAATACATTTCGAAGGAAACCCGATGACAACAGTTATATCATGCTACAGCCCGACAAACGTTACCGATGAACAGGAGGTTGAATTATTCTATACTGATCTAAACGCATTTACAAGAAACATCCCAAAGCATAATGTACTAATTATAGGAGGAGACTTCAACGCACACCTTGGATACGATGATGGACATAAATATTCCCTACACAGGGAAACAAACCGAAACGGTAATATGTTACAAAGTTATCTTCAAGAAAATAATCTATTATGCCTAAATACTCATTTCCAGAAAAGATTAGGACAGAAATGGACACATACCTCACCAAATGGTTTTAAATCTCAGATTGATTTTTTAATCATCAACAAGAAGTGGAAAAATAGCGCCAAAAAAGGGAGAGCATTCAATTCGTTTATTAGTGTAGCATCTGACCATCGTATAATTTCAGCTAAAATATGTCTTTGTCTGAGAGCCAATAAAAAGAAATTATGTCAAAATAAGCCCTTTAATTGGTCCACACTGAAAGACGATAGCGATGTCCGAAAAAGTTTCATTACTGAAGTGAAAAACGGATATACAGTCCTCCAAGAAAGTGAACAAAACGAATCAACTGCAAACTCTAGATATAACAATTTTGAAAAAGCCTGCAAGGAAGCAGCTACAAAAGAAATCCCGTTGAAACCGAAAATGATAAAGAGATTACCATGGGAAACACCGTATATATGTCAAAAGCGTGAAATACTCCATCAAGCGGCAGAGATCAAAAACAGCGATCCAACTTCAGAAAATATCAAAAATTTTACAGATGCTCAAAATGTGCTCACCAAAATGTATGAAAATGAACAAACCGAATATGTTACTCGCAAGATTGATGTAATAAAAAACGCAATCAGTTTTAAAAAATCAGCACTTGCATGGAAAACAGTCAACGAAGTCAGCGGACGAAAGAATACAGAAAAAGCCAAGATTAAAGCAAATAGCGAAAAAGAACGCATACAACTATGGCACCAACACTTCAAAGAACTACTCGGCAAACCGATACAAACTACAACAAACAGCGGAAATGAATGCATCGTAAATACCAATAAGCATCTAAATATAGAAACTGGACCTTTTACTGCACCTGAATTATCAAAAGCCACCAAAAGTATCCAGAATTGAAAAGCGGTTGGCCTCGATGAAATTCCTGCTGAAGTATGGAAAATAGACGATTTTCAAGAATTTCTTCTAGAATCCTGTAATTGTGTATACAACCAAGAAAGTATTAGAAGATGGAGAGAAGGGTGCATTCTCCCTTTCCCCAAAAAAGGTAATCTATCAATAACGAAAAACTATAGAGGAATCACACTCACACCAATTGCTGCCAAGATATACAACCTGATGTTACTAAACAGGATAAGACCTGTGATCGACCCTATCCTAAGGAAAAATCAAAATGGATTCAGGACAAACCGATCCACATCTGGACAAATATTAACAATTCGGCGCATATTAGAAGGCGTGAAAGCCAAAAAGCTACCTATAACGCTGCTTTTTATTGACTTTGCAAAGGCTTTCGATTCTATAGACAGACTTAAAATGGAAAATATATTAATAATATATGGAATACCAAAGGACATAGTCAATGCAATAATGATGCTATATAGGAATACAAGCGCTATGGTCAGATCACCTGACGGAGATACTCCTTATTTTGAAATTACGACCGGTGTCCTACAAGGAGATACATTGGCTCCGTATTTATTCATAATCTGCCTTGACTATATACTAAAACACTCCATAGATGATAATATTAATCTAGGCTTTACACTTTCACAAAGAAGAAGCAGTCGACATCCAGCTATACATATTACCGACATTGACTACGCAGACGATATTGCAGTTACTGCAGATACAATAAAAGATGCTGAGAAAATGCTACATCAAATCGAAGAAGCTGCAGAAGACATTGGACTGAAAATAAACTCAGATAAAACTGAGTATATGAGCCTAAATTCAAAGAGTGACAACATGATAAGCAGAAATGGAAATTCTATCAAAAACGTAGACAATTTCAAATATCTCGGCAGCTACATTGCAAATACTGAAAATGATATCAATACAAGAATAGCAAAAGCCTGGGCAGCACTGAATAGTATGATTATACTGTGGAAATCAAATCTATCAGAAAATCTCAAAAGAAGCTTTTTCCGAGCTGCGGTGGAATCAGTACTAGTGTATGGTGCGACGACTTGGACTCTAACAGCAACGTTGGAAAAAAGACTGGATGGAGCATATACTCGCATGCTCCGTGCTGCACTCAATAAATCCTGGAAAGATCACATCTCTAACAAAGACCTCTATCTTGAAATCCCAAGAATATCAGCCTCTATTCGGAAACAACGCCTACGATTTGCAGGCCATTGTTGGCGAAGCAAAGATGAGCTAGCAAGTGATGTACTTCTCTGGCAACCAACTCACAGCAAACGGCCACGAGGACGACCTGCCAAGACGTACATCGATCAACTACTGGAGGATACCGGATGCAATATAGATGAGATTCCAACCGCGATGAACGATAGAAAAGGATGGATGGAACGTGTCAAGAAATGCCGAGCAAGCTCGACCTGGTAAGGTAAGTAAGTATTCTGTTTAATGGGGCGACGGAGGAAGCAGGAATGTTATATAATAAAGAAGAACAATAATCAATACTATAAATTACAAGTGAATTAATATAGATAGCAAAAAGGGGAATAGAGTAATATGTATACGGATACATCTGATTCGAAATAAATGGTAATTATTCGCTTTAAATATGTTAGCAATATGACTAGAAAAATATAGATAATAGTCGAAATCGACTCCAAGATTAAGGACTGACTTGGAAGGTTAAATACGAATGTTGTCAAGGTAGAATGAAGAGAATGATGGGAAATTCGTAGGGATTTGAGGAGGTCAGTTGTTGAGATATTATTTGAAGATTGTTGGAGAGAAGCCAGTATTTAATACATGAGGTAAATAAAATTAGTTGCGAATTATCTGGAGTGGATATAGGGAGGAAGGAGTTTAGTTGGATATCGTCAGCTTATATATGACATAAAATGCAACGAATACTCCTCATGGAATACCATAGAGTAGAGGAAGGTCATCATAAGAAAAATCACAGAATTTAACAGAGGATGATCTGTTTAGAATGTGGGAGTTAAGCCATTGGCATTAACATTAATGCAAAGCATCTAAAATCTCAATATAAGAATAGCGAAGAGAATCAATTGCGCAGAAGGAGAACCCTCTGAAAAAATGGCGAGGGAGAAACTTTGGCATATATATTGTTCAATATTTGAAAGATTGCTATCTCAGTTGAGTGACGTCACTTAAAGGTACCTTTAAGAAATACTCTGCATTTCATCATGGGAGGAGTTTTAATCTATTTAATTGATAGACAACGATTCTTACAAATTTGTTTCTAATAACATGAAGTTGTGAGATAGGATGATAATTATATAAGAGATTAGGGTTGTAAGAATTACAAAAAGGAGTGATGACAGCATGTTTAAAAAGGGGAGATAAACTTTCATTTTAGTGAGAAAGTGAGAATATAGTATGCATATAAGGGGATAACGTACTAGTAAATCTTTTAAAAGTATAAATATTAATAAAGTCAAATGGAGATGAGAAAGTTGATTTAAAATGGGTCATACATTTCAGATATTGAGGGAGTAGTAAAGGTAGATAGATACTTATCAATTTGTTTACTGATTAATATACAAGCGATGCTGTATTTTAAAGGGAAGTAATGCTTGAGCAGGTAGATACGATTTTATTTAATAAAAGGTAAGAGAATTTATTACAGAGTTTATTGTTAGGAATATTTGGTATGTTGGATATGTGCAAAGGGGGATCAGGTGCAATACGTTTTATAGCTAAAGAAAATGTGGTACGAGGATTTGAAGACATGTTATTGATTTTATTTATATAGTAAGAAAATGTTGCTTTACTGATATGTTATTTGTATAATTTGATGATTAGTAAATGACAAAAGGTTATATATATAAGTATATCTTTATATGTTAACATATAAATTAACTTACAATTTAACTATTCTATGAAATTAAATATATTACTAATTCCTACAATAGAAAATAACTTATTACATTTCTAACTAATCTATGCCATGATAATACACTGCAGTGTATCATGATACCATACTGACACACATTTAATATTATGTATATATATACACTATATTAGTATTATATCTGACTATTATAAAATTAAAACGTATACGTATGTTTACAAAAAATACATTCATAAAATCTCACTAACATATAAACCATATTATTTGATAGTTAAATTATATTTAAATTTTGTTTGGTAAATATATTTTATATTTAATAAAGTCATAATATTCGGAATTTAATATACTATAATACTACTACTACAATACATTAATGTTATTAATTCACCTTCACACTCTAATAACATGTAAGATAATCACAAAATAAATAGTTCACCATGTCGTAACAATTAGTTAAGTATTTAATTCTTTAAATGCCTAAGCATTCAAAGAAACTTTATAATAATCATATAAAAAGACCAATAGTATACTTTACATTATCAACAGTTATTCTGCAAATATAAATTATGTACATGTATATCAATTTATCTACAATTAATTACTTTCATACATGAGGGTAATTTGTTTTTTTTTATATATTATATTCATATTATTATAATTAACAATAATACGAGAAAAGGTGTATAGTCTATGTTGTACAAACACAGGGGAAATTCTCCAATTACATACCCCTAAATTAATAATTGTAATAACTAATTTAATATATTTATTTGAAATTTTGTAATTTGGGTAATATTATGACATATGTAATTTTTCTATTTTAAATGTTTATATAATTGTAACAGTAATAAACATGGGTCGATAATTGGATATATGTGCATAATACCGACCCATTTCTAAAATTACTGACCCCATTATACAGCGTGGTAGAAATAATTGTACTATTATAATATCTAATCAAAATAACAAATATAAATATATTTAATGAATTAAAAACTCACGCAATTTAGTTGTTAATAGTATGTAGAAGTAATAATCAGATATAAATCATAATCATCATTAATTAATTTTATGTCGTTTATAGAATTTAAAAAATTAAAATAAAGAAAATGTTTATATACATTTAAATAGTAAATATCCATAGGTGGCTATTTATTTATAATAATATAAAGTTATACGTTATTATCTGTATATATATCATACATTTTTCATAATTATATTATAAATATTTAAAATTAATGTAATCATAATAATTATTGTGACAAATTTCACTCATTAATTTCTTATTAATTTCTTCAATAGTTCTTTAAATTAATTGATAATTAAAATATATAATTACATAATAATTGCTTTTTTAAAAATTTAATAATTAGTCAATTTTAAAATATTCATAACGTTATCTTTTATTTTCAAAATAATAATAATTTAGTAGTTAAATATAATTTTATATTAAATATTTTTTTTTATATTCTATAAAACTTGCATTAATTATAGATCTAGATAATATCTATCATTATATTAAATATTGTATTGAATAAATATATTTGAAAAAGTTAATACATTTTTAGTAGACCATTATTTTACTTATTACATACATGTATACACACCTATTTATACAACAGAGAAACTACACTTAAGTTCTTATACCAATAGATTAATATTAACACGATCCATATATATATATATATATATAATTTAAGAATCGGGTTCACATAAACCGATTCCTAAACTTGAATTTTAGGAATCGATTTAAAACCGATTCTCATTAAGACACTCAAACGATAAAAACATAAATAGTAGTTTGTTAACTTTGTATCTTATTCAGAATTTGATATATATGATCATAAATATTTTAAGTTATTTATTGGAAAGTAAGCGAATACGGACACTATCCGTAGGACAGTTTCCGAATACGGACACTCTCGGTATCTCAGAAACCATAAATCCAACAAAAATGTTAACGAATCAAATATTCATAATTATATATATAGTCTAAATAAGTATATTTTATTTTTTAATTATTCAAAATAGTACTGATATATCCAATAAACTGATTTTTTATTAAGTTTTTAAATGTATGAAAAAAAATGTCAACTTAAAACCTTCTCAAGCATATACAAATGTATCGATATAAAACATAACACGATATTATTAATAACTAAAGTATTCTAAACATTATATGCATAATAGCTATATGTTTTATAAAATATTAATTAAGTTATAAGCATATATCTAGAGGTCATATAAGTCTCTAATATGGACAGTGTCTGTCGGACACTCTATATGTCTTAAATATCTAGATGTCTTAATACGGATACCCTATAACCAATAAGCACGCAGCGTGTAAACTATTCTGATTTTCATAAAAATCGCGTGCGTTATAATATTAATACTACCAATAAAGTTAAATCTAAAAATGTTATTACTAAGAAACTTAAATTGTATTAGTAATTAAAACAATAATAAAAATAAATAAATTATTAACTAATTAAATTATATTAAATTATTCATAAAATTAATTATAAATAATGTAATTGTAATTTATATGATTGGTTCATCAATAATATATAGTTTACCTAGTGGTATATGTGGAGTCCGTATTAGGACATGTGTACCGTATACGGAAACTTCCATTATTCATTGAATAAAATGATTAAATAAAATTTAAAAATCACAATATCTATAATCATATAATATTAAGATATTGTAAATTTTGTTTACAAATATTGATTGATAAAATGTTAAGACCATGTATTGTTAAAGTGTCCGTATAGGTTACTTTCCCATATATTACTACTCTGTATTTATAAATAAAAAGTATACTTTATTTGAAGAAAAAAACATGAAATACTTATAATTTTATTTAAATGGTAATAGGTAATTTATTACAGCTTATGATCATTAAAATATTGTAAAAACTAACTATATATACTTCACACCAGAATATAGTCTAGAATTAAATATATAACGAATATCTGTATTAATTATGTGGTAATCAATAAATTATAATGTATACGTGGTATACATATTGATGAAAGTATGAATCTATAGTCTCTATAGAGAACTCACAGTAGGCCTATATTTATAAAAATAAACCATACTTTCCTTATATATTATTAATAATTATATAAATATATATATTATTAGTACTTTGTTATTTGCCGATAAAGATATAATTTATTAGAAATAAATATAAATGAAACATTTATAATTGAAATGGTAACACATATTTATTAATATATGTATTAGTTTTTATAACATTATAATACCTTTATGATGTAATTAATTACAGATTATAAGAATAATAATTTTGTAAAAACTAACTAAAAAATATTTCATCGCTCCAGACTGTATACAGAACTATAATTCTATAGATTCTAGAATAACATATAGAAATAGGAGGAGTACATTACATATTCTTATTAATTTATTAAAATAAACTTTATTCTCCTTATTATTAATAAACATACATATAAATTATGTAGCTCATCATTATTATAAATATATTATTCTACTTTTATTTTCACTAATTTCATTAATTCTTGATATGGGTAATACTTATAATAGTAATATTAAATTTAAATCCATAGATAAAATGCATTAAAAAACAAATGATTACTCTCAATTTGTAATATTTCCCCTACTCTAAATTGTGATTAGTTATATATAAAATTAAATATATTAAAGTTAAATGATATTAAGTTATGTATTCTAATATATATATGCATATATGTGTATACATCATGGTTTAATTTACATGTAAATTAATATCCTAATATTTATATATTATTTTCTAAAAAAATTATAGTAATTGCAGAAAAATATAAGTCCATCAATATGTTTATTTAAAATGTTAACTTAAAATGTCATACCATCTTGCAATTTTGTGTATATCATATTATGGACCTAATTTATTATATAATTTAATAAATAGTATTAAAAATATTAAAAATATATTAGTAACGCTTTTAAATGTATTTATATACTTAAAAAGTTTATTTATCCAATTTTCCATTTTGCGTTTTAAATGTTACTATTATATTATATTTACTATTTATTTAGTTTATCAGGCTCCTATTATTTAGTAATTTACAGTTTAATATTTTATAAATGTTTGTGTGGAATTATGTTACCAATTTACTATATTACTTGTATTACATTTATTTTACATTACATTTCGAATCAGTAGATGAAATATATTTATTATTTTAATTTTCGTATTACTTATAATTATTTTTATATCCATATATTTATGTTCTAAGCTGAGTAATTATTTGTTTTAAATTGTATAAGTTAGTTTAAGTTAGTTAATATATATATATATATATATATATATATATATATATATTGTGAACGATTTAGATCACCAGGATTTGTATAACATAGTTAAGAAAATATTAAATTGTGTTTCGAAACGATCGTCTTAGTTATTCAAATTATTTTAAAATACACATATTTGCAATTTATAACTTCAATTTCAAGATTCTTGTATAAATAACAATATTTAGATGCACGAATGCTATACCATTATATATATATATATATATATATATATATATATATATATATATATAAAATTACTTAAACTCTATATATATAATTTATATTATAATAATAATATATATATATATATATATTATTAATAAATAAATATGTTGAATTAATATATTTATTAGGTTATTTTAAATATATTATCTAATAAAACTGGTTTTATTCCACAGATATAACATATTCTATATTATTATGAATACATGATATAGTACTACATGTCCAATAGGCATGTACATATGCCCCGGGAGAATAGCACTTACAGATAAAGTAAAGGTACATTATAATGTACCTATATGAACCTATACTTATATGCACATATGTGTACATGCTGCTAGTATACTGAGAGAATATAATTAATACGTTGCATATATATATATATATATATATGTATATATATATATATATATATATATATATATATATATATATATATATATATATATATTATTGCTACTTTGTTATATGCCGATAAAGATATAATTTATTAGAAAAAAACATAAATGTAACACTTACAATTGAAATGGTAATATAATATATGTATTTATTAGTTTTGTCAACATTATAATGCTTATAATCTGTAATTAATCACACATATGAAAGAATTACAATGCCGTAAAAACTAACTATATATTAATTGATCGATCTAGAATAAAACATATTACGAATATTTGTATTAATAATATGGTTATTAATATATGATAAGTTATCACGTGGTATAAATATTAATGAAAGTATACTTCTATAGGATCCTAGTATTCTAATATTACATTTATTAAATATAAATTGTACTCTCCTTGTACTCTCCTATCTATTAATAATAAAATTAAATATAAAGTATGTCTCTCATCATTATTAATATATTATGGGACAATACTTATACACAAGTAGGTACGGGTTATAGGTACCTACCTACAGGTAAATGTACAACTTTGTTACAAAACAATGCTTACTCTCAATTTGTAATATTTCCAAAACTATTCATTGTGATTAGTTTCCTATAGGCTATATATATATATATATATATATATATGACACCCTAAACCATGACATTCTTTCTTTACGACTCAATGAAATCGGTATTCATGGTCAAGTACACAGCTGGTTTATGTCATTCTTTTCCTTAAGGTCCTCTTCAGTGAAAATCAACTCATCATTCTCTACCCCGTTTATCAGCACTCATGGTGTTCCACAAGGCTCCGTGCTTGGTCCTTTACTTTTTATTATTTATATTTTACCCATACAATCCATATTCCGTAAATATCCTTACATCCACTACCATCTCTTTGCAGATGATCTACAAATTTATACTTATTTTCCCATTTCCTGTGACTCCAACTCAATTCAACTGTCTATTTTTAACTGCCTCACAGAACTTACTGACTGGTTCTCCCATAATTCCCTATCACTTAACATGACCAAAACTGACACCATAATTATCTCCAGACCTACCTACCCCCTAATCATCACCCACCCCTTTCTACTAGCCCTCCCTACATCACAATCCATAATAACTCTTGGTTTCACCATCAACTCCCACCTAGATTACTCTGACCACATATCTATAATGATTCGCAATGCCAACTATTTTCTTTACAATATTAGAAAATCACGTAATAAATTGACTTTTTCAATGACTAAAAGTCTAATACACTCGCTAGTCTTCAGTAGACTCATATACTGCTGCTCACTTCTATGCAATCTACCCCTAAAGCTTATGCTTAAACTTGAGAAGATACAACGACGTGCTATACGCACCCTATATAAACTGAAGTTCTCTTCAATAGTATAAATATCGACTCTAATGCGATCACTCGGCTGGCTTAAGTTTAGATATCTCTGCAGGTACAGACTACTATGCATCACTCATAAGGTGATACATCTTAGATCTCCCGAGTACCTAGCTGACTTGATCAGTATGTATACCCTTAGTCGAGCTAGCAGGAAATGTCACACGATGAAAATTGTGCAACGCTCGACTATCTCTGCTCACTCTGAATCTGCTTTCTCTGTGGTAGCTCCAAAATACTGGAATTCTCTACCATATGACATTAGGTGTTTGAAATCCTTGTCACTATTTAAATGTAAACTCTCCACGCACCTATTAACATTGTAACCTAACCTCCCTTTTCCTTTATTTTTATTGTACTTTATTTATTTAATTTTTGTTTCCTTCTCATGACGCCCATAACCACCACGTGATTTTGTAGTCAATAAAATATTTTAAAATAAAAAAATAAAATATATATATATATATATAACATTACATATATTAAAGTTTAATTCTATTATTAAGTTATGTATTCCTAAATATATGCATACGTCATGGTTTCATTTATATTTATATGTAAATTAATATTCTAATATTGCAACATTATTTTCTTAAAAAAGTATAGTAATTGCATAAAAATGCAGATTCATCAATATATACATATATGTTTATTTAGCTTAAAATGTCATGCCATCTTGCAATTATTGTATATCATATTAAGGACCTAATTTATTATATAATTTAATAAACAGTATTAAAAATGCACGCAATACAAATATATTAAAGCTTTTAAAATGTATTAATTTTAAATTACAAATTTAATTTATCCATGGATAAATTGTAATTTACCAATTTTACTTTTTAAATTTTACAATCATTTATTTTAATATATTATAATTAAAATTATATTTACAAGTTATTTACTTTATCATAGACTTGTTATTTTATTAATAAACAATTTTATATTATATAACAGTGTTGTACTAATGTATATAATAATTGTATTACATTTATTTACTATGAATTTCGAATCAATAAATTATTTATAACTATTTTTATTATCTTAATTTCCAAGTTATATACTTATTTGTATATGTTATATTCATATATTTATATTCTAGGTATTATTAGTAGTAATAACTTGATTTAAAGCTTCTTTAAAAGTTATTATTTAATGTAGGTAATAAATATATATTATCGTATTGGTATTATCTTATTATTATTTTATTCCGGCATCAGCGAAGTGCCTATAGGCATATCAGTTTTACTTTACTTTACTTTAATCCGTTGACGCCGAAATCGTAGGGGGAATCAAAACTTTTCTGGCAACAAAACATCGTCTTATTTATATAAGTTAGTGAATAATAAATCTTATTTCATCATCATCATATCATTATATTAGTATGCAATTTGGTTAGTTTTCTATCATATTTTTTATAATATTTTTTTATTTCTATTATATTTCTGTTATTATTATTATATTATATATATATATATATATATATATATATATATATAGACATAGATAAATAGATAATAGTTTATCGATTAGAATCACAACTGGATGTCTGACAGATAACGCGTGGCTCTCACCTTCGTTCGTTCCTCCTTTGATCTTCAAGTTCTTTGATGCGGATACTGGCTGGCATCACGATCACCGTGGGTGGTATTCGGAACCGCTGACTGAGATGAGGAAACTGATGTCTGGTATCCTGACGTACCTTCTTAGCGTGGGCCCGTCCTCCGTAGTGTTGTCGCGCCTGTGGTGCGTAATACAGGGGTATTGTTATCACCATCACCGTCTATTGTATTCTTCTATTGTTAAACGCTATATCTTTATCCCTATAGGGTCGCTAGTGATATCCCGCGGCATCAAGCACATGATGTATATCTATATATATATACATTAATATAATAAATTTAATAATATTTATAAAAAAAAAGATATATATATATATATATATATTATAATACATATATAAATGTAATACGTAATATGTATACATAGATTTCATACCCACAATAATATAAAAATGTAGTAGAATAATAAGTACTACATGATGAAATAAAGCCACAGGCCTACCTTCCATTACGTTATACATGTTGCTGAAATACTTCTATAGACTATACTTCTATAGCTTCCATATCCACATCATATAGGCTATGGTATTGTAGTTTATCGGAACTTATTTGATAGAGGCGCAATTTATGAGAATAAAACAACTTCATAATTCACACCATTGTATATATATTATGATTTTATATACATTTATTATAAAAATGAATACTGTACGACGTACACTGTACGTAAGGGGAAGTCTCCACTTACCGACCCCATAATATCTATATGTAACATATAATAACGTATTCAATATTAAAAGTTTTAATTTGTGATATGTGAATGTATCTTAATATTATGATATTACATAATTTGAATATTTTCAATTCTTAATATATATACTATCTATAGTATACCGGCGAAGTTATTTTTCTATATATATATATATATATATATATATATATATATATATATATACGGGAGTGTGCATGACAGGAGACTAATAAACAAGGTGGTCAGTAATTGGATACATATTCTTAATAACGACCACCTTATCTAATTGCCGACCCAATCAAATACGCCTGGTGTATATTATAATTGTATTATTATAATGATACAAATCACGTATATATCTAGTTGTGTATGTAGTTAATATAACTATATTTGTGTATGTAATACGTGTATATGTAGAACTGAATCATGCAATATATCTAACGCAATATATTAATCATTGAAATTAAGTTTAATTATTAACTTAAACTTTCGATTAAATTGTTACTTATTATTGTTAAATTATAAAATATACATGTTGATTACACATGGTATACGAGTAATAATTTAACATATATGTTAAAGTATTACTGTTAATTATTATGTAATAGTTATTAATTAATGTACACATCGAATGACGAATCATTTTTATATCGATGATACATACCCATGATATTTATACTCTCAAGGATCCCCTTTAAAACACGGATCTATTTTGATTGGATATTATAAATAAATTGGGTGTGTATTTGGGCAATTTAGCGGGTCGGTAATTGAATAACATTGGGTAACATTCACGAGGGTCAACATTGAAATCATATTATGTTTCTTAGCTTTGTTAGGGATTACAATTATTTGTACCTACGAATCGTGCAATTAATTTATCCTTATTTATAAAAATCATAATAATGATTTAAAAATAGTAATTATTCAATTAATTAAAATTTAAATCTAACACATTACATTGTACGTTAGATATGTCAGTAGATACACTGTAAGATAGAATATTTTGAAATATAAAACACATATTAATATATAGCATTATATTATTGCTATTATATATATATATATATATATATATATGTGTGTGTGTTGGTGTGAAAGGGGGTAGATATTTGAAGATGCTTAGACTTTCCGCTACATGTAACCTTGGAGTATACTCCCAGGTTATAACCCATATGTAACTGTGTAGAGCCATATTACAATTAGTCATCATCATATATTAAATAATTATACACAAATATAATATATTGCATATATATATAGTTGTTGTTCCTCACTTATAATTCGCTTATATATAATTTAATCTTTAAAATGAACTACATTATGAGTATTATCAATATAACATAATACACATATATTTTAGTATGCAATATATTAGGTAAGGTTATATACCTTATTAATATATATATATATATATATATATATATATATATATATATATATATATATATATATATATATATATATATATATAATACATATCAATTATACAATGATTTTATTGATATATTATAATAATCAAATTTCCGGAATATATATTATATTAAATATGTTGTGGTTTTTATGACCACACTCTTAGAAATTCACATCGTTTCATATATAGTGGTGTATTAATATATATATATATATATATATATATATATATATATATATATATATATATTATATTTATATTTGCTAACTATTATTTATATTTGCTAACTATTATTTATATATTTCTGTCATTATTATTTATTGTTATCCATCGTTTTGATTCTAATCAATAAACTATTATCTATCTATCTATCTATCTATTTATCTATCTATATATATATATATATATATATATATATATATATATATATATATATATATGTGTATATAATATATATATGGTCATATATGACCAATATTTGTGTAACTAAAATTCTATTCTAAGTTTGTATTAATATATGTACCTACTTATATCGATTCGTCATATTATACTTTATTATTTTAAAAATATTTTATTAATATATTCACAATCACAAGTGCCTATATTTTGCTAACAAAAAGTAATATTTATTAATATATTAATTAATATATTATAGTCTTAAATGTGAATGTACATTTGAAAGTAGATTAATTGCATAGGATTATCAAAGATTTTTCTAAAGATAGATATAACATTTACGAGATATCTTGTAATTCGATTTTATACACAAAATACGAACAGCGCCACCTATATAGGTTGAATTGTTGGATACATTTGATGTTTAAATGAAAATTCATATCAAATTATATACTTTTTAATTCAACATCCATTTTTTTAATTAGTATTTATATCATGAAAACTAAGTGTTTCTCATTACTAATATATAACACAGCAATTGCAGTAAGTAAAAGCTAACTTATATTGCATGTAAGATAATATGTAAACATACTACATCAAACTTAAAACTATTTCAGTGATGTAATATATATAGATTAATATATTTTAGTATACTATAGTAAACGATAATAGAAGTATATTTCTATTATCGGCATGAATATAAATATATATAACTATTAATTACGTTGTATATAGATAGATATAGTATTATATATTTTCTTCACAAAATCTTTGTGTGTAATATATATGGTTTATATATATATAATTATATTATAATTTGATAAATATACTTATAAACGACAGTATATCGACGACTGCGTTTTCGAGGGTGTATCGAACTCGGTAGGGAGGCGTGGCTTAACCTGTTTCCACGAATTGAAGCTGACGCCGCAATATCTGCAATACGCTTCTTCGTCGGCTACGTTGGTCTGAATAGTTTCCGTATTGACCCCGAATGATGTCAAGGTCAAACCGGTCGCGATGGTCGTAATGGACGTAGAGGTCGAAGATCCGGGGCTCTGCGTATGAATAAGTTATGTTTATATGTATATATGCGAAACTGAATATAATATCGGGTATATATAATGATGAATGATGATGATAAAATAAGGCACCGTTACAAAGTGATAACACCCCTTGTAGGTGCAAAATAAATAATAATAAAACACACCAACCACAAAAAAACGAAAAAACTTACGAAACAATGTGGAAGTAATAAGACTTGATGAAATTAGATAGAGGATAGATATGACTCAAGATGAGCGTTGAATGAGGTTGGAGATTGAATGGATCATATAGATGAAGTGCGTGCATTACATATAGATGGGATAATGTAGGAAAATGAGTGTTTCTAGAATGTAATTGAGGATGGCTGTGGGATAAGAAGATTTATACTGGAAGTTGAACGGGTATCGTAGATAGTGGAGCGAATTGAGAGTAAGTCATATATATATGAAGGAGTGAATGCATATATAGATTTATGGGTAATAGAAATGAGTCCAATTAGGGATCGTTTTTATAAGGGAACCTGTTTGGTAGACGATGAAAGGAGTCAGTAGAGGAATAGTCAGATAGTTTAATATTGAAAATGGATCTTATGGATGATATAATTATTTTGTTTAATGTATATTTAAGAATAGTAATCAATACGATAACTTACAAATTAATTAACGAGTACAGCACATATGGGACGTATAATATGTTTACAGATACTTCTGTTTCTAAATAAATGATAATTAACAGCTTTAGAAATGTTAGAAATATGGCTATAACCATAGTCATTTCTATAGAAAAAGATAGATCATATTCAAAAATGAATCAAAGATTGAGGACTGAATTATAATTAATTGAAAGGTGAAATAAGAAAGATTTCAATGTAAAAGGAATGGAATGATGGGAAGTACGTAGGTATATTGAGAATGGCTGTTTTTGAGGTTTTTAGTAGAATATTATTGGAGAAAAGCCAATATTTAATAGAGATGGCACACGAAATTAGTTTAGAATTATCTGGAGTGGATATAGGGAGGAAGGAGTAGAATTGGATATCGTCAGCATATATATATATGATAGAAAACGCCAGGAAATTGGGATATATTATAGGTGCTATATATGTGGAGAATATAGGTAGGTCTAGGACAGAACCTTGTGGAACACCATATATGGAGTAGAATAACGGGATCAGAATAAAAATAATAGAATTTAACAGAGGGTGATCTATTTAGGATGTACGAGTTAAGCCATCTGAGGGCACTAGCATTAACATTCCAATCATCTCAAGTCTCGAAATAAGAATATCATGGCGAAGAGAGTCAAATGCACAAGAGAGATCAAGGAGAACCATTTGACAAAATAACAAGGGAGAAACTTTCGCATATATATTGTTCAAGATTTGAAGGAGGGCTGTCTCAGTTGAGTGACCTTTATGAAATGCACTTTGCAGTACATCATATTATGTCCTTTAATATATATATATATATATATATATATCATAATCAGTTAATGATCGCGTATTGGTTATATATATATATCAATCCTTGTGATCAATTTTGTATCTGTCTATTGTTTCTATATATCTGTCTATTGTTATATTATTAATGTTATAATTCTACTTTAAAATATTAAGAGGTTATATGCAAACTTTATGTAGTTATTATATTATTAAATTAAAAATAAATTGTTTTTATATAACATTTTAAATCACATATTTTAATTTACATCATACTATTTACAGAGTATGTAAACTTTACTGTATATATATATACATATAGGTATATAGTTATAGTGAATATATATTACACACACACATATATATATATAGTTTACCTATAGGTAATATATAGATTATAATTGAAAGTAACACACACACCGATACCCTATATGGTTTTTTATAAAGTAGAATTTTTAAATATATATATATATATATATTATATATAATATTTAGACAATATAATTTTAATATATTACCTATACTATATAATCAGTTAATAAACGGAATTTCTAAAATGTATAATATAACCTATATTTTAATTAGAATATTATCATATAATTATATAATATTAGTATTATTGTTATTAGTATAATTCTAATCATTAGAAATTTAAGATGTATATATATATTTATAAAATATTTCCAATGATATATATATATATATATATATACGCCTCAATCCATGCGATAAATACCGACAGCGTAAACATCCGTCAGGTGGAAATATTATGCCAGGAAATCCAAGAAATAATATTAATATAGAATAGTATTAATAATACTCGAAAATATTTATAATATATCGCTTAATTAAATAAATATATACAGTTTTGATACTCAACATAAAAAAATATATAAATAAATGTGATGATGGTGAGTGATGAATGATTATTAAGAACAATTTAGAATGTCGTGCGAGCATGGCACTCTCGTTCGAACGTGATAACACGAAAGTAAATAATAAATGATAAACGTAGAAAATAAAAATATAAAATAAGCAGATGTTAGTTATAATAACGTTTAAATAGTTATATACGTATATTGCAGCTATACCTGATATACTTGCTATACATGGTATTCTTGATTAACTTGCTTTTACTATTAATTTCTAATAATTATTGTAATTCCAAATAACATTGCCGTTGTAATATGTTAGAATATGTAATATGTTAGAACGTATGATACGTCTTATGTCGTCGTTATCTGTATCTACTATCAGCATCACATACCATTGATATAGTGTATGTGTAAAGTATAATAATTGCATATACTGCACATATCGGGGCTGAGATATATCTCTGAGAATATTGGCTCTGAGTAATGATACATTTAAAAAAATGTATTCAAATATTTAGAATTCTTCTTGTATACCTTTAATGATTCCGTATACTGCGATGTTTTCACCTATATGTATACCTATATCTATATGTATACACTGGATATATTATGCCTAACAAAGTTTTATTTTTGTCTGAGAATATTCTAAATATCTGATAGGATCATGGATCATGGAATTATATATTTTCGTAGAAATAAATTATATATATATATATATATATATAATTATCTGTTATAGATATCTCCTTTTGCAGCATTTTTACAGTTTACATAATGCTACTTTGATTATACTTGTCTTAATAACAGTTAATAATTGCAGTAGTCTGTTTTCCGAACTTCATGTAATGTTATATGTACGAGTTCACTTTTATTTAGAGTTGTATTTTCATAAATAACTCCTTTTTTGTATATAAAATTGTTCTAGTTGCAATGGTATTTCCTTTTTAATAATGGTGTTAGTAGTTAGTATTAGTACGTGATGTTAGTATATAACCTAACTATAGTTATAGTAATTGTAATTACCATTGCTTTTTATAACCACCTATTTATTAGATGGGTCTTTGATTATTCATCCACAAATCTATAATTAATGATGGTAATTGTAAGCTTGTTAGCTAGTTTGGTAAATCGTTAATGTATTAAATATTAATATAAAATTAATAAAAAGTTAATATAAAAACATGACATGTCAAGGTTTATATAATTAGGAAATATGTACACGATATCAAGTATACCAATACAACTTCAAACTGTTTGGCTTATTTATATATCTTCATTATAAATACGTATAATTGACGAGATTATCGTTTTTACCGGCACAGTTCGTTATGCAGTACATACTGTGTATGACGCTTTTAGAAATAATTAATCGTTAATATTTAAATACGCCCTATAGGTCATGGTGTGTTCGAAATGTTGAGATATTTTGTATGGTTTTATAATATCAGTGTAATTAATAGTTTTTAATCATCAGACATATGTGTAAGTTAAAATGTTTACTGTTTAATATTTATATTGATACGAGATCGGGTATTGGATGTAGTTAGATTAGTTAGATTAATTAGTTTAGGTATATCTATTTCATTAGATGGTGTAAAATCAGTTTTTTATAGTAAGATGTTATTATTGTTAAATATTATAGTTGTAATAATTATTATTTATATAAAGTTTATATGAAGTCACGAAATATCATTGTCGGTTACTGGGATTATGGTATATTTATCTGTTTATTTTTATATATAAGTAAATTATAAATGTTAACACTATGTAGAGCTAGGAATAGGCAATAGTTTAATAATACAGAAATACATTGTTTTATTATGGCTTTATTGCCGATAGATACATTTGATATCCAATATAGCGATTTTAATTTGACTAATTATTGATTTGATTATTCCCTGTTGTCTTACATTTCCTTTTAGTTTCTTTGAATTTGTATTGTACTGTATGTTATTGGTAGATTCGTTTTGATTATTATCAGTTTTTGTCGTTTATGGATTATATTATATTATTAATGGGTACATGTTTATTATATAGATATGATAATTCAACAATTGTTATACTTTTAATATATTTAAAATATAACCAAAGCTGCTTAAACTTATCGGTAGTAGTACATGTTAACTATAAGTGGAATGCCACTATTTGTAAAGGAAGAAAGATAATATTTAAATTATATCATAATTGTATATTATAATAATTAAAAACTAGACATGCTTATAAGCATATATAACAAACTAACTAACTAACTATAGTCTCATTAAAATACCTCGTAGGGGGAACATGATATGCATGAGTCATGCACGACTACCACTTCCAATTATAACGGTATTTCGTTACCTCAAGTAACGATCGAGTAGACATACCGGTCCACTCAAATGCGTCCTCCTTGCAGTTCCTTTTAGGTCAACCTATATTCCTTGTGTCATCAATACTACCTTGTTAAATAGTATTCAGAATGTGTCATGTGGCCAGACACATGGCCAAACCATTTATGGGTACATTCTACTATGTCGATATTGTTCGTGTTCAGATTTAAACCTATTTTCTGTATTTATATTTCAACACTGGATAGCAGTTGCAGTTGCTAGGCTTGGCATATATATTCATGAATTATATGATATCGTCCACATAACTCTGATCTGTAATAGTTACAAAGGGTATATTGGGATTTTCTTTTTAATAATTTATATTCGAATTCCTCCTCGTATCCATTACATTATATTCTGATTGCATAGTCGAGTGTGATGATACATACGAAAGCTGTTGAAGTAACAAGGCATATATCTGGAACTTGTTTACATCGCCATCAAATAAAGATATAATATAAGTCTAAAATATGAGTCTTCAATTTATATAAATAAAATAAAAAAACTTAACTAATTATCCTCTTATTCACTTTCTGTAAAATACGTTCATATGAACCAATTCTAGATATCATTTCCTCATAGATATATGCATTTGTATTTCGTTGTCGTGATGTTTAACATTCTTCTATGTGACTTAGATTAAAAATTATTCAATCGTTTATTAGATTATTCAAGAATAGTTAATGTTTCGCAGCCTTACAAAATAGTGCATAGAATTAAGGAATTGTAGAGGTTGAAATTAATTTTAAACATATTTCTCTGCTTCTCTAGATCATTTCCAATAATACTATTATGTATGTAATTCTTATTGATATTTCGTTTATTCTATTAGAATTGTCCGTTAGTGAAACTCCAAGATAGTTATACGATTTGACTTGTTTTAGTTTTTTGTTCATACATGTTTATTGTAAACATATTACTATGACCTTTATTAGGACCATGATCATTGACTAAAATCTTACTCTTTTCATGAAATATTTCCAATCCTAATCATGATGCATTTTTTGCTAGCGAGTCTGTTAGTTTTGTAGTTCATTAGATGAACCTGAAATTAGGTAGATGTCATCTGAAATATATATATATATATATATATATATATATATATATATATATAATATCTCTAAAACATATATCAATAGCTAAAAGTATCTATATATCTCGGTATCCACCCTTATATCGTATACTATATGTTATTTATTATGCAAAACACACCAATTTAATGTAATGTTATTATATAATAACTATAATATGGAATTCATGATTATAACTCTCATAGTACAGTATACAAAATGTAATGCATGTGTGCATGGGAGTTCCTTTAGTTAATTAACAATAATTCTTATATATTCCGAAGACAATATGATTCATTGGGTTATATATATATATATATTTATACCTACCATAAACACTGTTAATCTATCGCAGATGTAGTACGATATTCTCACACAACGTGGCGCTAGTGGAGCGTATATTATCTCATATTACGTAATTATATAAGATGCTGCAATGACCAATAAAGAAAATAAATAAATCGAAAATATGAAATTTAATATGTTAGTAATACGGTTATTTAGTAGTGTTAATAATATTAAAGGTAATATTAGTAGTAGTATGGGTAATATTAATATTAGTAGTATTAGTAGTATTATAGTAGTAGTACTATTAGTAGTAGTAATAGTGTACTATTATAGTAATATTATAGGTGTCAGTAGTAGTAGTGATGGATAATAATATATAATTGGAATTGTATAATGCATAAATAATGAAACATAGGTAATTTATTAGTTTTTATAAATAGGAATACGTGAATTTATATTCAATATATTTCACATAGGTATATGTATACTCATACGTACACACACATGCACACATACATAAATACACACATATATATAGATTTACCTATATATACCTATATATATATACTATAAAGTATACTCTATACTATAGGGTATTTAGTATTTATGATACACGAATGCAGGGTTGTGGATACCTTCACAAGTGCAATGCATATAGTATACGATGTGTAGATACAGTGCTACATAGGGGAGAAATGGACGCGGATAATATTATATTAATATAACATGCATATATATTCGTATACGAACACACGGTGGGAGGTATGAAACACATGTGTACGAATATACCCCGACGGGGTGATGGGGATCACGTGATATTACTTACGCACCCGACATTAATTAAACAGGTATGATTACAAGTGATAAGATAATGGGGGGGGGGGTGCGGCTTTGATAGAGAGAACAATAACGAACAATAAGAACTACACGCCTAACGATGAAGATCGGTAATATTACGAGAAGCTAGCAACAGCCCGATGTACGGTGCTATGGGTATGAGGGTGATATCTTGTTGAACAGGGTGACCCAAGTATATGAGGTTGATATATTGTTGTGAAAGGTAACCCTTTAGGTACGCGAGGGCTACTTAACTGTATTATTCACTATATATGAAATCATGATGAGGTCATCCTCTGTTTAATTTAATATATATCAAGTTTGGTTAAAACGATATATGCAGCGGGTTACAAGTTTAAAGTATACTAATTTATATATATATATATATATATATATATATTATCGGACGAATATTAATAATGTGGAACAATGGCAAAGGCGAGAGAGAATAACATCATTCCGAATATACATATAGCTAGATTGCCGATTTGTAAATTTCCGAGTCTTTATGAACTATATAGAATTGCTATTATATATATTAATAACTCTAGATATGTGTGTGATATGTTTGATACGAGATCTAAAACCTACACGTTAGGCGGCTGGAGTTATGCAATAGTTATCTAACACGACACTGCGAACGGGAAACTTTGAGGTACACGTAAGTAAAACAATGACTTTACTACTATTAAGTACTACTACTATTAAGAAGTAGTTACTCGAAGAGAGTTAAGTATACCTATATGTATATCTCCCAGACCGTAGCTCGAACTTAATTACTTGTGATAAACAATAATGTGTAATCTTAATTCTCTTATAATATACTATAGTAGATTTGGACATATTATACATCTTAAAATCACCCGCAAACATATGAGACTATAGTATCACCGTATACGGTACCACGAATATCATCTATCGACGGCTATTAATGGATATTATATATAATATATTATATATAATACTATATATAGTATACAAATATGTACAGCATTGTACAGCAATAAGGTTCGTGTTTACACAAACAATGGGGACATGCATACTACTTTAGTGAACTCCAGCATAGCGAGGAGTCTGATTATTGTTACTAGTATACGTATATTATGTAATATACCAACATCACGTAATACATGCAATATATATATAAAATCATGAGAACTCATATTCAATATATCAAATTATTTTTAATATGAAAATGCACGAATTATTCTGCTGTAATGCTGTGTAATTCGTTTATATGATATGTTATATTTAATAATAATAAATAAATACTTGTTACATTACGCAATTCATATTACACACACATATATATATATATATATATATATATATATATATATATATATATATATATACACACCTAATAGCATACATTACCGGTTACGTAATGTCATATCGACATGTGAACGTGTTGAACACGGGAATGCTCTATTCGCAGGAAATGATTTGTTACGTCATAGGAAACGATTTCCGATGCGGCGTTCTACGGGAATCTCGCGAGATATCGCTCGAGATAGCGCGAGATCTCGCCACGATATCGCTCGAGATAGAGCGAGATTTCCGATATGCAAAATAATATAATAAGTAATATACGCGAATAATAATATTAACCGTTATATTATACACATATAGTATACGTATATTATACACATATAGTATACATATATTATATACCTATAGTATACATATATTATATACCTATAGTATACGTATATTATATACCTATAGTATACTTATTTATAATATGTATAACACACTCACGTACAACTTACAGCACGCAATACACAAGGTGTGTATACGTATGTGTGTCTGTGTGTGTATACGTGTGTGTGTGTGGGTGTGGGTGTGGGTGTGTGTGATTACACTACGTTATGCACCTCGTTCTTGTAGCACGTATGTGTTACATGTGTATGATACAATTACATGATGCATGTACATGATGCATGTATATGATGCACGTGTATGATGCACGTACGTGATGCATGTACATGATGCATGTGTATGATGCACGTGTATGATGCACGTCGTGATGCACGTACATGATGCATGTACACGATGCACGTGTATGAGGAACGTGTATGGTGCATTATGTCCGGCAAATCTGATATCATTAAATATCGTTTATACACTAGAATAGTGCATGCAGCTAATGCAGCGCCACCTAGAAACGGGGAAACGGCACGATCGCACGTGACCAGGTTATGTCCTCGCCGTCGTGTCCTTCGTAACACGTGACCACGTGACTCGCTAGCCGGCGGATTACGTCATCACACGACCGAGTATTACAGCACGCCCTATACGTATTACCTCATGATCGTGCACACTCGTTTAAGTCGATTATAATGAAATAATATATTACATAATATTGGGTGATGCGGCTATAATTATTCTACTCACATCTCACCTACAGTATATGTTTTATACAGTATATATTAATATATATATATATACATTATTTATTTATATATAACATGTATATATATATTTTTTAAATATCTAAATAAATACACGTTTTAAAGTATTTATTTTAAATACCATTTGATATGTGATATAATTCTGTATTTACAATTTAAAATATACAATGTACAATTTTATTAAATGAATGTACACTATACAATTTACAAGTTACATTACAATATCAAATATACACTTTACATTGTACAGTGTACAGTGTACAGTGTACAGTGTACAGTGTACAATGTACACGAGCGTATTCTAGTGTCTATAGACTATTTTTGAAAGTGTTGCTATCTCACTCACACTAGGTAAACACTTATTATATAATAAACATATTTGTGAAGAGTCATCACAACATATTTAATATTGATAAAGAAATACGCACTTTAATGAAGAAATATTTGAATTTATGATTTAATGTTAAGATTTAAATTATGTTTTACTTGTTTTTTATGTATTAGTTTATGATATATCACATATGTGATATACAAGTGTATATACACTGTATGTCGTGTTTCATAACAATTAAATATTTGTCATATAAATGTATAGATATATTATAATATTAATAAAGTATTCAAATTAAGTGGACTTTTTAAATTTATTAAATGACTAATGACTATTCTATTATTTTGATAAATTACTTGAATTAAGTATCACATTTTGTTGTGAGTCTATAATGTATATTTAAAATACATAATAATAAAAAATATATTTATTTTTCTTCAAACAAAATATTACGACTAGTTTACTAACAAATTGATTGTTTTGTTTAATTTCTCAATAAAACTTACTTTTTTTTAATAAGTATATGCTATTTTTATATTAATTTTTATAATGTTATGTTTATATAATGATATACATATTTATTTAATATTCCATTTTTTTCCATTTAGAAAAAATTGACAGATTAAATTAAAATTAGATTTAATTATTATACATTTTTTTTTTAATATTTTATAAGGGTGTTTCATATAACATACTTGATAAAAGGCAAAATATTATTTGTACACAATTTTTCCTTTCATCAGTTATTTAAATTGGTTCGTTATTTTTCAATGTAAATTCCTATTTTTTTATTATTGTTATTGATTTCTGAATTTGTGTCGGTTTTCAATTTTTAGTATAATATCTGGAATGATTAAGAGGAGTTATTCCGAGATAAGTGGAATTTTTCTAAAAAGGTTACCAAAACTCTCTATCATAATGTACATTGTACACTGTAGGGTAGAGTGCTCTAATATCGACATGCACGTAATATCGATACCCTAGAGATCTCCTAAAATATAATTCCAATCAAAAAATAATTAATGTATGAAATGATAATCAATATAATTCTAATTCAAATAAGTATAATTTTTTTTTAAATATTTATATTTTTTTAATTATAAACAAAAAACTGATTTTTTCGTTACAACTCTAAATTTAAGAAATTTTTGAAGTACAATATCGATTCTCAATCATCAAATTTATATATTTAAATATTTTAAATATATCGTATATATCTAATTATATTTTACAATGTGCAGAAAAGATTTTGTATTTTTCATAATTTGTTACAAAGTTAAGCAACATACATTTTCATAATACCGACACCCTAATTGCACGTAATATCGACACCCTTTAACCAATCAGCGTTATTTATAATGTTCGTGCGCTATGATAATATTCATAAATTAATAGACATACCTAATAATATACACATATACTTGGAATTGATTCTACTTTGAATTAAATAGTCTTTCAGAAACTATATAAATCTCCTATGTACGCGTAATATTCGCATTATGTAATTTAAAACTTAATATTTATAATATAATATAAAATATAAATATTTTAGAAAATTAATTATAGGACAAAAACGTATGAATTGCGTGTGTTAACTAAAAATAATGCGCATTTAATTCTGATTGGATAGTGGATATTAAATAATATATGTTATATCTAAATATCGATATATTTAGGGTGTCGATATTATGTGCCAAGGTGTTGGTATTTGAGGCAGTGCCTGTAATATCGACACCACTGTTATCTCAGAGTTAAAATACTAAATTAAATTTTAAAATAACTATTATATGTTTATACCTACTTAATATATTTATAAATAAAATTTGGAAATATTTAATTGAGAAATAATAAAGTTATGGTGATTTATTGTTAGGGTGTCGGTATTCGAGTACTCTCCCCTACAAATAATTATATTACATAACAGTGAGACATAGTATGCGATGCTTATTGTACACTGTAGGGGAGAGTATACTTTGAATTAAATCGACATCATCAATTAAAAGAAGAAATACTTAGTTATATACATATTATCTGATCTGATCTCGTCGTATTATCTCATAATATTTAATCTCGTCATATATCGTCATATATAACTACAGTTACATATCTTTATATATATATATATATATATATATATATATATATATATATATATATATATATATATATTGATGTAAATAAATTCTGGTTTCATCTATGATGATATCTATATATAACGTAATGATGGTGTTCAATAACACGATAGTGAGTAAAGCAAGTAAACCTTGTTTATATAATGGATGCAAATGTTATCTGCTTTAAACCGGTATTTATTATATATGTATAAAGTATATATACTTTATATATATATATATATATATATTTATAGTATCAGACACACAAGTAGTAGGACTCGACCGGACCATTAAAGTGGGTCTTACATTATTATTCAGAAGTTATCTTATATGGCTCTTGTTAAAACCATGTATACCCTAAAATAATCTATCGATAGCGGCTTCGAATTCACAAAACGGATATTAGAGACACATGGTTATAAGTGATCTAAGTTCCTGGATGAGATAAAAGGATTTCACCAAAATAAAATAACAATAAAAATAATATACATATATGTATATATATATATATATATATATATATATATATATATATATATATATATATATATACAGTGGTGGGAACAATTCTCGATCATGATCGTCTAATATTTGATATGTTAAATAAATTATTAGAAATGATTTTGATATTGATCGTGATCGTAATCAAGTAGACGATCATCGATCTATGATGAAATGATTGATGCACATAGGAATTTATAAATTATATATATATAATATAATATAATATATAGGTTAATTAATTAGGTTACCGTACAGTGTACGCTTTACACCTGGAATTTTATATGGGTTTTTTATATCAGTCTATAATTAAGACTATATATACATTATTATATTCTAAAAACTATAGTAGGTTTTACCTATAGGTAAAACCTACTATTGCTATAATACATTACACAATAGTATATAAAGATTATTAATAAAGGATATATTCACATATGATTTATAATATTATTAATATACTTATTATAATATTAAATATAAAATAATGTTAGCTATATCGGGAGAGGGTATTGAATAGGTGTCTCATAGGTATACATATTGTATACATATTGTATAGTATTATTATCCATTGTATGGAGTTCAACAAATAACATGTCGATAATATATATTATAAAGCATATATGCCAATCATTTTTTATAGATATATTATATCATATTATATGTAATATTTATATTTTCAAAATATATATATATATTTATAATAAGACCTGCTTCTTCCTTCACCCATGCAATTGCCAAATCTAATTTGATTATTTATTATTATAAATATATATACTATATTGTACACACTGATAAACACGAAATTGTCAATCGGGTATCACTAGTGTATACCATGGTAATGCTCACGTAATGACCATCGTACGATGATGTAATGGTTGACCATTAACAAATCATCATGATCAAGTATAAGAAAATGATTGAATAAACTATTGACAATGCAAGCGTTAATCGATACGTGATCGTGATCGGAGATATCTCCGATCATATAATCAAAACAAATAGTTGCACATCAATCTATATATATATATATATATATATATATATATATATATATATATATATATATATATATATATATGTTATATGTTCTCAATATAATTAATTAACAAATTAACAATATACTAATTGCATTCATATTTCATATACATTATTGATAGTCAATTACACTACAACGAACATAGATAACAATAGCCATGCCTTATATGGATATCGATTACTATTCGTATAAATCAGATACTCGACTAACATGGATTTCAAACATACATACACACATATACACATATACACACACGTATACACATACGCACAGTGTGTTGCGCATGCGCATACCGATGACATAACGCATGCGTATCGATATTCATCACGTGATGATGTAACATCACGTGACCGTGTGTGTCTGTGTGTGTGTGTGCCTTAATTACGTAATTATAGTGAGTGGTGTTACGCAATATATTAAATGTGGGCCAATTATCTTATACACAATGTTATAGTAATGAATTATATACACATACAGAGTAGCGTGTATGTCACACACGCACACACGCATACACGCACACACGCACACACGCACACACGCATACACGCATACACGCATAGATATAATATAGATACAATATTGAACAAGATTGATATAAAAATTATATATATATATATATAAATGCATATGTATGACTTTTTATTAAACAGTAATAACAATTAGTGTCAGTATAGATTCATATCAGATAATATCATACGTGCACGCTATTATAATATAAGTTTAACAATAACAAACATCAACATCACGATGACTGTTCCTTTATTTGTAATACACATTTCTTCACTTACGATATCTAGTGTGATAATCAGATATTGTTTTAAAAATGCTTATATTTGTAAATAATATTCTATAGTAGCTATATTAAGGTATATAATTACTACTAATAATAGAAAAGTTACTACTAATAATAGAAAAGTTACTACTAATATTCGGAAATTAAATAATTTACAGTATAACACAAATGTAATACCAGCTTTTAGAAATGAGAAATAATATAAATTAATACATTATAGGACAGTATAGGACCGCATATTTATGCGGCTAATTAAAAAGTAATTATCTCGAAAAGCTCTGTTTCTATAATTCTATAATAATGCTTCTATACATCATGATGTAAAAACCTAAATTTGATAATAATAATAATAAATTAATATATATATATATAATTTATATTAGAATGATTTTTTAGAAACACACATTGTATTAATCTGCTAACGTTACACTTGTGTTATTTCACAATATTCAAAACATCAACAGATTGTGTATAGTATACTTAACTATAGTTAAGTATACTAAGGGGTGATAGCGGTGAAAGTAGTACCACCTATAACCACCCTACTAACCCTACAACCACTACTACTACTACTACTACTATTACTACGGACATCCAACCACTACCACTACAACCACTATAGCTACCAATATACAGATAAACTTCATTATGAGCTTATTTTAAAAATGATTAGTTTTACTAATTTTGATATTAGCTAATTTATACTGATTTTAAAAGAATAATACTTTAGTCTTTTTGGTTTTTATTTATTTATTTACGAGTTATTAGTTATTAGTGATATGTATATATATATATATGTACAATGTACAATGAGACATACAGGAAGATAGTATGATATTAGAAAAGATTTTGCGAAGCAATCATTAGAAAAATCTGTGATATTAGTATGAGAAATAATAATATATACAATAATTTATATTCATAATAGATTATAATAAATTTATAAACCATTTATTATTATAGATATATTATATATATCATAATAGATATTATGATATATATATATATATATATATATATATATATATATATATATATATATATATATATATATATATTATTATTATAGATATAATATATATATATATATATATATATATATATAATATATATTATCTCACTATTTCATCTTACTAGGTTATCTGCACGTATTGCATAACATATTACCCTATATTACATTAGAACATACTAGAACACATTAGAACAAGTTTAATTGTCACCGGATGTTGTGACTATATCCATGAAGTAATATTACATTTTATTATTTCCTTTATACCGGATGTTCAATTAAATATACGCGGGGGCGTGTCTATATACGCGGGGGCGTGTCTATATACGTGTGCACATGTGTATGTGTGTATATATATATACCTATAGGTATAACAACGTGTGGGAGGTGGCATGGAATTGAATTTGTGTTTACCTAGAAAATCTCATAAGATATAATATATATAAGTGTAATAATTATGAGTTGTATATATATATATTTATATATATATATATATGTGTGTGTGTGCGTGTGTGTGTGTGTGTGTGCGTGTGTATGTGTATGTGTGTGTGTGTGCGTGTGCGTGTGCGTGTGTGTGGTAATATGTATACGTGAACGTACGAATGTGGCGTCTAAAGTCTGCGTACACATACATGTTGGGCAATAAGTAAGACATTCGATAGCTATATTTGAGAAAGTATACTTTTATATATTTTCTATATATAGAAAGTATACCCCTATAGGGGGCGAACGTTTTAAAACTGGCGCCGTAAAAGTTAGCATCACTTATTTAGCATGTAAATAAAGCTCAATAACAATAGGGAACCACGCGCGGATAACAATGGATGTAGGTGTTACTATAACTACGACCCTACGTCTAGAGGTACTATAGTACCCTACTAGTATACCCTACTGGTATACCCTACTCCAGGACTACGATTAGAGATGCTGCGAGCATCTTCCGAACAGCCAACCGAGTATACACATAATGATGGAGATATTGTCTATAGGGATCTTCAGCTAACTACATCTATTGTTACAGCAACTACAATAACGACCGCGTATTATTAGATAATAGTATTGAGTTATATAATACATTACCACCCACACACACACACACACACACACACACACACACATACACACACACATACACACACACATACACACATACATACACACACACACATACACACATACACACAAATATATATGTTAAATACACGTAGATAGATGTCCATTAATTAATTTAATTGTATACATGCGTAAACATATATTCTATGTTTCATATCGTTAGCAAATTCACACATATATGTGTGTGTCGGTATTTCTACAAATACCTATACACATGCATACATATTATGTTTGAAACACATATACACATATATACACACATATATACACACACACATATACACACATGTACATTGTACATACATACACACACTTATACATACACACACACATATATATATATATATATATATATATATATAACTGGTAAGTGGATCAGCAGGATAATGAGTCAGACACATAAACAGTAGGCACTGTAATAGTTTGAACTCAATACAATAGATCTTAGGATACTATTTAGAAGTGAAGATCTTATATAAGTGTGTGTATACAAAAGTATCGGCTCTCGATCAAACATGGAATTATTAACACTAGAGTGGATTCAAAGGGAAATTATAGCCATTTGGTAAGAGTACAGCATTTCTAAGATGGGAAATAATAAATAATAATATATATATATATTGTGGCCGTATACTTAAATAACAAGCTCACTTATTTCTTACACAATGTGTATAATAACATCACACATCGTACGTGTGATGTTATTCTACACACATCACGTGTGTATACACTCAGTGAGCTTGTATAAACATGTACATATCGATAATGTCGGTAATCATCCGCAATGCATATCGGTGTGTAAACACAGAAAGTATGTTGTATATATCATGTACAGGTGATACATATGCCTATCGTGTGTGTATGTGGGTGTGGGTGTGCATGTGTGTATGGGGGTGTGCGTGGGTGTGTATGCGTGTGTGTGTATGTGTGCATGTGTGCATGTGTGGGTGTGTGCGTGGGACCCACTCCGTGCGTGTGTGTGTACACAATTAACGTGTGTACGTTATATGTTACAGATTGTTACACATCGCCGATAATAAACAACGCTAATTACAGCCATCGCCACCTATCTAGTAATGTATACACGTGACGGGAAACGTACTACAGTCATGCGCATTTTCTGGTTTCATGTAAACGTCACGTGACTATAATAGGAGGTACGCGAGTAACATAACAAATACCTATAGGACATACTTTACAGTGATCATCTGACAACAATTATTCTGACCAAGATATGTTTGGTTACGTTTAGATGTTATAAGAAATATGCAAACAAAATACTCACTTTAAGCTTATAAGCTTAATATATATATTAACTATGCGAAAGACCGTTAAAATTAGTAAAATATTACATCGAAAACTATTATAGTACAATAATTTAGAACGAAAATATACGAAAATATATGAAAAGGTTGCTACAACTTAATTATTTAATATTTTTTATCCCTAGCTCTCATTCTAATAAATATGATATTGTTTTCTAAAAAATATAATAAAAAGTGAAGAAAAATATGTGCTTAATTATACCTTTACCAAAAAATATAATAAAGGTAGTATAAATATTATATTTGTATGAATTAAATATCTTTTTTTTGTAATTTTACCTTTTATATTCTTTAGATATACAAATAAAGTATAAAAAAAGTCGTTCATATATTTGAGTTTTTAAAAAAATCCTAGAAATTATGTTAATTTAATTTCATTTATATGAACAAAAATTACCTATTTAATTTGTCTGATTTTCATTATTACCATACTTATTCTATATGCTATTAAAATGTCATATTGCAAAAAAAAT
>OZ025240.1:46194853-46209853 GCA_964019155.1 Osedax fenrisi | reverse complement strand
TCAATAAACTCACTATGCGAGGTTATATCACACTCTGAGAGAATATTGATAAGCACATTCCATGGAAATCCTGTAACATATATTATAATCATATATTCACCAACAAATTCTAGCGAAGATGAAGTTATAAAAAAAAGTATACGATGAACTTAGAAGAGCTATAGAAACTATACCAATTAACAATGTCCTAATCATTATTGGATATTTTAATGAAAGGATAGGGAATGATGATTGGAAATTTTACTGAAGTTAAAAGAAAACTAGTTGAGTTTCAATTAAAACAAATAAAATGTGTCCATCCACTGATAATACTGTTTCTAGAGTTAGAGAAGATACTCGTATATCAAATAGTATGAAGACACTCCAAATGAGACTAATCAATATAACAATATGAATCGCGCAATAAACTATATACAGCATATACAAATATTGCAGTTGATACCCTAGAAGAAATGATCAAACAAATTGAGAACGCTGATCCCAACAGAAAGTACCCATTAAGCTGGGAATTAATAAATGAAATCACTGGTAGAAAAACAACTAAAAAAGGAATGATAAAAGGAAAGAACCAAAAAGAATGTCTACAAACTTGGTACAAACACATTCAGGATTTATTAGTCAAACCACCAAATATTGAAAACGAAAATGAAATGATAATACAAGTTATACAACCTCTAGAGATAAAGCGTGGATCTTTTGAATTGTATGAGTACAAGTTGGCAAAATAGGTAATTAAATAAGGTAAAAGTAGCAGTGTTGATGAAATACTGCCAGAAGTATTAAAATGATGCAATATGGATGACATATCCTCTACTTCTGTAACAAAGCACTATTAGATAAAATAAAGCAAAACAATAGTCAATTTTGAATATAATTCCAATACCCAAGAAAAGAGATCTTAGTCTAGGTAGTAATTCTCGTGGTATAAATATTAGTTTATTAGTTTATTAGTAGCGAAAACTTATAATCATATGATACTGAAGAGAATTAGGCCTCATCTAGATTGTTATCTAAGGAAAAATAAAAATGGTTTCAGAAGTGGTAGAACAACAACCAGTCAAATATTAGCACTCAGACGACTGATTGAGGGAGTCAAAGATAATAATATAGAAGCAATCCTGATATTCATCGACTTCAAGAAAGCTTTGAAACTATACAAAGAGGAAACATGCTTACGATACTGAAAGCTTATGGGATACCTGAAGAGTAGGTGACGGATATTATCATAATGTATGAAGATACTACTGATATAGCCTATAAGGTCATTACACCCGAAGGAGAAACGGAAACTTTCAATATTCTAGCTTGTGTCTTACAAGGAGATACGTTAGCTCCATACCTTTTTGTCATAGTTATCGATTATGTTATGAAAACAGCTTTACAAGGAAGAGAGATAAACTAGGTTTCCAACTAAGGAAAATAAAAAGCAGAAGAGTACAACCTATCACTGTTACAGATATGGACTTCGTAGATAATATTGCATTAGTAAGTGGAGGTATCAAAGAAGCCCAAGAGATGCTCACTCGAGTCGAAAAATCAGCAAAACGAACAGGACAAAGCATGAATACAGGTAAAACGAAATGCATGAGTTACAATACTAATCAACAGTTTGAAATAAAGCTATATATGGGTAATATCTGAAAATGGTTGAAAAGACTTCAAGTACCTAGGGGTATGGATTGACAGCAGTGCAAATGATTTGAAAATCAGAAAAACGCTTGCTTGGATAAATATGTCATCAAATGAGGAATATATGTAAATCAATTCTTAGTAGGAAACTAAAAATCAGACTCATGCACACCACCGTTGAATCGGTTCTGCTGTACGGATGTGAGACTTGAACCCTCACAAAAACACTACTCAAACAACTTGATTGATTAAACAAGTTTTTATATCTGTTATATTATGGCATACTCTTTTGTAGAGTATTTGGCCATACTATAGTATATAGAAAACTGATTTTTAAATAAAGAGTTTTCTAAATTTTAATACACGCTGGAAAACTACTTTTTCTAACAGTGTATATACTATAGTGCTATAGCACTGGCTATAGCTATGATGAACCGTGATGTTTGGAGAACTTTTACTGTCCGGGAAACAACAATCCCGAAATAATCAAGTAAGTAAGCAATATAATAATAAGTACATTATATGCGGTAACGATGCGGTAATAGTACTAGTATAAGCACATCGTGTATATTGATGTATGGACACAAACCTATAGGTTTGTATCCATAGTTATTATATAACTAATCTCAAACCATGCACCGCAACATGTACCGCGGATAACGTCGATGTAGCGTGCGTACGATGCGTGTACTGAACGCGTGCGTGGGCGATACTATATATGTGTGTATGTCCTTACGCATGTCCTCGGTAGTCGAACACGAACCCCTTATTATCGCCCACGCGTAATGTTTATGAACACATGACCTATCATAATTAAGTAACAGGTAACTAGTCACGTTGTGTAATAGATGCACGTATGCCACCCACCGTTGGTTAGTATGCATATACGTGTAATACCCATATGTATGCTCTGAATACTATAGTATATATATATATATATATATATATATATATATATTCATATGTGAAGCTATTGCAATTAACATTTTATTTTAGTGATCTGTTTCTTTTAGTGAAACAACTTAATCTACGTCGAATATAAATACTTACAATATGAATTTATAATTAACATAAATTAAGTATATAACAAATTAGGTCCATATAACCTAAGCACCTATGAATCAGATATAAAAGTAATTATGTAACCGTAACTTATGTTCCTATAAATTACGTAACTTTATTTATGTGTATATAAATAATGAGGATCTTTCATATGACTTATTACAAATTAAATTGTAAACTCGACATATATTTATAAAATCACACACATACACACACACACGCACATATATATATATATATATATATATATATATATATATATATATATTATAATATGAATGTAATTTCCATACAAAAACCCATGCGATTAGAGACCATACGTTAGTAAACTTATTAACCCATTACATATATATATATATATATATATATATATATATATATGTCCTTATTACTTTAATCATAAATCGGCAGGTGATGTATAAAATAAATAAAATTTGTTATTATATTACTATATAGTATTGTATACACATTGATAATATATGTACATTGTATGTATGTAATCTATAAATAGGCATGGCTTTAGGGTATTCAAATAATATAAAAATAAATATTTATAAATATATATACTGTATACACTAGAAATACGTTTATAGATAACAATTAAATATATGTATATATACGTATATGTTACACACACAAATATGATAATAGGCATCAGGCTGGGATCGTATGTTTTCTAATAGTCACACGAAAAGCCGCATTTCCAAATATTCGCAAACATCTAAAATTTCGATATAAATAAATCGCGATTATTATTCGCGATTATTCGCTAATTCACGCTCATATTTGCTGTAAACATACACACTATATATGGTATTATATTAGGAGTTAAGAACGCGATAAGTATACTAATAGGAGATAGTTGCTGTGCGGTGTATGTCATGATGAATGCACGAGATGATCTCATTAGTAGAAGCCAGATACATCTATTAGTCTGACAGATGAATCATTTGTTATGGTAATGTTAGCTAGATTATATAACAATAGATTATCACAAGTGATAGACAGTGGAGCGTAAGGCATACAGTGAACGCTCCACTATTATGACATATGTTTTAGAATGACATACTCACTGATATAGGGGTTCTCCGGTCATTTTAGACTATATCACTCTGATTTAGAGCAAAGGGTAACAATAATCGAGTGTCAAACATTACAGTTGAATTATATAACTGCTTGTGCGGATTAGTTGGCTAAGGTGTCAGATACACAAGTTGTAGGACGCGGGTTCAAGCATCGTCCGGACCATTAAAATGGGTCTTAACATAATAGTTAGAAGTGATCTTATATAATTGTGTATACATACATGATCGGCTCTCATTAAAACCATGGATTTGAAGGTATTAGAAATATATATATATATAATTGATTAACGGACTCCACCAAAATAAAATAATTATTTTAATAATAATAATTTAATAATTATATACTCTTAGAATAATACATATTTGGGTCTCGTTCGTCTAATCATTTCAAAGTAATGGTATGTGGTTTAATCACAAAGATAGAGAGAAAGCTCTATTTCTCTCTAGATCTATGGGTGTAATACTCCAATATAAACTGTAGTAACTTAAGTAATTAAGTATTAGAACATTATGAGAGTTTACGTTATCGAATACAGATAATCTCCTCTATAGAGCCTATAGGCTTATTAATATGGTCAAATTATACACGTCTCTTAATGAAATACAAGTACGAATGTATGCAGAACTATACCGAGAAAGAGAAGTCGGATATTGCGAAACATTATAATGTAAGATATATATATCTTCTATAGAATCATATAACGATATCGTTATAATTTTTGTTTCGTCGAGAACCATTCCGTGTTCTTCAGGTCAACACCGATGTCCAGCACCAATGTCCAGCGAACACGCGTGTGTCCAGCGCCGTCTATCATACAGTACAATACACCCGACATCCGCGGGGGTAGAGACCCACCCACAGATCGATGCGTAATCGTAGTGACCGGTAGGGTTTTGCTAAACGGTCTGGCACCGGCTACTACCACTGTAGTGGTGGACAGCGGTGGGCGGCGGTGGGCGGTGGGCGGCTAGTGGTCACTCTAAACGCGTGGTATCGATTGCCGGACTGCGCGGTGTGGAGAGCACGTGATTCTGTTATGAGTCATCATCCTGCGTCGTAGCAATGATTCATCCGTCATCGGTCTGACGTAATTAGTCGTTTACGTAATGGGATTTGTGTATCTAATGTGATGCACCGTAGCGCGAAGCTTGCATTGATTGCGTGGGATGGCGGGCGGGCGGGCGGCCGGTGGACATATGTCCTATAGTATATAGGGAAGACGCGATGTTATTTGCAGCTACATGGTATTCACTGTTCGGTAATCATCAATATATTATCGCCATTAACATCATCATCATCATCATCATCAGTATCAGTATGATCATATAACGCGTCATTATTATAATCATCATTATAATCATCATAATTGTTATCGTCATAATTATGGCTATCATTGATCTCAATAAAAAATAGAATACATATTATATTTCGACATCATACACATTTTCTCAATAATAGAATTTATTCATATATTCAATTGGATCCTTCAAGGATATACTAATATTTAACAAATAATGTTATACAAAATATTCAATAATTTCTAAATATATTTAATTTAATGTATTTATAAATAAATAAAATTATATAGTATATAAGTATTTAATATATATATATAATGTATACATTATAATTATATATATATATATATATATATATATATATGTATTTTATCATTATAATATAGCTATATTATCAGAATTTGACTAATATATGACTATTCAATAGCACCGTCATATATTTATGTAATTTATTGTGTATCATGTTAAGATGTAAATCACATGTTGATTATTATCGCCGAAGATGTAGTGGTCATGGATGTGGTCATAGTGCACACATGCGTCCTCGTGTGGTCATTTAGGGGTCATTTAGGGGTCATTTAGAGACCACAGGATACACACTTCCTCGGCGGGGATAAATAGATCGATAGAAATTCAATTTCTAAGACATATGGACGTATTATATATAATATATATGTGTATATGTGTGTGTATGTATGTGTGTGTGTTACATATTACATACATGTATCATGTACATAGAGTGTAATGTATTGGATACATAGCATATTGCAAACATATTATATAAATGTGTAGGTGGATCAATACACATTATATATAAATAAATAAATATATATATATATATATATATATATATATATATAATATATATACATACAAAAGATCGAAGTTTTATATCTAGTAATATTACAAGATAACGCGTACAAATGTATACATTTGTTACATAGATATATCTTAACCGAATTTAATAAAAAAATAATTCAAAATTAACAAAACAATACATTATATATAATTTATTTAAAGTAATCTTTTTTGTGTGTCAAATATTTATCCACATGGTTATTTATAAAAGTTATAAATGAATTAACGTTTCCATTAATATTATTATCGATGCAATAATTATGGAAATATATTGTGGGTATTTTAAAACATCTTCCGGTAAGATATTCACAGGTATTTTCATTCACGAATTACGTTCACAGAATCATCACTCACATCTTCAGAGACATTTCTTAATGAAATAATGTAATATGCTGGCTATATATAAGACATCAATACTGTACATTGCTGACCATTACTATATATGGATTACTTTATAATATATGCGATGTCAGTCCATGTATTATATCGTTGACCTCTACTATTATAACTCTTATATCGTATACTATATCTTACAAGATATAAATATCCGATGTATGTTGTTGTGTTATCTCTTCGATACAATCAAGGCTATCATATATGAAGGTTATCCGATGCCCAGGTTATGTGTGTATTGTATCCACGCAGTGATGGTTTAATTTGGCGGGCGCCAACTAATTCTGATTAACAGATTATAATTTATAATTAGGCAATTTTCTCTAGAAATAGGTCTAAAGATGTATATAGGCTAATATATAACATAATTAATATTTTCCATTACCTATAAATAATAAACATATCCCGATACTGATAGTATTATAACATTAATAATGATACGCGATATAATGAACGTGATACTTCCTATAGGAATACTCTATACACTACAGTGTAGCAAAGTGTGCATAACTTGTATATGATTTATACGCGTATACATTAGTTTAAGTATACTGAGATGTTATATATATATAAGCTTATGTATATATGTGCGTATATATATTATATAGATGTATATATAGATATATTCACCATGTATATGATATATAGCTATAGCTCCATAGGCTCTATGAAAGACAACTATTATAATAGTTATCTCTTATTATGATCATTATAATTATCATAATAAGAGATAATAATTGATAATTATCAATGATAATATTGAGGATTGGATTTAAAAATTAATTAAAAAGCAACCTCCACAATTAGAACAACATTTCGCTTTTAATTAACTTAACAATATCATCGCGGTTATACATACTCTATAGAATGCATTACATACTCATACACCTAGTATTATTTCATATAGGAGCCTATATATATAATAGTACCACATATTTTGAAACATCTTTGGTACTACTTTCTCAAATATGTCGAGGTATTGTCGTTACATACCTTCAGCTGGATATACAGTACTACAGGACTATATGCATGCCTATTGTGCGATATATTCGGTGACGACTCAGTCTGTGTCATTTACTTTACACGTTCACACGGCTTTATACGTATGTGTACACACACATGTATGTTAGCCGTGTTAATACGTGGTAAGTCAACTTTAGTAATTTCGGCTTAAAATCATAGACCTCGTAAGTTTTTATAATAGTATACGTATACGTATAATATTAATTACACACATATAAACACACACATACACACACATACACACACACGCAATATATATATAGTAGAGTCATGCATTATCTATAGATCACATGATCTCTTAAATATAAGAGATCAGGTGATGTTGTATAGATAAACTGTAAGCATATAAATAGAGAGGACACTATTTCTCTCTTTAGAGAGATATATATGTACGGCTATAGGCAACGTGTGAGGTAGTACAATGTTCATGAGTCATCACATGATACATATCTAACACGTGTTATGTCGCGTGTGCTTTGTTTATACGCGCTATTGTTTGCAATCTTAACTAGGTCACTAGGTCAGTAGAGGTTAACAGCGTACATTACTTAGCATTCTACTGACAATAGTGATGAACACGTGTTCAAGGTTGGACATGCATAAACCGAGGCGTTTTGTTATTTAAGGGTCTTAATGTAAACCCAATGTTAATTTGTGTACCATGTCGATTTGGGTATCAATTAATATCTATTTTTTCTTCCATATTTTTGTTTATTTATTTATTTTTGTTTACCTAATAAACTATATATTATATTATATGTGGGTGTGACCTATGTATGTATTGGGTTTATGCTGTAGATAGTGTTCTTATCTCTGTAGTAAATCACACATCTAGTAATATACGCACGCACACTTACACACGCACACACACATTCATGCGAATTCGCCTACACATACATATTTGTAGCCTACTCCTAATATATGGATATATATATATATATATATATATATATATATATATAACATAACACCTAAATAGGCACGTAACTATTTATCACACGTCGATGATTATATTTACCTGCTCGCTCACTCGTTCTCGTTTGTTTACTATTTACACCACGTGATTACACCACGTGATTACACCTCAGCACCAATTTCTCGGCTACTACCGCGGACCACCGATATCACGACTATAAATCTCGGATAGCCGCCACGAAAGTAATAATGATTACGTAACCGACACCGATAGAGGGCGCATCCCTGGCGACCGTTCACCGTACTAGCATAACGTAAACACGGGCGCGTTGATTGACAGCCGTAACAGGTACTTACGGACTAATTAGCCCCGCCCCCGTTCACATCATAGTGCTACTTATGGGCTTACCCTAGTAGTAGTGGGGAGGAGCTATCTCTGGTTCTTGTCTGGGAGTCGCGACGTAAAAGGAGTTATATTACAGCGCTAATAGCATTATTAACTATATCCTAAACATGGATAATGTCACAAATTCATACACACATATATATATATATATATATATATATATATATATATATATATACACAAATACAAATATATAAACATATATAAACCCTTCGATTGGATGATTCCTCATCGGTTTCACAAGATTCGTCTGACTTCTGACTCCCCTCCGATGGAGAACCCCCTTCCGAATGTGTGCTAGTGGGGCTGGTGATACCGGTAGTTGTACCGGTGGCATTGGTGGTACCGGTGGTGGCGATGTTGTCGTCCCCAAACTTTCCGTTCAGTCTAGCTCTACGCGCGTGACTTTTACCTTCGAAATGTTGCCGAGCCTACATCCGGGGTAGTAGTAACGTGTTACCATAGTAACTATAGTTATGGTATATCTTATACTATAGTGTCCATACACTGTTAAAAATTAGGGTACAGAGAGTGAATTTGTTAGGGTGTAAGTAGTGTCCCCATATCCGTAACATAATTAGGGTACCATTTGAATAAATATAATCAGTATCCTAACAATGATCAAACTATACCCTAATGAATTTTAGCTGGTTGTACCCTAATTATATGATTCCGTGTACCCTAATTATAAGATATGTACCATAATTGAATTGAATGATATGTAAATATAATAATATTTAATATAGCTGTACCCTAATAAATATATAGAGTGTACCCTAGTGCATTAACAGTCAGGTACCCTAATATTTAAAATATATGTACACTAATAAATATATATTATAATATTTTAAATGTTGTTAATTTAAATTATATCGAATTTTTTGTAGTACGATTTTAACTGCGAAACATATAGTGTTTTAAATGTTTTCTTTGGACTGAGATACAATTATATTTTATTAGTTTCAAATAAATGTAAGTTAAAATTAATGTTTTATATAGCGGGCAAGAGTTATCTCAAATAACTGTATACTATAGTGTAGGTATTGATCTAATGTCAGTATTACTCATAACTATAGAATATAATTATATATGTAACTATAATTTCAATTGAAATGTTATTGCGATATGCTTTATATAACAGTTATAATCAAAAGTACTCAAAATCAAAATTCACAAATTGTCGGGTATCGCGCCAATGACCAAACTATTACATAACACGTGCCTATGACGTCACAGCGAGATGCTAACCTGTAGCTGGGCGTTCAGTCTCACTCGGCACATGTCGCACCGAAGAGCGTATCGACGACGGGTGTCGCACACCGACGAAGAGGCTGACGGATCATCTTCCGGTCTGTAGGCGGGCCGACGTCTCCTTACGTAACGATTAGCGGCGCCGCTAGGTGGCCTCGCGGTGGTGCTGGTGGGGGCGGGGGTAGGGGCCACGACTGGGGTAGGGTACCCCATACCCGTTAACGGTAACCCGAATAGCGCTGTACTTTGTCCCAGTAACGAGGCGGTCAAATGTGATTCGTAAACTGTGATATATACATTTATTGTTATTTTATCGTTATTTTATTGTTATTTTATGTTGCTGTCCTAACATCCCATCCCGAACTTAGATGACGTTTTCACTTATAACCATATATATCTATATATAACCATTATAATATCCCTTCGAAGCCGATATCGTGTTAAAACATTCATGGTTTTAACGAGAGCCGATTATTATTGTTAACAAAATTATAATATATAACTTCTTAATATTATGTTAAGACCTATTTTATTATTTTGGTAATGGATGGGACATACTATAGTATTATAGAATATATAGTGTATATATACACTATATAGTATATATATATATAGTATAGTAATATACTATAGTATACTATAGTATACAAACACCAATTCGTTTAAATACATATATGTATTATAATATAATATATAATATATAATATATTATATATATATATATATATATATATATATATATATATATTAATGATTTAAACCAATCGATATTTATATTTGAAGAAATACAGTAGTAAATATTAAAATGTAATATGCAATATTTATTTTATCTGTACATATATTATCGTATTATATTATCGTATACATGTATAATATAATTCTTATATTTCACCTATATATAGGTGTCCTATAGGAAATGTTGATAAGTAATAAATGACACCATTTAAATATCATTTTCTGAATATATTATTAAATTTTAATTCAAATTTATATATATATATATATATATATATATATATATATATCTTATACGTTTTTAGAACTCATTATATATATATAATTAATTATACACATAACATCTATATATAGACCTTATAAAAAAGGCAAAAAGTAATTCAACTGATGATGTTAAATATAAAGTAATATTTTTAAATAATTCCTTTAAAACAATATCTATAGTATCTGAATCACAACAGTATGATGAATAATACAATTCAAAACACAGATTATTATACTATTAAGGAATATAATAATATACATAATACGTTAAATATAACTATATTGATGCTAAACATTAGAAGTTTCAATAAAAATATCAAAACATTTAAATAATAATTATATTTTTGGATACATTAGTCAGTAAACCAGATATAATAGTACTAACTGAAACATGGCTAACTGATACTGATGATCCTTCAATATATCTAACAGATTACAAAATGTATAAAACAAATCGTATACTAAAAATTAAAAAAAAAGGTGGAGGAGTTGCAATTTTTGCTCACAAAAATTTAGATTGTTTATATATAGAAGACTTATCAACAGCAATTGATGATGACTTAGAAATAATCAGTATACAATTAAATTTAAAATTTAAATATAAACCTATAATAATCACAGGGTTGTATAAAGCTCCAAATATTAATAGAACTATCTTTAATGATTTATTTTATAATTTGTTTTTAAAATATATTAATTCTGAAATTTTTATTTGTGGTGATTTTAATATTGATTTTTTAGATGTTTTTAATCCATTCACAATTGATTTTAATAATACCATTTCACAATTAGGCCTAAATAATTTAATAAAAATACCAACTAGATTATTAACTTATAAGAATTCATTAATAGATAACATATTAACAAATAGTAATTCAATTTTATTGAATGGTGTTATTAATACAGATATATCTGATCATTCTGTTGTATTTACTACTTTGAATATAAAAAATAACTATACTAAAAGTTGTGACTATGTATATATCAGAAATATGCATAATATTAATGCATTAGTAAATACATTATCGATTTATAAATGGGACTATTTTTTACACAATTACAGATCCTTCTATATGTTATGATGAATTAGTAATAAAATTAAATGAAATGTTTAATAATTTTGTCCCATATCTAGAAAAAAAATAAATAAAAATAGCATTAACAATCCATGGCTTAAAACTAAATTGAAAAATGCAATAAGAAAAAAAAATAAATTATTTAACACATATAAAACTAAAAACTGCCCTATCATATTTATTAAATATAAAAAACTAAAAAATAAAATTAATAAAAATATAAAATATGAAAAAAATAAATATTACTCAAATATTTTTTCAAATTGTAATCAAAAAGAAAATTGGACACATTTGAACACTATAATTAATCAAAATGTTGATGAATTACCCAAAATACTTAAATATGAAGGAAAAGAAATTATAAATATAAAATATCAATGTGAACATTTTAATAATTATTTTTCAAATGTGGGTTTTAAAATAAATGAAAGTTTTTTAAATAAAAATATGACTAATGATAATTTGATTAATGATAATATGACTAGTGATAATATGACTAATGATAATATAACTAATGATAATGATTTTAGATATTTTTTAAACTCTATTGAGAACAGTTTTTATTTTTTACCTATTACTGATAAGGAAATAATTAATATTACACTTAATATGAAATCTAAATCATCCAAAGATATAAATAACTGGGACATGAAATTAATCAAGCTTTTAATAAATTCTATTGCTAAACCATTAGAATATTTATTTAATTTATGCTTGGCTAATTCTGAATTTCCTGATAATATGAAAATTCTATCATTAAACCAGTATTTAAAGCAAATGATAAAAAACAGATAATCAACTATAGACCCATTTCATTACTACCGCAAATTAGTAAAATCTTCGAAAAAATAATTTATAATAGAATGATGGACTTTATATATAAAAATAAAATAATTAATGATAACCAATATGGATTTGTAGAAAAATCCAATACTACCCTTTCACATTTTAACTTACAACATTTTTTATTTACTAAACATAGTTTAAATAAAAAAATTGCTACGCTATTTTTAGACCTTAAAAAAGCGTTCGATGTTGTAGACCACGACATTTTATTAAAAAAATTAGAATACTGTGGTTTTAGGGGTCATGTAAATGTGTTTTTAAAAAATTATTTATTAGATAGAAAAGTTAAAACTCGAATAAATAATACTGTATCATCTGTTAGAAATGTACGTTTTGGTGTTCCTCAGGGATCAGTATTAGGTCCATTATTTTTTATTATATTTATTAATGACATATCAAATATATTTAATAATGATGATAATATAAATTTAAATATATATGCAGATGACACATCACTCTCTATATTTGCAAATTCAAATGAAGAATTGAGTAGTAATATGCAATTATATTTAGATAGATTATGTCATTGGTTTAATATAAATAAATTAAAATTGAATATTGAAAAAACTAAAATACTTCCTTATTTTAATACAAAAATTATAAATAATATAAATTTAAATAATGTGAACATAGAAATAGTAGATAGATATACGTTTTTAGGTATTATATTAGATAATAATTTAACATATTCGTTTCATATTATAAATTTGTGTAATACATTATCAAAAATTGTATATCTTTTTCGGAAGCTAAAATTTCTTAACCTACGCAATTTAATTATATTATATAATTAATTATTTTTATCAAATATGTCATATGGAATAGAAATATGCGGTAATGTTTATGAAGATAGATTAAAAAAACTAGTATTAATACAAAAAAAAACAATTCGAATTATCAATAAAAATATGATAGACAAGTCTCAATTACCTCTGATTCGTTTATCACACACTAATAATATGTTTAAATATAATTCTATTTTAAAATTGAATGAACTCATAACTTTTAGAATAATATTATTTTTATATAACCTTTTACATAATAACTATAACATTAACCTAGATACATTTTTTATTTATAATAAAGACAAAACAAGATTTATTTTACCATTAATGAAAACAACGAAATTTCAAAACACAATTTTTTTTAAAGGCCCAAAATACTATAATAATATAATGAGTAATAATATATTAAAATCTGAAAATATACATAATATACACAAATTAAAAAAAGTATTAAACAATTACTTTTTAAATAAATATTAGTTTTTATATTTTAGCATTTTAATCATTTTTAATATTTTTAATCTTCGTCAATTTTTAAAATTTTTATATTTAAAACTACTTGGGTCATTTTTATGTTATTATATTTTTATCATTTTTTATTATTTTATTCGCACTTTTTTGTTATATAATTGTTTGCACAAGTTTTAAACATACTTTATTTTAATTTGTATATACTAAACAATTTGAATCATTTTATGTTATTACATTTCAATAATTGTTTATTATTTTATTCGCACTTTTTGTTTTATATTTGTTTGCACAAGTTTTAACACATTTTATTTTATTAGTTTATTTAATGGATTGATGAAACATGATGAAATACGCTGAGGGACATTATTTTTATTATTATTATTATTCTCTTTATATATATTTCTTTACTCTTATTATATTGAATTCTAGTACACAAGTCTTATTATTATTGTATAAATGTCCCAAAGCTATTATATTCATATACTATGGAGGTATCGACTTAATAAAGCTAATTATAGCTTTCAATGATCCTCCTTAGAAAATTGTCTATAAACTGATTTCATTCATTCATTCATATATATATATATATATATATATATATATATATATATATATATATATATATATATATATATATATATATATATAGTATACGTATATCAATATATACGTATATATCGATAGAAATATATTATATCTCGATATATATATATCGAATGAAAATAGATACATCAAAAAGTCTTATATTTAATATGTTCAACCGTTATTTATGAATTCGCTAACACATCGTGTGATCGATCAATATTACGTAATTAAAATACACAAGAATAACACATTCCGGATATATTATTATTAATTATATGGTTATGAAATATATCAACAACAAAAAAACCTAATTATAT